>CM053577.1:67486083-67678528 GCA_028646485.1 Cryptoprocta ferox
AAAAAATGAAAAAGACACAAATAAATAGAAAGATATTCTATGCTCATGGATTGGAGAAATTAGTATTGCTAAAATGTCCAGTCCTATCCAAAGCAGTATACAGATTCAGTGTAATTCCTATCAGAATTCCAGAGGTATTTTTTCTCAGAAATAGATCAAAGAATCCTAAAATTTGTATGGAACCACAAAAGGCCCCAAATGTTTTTAATAAAAACATTTTTAAGTTAGTTAATAAGCCTACTACTATCTGAAAGCCCGACTCCCTGTAACTCTAAAGTTTCACTGACTATATTGTAGGAAATAGTTGTAAGTTATACTTTGTGGAACATTTTGTAGACCTCCTTTCACATCCTACTAATAATACACTTAATACTTCATTGTAGTTTGTTGTCTGTCTCCCACACTCTATTTAGCCCCTTGAAAGGAAGAACTGTGTCCCATTCATGCCAGTTGCTGGCGTTACCTAGCACATGGTGGGTCCTCAGGACATGTTTATTAAATGTCATTGCCTTCCACAGCAGAGGGAAGCAGGCTTGAAAGGAACAACACAACCTCATATTAAATATACAATCCAGAACTTTTTACACTAAGCACAAATTTTAGCACTAAAAAAATCTATTTGATAGTTCCATGATTTCTTTTCCATCATCTCTCATGTACAATCATTTGTAGTTTTCTGAATTCTTTCTAGAAATGTTTTTCAACTCTGACCCATCCGTGCCTTCCTACTGCCATGCCATGCCTGGTCTCAAGTGTCATCCTTCTCTTCATCCTTTGCTTAGACTTTGGAAGCAGCCCGCAAGCCTCTCCCAGACCTAGTCTTCCGCACTACTGCTGCAGTGTCCCCTGAAAGTCTTTTCGGCCCACACTGCTACAGGATAAGGGGGAAGCCTGTGCTGTCCAATGCAGCATCCACTAGCCACATGTGGCTACTGAGCTCTTAAAATGCAGCTAGTCTAAATGTTATAGATATGAAACCCACACCCTATTTTAAAGACTTAGTGAAGAAAAAAATGTAAAATATCTCATTAATAATTTTTATATTGATTACTCAATGTTGATGTGGTTATATTTTAGATAAATTGGGCTAAATAATGTAACATCAAAATTAAGTTCTCCTGTTTCTTTTTATTTTTTTAGTGTTTATTTATTTGTTTTTGAGGGAGAGAGTGCAAATAGGGGAGGGGCAGAGAGAGAGAGACACAGAGTGTGAAGCAGCCTCCAGGCTCTGTGCTATCAGCACAGAGCCTGACGCAGGGCTTGAACTCATGTTCCATGAGATCGTGACCTAAGTCAAAGAAAGATGCTTCACCGATTGAGCCAGCCGGGCACCCCTCCTATTTCTTTTTATTTCTTTAATGTGGATACTAGAATATTTGAAATTATGTGTATGGTTCATCTTACATTTCTGTTGGTTAGTGCTGGTCTTAACTGTATCATGATACTTAAAGTTTCTTATAACCCAGCCTCAGATACCTCTTCAGCCTTGTATCCCAGCCCTTCCTGACCTCCTCAGAATTTCCCTTAACTCCCAGATCTCACCAGGCCTATTTATACTTGTGGTAGTTGGGTTTTTTTTTTTTTCATATTCTGTTCCTTTTTCCTGAAATGTCCTTCCCTTTCTTTGTTACCTCTAAAAATCCTACTCAGAATTTTAGGACCTGATTTAAAAGTCCCACACTGGTGAAGTGATGCCCTGTTTCCTCAGAGTTTGCTACTTCTCCTCATAGCAGGATCTTGGTGCCTCCATTATTGTGCTGACCTTGCTGTTCAGCCATGAGGTGTCTTCTTAACCAGGCTTCTCAAGGGAGAAGGCTGCACCTTATTTCTGTCATGACCCCTGAGGGCAGTACCTGGTGTGTGTTAGCTATTTAATTGATGTTTATTCAAATGTAGAATTAATTTAGTCCTACTGCTGCACACACTGCTATTTTTACATTCATCCAGCCTTGATCATCTGAACCACATCAGCCATGGAAAAAAATTGGATGTTGAAGTGGACAGCATCTTTCAGCCATAACCCCAATTTCAGATTTTATGTTCATTGAAGTGGCCTCTTTGTTCTCACTGGTTGACTTACAATAATTTAAAAATTATATATTTGAGTTTATGAAATCTATGGATACTGTACAGACTAAGCATAAAATGACAGTATAAATGACACTTTTACTATTTTGTTTACAGGGGTTTCATGTAAAATTTTTTCAATTGAAGATTCCACTCCTAAACAAGATTGAAAGTCACTGTTCTAATCCTAAATTTCATTTACATTTCCATCCCAAAGGTTTCCTTTTGGTTTTGATGAGGCAGTTTCTAGTATCATGTGAGTTCATATAGAGTAAGAGTTCTAAACACTGGCTGCACAGTAGACACAGCTGGGAAGCTTTCAAAAGTACTGATGCTCAGATCCACCCCCAGGAATCCTGCTATAGTTGGGCTGGGGGAGGAGGGCTTAGGTACCATTCTTTATCAAAAGCATAAATATCTTGTAATAAGTTGATTCCACAAGTGCTTAAAGAGCCAGGTAAATTATAAAAATGTTGGGGGCACCTGGGTGGCTTTGTCAGTTAAGCTTCCGACTCTTGATCTTGGCTCAGGTCATGATCTCACAGTTGTGAGGTCAAGCCCTGCATCAGGCTCTGCGCTGGGCATGGAGTCTGCTTGGTATTCTCTCTCTCTCTCTCTCTCTCTCTCTCTCTTACACCCCCATCTGCCCTTCCCTGGCTTGTACACTCTCTCCCTCAAAAGAAAAAAGAACTATAAAAATGTTGAAGTTTTTAATTGATCATTTTCTTTCCTTTTATTAAATGATATTGTGAGAAAAGGTAATGTAATGTTATTCTTAATGTATGATTTTAGGGTCAAAAACAAAATTTAATTAAACCTTACTTCTGTGGACAAATTTACTACGTTGTCTGAAATTAGTATTTCCCATTTCTGTCATTCTCTAAAACTTACATGCTGCAGGATTTTAATGTCCCTTGTTGGTAGAAATAGCTAACAGAAGATCTATTTTAGATCCTGTTAAGAGCACTGACAAGGGTAGAGGGTGTCGGGAAATTACCCAGGTAGTGGCCTCCCTGGCATCTTCGTTAGCTTGAATAAACAGCACTCCCATGACAGAACCTCGATAACCTTGCCGTATTGATAAAATCTGACATTCTGCTTAATCACTTTTTAATGATATTCTTCCTTTTGTTCTTGGTATGTGAGAAACTAGCACTTTTTTTTAAGTTGTAGGAAAGAATTAACCTCAATTTCCTAATTCAGTAAAATGGGTTGATAATGCACATATAATTCTTGTAGGAACAGGAGGAAAAAATTATGTAATTTCTGTTTATCAGAGGTCTCTTCATACATTTTTAAAAAGTTATAAAGTACCTGAAATCTTGAAAGGAAGAAAATCTGAGATAAGTACTCTGGCGACATTGAAAGAAAATCCTATGAATTCTGATAGCATGCTCCTTGTCATTGGTGTATACTATTAAAAGGCAGATGCAGGGGCACCTGGGTGGCTCAGTCAGCTAAGAGTCTGACTTCAGCTCAGGTCATGATCTTGGGGTACGTGAGTTCAAGTCCTGCATCCGGCGCTGTGCTGACAGCTCAGATTCTGTGTCTCCCTCTCTCTCTCTGCTCCTCGCCTGCTCGTACTCTGTCTCTCTCTCAAAAATATAATAAACATTTAAAAAAATTAAAATGCAGATGTAAATAAGCACAAGTTTTGCAATTCATCAATTTCTTGAAATGGCTGGCCTTTTAGGAAAAAAAAGAAAAGAAAAATATACACTTGAGATGGAATCCTTTAGGGCATAAAAAGGAATAGAATCTTTTAGTTAACTTGGTTATTTGCAGTCGGTATGTCATCTGTGTGAGACTGATGTCATGCAGATTGAATGCAGAGGCAAACTTGGTGTGTGTGTGTGTGTGTGTGTGTGTGTGTGTGTTTGTGCGCGCGCTCGTGTGCCTTAAAGCCCCACTCCCAGAATATGAAGTGAGTGTGAAGGGCGCCACAATAACCCTGGATCTGTCAAGAATGTACCTATTTTTAACAAACTGGATCAAGTGTCAGCACTCAATAGCAGATGAAGAAAGGGGTAGAGAGTGTGTTCTCCAGATCCAGCGGATGGTAAACGGCCCTCTGGCGTGTTTACAGTACAGCTGTGCTTTCTTAATGGCTCTGCCGCTGCCATGCCAGGTAAAGTTTTCTTTGCACGTGATGAATGGCAAAGAATTCCTTAGCAGAGGGAACCAAAGGAGCTGGGAGGAGGAAAAGGGAAGGGAAGAACGGAAAAGAGAGAGAAAAAGAAACACGCAGCTCCAGAGGGAGATAGTCTGTGCTTTGCAGTTGCTTGTGTGGATAGAAACCAGATGGTAAGCTGGAACACCCGCTTGGCTATCTGAGGAGCCAAACATATGGTTAATGGTGGGGAGAAATAGCTTTCAGAGCCAGGGCTTTGCTGACTGCTTCATATTACAGATTGTTACAGTGTGTCATTACATTGCCAACCTAAGTGCTTAATACCCACTGCGGGCGCTGGGCATACACTTACAAGAAGGACTTTTAGCTCTTTGCTGGCTCTCAATGCAGAAGTGACATCATAGGGAGGCTTAAAATGTCTGGTGTTGGGAGGTAGGGAGAAGAGTAATTCTGTAGTGGAAACAACATTTTTTTCTTTACAAGCCGAGCTTTCACTCCACTGAACTCTACTGTTTTTCTGAGAACCTTTTTATACAAGAATCTTTCTCTCTGTCTCTGTCTCTCTGTCTCTGTCTCTCTGTCTCTGTCTCTCTCACACACAAACACACACACACACACACACGGATACATACACACACACACACACACACAGACAAAAGTTCTGACACAGAAATCTAAAGCACAGGCCACGTACCCCCACCCCCCATCCCAGTGGACTGGACACCCCTCTTTCACCTGGAAGCCACATCACGGCACTCACAGGGACTGCATTTGAAGTTTCTGTTTGGGGAGCTTTAGGCAACAGCAGGCCTGTGTTATCTAAGGAACTGCTGAGCCCATTCATCTGCTTTTCACGGCCCGCTTCCTTTTATTTTTAGCCAAATCCGTCAGGCCTGACAGGCGGGTAATTCGAGCCAGAGAAAGGGCAGAGCTCCAGGTCCTTTCCACAAAGCAATTCTTCTCCTCCCTCCTGGGAGGGCTCCAGACTTGGCCTGCTTCAGGCAGATGGATTTGTTGAGTCATGTGAGATCATTTACACAAAAACACAGTGAGGCAGTGGAAATTAAAAAAAAAAAAAAAGAGGGTGGGGGAAGAGGAGGAGGGAAGCCAGGGGGAGTGTGTGCTGCCGTGGCTGCTGGGAGCATAGGAATTCTGCAGCGAGGCAGCTAGACTGAGGAATGCTGTAGATTCATTTGTGTATAAGGTAATGTCTAGTTTACACAGCGGGGTGGAGCCAGGCCGGGGAGGCTCCTCAAACTACTCGCCTGTATTTAAAAGAAGAAGGGGGTGTGGGGAAACTTTTAATTTTTCTTTATAAAGCAACATCCACCAAACAAAGACCACACTGTTGACAGCGTTGGGTTCCAGTAGCAGTAAACTACCAACAGAATGGTTTTGAGAAAATGAGTTTGCTCTGTGATGTAATACAAGTTTGCTTTGTCCTGACTCCAGCATGACTGAGGCAGAAGGGGAGGGAGGAGAGGAGAATTGGAACAGGACTCTTGGTTAATGGTTTCCAGAGATTATTTAGCAGGACTTGAGTGGGGGAAGGAAAGCGGTATAATGTGGAGAATTACTTCGAGGTGTACCATAATTGTGGTAGGTAAAATAAAGTCATTACTATGGCTTCCTTGCTCAAGAGGAATTGAGCAATGATTTTGAAACGCCATGGAAGGTATCATTTTTCCCTGCCGCAGTATTCCTACTTCTCTGGCTTCTGGAACATTAGAGAAAAAAAAACCCAACTCTTGCATCATGGTAAACAGTATTAACAGTTAGTGAATCAGTTTTGTTTACTTTTTATACCACAAGCCTCTAAAACATTCCATTAAAAATTTGTCTTCTGCTCATTCATGAAATTCTTTTTTTTTTCTTTCTTCTTCTTCTTTAAATTTGCTTACATGCATTCACTGTGCTTGGGTGTGGATTTTTCCTTCTCTTGCTGGAATAAAAGAGTTCATGAGAGAATAACAACTGGGTTATCTAAATGTATGTTCTTATACCAGATGTAATGAGACAGTGCTATGTAGAGCAAAGGGGATATTTTGAAACAGCTTCAGAAACTTAGAAATGGGAGAATTTCAAAATATGCACCACGATTATTTTCATTGCAACACATTTCTGCACGTCTGCATTTATTTAGAGCCCTACTATGCACTTGTTTTCCTTAGCCTCCCTAGAGTGTAGGTCAGCATCGCTATGGTTCCTCATACCTTGCTGATAATTTATTATTTATTTTTTTTAATTTTTAAATGTTTTCATTTATTTTTGAGAGAGAGAGCGAGCACGAGTGGGGGAGGGGCAGAGAGCGAGGGAGACACAGAATCTGAAGCAGGCTCCAGGCTCTGAGCTGTCAGCACAGAGCCCAACATGGGGCTCGAACTCACGAACCATGAGATCGTGACCTGAACCAAAGTCGGATGCTTAACCAACTGAGCCACCCAGGCACCTCCCCCCCACCCCGTTGATATTTTAAAAGCTGAAACATTCTGCCATTTTTTCCAGACCTGGATATACTCAGAATATATATATGGTTTTAGTAATCACAGAACTTAGCTCATAAATTCCTTCCTTTAATATTTACCATCAAGTTATGATAGTAAGCACTCAGACACACCTTTACCTAGAATAAACACAGCACTTGCAATGGTGCTGAAAATAGTCTAGTCTAATAGTGAAGCTGCTCCAGTGTCTTTCAGGCAGCCCTAATGATCCAACTCTGCATGGGTTAAAGGCCGTTTTCATTTATTTTACTCGAAGAGAGAATTGGTGAATTTTTGTGTTGTTAATTGTGCACATTTTGACTGTAGTCTATCAACATTGTGTTATGTGATTAAGAGTTGTCATTATTTTGGATGACCCTGACTACTTCACGGTGCTATAAATAACAGCATCTAAAGTGAAGGCTTAAAAACATAATGATATCAAGATTTTCCTTAGGACTCTGCATTAACTCTATAATAGCCTTGATTTTTTTAAAAAGGATATTTGTCAGAGAAATTTAGTTAACATCTTACAACTGAACATGTATGTATATTGCTTAGATAAATGTAGTCACTTAAACACCTATATGATCTGGGATTCTGTTTTTATTTTGAAATGGGAGCCTTTTTGTTTACAAGTTCATTAAAAACTAAAAACTGTTTCTGTAAGGGAAAAAAAAGATTGGTTGTTTAAACCTACCCACATCCTTGAGTGTTCCCTCTACGTCAGGGTTTCTCAGTCTCAGCACTGCTGACACTTTGGACTAAATAATTCTTTATTATGAAAGCTGTTTTGTGTATGGTAGAATATTCAGCAGCATCCCTGTCCTCTGCCCACTAAATGCCAGTAGCAGCTTCCCCCCAGTCATGACAAAAAAAAGTCTCCATGCATTGAAGTGTCCCCTGGGGGGCAAAGTCACCCTGGCTCAGAGTCACTGCTGTGTTCTTATTTTGGTTTGGAAGTTCACTCTTCGCCTCATGATCTAGGCACTGATTTACTTCTGAGATTGAATTCAAGGGTATAAAGTACCATTTTCCCCTCCTGGCATTTATCCTAAAAGTGGCAACCCCAGGTTAGGTAAAATTTTCCAAGGCCTCAAGCAAGGGTATTTTGAAGGGAAAATTTCCCCTCCAGAAGACCTAGAGTTTTGTCACACGGAGCAGTCTCTTTCTCAGAATTTGGGCCTTAGCAGGTGGAACCGTTCAAGGCCTTGATACAGCAACTTTCCCAGAGCTGTTCAAGAGGAAGCAGCCCCACCGACAGAGCTTGGGGATGTTGACATAAGAAGATAGGGAACTTCTCTGTAGGGACCGGAGTAGAGAGCCTAGGCCACAAGTTCAGTGGCTCTCTGCAGGCTCTGCGCCTTCGTATGCAGCCCTAGAAAGAGGAAAAGGCGGCCACGACAGTTCTTTCTCTGGAGCAAAGCAGACATCCTCTCCATCCCTGATGGCTGTGGTCTCAGAAGCTGGAACTCTCGTTAAACAAGGAATGCAGAGCTCTCCACAGGCTAAGGCAGGCATAAATTTCCTCTGTTTGTTTTGTGAGGACTAGTGTCGACTGCTGTAATGAGATCAGAGGATACCCCAGGGACGAGGCCTCCAGGTCGGCTGCTGGAGCTGTTTTCTGTGGCTGTTCTCTTGGCTGCTGTGGAAGAATGCAGTGACTCCACAGGGCTCAGTTATGATGCGAGGAGGTGGTGGCGCCCTTGTTTTTCACTCCTTGCCATCTTGCCTCTCTGAGGCTACCGAAACGTCAGTAGCGCACAGTCGTCCAATTCTAAACCATGGAAAAGCACATGGAAGGCAGATTCCTTTCCTCTGAGATGAGGACAGACCTAGCTGTGTGCGGAAAGTACGGCCTTGTACGGGGAGGTGACTGCCTCCTTGGGAAAATGCCTGCACTGCTGATGTTGGCCGCCTGTCCCTCTCTCATCACCTGGGCCACCCTTATGGTCATCCTTACGCAGTGTCACCCTACTATAGAAGAGTTCGGGTGTGAGTCACAACAATACAACATATGCCACAAAGACCACATTTCTGGCTCCAGCCTGAATTATAGCCAAATGGCTATATAGGGGACCCTAAATACAGCAAACTTGAGTTTAGGAAACCCCAAATTGGCAAAATAGTATATACTGAGCTAGTGTAGCCTGACTCACTTCTAGCCCTCTATGCCCACCCCACCCACCCAGAACAATCCTTAGGTATGTTAGATAAAATAGAAAATAGAACTTAGAAGGGAAATTCCCACATGCCAGAAGACATTGATGCCACGGGCCTATAAATGATTCCAACCTGGCCGTAGGCTCTAGCTTCTAGGGGCTGTGATGTTTATGCTCGTATGGGAACTGTTTGCCAAAGGGGACAAGAAGAATCCCCCCCACCCCCGCCCCACCGAGCCCGTGTCAGGCTTTGAGTGCGTGTGCTTGGGGCACAGGGATGGGAGATGGAAATCCAAGGTTACACTGTTTGAATAGCTGTGGGGTCTGTAGTTCCACCACCTGCAAAGTATGGCAACTTCAGTTGTTTTGACAAAGACACTACACTGGTTTGAAGCACTGAAAGCTGTAGGGCCGTGGTAGAAACAAACCTTAGATCCCTCTGGAAAGGTTAACAAGCCAGGATGTGGGACACCCTCACAAAGAACAAGCCACACTAAGGAGAGGCTGGCATTGGGAAGTACAGAATTAGAGCCTCAAGAAAGCAGAGAGTAACAGTGAATCCCTGCGACTGCTTTCAACAAGGGCCCATCCTGCCAAATTGAGCTTTCTTCTGAGGATTAATGAAAATTTCTTCCCAGAGGAACAAGGCATTACACCCAACCTGGCTTACTAAGCAGATGAGTTTCAGTTGTAAACACTAGCCCCCCGAAAGGCAGTCGCCCACATTACACTTATCCTCAAGGTATTCTTGAGAATATTTAAATTCTTTCATTGGGAACCTTTTATTGGAGGGATAGCTGGTCCCCTTGAGCTTCTGTAAAGAGATACCTTTCTAGCAATTTCCCTTGTTCCTTTCCAGTGGGTCATTCTGAAGTAACCCGCTAACAAGGCTTTGTGTTAAATTATTTTAGCTTCTCAGCAAATCACAGGAAATGTGTTTGCCTGAATTGTTAAGCAAACCCCCCAAGGGAGAAGGAAGCCAGGATTGTTTGAAGGTCTCTGGGATTCTTTCAGAGTAAAATCAAAGAAACACGGTAGTCAGGCAGGGTTGGTAAACCATCTTAGATGAATACAGTTTGACCTTCTCAGTCCATGGTGGACAAATGGATGGGGGATTGCGTAGAACTCTGGACAGCCACCAAGTACAACCTATGCAGTTGCATGCACTATTGGCAAACATGAACTGAGGATGCCAGAATTAAAGCATGATCCTTTGTTTATTAATAGGGCAGTGAAATCTCTTATGTTCAATTTTTTCTGCTGAGGCATGCAGAGGGTACCAGAAAGTGCCCTCTTGACCTAAATGTGATACCATATGTCTCAAGAGAAAAGTCTTCTTTTTAATACTTAATAAAATTAAGTATTTTCTTCTTGATTTGGACCTAGTTTCCTTCTTTTAGTCTGAAAATATTCTGGACAAATGAGTAGATTATACATGTTGACATTAAAGCATCAGAAGAGGATAAGCAGAAATAGGCTCATGTGGTGCCAGATTTAGGGAAGATCTTCCTAAACATTTGCCTTAGTTAGGGCTGCTGTAGCAGAATACCGTAGACTGAGGGGTTTAAGCAACAGTTTATTTCTTACGGTGCTGGAAGCTGGGAAGTCAAGAGCAAGATGCCAGTCCGTTTGGTCGTAGTGAGGGGTCTCTTGCAGACAGTTGACTTCCTGATATGTTCTCACAAAGCAGGGAGAAGGGGGAGAGAGAGAGACAGACAGAAAGAGAGAGAGAGAGAGAGAGAGAGAATACACACATGCAAATTCTCTGGCGCCTCTTCTGACAAGGACACGAATCCCATTATGAGGGCTCCATGACCTCATCTAAACCTAATTACCTCCCCAAAGCCCTGCCTCTAAGTATCATAACACTGGGGATTAGGCAATACATGTATTTGGGTAGAGGGACTGAACATTCAGTGCATAACAACTTTTTTTTTAACAACATTATAATTAAGTTTTGCATATACTGAAAGCCTGCTATGTATAGGCCAGTGAGATAGGTGCTGGCTGTTTGGGCATAAAACAGGTAAGGTATCTTCCCTTGGAATACTTAGAATCCAGTAGGGTGGTTGAGAGGTAAACCTCTATGTTCAGTTACAAGCAGAATGAGGTGGTGCTGAACAGTGGGGGGAAATGGGATTGGGAAGGGGCTTATCTCTTTTTTACACCATGCATTAGGTACTTTCTTCATGTTACTCCATTTAATCTTCAGAACAATCTTAGGAGGTATAAAGAATTTTCCCCAGTTTTATGGATGAAGGAATAAAGACTCAGGAAGGGTTCGTAGCTTGCTGAAGTCACATGTGAAGAGTCAGAATAGATGCTCAGATGGAGTGACTTGGCCCCCAAGTCAGTCCTTGCCCACTCTCCTTCAGGGCTCGCCGCGCCCAGTGAAGCCACATCGGTACAGCCCCATAGGGGTCAGAGCCTGCTTGGGATTCTCTCTCCTTGGGTTTCCCTCCCTCTCTTTCTGCCCCACTTGCACTCGCATATGTGCCCTCTCTCTCTCAAAATAAATAAACATTTTGGGGAAAAAAAGATATTCCTAAATTACTGGCGGACTGAAATTGACCCCTTACAGAGTGATAGCCCTTAATCTAATCATTAGATATCCTTATGGATGATTTGATGAAGTGGGGAAAACCCTCAGCACGTGTGCCAGAGGTAGTCCTCTGAAAGCAATGGACACGCTATCACTTTGCGTTCTTACTGTGCCTCGTCTGGCTCTCAGAGCAATATTTTTGTGCTACCAGCAGTGACTCTCTTTACAACTTATAATTCTCTCATTTCCTCTTCCATATCACAGTTCTTATTGAACCATTGGTCATATGCTACTTGAAATTTCAGAATATTAATTTTCGAATTGTGTAACCTATCCTTGGGGAGGAAGTCGTCTAACGATGCTTGATGGGAAGATGCTCTTGTCCTTCTGGCTTGGGTTGTTTGTTTTCCATGGCATGTTGTGAAGGCAGGGCATAGGGGGCACGGCAGATTGGCAAACATTGTTCAGTCTTTTGGGGCAACCATGTTATGGCATGTTTGCTGCCTAAATGTGAGGGTGGCAAGGATACCAAGGTACTAAAGAACCAGAGACCTATGTTTGCTGTGGCTTTTAGGATGTAGAGAGGCCTGCAGGGAGCTCCTCAGGGAGCTCTGCTCTGATCCCCCTGCCTCTTTTTTAGAAAGAAAGGAAGGAGCCAGTCACGTGGGAGGTGTGTGTATATTTGGAGAAGGGGACGGGGGTCCATTTGTTGCTTTATCTTTGAAACCTTTAATTGCAGCACTATGCCCCTTATTGTGGAAGAGAAGGATTGGACTGTCTGTAATAAAATAGCCTTAAAAGTTATCCAGTCTTATACAAGGATTCCGTCCAATTGAAGGTTGTCAGATTTCACTTCAGAGACATGTAAATTACTCCAACTCATAAAAACAGGGGTGGGAGGGAATTAGGCATATATATCTCTCATCTGTTTGTCTGATTTCCCAAGCTCCTAAATCCTAGTTTTAGAGAATTTCCTCTACACTTTTGTCATCTTGCCTTTTCCCCTTTCTTTCCAAACCCTGTTTGTCTTTTTATGACTTCGCTTAATCCTTCCTCACAAGTTCTCAAGTCCTCATGCTTGAACCCTCTGCCTAGGCTGCTGGATTTGGTGGTGAGAGGGGAGGAACAAGAAGCCATTCCACAGACTGATGTCAGGGTGCATTGTATCTAAAGGCCAGCAAGACCATTAACCCTTATGAATGATCTGCTTGCTCCTATGGGCCTATTTCCCATAGGAGTGCCTGAGCAACCCAGCTTTGCGTTATACTACAGAAGCCTTCTACAATGAATGTCTTGGAAGGGGGTGTAGGAGTTGGCGTGGGGAGAAGAGCTCAGCTCATCATACTCCATTCTATATTGGCAATAAGTATTGGTTGCATTTTCAGGGGCCAAGAAATCGCACTATATATACACACACACACATGCACACGCACACACACACACAAACAGCCTTTGACACGTTTAAGGGTGTCAAGAGTAAGAGTAAATACTCTAAAAAGTACTCTCATTAGAGTAAGGAGACTAGAATAAAATTGGCTTATGCTGTTCTCACCATACCTCTATACCACATTATCAGTGATCCAGGGAAAATAGACTTTTCTCTGTGGTAGGTGGAGGCTGGTGGTAAATAAATAGTGGAGAAACAGGTAAGCCCGGTCTTAACTTGACTCCAGCCCCACTTGCTGACACCCAGAGAAGCCAGAGGATGTAGTGCCGTCACCAGGAGCCTGAACCTCTCCGTCCCTTCTGTTAGTGAGGACCTGGCTGGTGAGGGGCGCTTGTATGCATCACTGAACCTGTCCCTAGGTGTCTTTGTTTGCTTACCTGCCTTTTTGTTTTCTTCTCTCTTTGTAGCCTTCACCTTTTCTGTTCATTTTTTCTTTGATCTCTTCTTCTTGCCCTATCTCTACTTTTCTGCTTACTCACACTCCTACCCACCTGGAAAGATGAATTACATTTCATTAACCTTTCCGAAGCCTAAGGTTGATCACAGGGTTTGTTGCCCATTGAGCCAACTCTGTTAGGATCAACCGAGTGGAAGTCCCACATTAGCTTCTGGGATCGACGTTCTCCAGGCATCCTTGGGAGGTATCTGTACTTGTCTTTTGTTTAGTATCACAGGAATCCAACTTCGAGAATGATTAAAAAGAAACATTGAAAAATAGAGTAAAGAAGAAAACGCCCTTGATTCCACAATGGTAACGCAGGTATCTTTTCCCCTAATGCTTTATATTTAAGATTCACTCTCCTTTTTTAAGCTGTGGATTTCTCTAAGCTTCTAAATGGAATTGGCTGCAGAACAACCAGGTTCTCTCTGTTTCAAAGGAGATTTAAAGTACTTGATAGAACAAGGCCAGTCTTTTTGGTTGCTGGCCAGAAGTGAACTGACCCAATTTCTAAAACTGTCATCTGTTTGCTGAGGTGTTTTCTGTTGGTGATGTGTGTGTGTGTGTGTGTGTGTGTGTGTGTGTGTGTGAGTGAGTGTTATTAGGAGAGGTTTATTTTATTTGTGGGCTTTGTACATATTTTAATCCTGTATTATCTTGAAATGAAGTCACTTCTAGCCAGGGTCTACTGCCTATGACAGAATGACTAAGAAGAAGGCTTTTTCTTCTCTGAATCTGGTTTCATCATTTAAAAAACTACCACTCAGATCAATATCAGTACTAACCGAGAGTATTAATACAAAAGTGCCTTGTACAGTTTTGAGCACTATTTAGCTGTAAGATACTCTTAACAATTTTCTTCTAAGATATTTACAATCCTGGACATAAAAATTAAAGATTTTCCTTTAGAAAACACAAAGGCAGTCTATAATGATTATCAACATTGTGTTTAAAATTCTCTGTTAAGTCCACATCATCTTAGGCTCTGTGAGTGAGAGCAAGGAAAAAAGTCTCTTCATAACATTTATTAAGAACTCTCTATGTGACTAATATTTCCCTCAAAGAGTTTTTATTTTGACTTTGTTGTATAACCAATATACATGAAAATGACATAAGAACACTTGGGGTGGTGGGGCCACAGGGGAGAATCTGCAATTGCTTTAGTGCAAACTGTGTATACCCAAGCTCTGAGGGAGGGGGGGGATTGTGGCATGATTGGAGCTGGGTGGAATTTCCTTGGGGAAATTGTGTTCAAGAATCCTTGTCTGTTTGTTATTATCTTCTTGTGCCCACCTTTCCTGTGTTGATACCAATGTGTATGTTTGAATAGGATTGTGACATCAGACATCTGTACAAGGCATTTGGACAAGTTTCCCAGTTACATGCTGGGCTATAATTTTTAAATGTATAGAATTACATATATTAAAAAGGAAACCGCATGTGTAGAGTTCTATTTTAAAACAGAAATGTGGGGCTCCTAGGTGGCTCAGTTGGCTAAGTGTCCAAGACTCTTGATTTCGGCTCAGGTTATGATCTCATGGTTAGAGAGATCGAGCCCCATGTTGGGCTCTGCACTGACAGTGTGGAGACTGCTTGGGGTTCTCTCTCTCCCTCTCTCTCTGCCTCTCCCCAACTCATGCTCATGTGAGCACTCTCTCTGTCTCTCAGTCTCTCTCACAAAATAAATAAGCATTATAAATAAGCATTAAAAAATTCTTTTTTAATAAAACAGAAGGGGCACCTGGGTGGCTTAGTCGGTTAAGTGTCCTACTTCAACTCAGGTCTTGATCTCACGGTTCATGGGTTTGAGCCCCGCGTCGGGCTCTGTGCTGACAGTTCAGAGCCTGGAGCCTGCTTCAGATTCTGTGTCTTCCTCTCTCTCTGGCCCTCCCCTGCTTGCACTCTGTCTTGCACTCTCAAAAATAAATAAACATTAAAAAAATAAAAATAAAACAAATGTATTAGCATCTGCTTCTGGAAACTCAAAGAGTAAAAGTTATATGCATAATTTTCTTTCAGTCATTATAATTGTGGTTAGAATTAGATACTGAATTTTCTTGACTTTGAAGCAGCAATTACCCAGGCATCAGGTACATAACGGGTGTTTGGATGTCTTTAGGCTACAAAGTCAGAAATCCAGGATCTCTTCATGTTGTATGTCATTGTTAAAATATGTTATTGCTATGACTGAATGATATTTTCTTTGGAATCCCTGTGTCTCAAATAGTCAGGGAGTGATCTGCAATTTCCTCTCCCTATCTTCTGATTTGTAAAAGAAATTTAATATCATGTTCACAGAATAGTAATGTGTGTGGAGTAGGAGTTTATCTTTTGAAAATATAGATTACAAAGTCATTTTCTTAATGGTGAAAGATGTTCATTTAGGGAATATAGCCTTGGACTTCTCTGTGTCCTTGATTCAGCAGACATACCAGGGCCTCATGTCATTCTCCGATAGACAAAGGCTGAGTGCTAAGAACTAAAGGTGATTATGATTAGTGGGATTATGACTACTTTTTTTCTTTTCCTGTTATTATATTATTATTAAAAATTGGAGTCACCTGGGTGGTTCAGTGGGTTGAGTTTCCAACTCTTGATTTCAGTTTAGGTCATGATCTCATGGTGTATGAGTTTGAGCCCTGCATCTGGCTCTGTGCTTGGGATTCTGCTTGGGATTCTCTCTCTCTCCCTCTCTCTCTGCCCTTCCCCTGCTCTCTCTCTCTCTCTCTCTCTCACAACACACACACACAATAAATAAATAAACCCAAAAAATTAAAAAATAAAAATAATATATATTTTAAAGCACTGCAGTTGCATGTAAACCTGTAATTCTAGTCTTTATAAAAAGGTTCAGATATATAAACCCTTCCTAGATGCAACCAGAAAAAGTAACACAGAAATAAGGTGATTACAAGGAACCTTACAATGTTTGTTCTCCTACCAGATTCACCCATGACATCTTTCAAAGAAAAGGCTCCAAGTCTAATTAGGTGGTTGAAGATATGTTCTTTCTTTATTTTTCCTTAATATTTGATAAAGTAAGAACCCTGGAGTGGCACAATAACTATTTTACTCTAAAATGTAATTCAAGTTAATCAAAAATCCTCCCTAAAGAACCAATAGCATGGATCCCCCATTTGAGGGGATGTTAAATCACCTGGTTCATTTGGCTCATGGAAAACTGACCTCCTGGATTCCCTTATGGTAGGGACTCTGTGGAAAGTCCTATCGATTGAGCCCTGACCATGGTACAACCAGTCTTCAGCAAATGCTTGTCTGTTCCTTTATTCCTTGTAGGCAGCAGGGAAGACATTGAGGTCTGGCACAGAGTAAGTGGTGCTCACATGCTAGATCCTTTCTCCTCCCAAGAAAGCCCATGCCTGAGCTAGAAACTCTTAAATAACTGATCTCTCTGGCATAACTATATCCTCAGAATCCTGCACCAAGTAAGTACTGAGAAAATAGTAGTTGAATGAATGTTCTTGTTCCTGTGTATCTGCAGTCACTCTGAGCATATAGTATCCAGGTTTTCCTTGGCCACTGGCATGTCCAGTCTCTGTGACCTTAAGACTTTTGATTTGACTCTGTAGACTTGTGCTGTCCAATATGGTAGCCAGTAACCACATGTAGCTATTTACATTTAAATTTAATTAAAATCATATAAAATTTAAAATTCAGCCCTTAGCTGCACTAGGCACACTTTAAATGCTCAGTAGCCACATGTGGCTAGTGGTTACCATATTGGACAGTACAGGCATGGAGTATTGCCATCATGGCAGAAAGTTCCATTGGACACAGAACTGCTGTGTGTCTTCCTGAGCGCCAGTTGATGGATTTCCTCTTTGTGTTTGCAGTGCAGCTGTCTGCTTTGGGAAGTGAGGTCTACAGCAACGAGGAGAATCTTCCAGAGCTGCCTCGCACTGTGACATGTCTGAGCCCTTGCTCCAGTCCCTGCAACATGAACAAGGTAAGAGATACTTTTGGGAATCAGCCTTTGTGTCTTCTTTACGGTACCCTGATTTTTTTGGGTACATAATGTCTTCCCATGGTGTGAGGAGGTTTCTTCTCCTGCCACAAACATTCCAGAGGTTGGAGAGTTGTGTGACCCCAGTGAGTGGTGTTTATAGGCAGGGTCACAGGAGGTGGTGGCCATGCTGTGGTTGTATAGTCTTATAGATATGTCACTGTGTTTGTCAGAGGCTTCTGATCGGCTGAAATATTGGTTGTTCATGTAACTGCCTTGGCACGAATGTTGGAAGATTGAGGCTCTGGGGCCAAACTATCTGGGTTTAAATATCACCTCTTCCAGATACTAGCTTTGATGACCTAGGACAAGAGGCTTAATTTCCTTGTGCCTCAATTTTCCCATCTGTAAAATGCTGATGATAATAGTGCCTACCTTGTAGGGTTGTCAGAGGATGAAATGAGTTAATATGTGTACCATATTAACTTATCATAGTACCTATCTACATTATAAGCATTTGATAAATATTTGCTGTTGTTGTTTTTGATGTTGGGGACACTGTTGTCCCTTAGACATTGATGCAGGAAAGTCTTAGGTGCATCTACAACATTTCCATTTATTCTTTGTTTGACTCATCAAGTAGCAATTGATTACCAGATGGGCACTGAGGGATGAACGATGAATGGGTCTTGGGTTTTGCCTGCAGCAGGTGACAGCTTGGGGGCAGTGTGGCTAGTGGTTTTAATGAAATACATACCAGAAACTCTGGAAGCACAGAAGAAACATCCGACTTTGGGAGATATGGAAAGGACAGTGACATTTTGAGTCAGATCCTGAATGATAAATGATCATTTCTTAGACACAGAAGTAGGGCAGGGCATTCCAGGTAAAGGAAACAGGCTATGTTTAGGCACAGAAGCATCTGAGAAAGTCTGACATGTTTAGAGAACAAAGAGCTTGGTACAGCAGGATTTCTCAACCCCAACACTCTTAACATTTGGACTGGGTAATTCTTTATAGTGAGAGGCTGCCTTTCACATTGAAGGATGTTCAATAGCATCCCCTTTCTCCCACTTCAGTTGTGACAACCAAAAAAAACCACACATTGGCATTGGTCAGTGTCCATCCCTTGGGGGGACAAAAATACCCCGGGTTGAGAACGACTGTATTGGTGGGAGCTGGTAGATATGAGCCCAGAGAAGGAGGTAAGTGTCCAATTCTGAGAGCCACTGAAAGATCTAAAACAAGGGAGAGACATTTCCAGGGGCCTACAAGAAGAGGTAAATTATCACATTAGCTATGGGTTGTAATGGAGTTGGACAGCGCTTTTAGACATTGTGGCCTTCAAAAGGTATTATGGAGTCCCTAGGCTTTAGAAGGCCCATTTCGTTTGTTGAGATTCTTTTACTAAGAATCCCTTTCCAGCAGTAATTTTTCCCATGGCCATTTGTTTAGCCTTCTCGGGGCGGCTGCATAACCTTACTGGAAGAGACCAGAAAATAATAAGCAGTTGTTTTTCAGAGATTTTCATTTGGCAGAGTTAAGCCTAAGAGAAAGAAACCTTGTTTCCTCCACCCCACCATTGGCTTAAATACTTACCTTTAAGCAGTCTTTGAGAAGAGAGCTCTTGGAATACTGGAAAGAAGGCAGGTATTCCACCCCAGGGTCATGACTGGAGGGTGGGGAAGTGAGGGGATTCATCCCTGTGGCCTTTGCAAACCTTGACTTCTATTAGTTAGAGTTTGGTGTACTGAAATGCTAAGACAACTCTTGGGAAATCTCTGATTGTCAGGCACAGCTTGCTATGATGGCCCTGCCCTGAGTTTCTCCAGAGCAACTCAAGGACTGATGTCATGGTTTGGCTCCTGATACACAGCTGGGAACCAGACTCCTCAGACATTTCAAGTGTCTCAGTAGGTGTGTCTGTTGCTTTTGGGAAGTTATGTTCTGCCTAAGTGGCCCAATGAATGCTTTATTTTATGTTATTTTAATTTAAAGCAGTGATTAAGCATGATGTGTAACCTTCATAGGTCAGCATTTTTCTTATGGTTTTCTTGGCATAAGACAAAGAATAGATCACCCTCTGGGGAGGAAATAGATCTTCTCAGCATAAGTAAAACCAGACAATCATCTCATCAATTAGGATATGTAAGTTAGAATGCTGGAAATATTTTTGTGGGTGTGATTGATTTTCTAGGTAGATTTGTTCCTAGAAAGTTGCAGACATTTTAATTGTGCACTTTCCACTTATTTGGACATACACTGTAATAATTTTTTTTTCCTTCCCAAACTCCTGCTAGCTTATGGGACATTTTAACTGGGGAGGTGTCAGGATGCAGGGTGGCACAGTATTCTAGGGTCCAGTGTAATTGCTGTGAGTGACAGGGCAATTCTGATCACAGGGAGGCATTAACATCTGTCTCTCTTTGGGGTTATTTAGAGATGATAGTTCTAAAAACAACAGGAATGGCCCCCATGGCCATTGGTCAAATGGATTGACCCTTTGTCTGACTAATATAACCAGGCTAACCTGATAGTGAGCTGCTGTCCACCAACTAGGGCCATCATTACTCATATTCTTGAACTTCTATGGATAGCAGAGTCTGGGGACACACCAGGAAGGGTTACAATTCTGGCCCTCAGACAGCTAGCACACTGGTGCATTAGTTTCTACATAAGATTAATACAGAGTAGACAGTGGATACCCCCACATTTATTCACCTTTTTAATATTATAAACAGGCTTTAATGGTTGGTACAGTTTGGCTTCATGTTCTAGCCTTACATGTTAAAGGAATTATGGGTACACAAGTTTTCCCAGGGCACCCATTCTCCCTGGCTCTCATGCAGTTTTGAAGACCCATCTCTCCAAGTTCCATACTCTCCATAGATCTTTTTGTAAGAGCTGACTTTCCAATCTTTATATTGACCCAAAACTTTGTGATCAGGATTTAACTTTAAATTTTGCCAAAAGTTTTTATCCTCTCTACTTTCTCAGGCATTCTCTTGTTAATATGTATAAATATAGCTTTTAAAATATAAATTTCTGCTAGTAAGAAGTACTAATGTTTTACATGTGTGTTATTTATATATTATCACGCCGTAAAGAAAGGATTTTAGTGTGTTACTTAAAAAATCATAGCCAAATGGGAGGCAAGTTAGACAGGATGGGACTTTGTAGAGGCAAATTGGGCAGGATGATACATATTCAGTACATACCACTATGTTAGTTCCCAAAACCACACTAACAGGAATAGTGTTCTGCTCTGGAAAGACATCTCTTCCTAGCAGCAACCTTGGAATTACAATTTTAAACTCTTTCCCTCATGGTTGTCATTTTCATGAAGGCATATCCCATGCTGTTGTCTGCCTTGAATTTATGAGGACACTCCATCTGATTGAAAAATAATCGATTTTTCCGTTATTATACAGAATACTCCCTCCCCCCCACAGTGAAAATGAATCTTCTTGAGAACTGTTTCTTCCTTCTTATGTTCAAATAAAGCCAGATCTGATTGCTCTTGCTTTGGACAAATGCCATAGCATCAAATGAAGTAGAGTAGTATCTCTTATCTCTCTTGGTGGGTGGATGCTACTGTTTTGCTTAATATCTGCCCAGCAGAATTTTTTCTCTGAATATTTTACTGTGCCAAGTTTGAGGCAGTTTCACCTTTACACTCAGATCAATATCTCTACAGTCAACAAAAGAGTAAAACTGAAATTTAGTTTCTGCCTTCATTTAAAGTTTTTCTTTTCTTGGCCCCTCCTTAATATGAAGCAGTGAGATTCAGAACTCATAACCCTGGCTCTCCACTTGGCATAACACATGACTCTTCTTGATTGAACATCAGCTCCCCTAGCACACCCTTACCAAGTGTGTACTGGGTACCACGCACTGTGCTTGCAAGACATCAATGAACAAAACAAAGGTCTTTGCCAACCAGGGCTTCTGTTCTGCCCAAGGTAAGGAGTGTCATCTTATTTCAGAAGTTTACACATTTCAACATGCACGTAACATTAAAACTTTTTCCATTTTAAACTTCTTTCACTTGAGCAAGTTGACAGAGCTACTGGATTTGATGTAAGGAATTGGTGACTAAGAAACAGAGAAGATTCTCTCTTCCCCTCTCTAGGACACTTTTGGTGGTTTCGTCAAATGGCCCATCTATATTCATTGTGTCTCCACCCACATTTTTCTGCAGGCAATGGCCAAGCCCCCTTTGTGGCAGACTTTGAAGAAATATTGCACACGTCTAAAACCAGGGACATGGAAGAAAATGCAAATAAAAAATTAAGTGATCTTGGAATAAGGAAGGCCTTATTAATTTCTAGTGGCAGAAATTATAAAGGAAGAGAATGTATTTGACTATAGCCTCAAAATTTCTTTTCACCACAAGGCATTCTGAACTACCCTAAAGGCAAAAGACACGCCAGGGCAATATTTACAACATGTATGACAGACAGTTAACTTAGCTAATTTAGTAAGAGTTCTTATGAATTAATAAGATAAAAATGATTACTCTGATAGAAAAGGGGTAAAGAACAGAAAGCAAAAAAACAGTAAATGAAAAAATATAATCAATAAATAACATAAGAAAATGCTCAACCTCAACAGTTATCAAAGAAATGCAAAGTAAAGCAATGAAGTGGCATTTCCTACCTATACAATTGATGAGGATTTGTAAAATGTACTCAGTGAAAGTAGGAATGAGACTCTCAGGCCTTTCTCAGACACAGAGAAAGAACACATTTCTCTGTGGGAATTTAAACAATGTGTATCAAAGCCTCAAAAACACACATACCTTTTGGCTTAGAAATTCCACTTCTAGAACAGTGACCCAAAGACAGTTGTCATGGATGTGTGCAAAAATTGAGCTAAGGTGTTCATCACACATTATGATAATAGTAATTGTAAAAGGCAATAATTGTGGTACAGCCATACAATAAAAATACCAGAGAGGGATGAAGGAATATCTAATGACATAAAAACATGTTTTAAATAAATTGTGGAGAAGGCAAGTTATATAATGATATGTACAGTTTTATTATTATTTCATTTTTTTAAAAACATACATGTCTTCCCACAGAAAAGAAGGTTGTAGATACATCAAAATATTAATTAAGAGCATTATCTTCTTTTTGTATGTTCTAAATTTCTTTAGCAATGTACATTCTTTCATTCTAAAAGTAATATATAAAAGACATTAAGTTATATTTAAGATATGAACTTCACTATGTTTTTAAATATGCATGATAAAAAGGCTGGAAAGATATTGCCCAGAATGTTGGCAATGTTTCTCTCAGAGGGTGGGTACATGGTATGTATTTGTTTCTTATTTTTAAAAATATTTTTCTGTATTTCCAACTTTCCTACAATAAGTAGTAGTTGTATATATGACTAAAAATCAGAAGAAAAGCAAGGATTTTAAAATAAATACCACCTTAGTTGTTTTGCATTTGAGGTACGAATGGATGAAGGGATTTAGTGGACAGATGGGAAAAAAAGAGAGCCCTTGGGAAAAACAGAGATTTGAACTTGGGAATGATTCTATTTGACATATTATCAGAAAGGAGTTTTTTAATGTGCTAATGGTTTGTGGGCAATAGTAAGTAGAGAAATGCTCTAGAAAAAGATACTGTCCTTTGATTCAGTGACTCAAAATTTTTTAATGGCATTACATCCTCTTACTCAGTATGTGTCATTTCTTCATTCAGCTCTTCAAAAGACTTTGCTGATGTATACAAGTTCAGACCAGTAGTTCTCAAACTATGGTTTGGGAATGCCTGGGGAGTCCATTCACAGGCCACCTGCCTTATGAAGGTCAAAACTACTTTCATAATGATATTAAGACTTTTTTTTGGCCTTTTCCACTCTCTCTAGAGTACACGAACAGTACAGTTTCTCAAGAGGCTACACAGCATGCAGTGACATTCATCCCTGTGATGGCTGTTGGGATATATGCTTGTGTTTTCATGTTCAAAGATATCTCAGTTTGAATTTTTAATATGGTGAACATTGATAGAAATAACTGACATAAACAAAAGTCCTTAAAGTCTGCAGTAATTTTTAAGCATGTCCCGAGATAGGAATTTGAGAATCAATAAGCTAGACCATGCCTGTGCCCTGTATTTGGCAGTGCTTATTCTTTTTTTTTTTTTCATATTTTTTATTTATTTTTTTGGGATAGCGCAAGTGGGGGAAGGGCAAAGAGAGAGGGACAGAGGATCTGAAGCAGGCTCTGCGCTGATAGGCTGAAAACAGCAGGCCCAATGTCCGGCTTGAACTCACAAACCATGAGATCATGACCTGAGCTGAAGCTGGACGCTCATGTCTGAGCCACTCAGGTGCCCCTTGATAGTTCTTATTCTAAGTAGATGCTGGATCCTGGGCTCTAAGCAGTAAGTGCCCTGGACATTGTAACACATCTTTTCTCACGTTCTATATCTTTAAGGAAAAACTGCCCCTAGTCCTTATTTAAAAAAAAAAAAAAAAGGCTTTATAGAGTTTGTGAGGCTAAATGGAACCATTGTTGCTATAAGGCCAGTGTAGCACCTATGTTACATGTAAGTCAAATTCTGCTAAGTGTATAGAAATGATGAAATTGGACCTCTGTTCACTTCCATGTGCATCATACTGGGAGATTCAGTGAATTTTTAGGAAGAAAACAGGAATGTAATTCCCTTCTGCGAAGTATGGGAGTGCAAACTTCAATGTGATATAGTATATGATCAGTTTGATATGAAGTAGGGAGTAAGACAAATTTAAAAGAATTAACTGAATATGTTTATGCATATTTGTTGTTAAAATGTGTGCATGTATATTACTTGTTTGCACATGTAAATACAGATAAAACATACATGCTATTTGAGAAATGCTTCCTAATATATGTAGAATGATCTCTGGATAGTCATTTCTACCATGGAAGCAACATCATCGTTTTTATGCCAGTACCAAGGCCTCACCTCCTTTCTCCTTAACAGAAACACGTTTCAGTTGGTCTCTTAGGTACACAGCTGACCTCTGAATGTCAAGGGAGCTCATGGAGGAGCAGTGGTCGGTGTCTATTCTCTGAGAAGCGGTCTTCATGGTGCAGAGTATACGTTGAAAATCTGAACCTTTCTGTCCAGAGAATTTGAGCATCAGATAAATAATGTGCACTTGGAGCTGGAAGTTAGAGCCAGCCCTACCTAAGGCCATGTGCACCCACTGCAGGCTTCATGTGGGTGTGACAGTGCCTTGACTTGAGGATGGAGGTGTCAGTGGCCTGACTTAACAGCTCCCAATCATGTCAGAAAAGATGAAGGAGCATCTGAACAGGTAGGAGGCAAATTAAGGCTTTGGAGTAGAAAGGCTGGACTTTTGGTTTAAGATCATAATGACCCCACAGCAGGAGAAGAGATATGTTTTGACATGACTGTAATATAATTTCAAGTCTGAGGGGCCTAGTTTTGAATCATGATAAGCCCATTGAAATGTGGCCATAGTTACTGACCATATAATAGGTTTCACTTGAAGGAAAGAGGATATTCAATTTCACCTTGTTTTTTTCAGTGGCACTTCACACACATTATGATTGTTGGTTTGGGGATCTTATTCATCCTTATTTCTTGAAGATTTAAGGAATAGCGCCTAGGATTTTCTTGATTATAACAAGTTTTGCACTTTTTTTCCTCCTTAATTGATGAACTGCCCCATACCAGCCTTCATGTGGAGCTTTAATTAAATGTTGACAGAACTAGTGGGTTCTTGTTCTGCATCACCATAGTGAACTAAGCCCACACAAGCCCACAGTATAATTAGACATGTCTTTTGGACATGTGATATGTGCTGTGACCTCTTTCTTTGATGCTGGTGGTGGCCAGGTCCCTGTAACAAAGAGGCCAGTGGATTCTGGCCTTTGTGAATCTGTCTTCCAAGTCCTCAACCCTGCCCTTTTTCTCTCAATTAATAGGCCTTAATCGGTATAATTAAGTTACATCGTATTTAGTTAATTGGTGATTGGAACCATAACTATTTAGGCATTTAATCTGCGACTTGTCCATCTTTAGAATGTTAACAAACAAGTTGAGTTGCCTCATGTTGCGAACATCTCCTCTCAGATGATGGTATTGTGCTGTGTATACGGGAAAATGCGTAACTGAGAGATTACTTCCAACCCAGTTTATTAATTTGAGTACCTAACACTTCAAATTGTCCTTTTCCCCCCTCCGTTTCTTTGTGGTACAGTGGTCTTACAGCATGTAGCTCTTTGCTCATGTTCTTTCCAGTTCCCTTTTTTAATCTTTTGTCTCTGTAAAATAAGCCTGACATCATTTTCTATAAGATGTTTTCAGGGAACATTGTGCTTTTGAATATATGTGCACCATTGGCTTCATTCTTAAAAACCTCATAATGTGTGATAAAATTAATAAATGCACTAGAGAAGGAGAGGTTCCTGTTTAGAGTATATAAAACTACATAATTTTGCAGACATTCCTCAGTTAATGTTCAGAAGACATTTTTCTAGTCTCTAATAAATGACAATGTTAAGGTTTAAATGAAAACATTTAGATTTTACTAATCACAGCTTATATGTTCTTCTAGGTTATTTATTTCATTTTCCTTTTTTTATGGAATAGTTTTGTAACTTCTTAATGCCCTCAGATTTTCATAAAGTGGTGTTATCCTGAGAGGCTAGTCTCCATTAAATATAAATATAAGCACTTGATTAAGATAACCAGCCCTAGCTAGAGAGGTAAAGTGTCACCACACGTCACGGTGATTGATCAAGGAGCACCTGTTAATTAGTTCAAGAGAATAACTGCAACGAGTTTTGGAGGAAAACAAAGGTTGGTTGAAATTAGCAATATCTGCATCTTTTGTTTTTTCTTAAATCTGTAAACAATTTGTTGTGACAGCTCTAGGCTGGGATTATGGCATTTTGGATGGGGTCTGATTATAGCTAAAAATAGACATGTGTATTGAAGATCAGAAGAGGAATATTAAACAATTGAAATTTTGTGAAAGACTGATGCTGGTTCATTGTAATAATTTCCCCAAAGGCACATTAGTAATGCTGCTAAATACAGACTTTAATAGACTTTAATAGTGTGTACTTTAGAGGCCTGATACACAAAGGAATAATGTATAAAACATTCATTATGGAAAATTGCTACCTTTTTTATTTAATAAGAAATCTGTTGAAACAAAACTATTGCATTGCCTATGGCATTATGTTCCTGGGTATTAGCAGACTGAAGAATAACTGCTACCATCTTTTACATTTTTTTTACCTATTCTAATCAAGTTGCAATCATATTTACTTATTTGTTCCATGAATGAAAATAGGGATTAAAAAAATTATTTGCAATGGATGGACGCTTGTTCAAATTGTGGCTCAGCCTCCCCTTACCTATGTAATCTTGCGCAAGTACCTTACCATCAAATTCCCTTTCTTCATTTGCTGGGGATTGTTCTACTTACCTTGGAAGGTCATGGTCGGAGAAGTTAAATGTTGACGCAGTGGAGGCTCCACATAATAGGCACTCAATAAATGCTTCCTATTATGATTACTTTCTACAGCTATTTCTCTTTATATTGCTTGTTTCTATGGATGACAGTTGGGGGGGGGGGAGCAGGAAGGGAGTTAGAGTAAGAAAAAGCAATTAAAAAGGAGCCTCGGTAAGCAGCTCTGTCGCCAAGCCTTGCATTGGATTTCAATTTGATTTTAATGTGCTGCTGCTGAGAGCCATGCTGTTGAAAAAGAGAGAAGAGTAAGAAGCAGATGCTCCGGGAAGAACAGTGGGGCATTTATCTCTTTTAATGAGATAACATCATTAGAGTGACAAAGTGCAGTGAATCGATACTCGAAATGGACTGGTGCTATCTTCCCAAAGTGCGTCGATTGTTATACTTCACAGCCTTAGAATCTGCTGAATCACGAATTCTGTCTTCTGTTATTGGAGCCACCGACTTTGGTCTTGCCGCATGGATCCACATCTTAGGGAATCCCCACAAGAGCAGGAACACGGACTAATTGGATAAATGAGAAAAATCCAGGGTGATTTATAAGTTGCCCTGTAAACAGGGAACCTCAGAGAAAGGAGGTGGGGCTTCTTTTTTTCTCTTTGGCTTTAAATGGCCATGCATCCTAACTCTCGTCCCCTCTGCCTGCTCTCCTTGCTGTTCGTCTGCTTCTTGATGTAGTGTCAGAAACACTAATCATGTCAGACTGTGACACTGACAGCCCTGACATTAACAACAAAGAGACAAGAAGGAGAGAGAGAGACCTCGGAGGGGGAAGGTGAGGAACAGCAGCAGGGGAAGTAGTTTTTCTTGCACATAAAACCCATAGCTGCAAAACCACCAGTGTTCTGGATATATCACATCCAAGAAAAATTAAGGAAGGAGCGAGGTGAATTCTGATGGAGATAAAATTAGGCTAGGAAGATTTTGTGCTACTATATTTTCCATCTTAGATTTCAGTGTGTAGCCTACATTATAGTTGGCTGTGGCTATGATTTCTTCTCACTAAGAAAAAAAAAGCTATTAAAATCTTTCCCTTTCCCTACCCTAGTCTTTTTGAAACAAAGCAAAGTTAAGCATGGATCTTAGCAGAAAGTGTGTGCTCTCTAAGGTTTTCCATTGACCAGATTCCCATGGTTTAATCTGAACAATAGCTGCTTCAGGAAAGAAGTCATCTGTGAGAGATGTTTTCTGACCGTGACAAAGCTGACTCGGGGACTGTTCAGTGTCATCCCCCCGCTGCCTTACCTTGGACTCCCCAGCACCTGCCAGCTGCAGGAAATGCTTATGTTACTGGGCAATTTGGAAGGGGGCTGACTATGACCACGTCTTCCAAACACCCCTGAGGTTTCTCTCTCCCTCAGGCACCTTTTTCCATTTAGAGTTGTTCTGGTGAATGGTCGCAGGTCTCTGTCTTGGATCAGTCATGACCTGGAAACCTGCTGCCACAGCTCACATGTGTTTTGAATCCAGATGCTGTGATCTAAATTGAGCTCTGAGCTCAGGCTGAATCATCCTAGCTTTTCTGAAAACACAAGAACCCAGCTGCCAGCTCAGCTTTTGAGGTATTTTGAATTAAAACTCTGTCTTTGCTAAGATATCATTTTACTTTTTCATCACACAAGAAAAAAAACATAATCAAAAAATGGAAAATGATGCATTTTGTCATGTCAGTAACCTTATCATAAAGGAAGTACATTTTTGGTCTGTATTTGAGGACAAAAGGTGTTGGTTACATAGTGACTTCATCTTCGGATTGATTACAAATAATATTAATTGAGAACTCTAGAAAAAAACTGAGACCTCATTCTTGTCCTTAGTACCCAAGTAACACTCTATACACTTGGGCTACTTGCAAGAAATGTTTGTCTGAATTTGTAAAAAAAAAAAAAAAAAAAAATTAAGTGAATTATAACATCATTTACATTGTGTATAGCAGCCTTGACATTGTGGCTTATTTAAAATTTTTGAAGAAATTCTACTTCTACTGGCAGAGGAGAGTACATTTGTACCCTGGGGAGGATTTGGGGGAATTACCCCAAAATATCTTCCTGTAAACTTACAATTTTTTGAAGTTCCTTTTTATCCTAAAAATTTACATGGATTTTATATTCTCTGTGATGTGTCCATGGTGTTTTTTCATGTAAAATAACTTTAAAAATTACTTGCAAGTTAAATTACTTAGTTAAATATTGTATCAGGTAATTTAGTTGTTATAATGAATAAGCCCTCAAAATTCATGGTTTGACACCACGGAAGTTTCCTTTTTTGCTAAAGTATCAATCCAGTGTAGGATTGATACTTTAGAAATTCACCAGTTCACTTCTGGTCAGTGAATTGCTTTTATTCAGCAGTTATTCAGGAATCCTGATCTCAGACTCCTTCCATCTTTCGGCCTCACCATCTATATTAGGTGTCTAGGATGCTGTAATAGAGTACAACAAGCCAGGTGCCTTAGATAACAGAAATTTATTGTCTCACAGTTCTGGAAGCTAGAAGTCCAAGATCAAAGTTGAGCAGGACTGGTTCTTTCTGAGGGCTGAGAGGAGACAATCTATTCCAGGCCTCTTTTCCTTGGCTTGCCGATGGCTGTCTTCTCCCTGTGTCCCTTTGTACTGTCTTCCCTCTATTCTTGCTGTGTCCAAATTTCCCCTTTTTATAAGGACGGCAGTCGTATTGAATTAGGGCTTGCCCTATTCCAGTATGACCTCATCTTAACTAATTACACCTGTAATGATCCTATTTCTGAATAAGGGCACTTTCTGATGGTTAGGACTTCAACATATGAATGTGAGGCGGGGGGGGGGGGGGCCCACAATTCAACCCATAATGTCATCTATGGAGGCTTTTGATTGTCTGCATCTGGCTGACGGAAGAGAAAGAGAACACAAAGAAGCAACATTCACTTTTTAATCACCATAGCCTTGAAGTGACTCGGCATCTTTTCTCTTCATATTCCATTGATGAGAACCGTCACATGACCCCACCTGAATGCAGGGGGCTTGAAAAATGTAGTCCCTGGCTGAGTAGTGACTGGGCTAAGTGGCTCTGGGCACAGGTGCACACGAGCCATCCCATCTTTCTAGGAAAAGACGTCTTCTGTGTCCCATTTCTTCCAGTGCTCCTGAGCATGACCATCATAGGGCACTGAAAGAGGTTTCCAGAGTATCCAAGTTTTAAAATTCCATTCTGCCATGGCTAGGAATGCTTTTCAATCAATGGTCCAAGTATTTATATACAAATGAGTGCCTAAGGCTTACTGTTTTGTTTTCATATGAATCTAATATATTCTCCAAGGAATTTTATTTACAGTATTAATGGGCACCTTCTTTTCCTTATGAAACTAGTGAAATCCAAATTAATGAGGTTTTGCTCTCGGCCAAAAATTTAACTTGTGGTTAGAATGATTTCCTACAGTACAGTAACTTTCTTTTGTTACATGTTCTATTATTACTGAAAAATGATATGCATCCAAGAAGAGAAAAAAGGATATTGTGAGTGCAGAGGACAATTATATAACCTGCTGTACCTAACGCAAATGGCTAGACTTTAGTATTTAATTATAAAAGTCTTGTCTCTCCTATCAGGTTAGTCATTATTTCAAAAGTTGAACGTGGGTTTTATAAGTGACTAAGTAATTGCTTTGTATGCTCCTTTTCAATTACAGTAAGAAGTCATGAATTCTCTACATTTAGAACTGCTAAAAATTATTTAGATTTGCTTATTGAATAGGTTTCTTCTAAAAAAGGACTGAGGAAAAAAATTTCCACTGTAAATTTTTGGCTTCTCAAAGTAATTTGTAAGAAATTTCCCACAAAAAAGATACTGATAGCACTTTGAAAAGGATAAGTAGAATGCAGTCTGAAAACTTGGTAGGTAGTGTGAAAACACATTAGAACCACTGAAGCATAATATTTAATGTAGGCTTTTAGTCATGAAGCTCCATGTCAAGAAAGCATTCTCTTACTGTTTTATTGTTCTAGTACTTTAAAACACTGATGTTATCTAAAGACTTAAATAAACCCATCAGTGGTACTATAGATTTCCTTTTGGTCAAAAAACACGACAGTGGTACATTAGTAAAGATAATCACTTGAATGATAACCTTTTAATTTTTAGTGGTAATACTTTTTAATATGCCAAAATAGACTAAAACAAGTATTGGAGTCATTTTAAGAGTCAGTTAAATCCTTATTCATTTAGACATTATAAATTCAGACTTTGGAGAAGGGTGTAGGATGAAGTGTATCCTTTGTAGATTTTTGATAACTAATCATTATTTTAAGTTGTTATAATAGACTATATTATTGCTAATTTTCACAGCCAATTTGCAAAACTTGATATTATTCTCACTTTACATATGGAGGAACTCAGAGATGTTTAAGTAATGAGACCAATACTGCATGTCTAGATATAGAAGATCCAGTCTCTGAATTCAGGTCTTACTGACTCCAAAACACAGGCACATTCATAGCCTTGTAGGAGAATATTTGTTGAATTGAATTTGAACTATATTAGATGAATTTGCTAAGCTAAAAGTAAAATGCAACATCCCAGAATGAATGTTTTAGTTTTTGAAAAAAATCCATTTGCATGTGAACAAACTAATGTAGTAGTTGGAAATTAGTTCTATCTGATCATTAAAGCAGGTCTCTAGAACTTGCTAACACTTTAGTTAGTAGACTACCACTTCCTAAATAAATGAGCAGTCTATATATGATTCAGAATACTTCTTAAACATCCATTATGTGACTAACAGAGTTCTTTAGAACTCAAGTTAGGTTCCTGAAAACTAGTTTCTAATTCATGCTCTCACACTTGCCCCCTCTCTGAATGTGCCAGGTTATGCAGGTTTTATTGATTTGCGGAGGCAAACACAGAAAAAGGCAGCCTTGAACCAAGGGTGGGCCTGGCCTGAGGGCAAGATAAAGAAAAGCTGCCTATTTTCTAGTGACAAGCTCAGCTAGAACCCTAAGATAAAAGAAAGATGTATTCCTCTGAAAACATTTCACCTTTTCACCTTTCCTAGCAACATGATAAGCCTGACTTCTGATGAAAAGGATGATTTGGAGTTTTGAGGGGTGTCTATATCATTTTCAGTTTCATACCATTTATGCTGTTCAGGGTTTCTTTGTGACTGTGGCCAAGTCACATCACCTGTTTGAAACATGTATGTATAAGGAAGCAGTGGGAGTAGACCAGGAGTTGGGTGTCTATAAAATGCTAAGAATTGAGTCCCATATTTGGCATGCATATACATTTTTCTGGAGAGAATGGTTCAGAGCTTATTATTACATCATATTCTCCAGAGCTTCAGCACACAAAGAAATCTATAGGCCAGATTATCTATGAAGTCTGTAGGGACGGTAGCATCTAGATTTCTATAAATTTTATCATGCACAGGCTATCATGGACAGTATAGATGAGAAAATCTGCATTCTGTCTATCTACATTATGACATGTAAGGGAAACTTGGGAGTATTTTTATTGTAGACTACTGCCTCTCTGTTCTCTAAGGTGAACATTCTGTGCATTGTAAATGTTCAATAAATGTTGGTGCATGCTGACAAAATTCTGTTATTAGCAGAACAGTGGATTAGTTAGAAATGAGTTGTGGTGTTGAATGAACATTTTTTGGGCCTGAACAATTTTTGTAGTCATCTGCAGTGGTAGTTTAGAGAATCATTTAAAATAGAACCTTTTTATTTTATTTTATTTTATTTTTTTATAGTTTATTGTCAAGTTGGTTTCCATATAACACCCAGTGCTCATCCCAAAAAGTGCCTGGGTGGCTCAGTCAGTTGAGCGAGCGTCTGACTTCGGCCCAGGTGATGATCTCCCAGTTCCCGAGTTGGAGCCCACATTAGGCTTTCTGCTTGTAAGTGCAGAGCCCACTTCAGATCCTCTGTCTCCCTCTCTGCCTGTCCCTCCCCCCACTTTGTACCCCCCATGCAAGCCTCTGTCTCCTCTCTCTCTGAACCTCCCCTTCTCTCCCTCCCCTCCATGCATGTGTGTGCACACATGCTCTCTCAAAAATAAATACACATTTAGAAAATAAAAATAAATGAAAAAGCACCTTCTTATTTGGAATCTCAGTTGAAATGTTATGCCGGAAGGATGTGCAGAGCTCCTAGAGTGATTCCCTCAGTGAGGCAGCAGAGGCCCAGCGGTGCGATGCTCTACAGTTGCTCCTGCTTCAGTTCTTTTGTGGTCCTACCTTCAATGTAAGCACGTTGTCCTGCCAGAGAGCCTTCTCGTGTGTCATGGCTCAGCAGATTCACCCGCCTGAATCAAGAGTACTGTTGCTCAGCAAATAAACAGAGGGGAGAATAAGAAAAGCACTCTAGCACCTCCCCCTTTGGTAGGAAAGAGAAAGAATTAAAGAGCATCCCTGTCCAACTATTCAGTTTGAATCTAAAGCAAGTCCACTTTTTAATATGATTCATACATTCACTGTATTGAAACAGCGTGCTGCTCCCTCCAGAAAATTCAAATTCCTTTAAAGCAAATAAAAACCTTGTTTCTTGGAGGCTTAGATATGCCTTCCAAAAGATTAGTGATGTTTACCTACATTACTTCTCTCCAAAAATTGTATTTTTTTTTCTGTTGGTAGATTTTAAAAATTTACATTTCACTCCTTAACATGAATGTCTACGCACGTGTGTGTGTTGCAATCATTTACTCTCTCAACTTCTGTTTAAAGTTTAGCTGTGTTTTCTTTGGAAACTTTGTAAAAAGAGAATAATAATGGTAGGCCACAATAATATTATTTGTCTTCAAAGTTGCTATGAACAATCACATTAAGATTTATTTTCTGGGCCAAGCCTGCAATGCAAAGTCGAAAGGAGGCAAAATGTTCACAGCGAGGCTGATTGTATTTTGGAAACTAATTTTATTTCATTTATTTATTAATTAATGCTAAAAGCCTACTCCAAGAGGCTCCTTTTATTGCATTATTATTTTTTTATCATTTTAAAAAGACCACCACTTCTTCTTATAGCTATTTAACATGAAATGTTCATGAGTATAAATCACTTTTTAGAGTTGTCTGAGCTGGATTGGTAGTATGAAGTAACTATCAAATTTTTCAAGAGGAACAGAAAAAAAACATAAAATATCATTGACTATATTCTTTGAGTTTATTAGGGTAGGTTTACAAATTATCAGTGCCTGTTTAGTCATGAATGAGTACACAGTATGGCACATAGTTTTGTATGATATATGTTTATGTATGTATTTTTAAGAGATATAAATATATTAGTGCCCAGGTACCCAATAATGAACACCCTCAAAATTTGAATTTCAAGGAACAGTGGCAGAAAATATCATCACTTGAAACTGAAACGCTCAAGCATCAATATAAAAATGGTTGAGATTAGCTATGTGTAAAATTCCCAGAAGGTAATCCACGCTTAGACAAACCCATGGTCTGTCTACTCATTTTCTGATGTTCCATCAACACAAATCAAAATAAATGTAGATAATGTTAACTCAACTTAACATTTTGTAGATTATAACATGTTAGTATCAGAAGTACACCCTTGGCTTCCGGTCCGTGTGGCAGCTGCCAAAAGAAGTTGGGGAACCTGAAAATTGTAGAGATGACCCTGATTGTTGCAGACCAATTGGCCACTGTCTCTTGCCAATACATTTTAAGTCCATAGGTTTAAGGACATCAACCTAGGATCACTCAGTCCCTTGCCATCTCTTCTGGACTTCACTCTTTTCCCCAGAGACCCCTTACCTTAGCATTGAGGACCAGGCTCTGCCAGAAGCTCCTCTGGTCCTCTGACTGTATGACCTCGGTTGAGGCCCTGAGCCTCTCCAGGCAGCAGCCTCCTCATATGGAACATGTACACAATAGGTACTGCAAAGGCTTGTCATAAGAGTTAAATGAAATCACTAATGTGAAAGTGCCTAGGACAGATCCTGACCCATGGTAGGCTCACAGTAAATGTTTTACTTAAATAATAATAATAAACTTGCCACAGTATTATATTCTTCTGGGAAGTTCTGTTTCTCAGTGCAAACTGATAAGTAAGCATTCCAAGTAACCTATCAGTCTGCCTTTTATGACTTTGGGTAGGATGAATGGTCTTTATGTGAACAGATACAAATGATTTCTCTTTCATGCAAACCTGAGACCTCAGTGGGCCTGGCCTCCTTGTGACCTGTGAGCTGCAGGAGGAAACCCCCAAGAAGAGACCGTCCGAAGCATTTGGCTGCCTCCTACTTAATTCCTACAAAATGGATGTTAGTCCTTGTCAGAATTTTGTAGATTGGGTTGAAGAGTTACGTGTGTGCGCGTGCGTGTATGCGTTTAAATAAGACCAAAAAACTAAATATATGCATGTACCGTAGCAAATGAAAGAAATATGAATCCCACACAATATATTTTTCAGATGCTGTTAACTGGGGTTATTTTTACTTTGACAGATACTTCCGTTTAGGGGGTGCTTTCCACAGGCAGATTGTATTGTGCAATAGAAAATTCGGTAAATTTTGCCTCTAGATTTCCTCCAGATCTCTCAGGTGACCACACCCAAGCCTCAGTATTGCCATGTTCTTAATAAGGAACATGAGTTTTTACTTCAGTGAATGATCTTAGTTTCCCTCAGGAGACTTTTGTTGACAGAATTTGTGATCTTTTTTTAATAAGACGTTGTGCTTAATATAGGGGAAGACCAACTATGTATATGCAGCAGGCTCAAATTAAAAGTGATGCAATTATATTTATATCTTACTTTTGATTTTTGACTTCATTAGCTCCCTAAAGTCAGCATGCCCTTAGTGGTTAAGAGTTTGTGCCCTGGGCATCATCACCTGGGTTCAAATCCCAGCTCTGCTACAGAGGAGCTCTGAGATCTTGGACAGCCTCCCTAGCCTCTTCCTAAACCTATCATCTCGAAAATACTGATGGAAACACCTACCTCCTTGGGCTTCTTTGAAGATTATGTTAGATCATGACCATATAAATGTAACATTAAACCTCTGGTGAAAAGTTGATAAATTAGCCATTTTGATAGGGATAAGGGAGGGTCGATGACAGAGTTTTCAAAAGTGACTTTTCTGTTTCAATTTAATAAACACCTGGGATTTCACATTTGCCTGCTTGTCTATTTCATGATAAACCTTGAACTGACTCGTTTAGGCCAAATCTGATATACTGTATTTTAATTTTGTAGTAAGCATATCAACTCCAAATTCTGGCAGTCCTTTGTATCTTCTTGCAGCTACTACACTAAAGAAATAAAAAGCTACTATTTATAGATAGCAAGGTATATCTTGAGAGTGACTTCAAACGTTACGGTAACCATGCTTATATTTGGGGGGAATCATTAGGAAGGGATTTGAGGGGTCTAGAAAGCACTGTAAATGAAAGCTTCTTCATTGTTTATGGCTCCAGTGTTATACAAGTGGTTTGACTTAGTTCTGTTTGGGTTTGGTTTTGTTTCTTAAGTGGAAAAACTCTTTTGTGTCTCTATTTTATATTAATTCCAGGGGCTGAGTCAGTGCTGAGTACAGTAGCTGAATTAATATTGAAATCAAACTCTAAACTAATCCTGAGGATTACATCCATTATGTAACACTGAAGTGGGTTTGTACAGAGAAAATTCCAGTACTGTTTCTCTCTCCACTTTAAATATAGTAGAGGCCAGTCTTCCCTATGAATGTACATGCTGCATAAAAAGTCATTTTTTAAAGAGGTCTTAAATTTGGAGAAAGGATATATGTTCTTATTCTGCGTCCCTGTCCAGGCATCAGTAACAGTAAGGAATTTTCCAAGCTGGCTACCAGAGTGAATAAGAACCAGGTGCATTTGTATAATCATCATAAAAATTGTGTTCTATCTGCATTTTTAATTGAGCCAAACACTGCACAGAATTAGATACAGCCTTTGCTCTCTAGGAGTTTAAATGTAAGACAGATGATACTAATGGGTGTGTACATGAAGACAAATTCATGTTAACATTTTATAAGCCTTATGGATGGTTCTATTTTGTGTCTTTGAAGCCACCCATTCATGAATTATCCATGTCAATTCATTCATGAGATAATTTTTTAATTAAATAACTTGTGTTTTTCTATTAATTTCTATAACTAATTCAAGTTCATTTAGAAAAAGTAAAAAGTGATGTATAAAGAAAAAACAAAAATCACATATAATCCTTTCACCTAGAGAAGACTATCCAGTGTTATATTTTAGTGGCATTTTTGATGTATCTTTTAAAATGTATCTATATATTTTACATAACTGGGATCTATGGATGCAGTTTTGCTTTGTACTGTTTTCACTTCCCATATCTTTGCATGTTTTCTATTAAATATTTTATAAAATCTAATTTTAGCAGTGTTATGATTGAGTATAATTTGAAAGTTGAGACTCCAGCTTCTCATCCCTGAAACAGTTATTTAATATATAAAGTCAGAGGATCAATCTAACTGTTCACCAGCCCATCCAGACCTGCTTCCAAAACAGCTATTGTTCACCTAAAGTGGAAACTCACCCATTCTGCATATTTCCTTGGGCTGGGTTGTTGTTCCGTGTCTATCTTTCCTCATTGACTTATCAGGCTCCATGCACACATGCACATTTGTTTATAGCAGTCTTCCTGATACGCAGCCACGGTGTGGGTTTTGGAAAACTGCCCAGTTACATACCATCCATACCAGCTTACGTTCAGCTTCTGGTAGCTAATTGGGTACTCTTAACTCCTTCCACCTCCGAAGAGCTCACCCTATAGAGCCACCAACCACAAAACTAACACACCCACTGATTCCCTGGGTGTTTATATTCATGCACATATGAAAAGAGGCATATTGGCCCAAGCCTTGTGAAAGGATTGGGGTCACTCATAAATATCACCAACTCTCTGTTTGCCGCCCCATAAATAACTGCTTAAGTCCATATTCCTTCAAGATTAAGATGATGCTTCTTGAAGCATCTTGGAAACAGATGGAATCTGAAGGTGTTTCTAAGGAGTGACAGAGACCAGTCCCCACCTCCCAGAGAATAGATGTGCCCCCTGAGCTGGGGTTCACCCCTTGTGTTAGGAAGAGTTGCTTTAGCATCCCTAAACCCATCCCCTTCAGAAAACTTTAGCTGGTCCTTCCACTTTCCCCCAGAAGCCTGCCCTTCTTCATACGTCTTCTGTTTCTTGTGGAGAATGAGCATCAGAAGAGAAAGCCCAGGCTGGCTAAGTAGTAGCGAGGGAATACAAAGAGGCAGATGGAAGGAGGTTATGCAAAGTAGTAAGATTGCATATGAATATTGGATGAGGTTCAGAATCTTTCCATTATCTCTGCAAACACTCACCTTTTTTTTTCTCCAGAAAAGATTTTTACTCTGTTACATCAAACAACCTTCCTTATATGCAGGGATCAAAAGAGGAAACATTCACAATAACAGCATACCAGGAAGGGGGGGAGTCCAGATACAGAGGAGATGTTAAAGTGACATTCATTCTATTTACAAATATCTCCACTGAGCATGTTTCAATGGTTAATCAGAGCTTTCTTGCCTGGCACTTGCTAAAATGATATCATTATCTTGCTTGCTGTTTCAGCAGTTCCAGGAATACCTTGCCTGTGGGTCAGGGTACTTGGTTTCATATAAACAACTCATAAGAGCCCTTTATAATTTCAAAAAGACGGGTAAAAAGAGAAGCAATAGCTTTACAAGTTACATAGGGGAAAAAAAGAAATTGGCAACATTCCTCTCCTAACACAGACACTGAAAGAAGGTGTTTTATGCCACCTCTCGTGATTAAATAGTTTTTTTTTCCCCTCCATCCACATTGAACTTAGTTTCTCAGGAGACTAAGGCAACTTTGCAACCCCTGTGGGAGACCATGAAGTACAGACTTAATTGCTTCATGGATGATGTGAAGTCTTGAAATGAAAACTAGCCATCACTCATTAACTGGTTCAGCTTAGTAAACCTTAACAGCCAATAGAACTCAGCCAAACATCCTTGATTATGGGCAGCTCACAGAGCCCCAGGAGTTGGTTAGGATGAATTGTGGAGTTGAATGAGTTAACTTCAGTGCATCAGTTTCCTCTGTTTGAACTTATCCTCCTCAAACCTAAGGATGACTGAAAATGGGTTAACCACATGCTTTTCCTGCTTTCAGTGGTGGCAGCAGGAACACATAAATGACCATTTTCTTAACTAGGAGGCTGTTTACTTTTATTGACAAGAATTATCACATTTTGTTAAAACATTTTGGCTTGTTTAAGTCTATTGATGCTCTATAACAAGAGATAGAGACATTATTAGGTATGTTCGAGTTTCACAGATCTTGTTTTTTGCAGCAGGGTCATACAGTGAGCATTTTGTTACAGGCATGTAATCAAGTCACAAACTCCACGAATGATGATCTACTACAAAATCAGTATCAACGTAAACATACATCAGCAAATCATTGATTTGCTGTTTGCTCCATACCACAGATCAGTTAATGTCTCTGAAAGCAAATACATTCAAGATATTTGAAAATGTATTTTCAAAATATTTGAAAAGTAAAATGTCAGCCATTATTATTTCTGTATATAATCTCACACTTGGGGGAGTGCCTGGCTGGCTCAGTCAGTTGAGCATGTGACTTTGATCTCTGGGTTGTGAGTTCAAGTCCCACATTAGGTGTAGAAATTACTGTAAGCAAATAAAAAATAATAATCTCACACTTAGCAGTAAAGGTTGGTCTGCACTGGTGAAGAGGCATTCTATACGTGTATACACACACACACATACACACCCTTCACATCCCAGGTGCGGTTTCACCCTAAAGCCAACATTTGAGGGGTGACTTGCTGGCTCAGTTGGTAGAGCATGCGACTGTTGATCATGGGATTGTTAAATTCGATCCCCACATTTGGGTGTAGAGATTACTTAAAGCCAACATTTGGAAGGATTTTTGGAACTTTGAGTACCTTATCCTGCTGTTCCTGAGTTGGGAAAAGGCAAGAATGAAGATATACCTATATGAGTTGTATCATCTTTCCTAGTAGAGATTTAGTTAGATATTATTTAAAGGCAAGATTCTTGTCCCTGTGCATAGAAGATCACATGTTGATTTGCCTGTATCTTGGACCTATTATTTGTTCACTTTGTGAAGTAATAAGCTCTCAGTCTCATGGTTCCACAGAACCGATATTTTATTGAAGGCCTTTGATGTGCCAAACACCATGCTCACCGAGCACTAGGGCAAGGTGAGGTCGAGAAATGGTATAGAGGTAAATAAAACACTGACCTCCTGGGAGTCCAATTGGAAAGTCACCCTCTAACGCCATAATCAAAGCAGAGGTAAGAAGTGCTGAGAGATGCCTATCCTAACCAGTGTGGGTGTGCAGAGGTGAAGCGGCCCTGCTGAGGAAGTGCAGGAAAACCTTGATGCAGGAAGTGGCATTTGAGCTACATCTTGAAGATTGCAGAGGAGTTTCCCAGGCAGAGAAAAAGAGGAAGGGGATTCCAGGGAGAGGGACCGTGTGTGACAGGCCTAGAGGAAGGAAGTGCGTTGCTTGTTTAGAGATTGTCAACATGTTTCCACCTCTAATTTATTTAAGACAGGGGGAAAAAAGGTGTCTTTGACTCAAAGATGAACAGATCAATAAGAATTTCATAGCAGCAGTGATTAAAATTATGTATCTATGAAACAGAGGGCTGCTATCAGTATCAACCAAATGACTTGTAACTAGGCTTTGTCTACAATACCAACCATGCTGTACTAGAAATGAGAAGTTTGAAGGACAAACAGTTGTTATGAAGAGATCCAGAGGTCCACAAGTAATGGTCTGGAGCCCCATCTTGTTTTGTTTTGTTTAAAAGAGATCGAGGGAGAGCAAGGGTAGGGACAGAGGGAGAGAAAGAGAATCTTAAGCAGGCTCCATGCTCAGCACAGAGTCCATTGTGGGGCTCGATCCACAACCCTGGGATCAAGCTGAAATCAAGAGTCAGATGCTCAAGTGGCTGAGCCACCCAGGCACCCCTGTAGCCCCATCTTAAAGCTGCCAGTCACAGGGCTGATGAATCTTGCCAATGTGATCCACAGTCATGGTAGTTCAGAGTGTAGTCACCCTGTTAGCAGTTCAGGGTCAAGTGGTTCAAAGTCCAGATTCATCATTAGAGAGACTTAGATACAAGTACTGGCTCTCCTCCTGTTTACTTCGTGTGGGAAATTTCTTCCTTTTTTTTTTTTAAAGGTGTACTTTTATATATATCTATAATACAAGTTATATTCTATAAGTGCCTAAGTGTAATGATAGTATATACTGTATACTTTTTAGTCCCCCCCCCTTTTTTTTAAATTTTTCCTATTTTGCCTGGATCACTCTCCTTCCCCCCCCCCCTTTTTCCCACTTTAACTGCCTGGGTAGCCTTCCATATTTTTTCCCATTTTTATATAATGAGTTATATAAATGTACAGTCATAGAAACACACAGCACACATGAGAGAACGGGGGTAGGGTGGGGGAGGTGGAGATTGTTATTTTGTTTTATAAAAATGAAAACATGTTATATGGGGCATTCTCAGAGCATCAGCGCAGTTTTAATAACTTCAGAATTGTAATTGCTGTACACTTACAAAAGAAACACTTGAACAATTACATTTATTTTACACTTACTTTTGTAAATTCTGAATAACACATTTTATTCTCAATTTTTTGTGCACAACAGCTTCTGTTATGTTGAATTTTAGTAAGAAACATCAACATTTTGAAATGATAAATGATTAATCTCTCAAATGTTTTTGTAAATATATAGCATTTATACTTATGAAATTACTAAAGTTTAAAAATGCACTAAGATGTGGGACTCCCTATTACATTTCTTTTTATATCTTCCATTCCTTAGAAAACCTTGTTGAAATCCCTTCATTCAACTGATAAAGCTCTAATTCATTCTTCTTAGTGGCTGCATAATTTGCTGTAGAATAACTATTATAATTTATTTCATAGTTTGTTGATGAATGTTTACCTTAGTTTCCCTTCCCCCTTTTTTTTGCCATTGTCAACACTGTAGCCATAAATGTCTTTGTACATGCCCTTGCAAACAAGTACCGGTAATTCTTAGCATTGGTTCCAATGTAATTTAAATTTTAATGTATGCAGTTGTAAATGGCTCTAGTTGAATTTTTTTTAATGCCTTAGGTTGTACACTTAGACTACAGTTGATCCTTGAACAGCATGGGGGGTTAAGGGCACTAGCCCCTCCCCCCTGCAGTCAGAAGTCTACAAGTAACTTTTGACTCCCCAAAAACTTAACTACTAATAGCCTACTGTTAACTGGAAACCGTACCAATAATATAAGTAGTTGATGAACACATATTTTGTATGTTATATATATTATATACTGCATTCTTACAGTAAAGTAAGCCAGAAAAAAGAAAATGTTATTAAGAAAATCATAAGATAAAACATATTAACAGTCCTGTATTTATTAAAAAAAAAATCTGTGCATAAGCAAACCCACATAGTTCAGACCCGTGTTGTTCAAGTGCCAACTGTATTTGAGAACTCACATGCATTATCTTATTTGACACTCACAATGACCTTTGAGGTGCGCAGAGTAGATATTATTGTTCCCACTTTACTGGTGAGAAAATAGAGGCACAGAGAAGCTGAATGGTTTCTCATAGTTACCCAGGTATAAAGTTTCTGACTGTAGTCTAGAACCAAGTCCCATCCTGAAGAAAAGCCTTACAGCCTTTCCCTACCTAACATTTGGTTTTGATAAATAAGCTAGATAAAAATCTTCTAAATTGATTGGATTAAGAAAAGGACACATACCTTTGGTTAGTTATGCCACCAGGAGAGGGCAGTAGTTGAAATACATTTATTTTCCTAAATATTTGCACCCCCAGGCCCTTTTAAGGGATATACTTTTATTTATTTATTTATTTATTTATTTATTTATTTAACATTTGTAATGTCTTGATTTGAGTTTGGGGTTAGTTTGATCATTGAAATCTTTATTAAGATTTGATGGTTACATTTCATCAATGATCAGTTTCGCCCCATACTTAAAAAAAAAATTAAAAGTACACAATAGAGTGTATTTCAAAGGTTGTGAAAGAATGAACATTGTTTCTTTGATGCCCTTAAAGAACTTCTTCCTTGTTAGAATTCTGACTATTCAAATTTCAGTTTTGCAAACTTAACTGACTGTGATGTGAAGCAGGTCACATAGCATTCCATTTCCTTATCTGTAAAACAAGGGAGAATATACCTACTTCTAAGCCTGTATTACAGGGTTATAAATGCACCCCCTATCATAGCATGGAGCTCAGAGCAAGGGCTTGGAACATGCATATGCATGTGTGGTCCATCCCCCACGTAGAGCCAGGCTGACCCTGCTTATGAAACATATTAGAGTTTAGCAGTGTCTCCAAGGAACACCAAGGGTGGGATGTATTTTTTTTCATAGGTTTCGTCTATACTATTGCCAGAGTGCCAGTCAGTTGCTCTGCATTTTGTACCCAAATCAAGATACAGGGCAACTCCTTAAGTAAAAGTGAAATTATAGGAGGGCTCTTGGCATTTATAGGTACCATTTTTTTTGAGTGACAGGTGTATAAACCACAGTGAATACTTTTGTTCCTGCAAGGGTTTGATTGAGAGGAACAGCAAAAAGAATTTTGGTTTCTCTTCCTCCAAGTGAACATTGTTTTCTTAGCTGTCTTTTTTGGGAGATGGGAAGGAGTGGTTACTTAAAACCAATAGTGTGTGTAAATAGGAGCAACAAGTGTAGTTAGCTTTTACTAACTACATAGCTCATAGACAAGCCCCAGAAATGTCTTGGGAGACATCTGTGAACAAACAGATTTTTTCCCTTCAAAAATGTTAAGAATCTTTTTGTTTCTAGCAGGAACAGCTGTAGAATTTAGCTGTTTGTAACATGATGTCTGAGGGAGGGATGATGCTTAGATGTAGTATATTAATATCCAACATGTCATTTTAGATAATAGTAAGGTGGCGAGGTAAGTGGAATGAAGCCAGGAAATTCAGTTACAGCTGACATTTCATCCTCTTCGAGGCTTGTGAAAAGGCCACAGCTAACTTTGCATTTCCCCAGGAAGGAGGGTGGAGGTTCTGTTGGTATCACACCCTGCACATTATTTAAACACAGGGCTGTTCGTTTTCTCTTCTGCGAAGAGTGGTTACAGAAAGTGTGTCTTTGGCTGACTTACTGCCGGCATGCTACTATTCCAGTCCCGGCACTTGTGGAAAGGGAGAGTACAGGTGCCTGCTCTGGCCTGAGAACAAGAGTGAACATTTTTCTGACCCTACCCAAAATGGCTTCTGGCATTCTTTTTTCAGAAACAGTTTTTCAAAAAAGGAAGAGGTGTTCCAAGGCCAGTAACTAGAAAGAGTACCTAGATTTATGATCCAGAAGACTTTCTTATGAGCTTTAGGGTGTTGTAAGAATGTGATGTCAAATCTGTTAAGTGTGGAATCCTCCCCTGCGAGGAAAGTATGGTCCAGAGAAAGCCTAGGATAGCTCTGAGTCACACTGAATCAGTGGTAGAACCAGAGAATTCTGGGATTCTGATGCCTCCTCCAGGACTCTGCATAAATTTTATAGCCTTTAACTCAGGGCATAAGTTGGGTGAGATCTCATATGACCTGTTTCACATTTTATGCATGACATCTCAACCAAAGATACAAGATGTTAATGTAGGCAGTGGTGTCCAAGAGACCCAAGTTATAACTGGTATTCCGCCACTTACTAATGAAGTTCCTGGGGATGTTAACCCCTAAATCTCAGGTTACTTGTTTTCTTAAAAAAGAATGATAATAGATAGTTCATTGAATTGTTGTGGGAACTCGGTGTGGTAACATGTGAGAAGTTTGGTACAGAGGCTAGCATACAATAGATGATAAATCTTTATGGGCCAGATGCTGTGCTGTGCACACGAGAGACGTAAAGGAAAATAAGATACCATCCCTGCACTCATGTAGCTTGCAGTTTAGTTAGCAAGACAGATATATAGATAAAACAGTGTGTGTTTAGTGAAATGATAGCAATGAGGTACGTAAGGAGTGCAGAGTGATTTGGGAAGCCTTCAGAATAGAGATGTTTCACGGAGTTTTGAAGATGAATAATTTTGAGGCAGACAGGAATTTTTCAAGAAGAGAAAAGAACATACAGCATGCTAATGTATAGACCCATGAAATAATATTTCAACATTAACATGTGACTGCTGACATAGAGATGCAATTGGTTTACAATGCTGTGGTGTAAAGTATATACACAGAAAGGCCAGAAGGGCGGCCATATTCTAAGCGGCTTGGAGGCTATTGGATGTGAGGATAGGTCAGTACTAAAAGGTTTTTAAGCTGGGAAATAACGTGGTAATATTTATGTTCTGTAAAGATTGCTCGGTGGACAGGGGGAAGAAGTATTGGAGGAGGGGGAGCATGAGGGCTGGTGTAAGATAATGAGAGCATGGAGTCTGGCGTGGGTGACTGGATCCTGCCACCCAACACTGATTTGGGTGGGGAGATGGGCTAAATGGGTGATGGGCATTAAGGAGGGCATTTGTTGGGATGAGCACTTATATGTAAGTGATGAATCACTAAATTCTACTCCTGAAACCATGATTACACTATATGTTAACTAGCCTGGATTTAAATCATATTAAAACAGACTGATTTGGAAGGGTAGGTAATGAATACCATTTGAGATGTTTTGTGTAGTGTATCCAGATAGCTGGATCGTTAATATAATTTTAATCATATTGGCAACTTTAAAACATTTTATGAGAAAGGGAAGTATTTTCAACTTTTTCTGACACTGATCATCTCATTATTTTTGCCTGAGCAAAATTTCTCTTTCCAAGAATTAACTTCTAAACAGAGATTAGGTCTTTTCCAATGAAAAGTTGTTTTTAAGTAAGAACTCAATCCTTTTGGGCATTTCTTACTAAATGTTCTTTACTTACCATTTCTTCGTTTGTTGTTTTTCTTTTGTCTAATAAAGGCAAGTTATGAAAACACATTTTACTTATGTACCTTTAAAACCTATCAAGAGAATGGTGGTCACTTCACAATATATACAAATGTCAAACATTACATTGTATACTTGAAACTAATATAATGTTGTATGCCAATTATACCTCAGTTAAAATTAAAAACAAACTAATATAGCCAATCCAGAAAATAAAAACCCTACTAAGAGAGTTTCTTATGATTTCAGTGTATTAGGAAAATCATTATATAAATGAGGACTCTAAACTTTTCTATAATAAGAAAAAATAACAAACATTAATTTTAAAATTTAGATATAGAAACATTGCTTCCTAATGCTTGTGTTTTCCTGAAATACTATTACAGTACTTTACACGTTTTGACAGAGTTCGCTCAGGTTCATTTACTTTAAATTAAGAAGTATACCGTTTGTACTGTCTAGGTTGTTCAGTCAGTTAAGCATCCCAACTCTTGATTTTGGCTCAGGTCATGACCTCACAGTTCATGAGATAGAGCCATGCATAGGGCTGTGCACTGATAGCATGAGCCTGCTTGGAATTCTGTCTCTCCCTCTATCTCTGCGCCTCCCCTGCTTGTGGATGTCTGTGCGCGTGCGCACGCGCTCTCTCTCTTTCTCTCTGTGACTCTCTCTCAAAATAAATAAATAAACTTAATAATTAAAAAAAAAAAAGAAGTATCCCATCCATGCAGAAGAGAATAGATAGCTTATTGGTACTTTTTTTTGTTTGCTTATTGGTACATTTTAAACCATAAAGTAAATCCACATTTCTTCTGTTCATCTCAAGAACATTATCACTACTATTTAGTCTCGTATGCATCTCTCTCCTTGATCACATTCTCCTCTCCTCAGCCACTTCCCTGGATTTTGAGATAATCACTCTCTTGCCTTTCCTTAGTTTTACTACATATGTATATGTCCCTAAACAATGCACATACTATTTTAACCTTTAGATAAATGGAATTATACTGGTTATTTTGAGACTTGCTCCTGCCAAAACATATGTTCTCAGATTTGTCCATATTGATGTGTATAACTTAGCTTATTTTTATTGTTGCATCATATTTTTTGTGCTTATTATGTGACAATTTATTTAGCCATTTCACTGTTGAAGTGCTGAATTTTATCGTGTATATGGTAACCTTATTGGCTTCCTTATTAATAAAAAAAAATTTGTAAATCCCTTAGGGTTTTCTACTTAGATTTATATCATCAATAAGAAATGATAGCTTTGGGGGGGGTTTCCTTTCAAATCTATATAATCTTAGATTTTATTTTATTGAATAGCTGGCTAGTGATAAAAATGATAATAGCAAAGTTTACCTTTTTATGGACTTTACAGGCAATTACTTAAAAGTTTGTCCTTGAGGATGTTTGCTAAAGGATTGTTTGGTGATACCCTTTACCCAACTGAAGCAGTTTCTTTCTATTCCTTGTTTGCTAAGAGTTTTAATCATGAATGGTTGTTATATTTCATTGAATGCTTTTTCTGCATCTCAAGATAATCATGTGTTATCTACTTCTTTAATTTGCTAATGTAATGAATAACTGATACTGAAACAACCTCACATTATGGGAATAACTCAAATTTAGACATGTTATTTTTCTTTATAAATTTCTAGATTTCAATTGCTCATATTTTGTTCAAGATTTTTGCATTTTTATTTACAAACAAAATTCTCCGTTTAGTTTTTCCTTGCAATTCTGTGAGTTTTAGTTTTAATGTGTTTTGAAGATGTTGCGAGGCATATATTATTATATCTACCTGGTGAATTAAATATATTTATTAATATGTCACAACCCATTTAATCTCTTTGCCCAAAATTAATTTTGTATAGATTTAATTTACCTAAACCAGATTTCTGGTTTAGTATTTGCCTACTATTATTTTTCTCCAACTTGCTTTTTCCAAGATCACAAAAGGTTTTAGATTTGTCTTTTGTAAATCACGTAACTGGATTCTTATTACCTGTTAAGATATAATTTATATACAATAAAAACTCGCACATTTTAAATGTACAGTTTGATGAATTTTGATAAGTGTATATATATATAGTGATGTAACCACCACCACAATAAAGATACAGATCATTTCCATCACACCAGAAAGTTCCTCATGCCCTTTTGCAGTCAGGTTCTTTCCCTCATGTCTGGCCCCAAGAAACCACTGAGCTGCTTGTATCACCTACAGTATTATCTCTTCTAAAATGTCATAGAAATGGGATCATACAATAGGTAGTCTTTGGTGTTTGACTTCTTTCATTTAGTGTCATGCTTTTGAAATTCATCCATGTTGTAACATTTATCAATATTTGATTCCTTTTTGAGTGTCATTCCATTATATGGATATACCACAATTTGTTTCACCATTCACCAGTTGATGGAGATTTTAGTTTTTCCAGTTTGGGGCTATTATGAATAGGGCTGCTATGAGCATTTGCATTCAAGTGCTTATGTGAACATGCTTTCTGTTTTTTAATTCAATCAGACAGTCTTTGTCTTTTAACTAGAAAATGTAGTGCATTTCCATTGTTTAGTAGATTGCATCAGTTACATTTGCATTTTCAGTCAAACAAAAAATAATAATGCATTTGTATTCATTTTGACCATTCTTCTTTTTGCTTTCTATTTGTCCTACATTTTCTGTGCTCTATTTTTTTCTTTATTGCCTTAATTTGGATTAGATTAGATTTGCTTTGTTTTTGTTTTTATAATTCCACGTTATTTCTCCTACTAGTTTGGCAATTGTACACACTATTCTCTTTCAGTGCTTACCCTGGGGATGTGAGCATCCCATTTAACTTAATGAAGGCTTACACTACACAGTGTCTTCCCTCTTCTCCCAAACCATTCTTAGAATTCTTTAATTCCAATATTCTTTTATAACCTAATATACATTGTTATCCAGTTTCTAGTTTTATCCTATTTTTATATTAGATATTATTTTAGTTTGTATACAGTCAGCATTTGTTTTCTGCAGTCCATATTTATGTCAGTTTAGTCATATGTTTACCATTTGCTCACCATTCCCTCTTTCCCTCAGATCTCTTGCTTGTCTCTGAAGTATGTCATTTAAAAGTTCTTTTAGTGAATGTTCTTTGGAAATAAACTTTTTTTGTTAGACCAAAAATGCCTTTATTTGCCTTTTTTTGTGAAAGGTAGTTTTGCTAAGTCTATAGTTCCATGTTTAGTATTATTTTCTGTCTATGTTGTAAATACATCTTCCCCAGATTTCTTCTATTGAGAAATCATCTTTCAATCTAACTATCATGTAGGTAGTAGGTAATCTGCTGTTTCCTCTAGCTGTTTTGAAGATCTTTTTTGATGATGGTGTCCTGGAGTTTTTACCAGGCATTATTTGGGTGAGGATTTTTTTTTATCACCCTTGGGATTCCTTTGGCTTTCTGAATTTGTTGATTGACAGTTCTAGAAAGCCTCAATTATTATCATTTTTTTCTTTTTAAGGCAAAGTTTGTTTTTTTACTATTATTCATTGAGGTATAGTTGACATACAATATTGTATATTAATATACCATAATATGCAAAATTATATTCATTTCAGATATAAAATAAATATAATCACTTCTAATGCTACCTTTCCCTCATTCTCTGTATTTTCCTTCGTACTCTGTGCTCCATAACTTTTCATCTTTTTTTCATATTTTCATCTGTTTTCAATCTCTGTACAAGATTATGTCTCATTTCTTTTTTATCTGTCTACCAAATCATGAACTCTTTTTTCAGCTGTATCTAATTTGGTATCTAATTATGATTGTTGTATTTCATTTCTAGAAGTTATTTTTGGTTCTTTCTCAAATCTGCCTACTTATTTTTGTTGTTATTTCTTTTTTCATATTTTAAGATCCTTTCTTTGTTTAAATACATTAAACATATCTGTTTTACATTCTGTATCTGATACATCCAGTATCTATAACTTTCGAAGGTCTGATCTACAGTTTGTTTTTTCTTACTCTTGTTCATGACAGCTTTCTTGTTTGTGTGTTCTGTGATTTTTTTATTGTGAACTCAATTACTTGCCATGTGTGAAAATCCTTTGACATTTGGATTTAAAGTTCATTATTCTAGAGAGTCTGTGCATTTGCTTCTGTTATGTGTTTGAGGGCACTATCACCCTAGGACTTTTTTACCCTAAATGTTTGTATTTAAGAAAGTACATAGAAGTTCTGATCCCAAACAGTACAAAAGCGGGCTTGGAATTTTCTTTTTTGTTAATTAATTAATTAATTTGTTTGTTTGTTTGTTTGTTTGTTTAGTGAGAGAGAGAAAGAGAAAAAATGAACAGAGGAAGGGCAGAGAGAGAGGGAGAGAGACAATCCCAAGCTAGCTCCACACTGTCAGCACAGAGCCTGAGGCTTGAATCCACAAACCCTGAGATCATGACCTAAGCCAAAGCCAAGAGTTGGATGCTTAACCACCTGAGCCACTGAGGCACCCCTCAGCTTGGAATTTTTTGAGGAAACTTTTTCCCTTGTCCTATCACTAAAGCTTATCCTTTCTTTCTTCTGTTCCTGGGAGATTTTTTTTTAAGCTTACCCACTGAGGATTTTTACTTTTCAGGGGTGTGAGCATTAGGCTTGTCTCCTGTCCCATAAACTTTTTGTCCCTTAAAACCCCCACCAGGGATTGGCTTATGTCTCTAGAGTATATATCTTCCTAGCTTCTAGTCTTCTCATCATTTTTGACCTTTAACAATTACTGTTAACTTTCTTGAAGTTTAGCTGTGATTTTTAAAAAATGTGTTTTTTAGAGGTTTTTTATTGTTTTTAATGTTTTATTTATTTTTGATACAGAGAGAGACAGAGCATGAGAGGGGGAGGGGCAGATAGAGAGGGAGACACAGAATCCGAAGCAGGCTCCAGGCTCTGAGTTGTCAGCACAGAGCCCGACAGTGGGGCTCGAACCCACGAGCGTCAGATCATGACCTGAGCCGAAATCGGAGGCTTAACCGACTGAGCCACCCAGGCGCCCCTAAAAAATGTTTTTAATTCACCTCAGCTTTAGTTCACTTCAGTTTTAGGTATTCTACGTGGACTTGCCATACTTTGGCAATCAAAACATCTCTTTACTTGAAAATTAAAATGTTTCCCACAGGGAGACAATAAAAAATTGGTTAAATCCTTGTAATTTGTGAATATTACTGTAATCAAAGGTTGACTTTGATTTTCACCTGCAAAAAAAAGCAGTAGTTGTTTTGCATAAACACTAATGTTAATTTAAAAATATTTTTCTCACCTATGGCCCTCTAAAATGGAATTATAAAAGGTCTTTAAGAATTAGTCACTCATTCACTTACTTTTCAGCAAGTACTTGTTGAGCCCCTACATTTTGCCAGGGTGTTTTGGGTGGTGGAGATAGATCAGTGATTGAAATAGACAAAAATTCCTACATTTATTGAGCTTACATTCTTGTTGGAGGAGAAAGACAATTAACAAGATAAATAGGCAAAATACGGTATGTAAAAATGTGGTAAGTGCTGTAGGGAGTAATTAGATAGGTAAAGGATTGGAAGATCTTATTCTTCTTCATTTTTTAACGAATATATGTAAGACTCTTGGGGCCATTACAATTAAAATTCATGCAAATAGTTACTTCAAATATCCTACTACTGCAGCATTGTTAATTCTAACTTAAATTTATAAAGATTAAGTTGAAATTGACAAACATTTGTAGACATTCCTAGATTGGAAAAATAAATAGTTTTTCATAATTCCATGGGCATTTCTTTAGTAAGAAAGTAAATGATTAGAAAATATTGACCAGGGTAAAACTTCAACACTAAAACTTTAAAAATCCTCAGGCTTTAAAAATAGCTTTAAACTAGAAAATTTTCCTGAGGTGCCTGGGTGGCTAAGTCAGTTGGGTGTCCAACTTTAGCTCACAGTTCGTGGGTTCAAGCCCCGTGTCAGGCTTGTGCTGACAGCTCAGAGCCTGGAGCCTGCTTTCGATTCTGTTTCTCCCTCTCTCTGCACCTCCCCCTGCCTCAAAAATAAATAAATATTTCAAAAAATTTAAACTAGAAAATTTTCTTTTGTCTCCACGAACCCCCACAAGGGGTAAACAGACAAAACACCAACAACTAACTACAAAGGAAGCTAAATATCTATTATACTACTCAATTGGATCTTTTTTTTAAATATAGTTTATTGTCAAGTTGGTTTCCATATAACACCTAGTGCTCATGCCAACAAGTGCCCTCCTTCTCAATTGGTTCTTAAAGTGCCGATTGGTGAAGTTATAAAAGGCCATTCATTTCTTTAATGCCAAAACTGACAAACCAGGCAGAAGTAACCAGAAGGGAACAGAGAACCTAGTAGAGACCTTTAAAGACAGTGGCAGGAATATCAGGGTGAATAGCAGCAGGCACTGTTTTAAAAGGAGCACCATTAATCAGGAGGCTGAAGCCCTGCAGACCAAGAGCAAAGGACCATTTGCAGCTCAGTTCCCACAAGGGTGTGACCATGCTGTGTTACAGGCACATCGGCTGAGGGACAGAGAGTCTATTGTTAAACAATTGTAGTGACTACCCACAGGAAGTAGGGGGAATGTCTGGGTCAGTGTCCTGACACCGGTGACTTCATCAATCCTATCTTTGCAAGTGTCAGGGAAGGATTCAGAATAGTAAGAGTTATTGCAGAAGGTTATTCAGGAGTTTTCTATCATTAAGGCATCATCCAAGATTTTCTTGATTTTTTTTAAGGTCTTGTTATATATGTCACATAGTTGTTGTTTTTTAATTGAGGTAAAATTGGTATATAACAAATTAGTTTCAAATGTGCAATATAGTAATTCAATTTTTGTATATAGTACAAAGAGATCACCACAATAAGTCTACTCACCGTCTGTCGCCATGTAACTGACCCCCTTTACCCATTTCATCTACCCCACCACCCCTCTCCCTCACCAATCTGTTCTCTGTATCTATGAATTTTGTTTTGTTTGTTCATTTGTTTTGTTTTTTAGAGGGAGCGTCTGGCTGCCTCAGTCAGTAGAGTGTGTGACTCTTAATTTCAGAGTCCTGAGTTCAAGCCCCACATTGGGCATAGAGCCTACTTAAAAAAAAAAAAAAAAATCAGAGTTTAGATTCCACATATAAGTGAAATCATATGATATTTGTCTTTCTCTATCTGACTTATTTCACTAAGCATAATGCTCTCAGGGTCTATCCATGTGGTCTCAAATGGCAAGATTTAATTCTTTTTATGGCTGAGTAACATTCCATTGTATATATACCACATCTTTATCCATTCATCTATCAAGGGACACTTAGGTTATTTCCTATCAAGACTCTCAATTTTTAATGTTGTTTATGCCTAGACTTTTCTAAGAGTAAAGATTGAGGAGAATAGAATATCTGTCTTTTTTTTAGAACAAAAAGCTTTTCACAGCAAGAAGACAGCTGTCTGTGAACCAGGAAGGACTCTTCATCAGATACCTAATCACTGAGGCCTTGATCTTGGACTTCTTAGCCTCCAGAATAGTAAGAGATAAATGTTTGGTGTTTAAACCAAAGGGGGAAAAAACTTCTGAAAATATATCAATCCTTTTAATGGTTTTTCTCATTGCAAAAAGTAACAGATGTTTATTGGGAAAAGGTTCAGAAAACTTTTTTTTTTTTTAAATCACCCGTAACCCGAGAGAAAGCAGCTGTTAATATTGTTACATATCTGCAGTTCCCAAGCTGTATGCCAAGGTGCTCTGGGGCACCACAGCAAATTCATAAGGTTGCCACAGGTTATTTTCCATCAAGGGAAACACATTTGTCCAACACCATTGGAGGTAATTCATAGTTTCAACATTAAAGATCATACTGCATTCCTTTTGATGACATCATATCTTTGCAAAAGCGGATTTTTAATGGTTGCTAAGTTTTTAATGATAAAAAGTGAGTACCATGTGAAAACCAATATGAAACAGGAAATGAGGGAAATGGTATTCAACCTGATTCCAAGATCTGTAGCTGTATATGGCCCAACAGGTGCACACATTCTATTAATAAGTTATTACAAGGTTATTTAAGAAGGAAAAAAAATAGTACTTTTCTCTTAACTTATGTGTGTTATTTTTTTCAAATAGCTACTAAGTCATTAAGACATAAACACTTAAGTTGTTTGGACCTAACTACTTAACAGACAGTACTGTTAGATATTTGTTTTGGTCTGGAGGCACTATCAAAAAAATTACTGAGACTCTAATAGCTTCCAGAAGTGTTTGGGAACCTCTAATATATATCCTTCCAGAATTTTTCCTATGTATACCATATGTATTTGTGAAACCTTTTATTTTTCACTTAACAATATATGGTGGAAATCTTTGTGTTTCAATTAATGTAGACCTGCATCATTATTTTAAAATCTTAATGGCAGAATAGTCTCCTGTTGCTTGACTCTATTATTTTATTAAGCAATCCACTAGATTGCTAGAAGCTTAGCAAAACTTTATTTGTATTTTTTTAATGTTTATTTATTTTTTAGAGAAAGAGAGAGCAAAAGTGGGGGAGGGGCAGAAAGAGAGAGAGACGGAGGATCCGAAGTGGACTCTGAACGGACAACAGAGAGCCCAATGGGGCTCGAACTCACAAACCATAAGATCATGACCTAAGCCGAAGTCAGACAACTGACTGACTCACCCAGGTGCCAAAACTTTATTTTTATAATCAGTTGTACTGTCAACCTCTTTGCACATCCCCTTTGTGTACATATCCAAAGTTCACATATTGTTTACATGATTTCCTTAGGTTAGATTCCTAGAAAGCAATTTGCTGAGTGAAAGAATATGTACTTTCTTAAGCTTTGATATCCAGAAAGAGAGCACACCAAATTGCCCTTTCAAAGGGATTATTCCAATTTTTTTCTACCAACAGTTTTTTTTTTTTTTCAGCAAAAAGAAATGAAGCATTGGAGACCTCCCAACCATGGGGACTCAGATTTGTGAACTGGTCAGGGGGGTTCCTCTTCCCCAACTGTTGAATAAACCATTGAGTAACTGAAAGTGCCAGTGGAAAGCTGGGGAAGGTCATACCTGCCCAGAGGTCTTGGGAGCCACTATAGGCTGGAGCTCCAGCTAAAGTCATAGGCAGCCAATAGCAACATCCAAGCAGATGCCCACCTAGAGAACAGAAAAACCATTTGTCAGGAGACCTCTGTAGACTTTGGTTCACTAACTAGCTTTTCCAAACACTGTACTCCCCCAGAAAGTCATACTGCACTGCATAGCTTTCACCCTACCTCTGTGAGAAGACGCAAGTGATCAGAATAGACCTAGACATCAGGAAATTTTTTTGAGAAGACAGATTTGGGGGTCAAATCAAATCCTTTCTGTTCCATGGTCCTCAGCACATATATTTTCATCTACAACCACATATGTATCACATTTTGAAGAACTACATTCAACTTCTACATGTGGGCTAGTATTTTCAATCACAAGTTATCAAAAAAAAGGTATATTATGTGCTTAGTTCTGATCTTGGATGCACAAAGATATGTGGTATATTCTGCAAATATTTCTATTTTAAGAAAACTCTGGAGCCCATCAGCTGTCTGGGAAAATAAGCTGCAAGGAAAGGCTCATTTATGAGTTATCATGATCTCAGGGGGAAAGTTCTCAGTTTTTCCCCATTGAGGATGATATTAGCTGTGGGCTTTTCATAAATGGCTTTTATAATGTTTAAGTAAGTTCCTTCTATCCTGACTTTCTCGAGAATGGCTGCGATTTTTTGTAATTTCACAGGATGGTATTGTGTATTACTGTTTCTGAATGTATTACCTTTTTTTTTAATGCAGAGACCTTTAATCTTGATTGATAAAATTTCTAAACAATTCAATTTTATAATTTTATAAGCAGTCTTATTAAAATAGCATTCTAGGGGCACCTGGGTGGCTCATTCAGTTGAGCCTCCAACTCTTGGTTCTGGCTCAGGTCATGATCTCAGGATCGTGGGATCGAGGTCCACATCAGGCTCCACACTGAGCGTGGAGTCTGCTTGAGATTCTCTCTCTCTCTGTCTCTCTCTCTCTCTCTCTCCCTCTCAAATAAAATAAAATAGCACTCTAGATTAAAGCTGTTTGAAAAAGCAGTGCTTAGATAGCTGATTCTGAAAAGGTGACTGGATTTTTCTAGGCATTCACACTTTACTCTTCAAAATTGAAGTAAAAGTTAGTGAGACAAGATCTTAAGCAGGATGATCCTGCTTAAAGCAGAAAATCTCAGAAATTTTGGTTTAGAAATATTAAATCTGTATTGTAAGTACTCATCATTTCATTGCCTTTACCTGTTGCTTTCAAAATATAGCACCAAAAAGCCACTTTCACTTATGTCAGAAGTCAAAAGGCTGCTGTGGTATGTCTATGAAACAGCTGCAGCATGGAGACCCTTCCCTTCTTTTGTAGATGGAGAATATCTGTCGGAAGTCTCCATGTGACTCTCCACTGCCACCAGATACTTCCTTTTAAGTGCCCCCTGGAGAATTTTCCCAAAGCCCGGGGTGTTGTATGTATGTCATCTTGAGAGAAGTTACTGTATTAAGAGAGAGGTGAATTTCTGCCTTTCTTTGTGACTGGCATACTTAGGAAAAATAAGCTTTGGGGGAATTTAGGATAATTTGAGGCCATATCAGTAATTTTTATTTAACGAACATGGTTTTTTTGTTACTTTTTAAAAGAAACAACTACAGGGGTGCCTGGGTGGCTCAGTCATTTGAGTATCTGACTCTTGATTTTGGCTCAGGTCATGATCCCAGGGTCATAGGATCAAGCCCTGCGCTGGGTTCTGTGCTGAGTGGAGACTGTTTAAGATTCTCTTTCTCTCTGGGGGACCTGGGTGGCTCAGTTGGTTAAGTGTCTGACTTCAGCTCAGGTCATGATCTCACAGTTTGTGGGTTCGAGACCCACATCAGGCTCTGCACTGACATCTCAGAGCCTGGAACCTACTTTGGATTCTTTCTCCTTTCTCTGCTCTCCCCCACCCCCGCCCTGCTTGTGCTCACGCTCTCTCTCTCTGTCTGACAAATAAACATTAAAAATTTTTTAAAAATAAAAAAAATTCTCTCTCTCTCTCTCTCTCTCTTTCTCCTTCTACCCTCTCCCCCCACTCGCTCACTGTCTCTCACTTTTTCTCTCAAATAAAAAATAAAAATAAAAGAAACAACTACAGATCTGCCTTCAGAGCACTGGACATGTTTACAGATTTAAGAAATGTGCCAAAAAGTGTACTGTGGCTATGTAACCCTCATCTGTCATGCCCAGAGCAGTGTTCCTTCAGAATAAAAGAATGGGCAGCATCAGTGATGTGTGGATAGCTCCTTAACCCTCCAGGTTTTAAGGACAGCACACCCTCATCATTCTTTGCTTTCTTGTCCTAAGGAAATGAAGGTCCGTATTAATGGACAGATGTCTGGTCTGAGTTTTTTGAGATAACCAGGAATATTTCTTTTAACCCATACCCTTTTTATCAGATCTTCACCAAATTTATAAATCTTCTGATAGGTAAGAGTATAAATACACTTAAATAAATCCACTCTATACTCATTCATTCCTTCAGCAAACATTTATTGAGTTCCACCAGTTCTGGGCTCCCGAGATGAGCAAGACAGATATGGTCACTACCCTACCCTGAAGAAGTTTATGATTGAATCAGGAAGCTTTTGAGAAAGTGAGTGTCTGAAAATTAAGGAGTAAGTGCTATAGAGGGGAATCAGGAAATCTTTTGGAACAGAGTCCCTGAGCTGAGCCCCGGGCTCAGAGAAGCTTCCCTACGGAACTCCTGGTTAGCCTGAATCTTAAAGGGTGAGTAGAAGTCAGAGTACTCATACTATGAAATCCAAGTAGAATAAATTTATCTGGCCAGATGCTCACTTCATCCAGTACACAATTTCAGACCTGTAACTACCACCCAGATGCTAATTGGTACCATTGCCTAGTGGCACAATGCCTTCAAATGGTTCCAGAGTGATCTATCATGTCTGTGGTTAGCATGTGGTCCACTAACCATTATTGGATTTTCATCTGCTACTTTTAGCAATGGAAGGGTGAAATTTGAAGCATTCTCATCTTTTCTTTCTCTTTCTCTTTCTCTTTTTCTTTTCTTTTCTTTTTTTTTTTTTTGGAATAATGCCAAATGCACCCTCCTACACTGTTGGTGGGAATGTAAATTGGTGCAGCCCCTCTGGAAAACAGTGTAGAGGTTCCTCAAAAAATTAACAGTAGAACTCCCCTATGACCCAGCAATAGCACTGGTAGGAATTTACCCAAGGGATACAGGAGTGCTGATGCATAGGGGCACATGTACCCCAATGTTCACAGCAACACTTTCAACAATAGCCAAATCATGGAAAGAGCCTAAATATCCGTCAACTGATGAATGGATCAAGAAGGTGTGGTTTATCTATGCAATGGAATACTACATGGCAATGAGAAAGAATGAAATCTGGCCATTTGTAGAAACGTGGATGGACCTTGAGGGTGTTATGCTAAGCGAAATAAGTCAGGCAGAGAAGGACAGATACCCTATGTTTTCACTTATAAGTGGAACAGGAGAAACTTAACAGAGGACCATGGGGGAGGGGAAGGGGAAAAAATAGTTGGGGAGAGGGAAGGAAGCAAACCATGAGAGACTCTTGAATACTGAGAACAAACTGAGGGCTGATGGGGGTGGGGGAGAGGGGAAGGGGGTGATGGGCACGGAGGAGGGCACTTGTTGGGATGAGCACTGGGTGTTATATGGAAACCAACTTGACAATAAACTATAAAAGAAAAAAAAGAATAATGCCAACTGATGATACTAGTCCCATGTTACCTAGATTTAACTTGATTGGTTTTTGAGTCAACCCTTGGATGACTTTTTAATCAGTTGTGTAACTATGCTAATCATGATGCTTTGTAAATAACCATATGTGTACTTTATTGTTTATATTTACTGAAAATAAATTCAGAAGTTGGTCATCTGTGATTTGGGACAAATCATGAGTGATGGTATCAGTCTTTCTATTTGTAAGATTTGATTAACGATATCTATAATTTATCTAGCAATGATTAAATATTTAATATTTATGAAATGCTTGCATTTTGTTAGGAAAAAATATCCGTATTGGGGCTATTGATATGATTTGCAAATCATTAGTACTGATTGCAGATAAAATACTACTGAAGAAAAGATCACATTTTCATACAAATCATGACATACCTGGCTTGAAATTTTTTTAAATCCCAGACTTTCGTTGAAGGTATTTTGGGGATACAGCTCCTTGAAAATATTTATTTTGTTTCCTCCCAGTTAGGACCATCCCATTTTCAATGGGCTGTGTGATAATTTGGCCTTTTCTGGTGAAAGTCTGAGAGCAGAAATCCTTCTTTAAGGACCAATAAGTGGTTTTGAGTCAAGACTCCAACTTAGGGGTTATCTCCATGAGGTACTTTTGTCTCAAGAGAGACCAAATCTGAAGAACAGTAATCTGTCTGGAAATCAGGTGTCCTTTTTGGAATGCTGCACAGAAGCTTCTGATAAAGAGGTGGTCTTAGGTATACTGATAATTTTTTTTAAGTCTGCAGTATAAAACTCCCATTTAATTTATTTCTAGCTTGAGTCTACTCTGCTAGTAAAAGTAAGGCTATTTTTGTAAGTGCTACTTCAAGTACTTACATCCACATTTTAAAAGAATTCACAGAAAACAGTCCATAGTGATAACTGGGTGCAATGCCCAGCTTGTTACAGAATTGTGTTTTAAATCAATCTTTTTACGATGGCTACATTTCAGCTGTACCACAGGGTTCAGCTCACATGATACCTCCCCCCACCACACACATACAAATGGGCTCATCATCCCTTACTTAAAGCACTTGACTTATTTAATTTGTGTACTTGTCCAGTGTGTGTATTCTGACTGTCCTTTATGCATTGTCTGCAGCCCTCAATAAATATCTATGATGATGGGTTCCCTTAAGAGGCAACGAATTGCTCTTTTAGGGAGTTGTGTGTTTCTATGGCAACTCCCTTTCTAAAACTTTGAATTTTATCCACATGTATTTTACAGATACCAAAAACAAGCTTATGTTTAATTTAGAGAAGCTTTGAGTTTTTGAAGAAGAGGAAACCGTAGCTCATCACCAGATGTCAAGAGCACGTACACTTTGTTTGAAGGCTTGCTGAAAAAAAATTGATTCTTTTTGTGCCGGACACTTTAACCAAAAACCAATGTTCCATTCAGATAACCTCTTAGTGTCAATTTTTCACGTTTCTTAGGGTAAAAGTCACAAATAGATCAGGCAATTTGATAAAACTAGAAAGGAACAAAATAGGCACTGTGTGTGTCTCCACCTCTGTCCCCTTCCCAGTTTTGTTTGTACATTATGCTGTTGCTAGCTCACTGAATTAAATTTGCTTTCACCATCCATTTCCTTTTCTCTCTGTCACTACAGTATGCATAGGCTCTCAGTTACAGCTACATCTGATCTGGAGAAAATAGACTGTGTCCCTATTTTGAAAGGAAGACCATCTCCATGGTTCGCTGCCTTGTGTGTGTTAGCAGTCGGGATTCCGGAGAAGACATGAGCTGTATTCCTGAATGATAAAATACATGTAGAAGGTCCGTTTCCAAGTTTGTAGATGATTCAGACAAAGTAATTTGTGTAGTTTGTGAAGGTCTGTGTGTATGAGTCTTACTTGGCTTTTAGTTGTGCTTTTAGGGTGTTTTGTTTCTTTTTGTTTGTTTGTTTTTTACTTTTATGTATTTTCACCTTTTTTTTCTTTCTAAAACACAGATTCAGTTTTCTTAACATCAAATCAACTGTGTAGTGGTGCTGTTTTGCTTTTTCCACATGTGTTAATTGTTCTGTGGCTTGTTTTGTTTACCGTTTTTAAAGATCTGATTTGCCATAGTCCATGCCTTTCATTCTACTAGACCACATAGCTGATTTCCCAGTGGGAAAAGACTGCCTTCTCACGGGTGATTAGTTATTTCATTTCAAAAGGGCCAACTTTCTCTGATATGACTTTGTCACACTTTAAAAGTCTGCTTTGGAGGATGAGAATCCTTTCAGTAACATGCTCATCCATGTGGTAGAAGAAATGCATGGTTAGTCACCATGGAAATTCTTAAGTGTTTGAGGGGCAAGAGATGGTTAATTAGACCATTCATACTTAGCTATTGAGAGATTATGAGTTAGTTTGTAGTGATAAGAAACCTGTTTAAGAGGTAATATTTTTTTGCCCCTTAAGGAAGTGGTAGTGTTGTTTATTCCTAAAGCATATTTTCATTTGCTGAGAGAGGACTCTGTGGCACTTTACCTTGAGTAATTTCTGTGTAATCTCTTGCTAAGTAAGCAGGCACACCCCAAAAAGCACAGCAGTAGACTGAATTTTGCAGTCTCACTCTTGTTACCTCCCCAGAATATAGAGCGAGTTAACACCCAAAGGTGTGAGGCCGGGGCTGGGGTAAGATTGCCCCTCAGCAGGGTCCCTCCTTTCACTGTGCTTCTGAGCCTTCCCGCACCACCCCCCCAGCTCAAGCACCCGATCTTGTTACTGTACACCAGGAACCCCCACCCAGGTGCCCTATCCCATTCAACCCTGTCTCAGAGTCACAGCCTTCCTCCACATACTTTACCTAGCTTGGCCTCTTCAATTACTTCCTTCCTTTCCCAGTCAATGACAATTGTGTGGCTTCATCTTTCAACCCAGGCTCCAGGTCTTCGTGCCTTGCCTCGCCACCCCTGTGCCCAGCCTTTCTTCCTATGGGATACTCTTATGTGAAGTGACTACGAGTATTCATTTTGAAAGGACAGGGAATGGCCATTTAATATTCTCAGAGCATCTGGGCACTTGGACATTTTAGAGCCCTGTTTTATGTCAAACTTGATGTGAACAAAAGGTCTAAGATTTTAAAAGTTTAAAAATATGAATTTTGGGGGGCACATGGGTGGCTCGGTTGGTTAAGCGTCTGACTCTTGATTTCGGCTCAGGTCAGATCTCACAGTTTGTGAGATCAAGCCACACGTTGGGCTCTATGCTGATGGTGTGGGACCTATCTGGAATTCTTTTTCTAACGTTGTCTTTGCCATCCTCCCCGCCCCCCCCCCTCACTCTTGCACATGTGCTCTCTCTCTCTCCCTCAAAATAAACATTTTTAAAAATATGAATTTGTTAATATTTTCTTCCATTGTATATAATTCATATAGTCTGGCTCCTCTGAACCTCTTCAGCATCATCTTACTCCAAACTCACCCTCTTGTGTCTGTCCTCCCTCTGGAGATGGTTTTTGAATGTGCCGTATTCACTCCTTCCACTTGGCCACTCCATTTGTTCCCTCTGTCTGAAATGTTTCTCCATCCCCTATCCCAACAGCTCCAGTGTCCCTTCTTCAGGGAATCCTCCTCTCCTGCTCATGAACCTCGGGCCCCCTGTTGTGCTTTCATGGCATCATGTACCTTTTCAGGATAACACTACTGCAACTAGTTGTTGTTTTATCCTTATTTTCATGTTTATTTCATTACTGTCTATCTAACCCACTAGACTCTAAACTCCTATGGGCAGGTAGTTCCTTTTTTCCATGTTTCCAGTGACCAGTACAGGAATGGACACATAGTAGGTGTTCAGTGAATATTGTTGAATGACCATCTACAGATATCTCTGGGGCCCACCCAGTGGCCATTAGCCTTTTTCTTTCTAGTAAAACCCTGACTTGGTTGAAGTATTTACTTTCCTCCAGGTGCTCTAGGGCAGTTGGCCTAGGCCCCAGCTTGATCCAAGGGGTACATTTTTGGTTACTCTAACCAAATCAAAATAGACAGATGGAAAGAACCTGACTCCTTAATGATGTTGCTGAGGTGCTATAAATAAACCAGGCTGGGACAGTTCTACCTCCACACAACTCTGTTGTGTGAGACAATAAATCCTCTTATTTGTTTGGGTCAATTCAGTTTTCTGTTCCTGAAAATATTCTAATACAGAATGAATGAACGACTTCAACTCACATCGTCACAAGTTCCTTTGTAATTCAGTTTTCTCTCTCTTCATTCTGTAAAGCATTGGGCTGCTCATAGAGATGCAGACCAGTTTTGAACGCAATGCTGAAATCCCAAATAACTCCTCTATGTTTTGAAAATTGTTTCCTTCTACTGAATGCCCCATACTCTGAACTTGAACTCACATTCTTCTTCACCTCTCACCTTTTGGCTCTGCACTCTGTTCATAACTTTTTGGGGCAGGCTCTTCTCTGAGGAGGTTGAGAGTCAGATTAAGTCATACCCAGCAATTTCCTGTTTGTGAGCCTTGAAGCTCTTGAAGACTGCGGGCAGGTTTGACAGAACCTGTAGGTGTTTTCAGACGCTGAGCTGATTCATCCCCTTTGGTTGCTAATTCTACCCAGCTACCATACCATCTCTTCTCTCTGGATACTGCACAATTTCTCTTTGTGTGGGGATAAGATTCTCAAGACCTGCCCACTCCATGCATTCTGTGTCTTTTCTACATTTTGGTGAGTTGTGTTTTAGACCCCCTCCTCCATGGTTATGGAATAGTTCTATACAGGAGGGGAGTTTTGTTTGTTTCTTAGCTTTGTTTTTTTGTTTTTTTGTTTTTTTGTTTTGTTTTGTTTTTTTGCTAAGGCAGAGCTTTGAACGATCCCTGTAAATCTAGGCTACATGTCTGCTACCTTTCTTTTTCATAGACCTCCACCATAAACTAAGAAATGCAGGCTCTAAACTACCACCTGAAGTTCCTATTTCTTTGGTAGCAGAGACTTTGGCGTTCTCTCATTATTTGCTTGATCTCCTGGCACTTTGGCAGTGAAGACCAAGCTCACTCATTTACACTCATTTCTGTAAAACACTCCCTGGTAATAAAACACAGGAGGTGGGCAGCTAGTTAAGCAATCTTTGAGAGTAATACTTTTAGCCATGCCATGTGAAAAAAGTACTGAATTTGTGCATGCTTTCTTAAACTGAGCCACAAATGGTCCATTTTGGTAGTAGGCAAGTAACACACTCTCCAAGGTTCAGAAAATAATCCTGGCTGCCTCAAAATACAGTGAGATACTGTGAAAGCATTACTTATGCGCAGGGAAGCACCATAAAAAAAAAGTATTAATATTATAAAGCTACCAGGCCACCTGGGTGGCTCAATTGGTTAAGTGTCTGAGTCGATCTCAGCTCAGGTCATGATCTCATGGTTTTCGAGTTCAAGCCCCACGATGGCTCTGTACTGATGGTGTGGAGCCTGCTTGGGATCCTGTCTCTTCCTTTCTCTGCTCCCCTGCTTGCTCACTCTCTGTCTCTTTCTCTAAAAAAAAACAAATTCTAAATCTACCAAAGACAAACCCTTGTGAGTTATCTTTTCCCACTGCTCGGTACTTACCTCAGTTTCCCTCTATTTACCCAAAGATATGCAGGAGCAGGTCATCAGCTTGGCCCCATATATGCTGGGGTCAGTTCCCCCTGGAACCTTTTAGAGTGAATCACCTCGTTCTTCTGATACCAGAATACCCCCACTAACCTCTGAATTTGAATTTTTATAACTTTGGTGATTTCTATTGAAAAGTATATATTCTTTGTAGTTACTGATGAGGCAACTTCATTGTTTTCTGTGAAAAAGGGCTTTATACAGTATTGATAGCTCATCCACGTCTTATTCTTGTTCTGATTTGTCAGCCAGCATTTTTGCACACCCACTGTGTGCCACACGTCATTCTAGGTGTATGGAATACATCTGTGAACAACATATACAAAATTCCCTGCCCCCTTGGAGCTTATATCCTGTTGGGGGAGCACAGAAAGTAAGCATTAAACAAATAAACAAATTATAGTATGTTAGAAGATGAAAATTGCTTTAAAAAGAAGAAAAAAGTAGAGCAAGGTAAGAGGAATGTCTGTTTTGGGATGGAGAAAGGTTGCAGTTTTAAATTAGGTGGTCAGAGCAGGCCTCCTCTATTTCTAGTGTCTTGTTGTTGTTATTACAGTGTTGTAATGATTTAATATTGCAAATGAATCATCTGCATAAATTAAAGATTGCTGAAGTGAGAGCAGTTCAGCCGAAGGCTAAATCTAAGTGCTAAATGCTCGAGAAAGCACAGCCAGGTGCACTAGCCCTTGTCTGGCAGTCTCAGGTTATCTATTCTTAGTTTAGTTTCCTTTTCCAAAAATAGCATTTATTTTATATAGTCTTCAAATGGAGCATATCTCTGACACCTACTGCCATGTGTTTATAGTTAAATATAACTAGCTGTCTTTCTTGTAAGACCAAGAGGTTCATCCAAAATGTTTCCCTTTAAAAGTTCTAAGAGGGCTCCCCTGGTTGGCTTTCTGGCCCATAACAATGATGGATTTTGCAACCCTCCTGGTCCAGCCATGTGGAAAAAAACAATATTATGGGTAATTTTCCCCTTTAAACACATGTTTTGTGTTTTGGTGTTGGTTGTTTGGGGCTTTTGTGTCTCAGGCATGGAGTTTATTATATCCATATAAGTTACAGATCACAGAGAACCCTTCCCAGAATAGCATTGTGTGTGATCTCCTTGTGCACTGCCCCCTTCCCCATGTCTGCTGTGCGTCTCAAGTGTGGATGACCCTCCTCCAAGTTCGGGACTTTTGTATGTATGTGCCCTCTCCCTGGCCAGCTCATCTGTCCTCCCCTTCCTGCGTGCTGCCTTTGTTTTCTCCCTGAAATAGCTGAGCCTTGGGAGGGCTGGCATGGCTCTTCCCATTATCTGAGCCTATCGACTTCAGACTCTCAGTGGATCTCTGCATGAGCAGAACCATGTCAAAATAACACTTGTTTCACCTCCTGTCCAGAACTGACTAGGATGGTGCTAGTCAAGAGGTGGATTGGAACTATTCGACTGAATACATTCTGAGCATTGGCAGATGTCCTTTTGTTCTTCGCCAATCATTCCCCATCACTCACTAGATTCAAAACGTGGTGATCCATAGGAACAAGGCTAGGGCACTTGGAGAGACAGTCCTCCAGAGGGGCCGCACAGCTACCCTGGCTCACTGCAAGGTCTTTAGGCTCCTGAAACTTCCACTCTTTATTCTGAATTGTGCAGTGAATTTGTCACTTCCTGGGATAAGATGACCTTGAGAAAGTCACATACTCTCATTAGGCCCATTTTCTCATTTGTAAAGGGAGATTAGTCTCCAAATGACCTTCAACATTGCTTCCACCTCTGGTGTTCTTAAAGACATGATTTAGTGTCCTTCTGAAAGCTGGTCCTTTTGACATGGTTGGGCTCTTCCACTTCTATACCCTTTATCCTTATCTAATTGTCCCCCATGAGTTCATTTTATCCATTTCACTGTTACTCATACTCTGTATGCATTGTAACTCACATTCTCCTAACGTGTGGCACATTTCTGCCACTGGAACCTGTGATTGTACCCTCCAAATAGCTCTGGTTGTTTCCTTCCTCACTCCCACCTAAAATACTGCTCTTGTGTTGGTATCTCTGAGTAAGGAGGTGGGCTGTTGGGAGAAACATGCTGAAGCCCAAAGTCTCTATTTTAAAAGAGACAGGGGCACATGGATGGCTCAGTTAGGTAAGCATCAGACTCTTGATATATCAGCTCAGGTTGTGATCTTGCGGTTGTGGGATCGAGCCCCACGAAGGGCTCTGTGCTGACAGCATGGAGCCTGCTTGGGATTCTCCATCTCCCTCTCTCTCTGCCCCTCCCCTGCTCATTCATGCATTTTCTCTCTCTCTCTCTCTCTCTTTCTCTCTCAAAATAAATAAATAAACTAAAAAAATTAAAAATAAAGGAGAGAATGGAATTCTATGTTCTTTTTAGGCTATGTAGCCTCTGATGACCACAGCCAAAGTAGATCAATATCCAAGCAGTAAAAAAGGCAATATGTGTGAATTTGCTCATAATATGAATCCTAACACAAAGGCAGTGGCAACACTTTAAACATAAGTTGCATAGTCTGTACCATGATTGTTTTCAAAAGTTGTCAGCCTTGAAGAGGAAAATACACTCCAACGGTTAAGAAACGATTATAGTCTAAATTCTATAGTATGAAGGGAGTGTTAGTTTTCATTTGCTCAATGCCTTGTGCCTGGGAATTTTGAAATGATAGATTCATCTGTGGTATAATAATAAAGTTCCATACTAAGAATATCAGCATGGAGAAGATTGATATAAATACATTAAAGCTCCTGGATTTTAAAGATAAATCCTGTGTCAGGTTGCTAGTCACTTAATTGTCACAATCTAAAGTTTATCTATTAGTAGTTCTTTTCTAATTGTTATCAGTATGATAAACATTGTTTTATATATATATAGTATAATTTACTTCAAGACAATAGATTGAGGATTCATAATTAAGACATGAATCATATACCAAAAAAATGACTTCTGGTTCTAGTCCCTCATTCCTCATGTGACTTTGGGGCAAGCCATTTTTACCTCTAAGATAACGATTATTTTCCAATTAAATACAATAATCCTAATTCTAAGTACCTACTCTTAAATAACCTTAAATTGTAGGAATCAAATATCCCTACTGCTTATTTATTTGAATATAACTTACTCAACAAGATCTTAAGTCATTTATTTTGAAGAATGTATACTTAGAATTAGGATTATTGTATTTAATTGGAAAAGAATCTTTATCTCAGAGGTAAAAATGGCTTGCCCTAAAGTCACACAAAGAATGAGGGACTAGAACCAGAAGTCACTTCTTTGGAACATGATTCATGTCTTTGATTATAAATTGATACTAGTATGAATATGAATGCCCATATTCCAGAAAATTATATTATTTTATATATACCCTTAATAAATATAACTGCCATTCAGAGAATATTGAAACTAATCCGTCCATCTTTCTGTGGGGGCTTATTTAATGATATGCATTGATGAGGTTCCAACTTATTTTTAAAGACTTCCAAGAAAGAAAATTTCATGACTTCCCTCATTAATCCACTTTAGTGTTTAATTAGATTTGATGCCAGACACCCTTGTCTAACTTAAATCTCTCATGCTGTAGCTTAAGCCTATTTTTTCTCACTTTGCCTACGATATTAAAAGCAACTAATCACCGTTATTCATAATGATATTCATAAAGTCCTCCATATATTTGAAATGTGAGTACTGTAACTGACAGTAAGCATAACTCTCAAATATCAGTATAATTTAAAATAGAGAAGAGGGACTAGCTTATAATAACTGTAGATGACACAGTAGTATTTAGTTTTGATGAATGAATAATACTGTTAACTGATGTGACTTCAGCAGACTAAATGAAAAGCATTCATCTATTAACTCATTCACTTAAATATTTATTAGGCATCTACTTTGTGATATTGTGCTATGTTAAGAAGTACAAAAATGGATACATCATAGAGTTGAGAAAATTTTGATGCACGAGATTTTTAAAAAGTAGAACTTATTAGGTATATTTCTAAGAAATGTGAAGATAGAATAGCCTAATCTTTTTTTTTTTTAAATCTTAATGATGGTTTATTTTTGAGAGAGAGAGAGCGGGGGAAGCGCAGAGAGACAGAGGGAGACACAGAATCTGAAACCAGCTCCAGGCTCTGAGCTGTCAGTACAGAATCCGATGTAGGACTCGAACTCATGAACCACAGTATCGTGACCTGTATCAAAGTCGGATGCTTAACCACCTGAGTCAAAGTCTGATGCTTAACCGATTGAGCCACCCACGTGCTCCTAGAATAGGCTAATCTTAAAGCCATAACTCTGTGTCCCTTCTAATTACTGTGGTATTTATAACCATATCAGGAGGTGAGGCTGAAAAATATAGTCTAATTATTTGAACATTGCTGTTTATTTTTACAGCTGCTATGTTACCAAAATCTGTAATAGGCATCAAAATTCTACAGTGTGTGGTCCCTAAGCCCTTAACCTGGAAGCCCCTTCATTTTTATTTCATGTTGAAGAGGTACCTATGTCTTCCTGTGTGCACTTGGACGTGTGTGAGCATCATCCAGCATAGGACTACAAGAGGTTTATCACTAGAAATAAATTACAGAGTCGTGCAGCATGAAAATGATATGCCTGGGAATGCAGAACACAGGGTTACCTTCTGCCTCTTTTCTTTATCATCGAAAGCAGAGGCAGAAAGGAGAAAGATTTATTCTGAAGCCATTTGATGCTGACCAAGCAATTTGTAACAGATGAAATGCTGATATATTGCTGCAAAGAAAATAATGGGTGTTCTTGCTAAAATGCCATTAGTAACTTTATTGTGTAAAGTGCAAATTATATTCAGCAATTTTATAGTCCCTTTCTGAGGTGAAGTTGAAGTAATTCAGTGTAGGCTTTGAGCAGGAAAAGGACAAAGTAATTAGCAAGTCATAAAAGAATTCATTCACCAAGTTTGGCTGATATTTGAATTCTCTGAACTATAAAGACATAGAAAAAATTGCATTTAAGAAATACAAGATGATACAAGCACTTGTTTAAAACAGAAAGACTCTGAGAAAGCTGATATTGGAGCACTGTGTAGAGTTAAGAGTACACCCTCTGTTGGCACCCACTGTATGTACAAGACATTGTGCTAGTCACCAAAAGGAGAATAAAACTGAAAAACATGGTCCGTGCTTTTAGGGATCTTACTGTCTGATGACAGGAATAAGATAATTCCAAACTTATTAAAATACATAATCAAGGGCACCTGGGTGGCTCAGTCAGTTGAGTGCCCGACTCTTGGTTTCGGCTCAGGTCATGATCTCACAGTTCATGAGTTTGAGCCCTGCATCGGGCTCTTTCCTGGCAGTGAGGCACAGCCTGCTTGGGATTCTCTGTCTGCCTCTCTCTGCCCCTCCCATGCTTACTTTCTATTTCTCTCTCAAAGTAAATAAATAAAATTTTTTAAAAATATTTTAAAACTAAATAAAATGAATTAAAATACATAACCAGAATGGATCAGAATTTCCCCCCAGTGATTGCGCACAGTGAAGATGCTAAGCCCTGCCCATTCCAGCAAGACCTGGCGTCCCCCACTGACCAGCTTTGGCTCACAGACTCCCCACTGGCATAGCTAAACCTTTCCTGTAACTGTCCTGCACTCTGAGATGCTTCCTACCCTCTCCGCCTTCCTGCTTCCTCTCCTCCACAGGGCTAGACCTACATCTCAGTCTACAGACTCTCCGGGTCCACTCTTGCTCCCTTCTTCAAGAAACATCTTGCATATCTAATCCTATGGTAGCATCTGCTTCTCAGCAGACTTGAGCCAACATAGTGGCTGTAGTTATTGATAGTGTTAGATATTAAATAAGGATAAGGTTAGAAAGAAAAATTGCAACCATATTGTAAGCAACTTTGAAAACCGCTTTGAAGAATTTGACCTTAATTCATGGGACTTCATTGAGGGTTTATCTGCTACAAAATAACTTTTAATTATTTGATCCTGCTGATTGATGGAGAATAGTTGAAATAAGGAGACCAGTTAGGAGGGTACAGCAATTGTCCAATAAGAACCTACATGATATCGTGTTTGTGATGACAGACTGTTCTGTGAGTATGAGAGACACTGCACAGAAAAGTTCTGGTGATTTGGATACAGTGGGAGGGAGAGGAATCAAAGATCATTTAATCACTGTGTGCCTCCATTTCATCATCTGTGATATGGGAACAGTAACAAGCCCGGTATCACTCATGGAATCATTGTGAGTAGTAAATGAGCTAGTACATTCAAAAAATTTAGAACAGTGCCTGGCACATGAGAACTCAGCAAGTGTTTCTGAATTTGTTTGCCCATTGCTCTGTGGCAGCCTTGTTCAGTAGCACTCTCTGCAGTTGTGAAAATGTTTTATGTCTGTGTCGTCTAATACCATAGCTGCTAATGATATGAAGCTATTGAGCACCTGTAGTGTGGTTAGTGTGACTGAGAAACTGAATTTTTAGCTTCAATTTAAATTTGAATAGTCACATGTGGCTAGTAGCTACCATTTAAAAGTATCACCCGAAGCTAAAAGTACTAAATAACTAACATCCAGGGAGGTGCAAAATTATATTCTTTTATTAAAAAAAAAAAAACCTGTTACTAATACAACTCACTTTTAACTAAGCCTGTAGACTTGGTTACCAATCTCTATGGTCAGGGATAACTGTGGAGAAGGCTGTAATCCTAATCAGACCCCTCTGAGATGATCAGAGCAATAAGACAAGGATGAGAAGACCTAATGTTTTCACTAACCCTGCAATGAGAAAAGTACTTCTTTAAGTACTTTAAAAGTACTTAAGGGCTTGAAGGAGAGGGATCATGTCTCGGTTTCTGCGAGTAGCTAATAGGTAGTCAAGATCTCCCATTTAATGGAATCTGTACTGTCTGCTGTCCATTTCCCAGGCCAAAAGAGAGAAGGTACTGCAGTGCCTGCTGATATATTCTCCAAATAATAGCCAGGCTACCGCTGCTGTTACATAAGGTCACTGTTAATGCTGCAAGTGCAGACTCCTGGTAGTTCAAGAACAGCACAATGGGATCTCTGAGGGGTGTATTGGAAGGAAAGGAGCACAAGTTTCTTGATATCTGTAAGACAGGATTAAAAGACATTCAGGTGCCTATATTTCCAGAAATAGGATTTTTGAAATACCCCTCTTTCTCTCCACCCCATTGCTATGGCTCGGGGGAGGTGGCCTTCCGAGTTTCATGAATATATCACTTTGAATGGTTAGTTTGTACTGCACTTGCTATGGGCATCCCCCATGTTATTGACTCAACCCCCATGCTATTGACTCAACCAGTTGAGATTTTGATGTCATTGAAACTCCAGCTGCCTCAGTTAATAAGTAGTATGAATTGAGATCTTTATCTCAGGAGATAAAATAAAGCAGATAATGTGTAGCGCAGTAAAAAGAAGGACTTGGGAATCCATCCTGAGAGCAAATCAGAGATAGCTCTGTTAGTTGCTACATATGTGACCAATGCAAGTTGTTTTAACTTCAGTGTCCTGATCTGTAAAATGGGAGTACTGGTATTTTCTGAATTGGAGGATTACGAGTTAACATGAGCCTTTTACATGGAGGTGCTGGGAAAATAAACGGTAGTTCCCTGCTCTTTACCATAACTCCTAATTTCTTTAAGTTCCCATTCTTTATTGTTCCAAAACCGAGTGTCTCCTGGGACTCTCAACTCTCTTGAACAGCCTCCACTCCCAAATCAAACATGCATATCACTTCTGTTGTATTTACCTACTCAGACCTACTGGAGCAATCTTCAGCAGGCTGTCCTCCTTCTCCTGCAGTGACTGCCTTTATTCCTTTCCTGAGTCTTTCTGAGGTCAGAACCTTCCTGTTCTGTATGTATGTTTGGTTTCTCGACTGTCAAGTTAAGATAGTGACTCAGGGAGCTCAAGGCCCTGATAGCCCTGGCATTCGATAGGATTCTATACACATGACCATCCCCTGATTTTTTTCCTTTAAAAAAAATTATTGGTTTTTCTCCTTATCAAAAATTACTATTTTTATTATAGATATTTTCAAAAAGAAGCATATAAGAAAAAATTAAGGCATTCAGAATATTACCATCCCTACTGTGTGCATCCTGATTGTATCTTACAATCCTAAGTGTGTGTGTCTGTGTGTGTGTAAAACAAAACTTAATTATTACACTCCTACTTTTTGGTAACATCCTTCTTAAATGTCATAATTTCCTGAATATTTTCCCATCATTAAATATCCCTCTACAGCATCATTTCATATGTCTGTCTAGAAGGCCTTATATGAATGTATTCTGGTTTATCACTGGACATTGAGATTGTTTCTGCTTTTTTCCACTAGTGTAAACAAGGCAGAAGATTATAAAGAGAGCAGCAAATGGCATCTTCACACATAACTTTTCACACATCCTTGGAATGGAATTACCAGATCAAAAGGCATGAACATTTTTTATGTTTTTGGTACAGTATTGTCAAACTACTCTCCTGAAAGGATGGATCTGTTTATCTCCTCCCCTCAGCCATGGCCCATGTGGCTTTGACCACCTGGTTCCTAATCAGACCAGCAGTCCTACTTGGGGGGAGAAATGAAAGGAAAAGAGAGAGGGGGAAAGATGGCACTTTTTCTCTACTCATGTGTGGATCCGGTTCCAATTTTCCTGTGTTTTTAAACTCTCCTTGAAATAGGGTGTCTCCCTGGCTCATGCGGATTCTTCTTATTTATTGGCTATGTTAGCTTCCTCTGCCTCGTCTAAATTACCATCTTTAAATCAATGTACTGTTTCTTTGAAGTGTTGACCCTCTGGGAAGAGCCTTTTTGCACCTCTGCCTCATCAAACTGGAGAATCTCATCTGTGTCTCTTTCTTTAATCTCATCTCATTTTGCAACCATATTTTCTCTTTTCTCAGTTATTGGCCTTTTGATTTAATGCTTTAATTTGGCACATAGGTTCTTTGTATCGCTGTTCTGGATAATTCATGCTATTCTACATGGGATATTTCATAAGATTTTTTTGAAATACTGTTTTGTGAATGATGTCTCACAGACTCAAAGGATGAACCATTATATTTATTTTGCAGAAATGAAAAGATAAAAATCTGAGCACTTGTGATAACTACACGGCTTGATTCTGGTCATTCCAAGTGCTTAGAAGAAAATTGCCCGTTTCTCTTCCCCAATAGGATGAGGACAATTGTTATTTTTTCAAATCAACTGTTTGGGACATAGGTTGTTGCTCTAATAGGTTGATCATGCCATATTTCATGATTCATTTTAGGGCGGTGAATACATATATTCCTTAGTGGAGGAGTCTCTGGGTCTGTGGCAAGAGTCTTGCAGATACACGCATGCTCCCTCTGGACAGTGAAACTACGGTTAGATCACAGGATCCGGGACACCAGGGAGCAGCTGAAGGGAGAAACGAGCGGGTCTCTTCGTGTCCTGTTTCAGCAGCTTGTGGGGAGGCTTATGGTATAGTGATGTGACAAGCTGTGAACAGCAGATCAGAGCAAAACGTGAGGTAATATAATTGAGGAGCTTGGTGAGAGGACAGCTGAAGAGCAGAGAGCAGGGACGTGGACGAGAAAGGGCATCTGAGGGACGGGATAAATTATGAAATAGCATTCTGAGGACAGTGTGAAAAGGGTGCTTCCTCATTTCTCTGGCAGTTTGGGTCAATTTCCTACCCTCACATGCTTTGCAAAAAGGGAAATAATTTATTTTTATTACTGCCCCATTCTTGTTATGGCAATTTTTAATATCACATAAAGCACGCCACCCATTTCTATGTAAGCGACTAACTTCCTCTTTTTTCAGGGTTTGGTCTTTACTATTTCTGCCGTAGTCTACCCTTTCGGGAAAAATTCTTTTTTTGTTGTTGTTTTTTTTGTTTCTTTTTCTTTTAAAGGCACAGTAGAAATGTGAGACTGGGAGCAAGGTTATGGTGTGTTTGCTTTGACTTCTACCTTCTGATATCAGCCCTTTTTATTTATTCTACTGTCATTGCCTTTGAATTCTGAAATTTTTGCACCTTCATTCCCAAGCCACTTTTTTGAACTTGTTTTGTACATCCTTCCTTTTGTTCACTCTCAGATTATAAGACAAGTGGTGAACATAACATGATCCAGTCTTCTGGTAAATCTCAATGCAGTTTCTGTCCGGGTGCTTAAAAAACAAGAGAAGAACTCAAGAATTATTTCCCTGGAAATATGAAGGTGTTTAATTGTTCAAGTTGAAATTATTCGTCTGCTGATTTCTCAGTTTTCTATTTCTTTCCGTGTTTAGAAGAAGGTTTTGGGAGTGTGGACCATCAGCTTTGGATCATGGGGTAGTTAAAGCCATTTTAGACACTTCTGTCTTTGTATCTCATTCTAGAAGACTGTCACACCTTTGCAATGACAGAATCAGTGCCTCAGTATAAATCCATCAACTTTAGTCCTTGAGGGCAGATACCATTGGAAAACAGGATCGCCTCCCCCCCACCCCCACACAGAGTCATGACCTGGATCAGTATACTATGACTGAGAGTTGAACACAGTGTTACAGGCATCACTTCTGTGTTTCTGTGGGTCTTCCTTGGTCATTCATACACAGTGATATGAGAATATTGTTTACAGCGTAGTAAAATTTAACCCCAAATTCACTCTCCCTAAATTTAACCTTTTTTAAAAATCCTTTACCTTTCAACTTTTTGGAATTCTCCTTCTGTGTACATAAGTCTTATTCAGGTATAATTTGTTCTTGATTCCACAATTAAAAATTTGTTGGAAGTCAAAGAGAAAAGGTCACAATGGTTTAGCCACTTGCTCAAGGACATTGGCATTTTCTGCCTATTTCTCCCCAGCTACCTTCTACGCTTTTTTTTTCTTGCTCAAACCCAGCTGTTTTGCCTCTCTATGCAAATCCATTGTGTCCTTTTGGAAGATGATATCCCTCTTTCTTGGGGTTACCATCCCTTACAGCTGAATGGATTAAAAGGTCCAGATTAGTCAGAGGCAGACTTAATGAAGTCATATATTTTAATATGAATGATTGTATTTAAAGTCCTGACACATCAGTCATATTTAGGAGAATGTCATTCCCTGCCTTTTTTAAAGGATAAACCTACAGAAAGAGACCCTCTAAGGACCTTCAAAAACCTTGTCAAGCATATTTCCATCATTCTGAGGGAGGTCTGATTGTGTTTTTAAGTGTCTTGCGCTTGAGTTTTTTGTGTGAACTAGTTTTGTAAAAAGCTGACTGCGTGCTAGTTTTTAAACACCTCTTCTCTCCACTCCCCAGCCTCCACATCTTCCTAAGTTTATCTCCTAATGCTTTCTATCACCCAAGCACTTAAACAAGATTGCAGACATTTTCGTCTAAGCTAGTAGCTGTTAATTACCTATCTTTGTCTGTGTTTTAGCACTTAATACTATTTTGACAGGGGTTGCATACTTTGTCTTTCTGGAATTTTTAAAGTGCTCTTATGAGTAATTTGAGAAATTCCAAGTATAGATTAGATGAGGTGTTCTTTCCCTTGCTGCCTTTTTATTTTTAGAAACATTTAAAGAGGACCCACTATGTGTCAGGCAGCATGCTCTCGTCACCCCCACATACATCGTCTGATTTAATCTCTTCTTCCCCTGAATCTGCACCTTGAATCACCACCGTAACCTCAGTGTGTGTTGGGTTTGGGATGGGGGGTAAGGAGCAGTTGAGGGAGCAGTGGAAAGAAGTCATGATCTCTGGATAGTACTCTCATTTTTATGGGCGATTCAGTCTACAAGAGTGTTGCTACTCTCATCTTTATCTGTAGGATGGTAAAATTCCTGGTTGGTTATTGGCTTTAAAATCAAGGATGATGGCTCTCTGGGAAGTTTCAACATGAGTTTGTTTCTGTTTCTTTTCAAAAGCTTGTGTTTGCTCACCTGCATTGCAGGTGAATAGAAGATTCAACTCACCAAATGGAGCATGTCAGGGGAGGATTACTGATTTATCTATGCTTGCTTCTAGAGTATTTGTAAGAAATTGGTTTAATTGCTTTCCTCAGTGGAGCTTACTCGCCTAGTCAGGATTTAAATATCTCAGCCCTGTCATTCCAAAACAGTGGTGTCCCCTTAACCTGAGGAGTGAATGAAACTTGCCCCAGGTGCTGCAGGCCCAGCCAGGATCTCCTTTCCTGGTCCACACTGCTTTCCTCCTTTGCAGCCACACCCGTGTTTGCTAGCAGCTGGCTGTGCCTTATTTATCTCAGGGATAATGGTGTTTCACTTTCAACTCTTCGTCTGGCACCCAAACTTTCATTTTTCTCTCCTTCCTTCCTCCCTCCTTCCCTTCCTAACTACCTATTTACCTACCTACCTTCCTCCATTCCTTCTTCATTCCATTCCTTCCACAAACATTTATAGAGTGCCTACTGAATACTCAGCACTGTACAAAGTCCCAGGAATCCAGAACTAAGTACATAGACCTTTCTTTGTGTTGTATACAAGTACAAATTTGGCTTTTACAAAAGGGAAGCCATAGGCATACTTTTTTTAATGAAGGGAAAAATGTTCTCTTTAAGAGGAACCATCTCCATATTTCCAAATAGAACGGTTGTTCACAAAGTAGTTACAGGTGAGTATTTTCTAGCATGAAGATTTGGGGAGACAACATTCATCAATCCAGTGTTTAATAAGTGCTTCATCTGCCAAGCTCTTTGCCAGACACAAAATATATAACGCTAGAGAAGACGGGGTTCCTTTCTCTAAAGACTCACATTGTACAGAGGAAAGAGTTCAGTGTAAAGTGTACATTAAAGCCACAGCATGTCACCAGGGGCATGCTGAGGAGTGAGAGATTATGAGAATTGAGAAGGGGAGGACTGAGGTTATATTCACTGCTGTATCCAAAGTTCCTGAGACAGTGCCTGACACACAGTAGACTCTTAGTAAGTATTTGTTAATCAGCCAATGTGTTAGCCTTCAGTAAGGGCATATTAAAGGGAGTGACATTTCAGCTGTTTAATAAAGGATGAAAAACTGAAAATGGTCTAGGAGTAGAAGCACATTCTACACAGAGTATGAGCAAAGGCAGAAGATGTGGAAGTCCTTGGGGGCCACAGGAACAGCGTCAGGGTACTGCAGAGGGAAGTGTTGGAAAGGTGATTCTAGAAAGCACAAGTGGGGCCACACTGTGAAAGAATTGAAGGCTTTGGTCTTTTTCCTGTTGGTCAGTGGGGCAGGAAGACTTCATTTGTTTTTGAGCTGTGAAATTACATCAGATCTAGGTTTAGAAGGGCCTTCTGGCTGACCTGCCCTGTATAGGATGTCCTCTCAAGTAGGGAGAAACTTGGGAAAGGGAGCCTGGGAGAGAGTTGAGGAGGGTCCAAGCACAACAGTCAGTGTGGGAAGAAAACTGAAAGGAACTGCTGGCAGAGTTCATGTCCCAGATGAGGCTGGGAGGAGGCAGGGATGACTGCCACTTTTAAAAAATTCACACTCCCCCATTTACCTGCTGTTCAGACTTCTACAACTCACTTCAGTTTCTGCATCTGTAAAACAGACACAGTTGTAAGTACTTGGCAGGATTGTTGTGCCAATTGACTGAGATAATCATGGTCTAAGCACTTGGTGTGGCTCCTGGCATGTAATAATGACCAACATTTATCAAACTCCTACCAAGTACTTTCCACGTACTTACTACTTAGGACTCACAGAAACCTAACAAAATAAAGTTACTCTCTTTATCCCACAGATGAAGAAACTGGGTCACAGAGAGAGTAAGTAACCTGCCCAAGGTAGCACACCTGATAATGGGGAGAGGTGGGTTGTGAGCCAGGCAGGCAGGCTCCAGAGGCTGCAGGCGTAACTGCAGGTTACACTGCCTCTGCGTGCTACTGATGGCTATTACCTTTCCTTGAACCACCTCAGTTTCTGAGATGAGCCAGTTTCTGGCTCCCTGGCCATCAGAACTGTGTGGGGAGTAGGAGAGGAGAGAAGGGGTGACCTTCGTGATTATCTCTCTTCACATTAAACTGACCTGTCCCTGTCACTGACTCATTCCCTTTGGACTGTCTCCAGGCATGGAAACGAATCTGATAAATGAATCTGCTGTGAAAGGGGGGTTGGGGGAGTAGTAGATGAATGAGTTACCTTTCCAGAAAACACATCTACGTTTTAATTAACTTGCAGCTAGCTGTCACCTTAAGCAGTGACAAATTTCAGGCCAATAGGGAATTGTTTTTGAGCTGAACTCACACCCCATGGCTGGCTTAGCCTGTCTCTGCTCATGCCTCCTGCGTTATTTATAAAGTGTCTCTTCATTTGCTTCTTTTTTATTCTTTTTTTGAAAGTTTTTATTTATTTTTGAGAGAGAGAGAGAGAGAGCAGGGGAGAGGCAGAGAGAGAGAGGGAGAGAGAGAATTCCAAGCAGGCTCCACGCTGTCAGCACAGAGCCTGATGTGGGGCTCAAACCCCCAACCCATGAGATCATGACCTGAGCCAAAACCAGGATTCGGATGCTTAACCAACTGAGCCACCCAGGAGCCCCAATTTCTTTTTTATTCTTAATACTATTTTCCAATTATGACACTTATTCGCATTCATCAAAGAAACTTTAGGAAATAAAGGGAAGTAAACAGAAGAAAGTTTAAATCTCCCAAAGTAATCTCCTTATCAGCAGTAACCACTGCAGACATTGTTATGGAGATTGTTCTTCTAGTCTGTGTATGTATGAAATACATATGAATATAAGGCAGGAAAGAGGTTTTGTTGGGCCATGTATTAACCATTATAAAAATGGGTGTCAGGTTATGATCAAACCCATATAAATTTTCTCCAGTTATAGACATTCTCCCTCTAATTTTATTTTGAACAACAAAATACAATTTGGGCAAAGACTTACTATCCTGAAGTCACCGCAGGCAGTGTAAATTTTAGGTCCTTGTAGAAGGCACCTGATGGAATCGCTCTAAAAATAGGTGATGAAATTCAACAGAAATTTCGCCATTCTCCCTGAAAGCATGACCTCACAGCCTGGTTTGGATGCTGTCGAGAACAAGTCTTTTTAAAGAGAACTTTTAAAAGTAACACCGTAAGTAGTTACATAGTCAAGATCACATACAGGTCAAATCATAACACCAGCTTTTATATGATGCAAATGGTTATTTCCCACTGGGGATCAGCTTTCCAGGGACAGAATCCCATGCAAAGTCACAGATTCTATCACCATCACAGGTGTTAAGGGACTCAACAGGGACTCTAACAATAATGAAAACATTGGAGAAGAAAGTGAAATATCTGGATGACATGTTTTCATAAAATATGATTCAAAAAAATTTACAAATCAATCTATTATTTTGTATGAATATAATTTGAAATACAAATATGGAGTATGTGTCATAAGATAAATCATTATTTCATCGCATTCCTGAACATTTATAAGCTCAAGGTGGCAAAACTTTGATGTTTTTTGTTTTTGTATTCTCATTAGTAAAATAGGAGATCTTTTACTTGAGGCTACCTTCATTCAGGCATGCATGTGATATGCGTACTTTGGTTTTTAAATAGAAAACAGGATCACACTGTTTTTGTAACTGGTTTCTTGTACTTTATGACTTTTCTATGACTTAATTTTCTTAACCATTTCATTTGCAATTGCTTCACTAGAATGAATGGACCAGCGCTTATTTAACTGGTCCTCTTCTATTAGATATTAAAGAGGTTTTATTCCCACTTACTGTTATAAATAACTTTAATGAATGCATAGATAAGTGTCAGGGTATATCCATGGCTATTTTTCTTAAGTTAAATGTCTGGAAATAGATTTGCTGGGTCAGAGCCTTGCAGAATTTTAAGGTATTTAATATAAATTTCCAGATTGCACGAATCAGTAATACTTTTCATCACATCTTAGGGAATTATTCCATTTTTGTCCCCTTGTGACAGTGTCTTAATTAATTCCGAGTAACTCTTTAGCAAGATCATTTTATTGCTGTCCAAGATGTTTGTTCTGTCTCTCTCCTTCCTCATGCTCCATGCCTCTGGATTAGTATTAAATACAGGTTAGAGGATTTTATGTCTATTGCATTGTCCAAACCTATTGATTAAAAATGTTCGCTACTCAAAGTGGATGGACCTCGAGGGTGTCATGCTAAGCGAAATAAGTCAGGCGGAGAAGGACAGATACCATATGTTTTCACTCATAGGTCTAACAGGAGAAACCTAACAGAGGACCATGGGGAGGGGAAGGGGGGAAAAAGAGTTAGGGAGAGGGAGGGAGACAAATCATGAGAGACTCTTAAATACTGAAAACAAACTGAGGGCTGAAGGGGGAGGGGAAAAGGGGAAGGGGGGTGATGGTCATGGTGGAGGTCACTTGTGGGTAAGAGCACTGGGTGTTATATGGAAACCAACTTGACAATAAACTATAAAAAAATAAAATAAAATAAATTTAAAAAATAAAAATGTTCGCTACTACTGGGCTCAGTGAGTCTGCAGCACCATGCGATATATTACCCCTTCCCTGTGAATGACATTAAATCATTTGAAGATTCCACTGAGTCTTATGACATAGAGAATCATATAATTTTTCTTAAATGCAGTAGAATACTATTACTTCACTACAGTAGCACTTTTTATCTTTCTATATGTTGTGTGTTGCTAAGCTTCATATTATACAGCCTCAGAAAATAAGGAAGTTTTCAAAGCCTTCATTTTGTCAGAGAGGCTGCTTGTTGGCCGCCAGAAAGCCATCTCCTTGCTCACCAATTAACAGAATCCCTTTTATAGTTGATTTGCTAGCCAAAAAAAGCCACATCGCTGCTAGCTAAGGCATGTTCTCCAACCTCTCTGACCATGTGGCTACATTATAGCCAATGAGATGTACAGAGAATGTGTGTGTGTGTGTGTGTGTGTGTGTGTGTGTGTGTGTGTTTCTAGGAAGTCTTAAGAGGGATGAGCTACACCCTTCTTCATCCCTTTCTCCATCTTATTCCCTGGAACATAAAGGTGAGGGCTGGAGCACCAGCACCATTTTGGATTTAGAGGAGGAGGACCACCTGATAAGACTGATAGAAAGCTGAAAAGAGCATGGGTCCTGATGAATAAGAAACATCCGTGCAGTCCTAGACTGCTTGCCCCGAGCTTCTTTTATAGGAAAGAGAAGTAAACTTTGTTATTTAAGCCTCTATTTGGGGGATTTCTATCACCTGGAGTCTGATTGAATCCTGACTAAAACAATGATCTTACCAATTTAATGGCTTTCTATTTCTTGTTCTCTCTCCTACATGCATTTTCTTTTTCCCCATCTCATTAACTAAAAGTGTTTCCTCAACAAATTCAGAAGATCCCCACCAGTGTGAAAGTACAGCAAGTGATGTGCATGTGAGACATAAGGATATCATCCGAACACTGCATTACACAACCACATTTCCCAGTTTACTTACAGATACTAGTTGAGGCCTGTTGGTTTCTTGAGCATCTCCTCCCTTCCCCTCTTTCTCCCAGAAAAAAAAAAAAGGTATGATCATACACAGAACTAACAGCAAATTCTGCTCGATCAGAAAGCAGGTCAGGCAGCGAGTGGCATCCTGGAGCATGAGGCAGAAGTTTGTAACTGACAGCCCCACACAGCATGCCTGAGCATCTTCACAGGACCTGTCACTGTGCATGTCAGTAAGCTGCAGGCTGCATTCTCTACCTTCACCCTCACATTTCCTTCTAACAGTATTACTGAGTATTTGTTAGGTTTATCCAGCTCTTTCACCACACAGCTCAAGGCACACAGCATTTTTTTCAAATATACTTTATTGTCCAATTTGTTTACGTACAACACCCAGTGCCCTTTCCAACAAGTGCCCTCCTCAATGCCCATCACCCATTTTCCCTCTTCTCCACCTTCAGTTTGTTCTCTGTATTTAAGAGCCTCTTGTGGTTTGCCTCCCTCCCTCTCTGTTTGTATCTGTTTTTCCCCCTTTCCTTCCCCCATGGTCTTCTGTTAAGTCTCTCAAGATCCACATATGAGTGGAAACATATGATATCTGTCCTTCTCTGACTTATTTCACTCAGCATAATACCTTCCAGTTCCATCCACATTGCTGCAAATGGCATGATTTCATCCTTTCTCATTGCCAAGTAGTATTCCATTGTATGTACACACCACATCTTTATCCATTCATCAGTTGATGGACATTTAGGCTCCTTCCATAATTCAGCTATTGTTGAAAGCACTGCTATAAACATGCCCCTATGCATCAGCACTCCTGTATCCCTTGAGTAAATTCTTAGTAGTGCTCTTGCTGGGTCTTAGGGTAGTTCTATTTTTAATTTTTTGAGGAACCTCCACACTGTTTCCAGAGTGGCTGCACCAGTTTGCATTCCCACCAACAATGAAAGAGGCACATAGCATTTTATATGAAACATTAAATATTATGAAACTTAATTATGAGAAATTTGGCAAGGAATAAATAAGAGGACAGAGAGAAAAAAGAGAAAGGGTGGAGAAAGGTTATAAGATCAGATGACTCCAGATTTCAGCCATGGACATACAGAATCAGTGTAAATAAACTTTATCTGGTGACTAGTAATAAAGACGTTTGGTGCCTCTTTTTCAGTGAAGTCACCTTAAGAGTGGATGGGGATGTAGAGTGGACATATCCTGTTGATTCACCTTGTTAAAGTGGGTATAGGGGAAGCCAATGGAGCAGAAAGCGTATTCCTTCAAAATCCGAAATAGGCCCCCAGGTTCATCCTACTTGAAGTTGACAGGATTCACTTCACCCAACCATTCTTCCCACCCTTGCTGCTTTAAAATTTTTTTTCATGTCTATTTATTTATTTTGAAAGATAGAGAAGGGAAGGGCAGAGAGAGAAGGAGAGAAAATCCCAAGCAGGCTCCACACTCTCAACTCAGAGCCCAGTGAGGAACTCGAACTCACAAACCATGAGATCATGACCTGAGCCAAAATCAAGAGTCAGATGCTTAACCTACTGAGCCACCCAGGTGGCCCCCCCCCTTGCTTTCTTATTATTAAAAGTGGGGTATGAGTATTGTGTTTACTATGTCCTACTTCAGCTTGTATGTTTAACTTCCTGATAGAGCTGTTGAGGGTTATTATTTAGTGGCAAGGACTTGGCGGAGCTGGAAGGGTGAGCCTAGAAAATGTTTCCTTAGTTTAATATGCTCTAGCTACAAGGAAGTGTCCTCTAGTGTATTTAATGAATTCACCTAAATTATTCATATTGGCTATAGTCTCCAAGCTATGGTAGTGATTTTTCAAGGATTTTTCAAGGTAAAGGTTTATGTAGATCTTTTTTCCCCTGCCCAGTATATTTGTTTGTATGTCCCTGGTGATTTAAATTGACTCTCACCACCCCGTTCATGTCCATGTTTCTCCCATTTGTCTCTTTGATTAAATCTAGAATGAGCTCTTGATTATGAGAAGGCATATCCTGGGCTTCACTGCATATGTATGTATGCAGTATGAGTAGACATCGTAACATCATGGATATTAGGGCTGGAGAATCTGAGAAGTCATCACCACCGCTTACATTTTATAGTCACCTCTCAGGGAGATGAAATCATTTGCCCTGACCACACAATAGATTTAAGCCTAGACCATTCACCCTTCCACACTGTCCTACACTTCCTGGCTTTGCAAGACAGCAGCCAAACTTATTAGAAATCTGGGCATCAAGTCTTTCCTGCTTTAGATTTGTCTTGGAATAAATCATCCTGATTGGGAAGAGCACCAGAGAATTATAGAATCCCACAGGCTTCTCAAAGATAATTCTCTTTAAACTGTTCTCAGTAAAAGCCACATTAAAATGTCCAACAAATCATAGAAAAAATGAGCTTATGGAGTAGCATTTAACCACAAAGTTGAATAAGAATCTGTTTGTCCAGGGACAGAACTATGTAGAAGATATTTTCAAAAGTGTGGCAAGTAGTAAAAATTGGGAGAAGAGACTGGAGCCTACTTTGGTTCTCATTGTTTTTCTGGAAAAGAACAGAGAAATGGTTTAGATCCAGTTCTACTTGCCCCGCCCCGATTTCCAGTTTTTTCAGAATTTGTTCTTTGAAATTCAAGCTACTAGATTAGTGGCATCTTTAAACAGTTGAAAGCCATCACATTTCACTCATACACACATGCTTCTCCTCATTCCAGCAGAAATATCTGAACTTTCTGCTGAGGTATTTGCAAGGAGTTGGGCTTACTTCTGAGACAGCATATAGTTTAGAGACAGCCGCACTGCGTCATTTACCTGCCTTGCAGTGGAAGAAGAATTGGATAGGATGTTAGTGTGAGTATTCCTTAGGTGAAACTGTGTCATTGGTTTAAGGACGACACATGGAGGCCAGACAAGCCCAGTCCTTGTTCAGCCTGTGGCACATTGTTCTCTTCAAGACCACATTCACGCAGGCATTTTGTGTGTTGCACTGTGTGAGGGTCCCAGGGTGACTAGGCACACAGAAACGATCTCACTTTCAGAATGTGTTTAGTCACTCTCCAAGTTCCTTTTTAAAAATGGGAATCTGGTCGAGGTTTTTGCATATTTGTCAGCTCTGTACATAAGGCCAAGTCTTTCTCACACACTGGCCTCCTTATATCCTGTTTCTTTATAGGACACTTAAAAAATATAATAACATACTTAGTGCTCATTTTGTGGTAGGGCCTGGCTGTGGAGTTCACATTTAGCAGGCCCTTTCTTCTGCTGCTTGTTGCTCCTGTAGAACTAATTTTGTTACTTCGTTTAAAAAAACAAATCTTAATTTCTAGATTTTTATAATAGACTAGCCTTGTTAATACTGCCTGCTATTCTGTTAATTATTATAAGCTTTGCTTAAATTTACCATGGATATCCCCTCTCCCTCCTATTTATTACCCATCTTCTGTAACATCGATGTAGAGGGGAGGGAAGGAGTGGGCCAGAGAAGGAACATTTCTAGGGTGCCTTCTATGTATAAGGCATTTTATACATTGAATCCTTATCAGAACGAACAAATGAGGTAAGATTGTTATCCCCATTTTGCATACGTGGCAATTGAGGCCAAGAAGAGTTAAATGACCTGTCAAAGTGACTACCACTATTATTGCGTTTGATCAGGATTTGAAACCAGATCTGTCTGACTCCAAAGCCAGGCTCTTTCCACACAGCCACATAACAATGTACATAACCCTTACCTCCTTTAACAGTTCTATTTATCTGCAAAAGAACTAATCCTAAAGGAAGGAAGGAAGGAAGGAAGGAAGGAAGGAAGGAAGGAAGAAAGAAAAGAGGAAGGAAGGAAAGAGAGAAAGAAAGAGGGAAGAAGAGAGCAAGGGAAGGAGGGAGAGAGAGAGAAAGGAAGGAAGGGAGGGAGGAAGAAGAGTAGGTACGTCTGGAAGGGAAGAAACACAGCCTTAGCAACAACAGAAACGTATTGTGGAGTTACAGCCTGGGGTTGGGGTTATGCATTCAGGAGCTCACTCATCACAGGAAAGGAGGCCCCTCTTTAAGAGTGATGGCTGTGGAAGAGTAACTAGTCTTAGAGAAATTCAAGAAGCTTGGGCGAAGTGATGGGAGAGAAGAGAAGCAATAGAGCAGTGGAAAGCAAGGAGCAGCCAGGCTGGAAGGTGGGGAGGATCTGCGGGCAGTAGTAAAAGTGAGAAGCACCAATTCAGGGGCGCAAACCCCAGGGGCAGCAGAAGATGTGGGAACCTGTCCTGGGGCTGCGCGTCATCAGTGCTCCACTGGCCTTGAGTCCTGAGTTGGCACCTAAATGCTTATTGAGTGAGGGAATAAATGGGAGGAAAGTTCATGTGAAAGAATACAAGGCTTCTAGTACTTCTGATCATAGCATTCAATCCTCTGTTTTAAAGATTGTGACCAGAATTCTGATCAACATCAAACATTCTGTAAAACTTGGGGAAAATTTGTAGCCCAGCGTCATTGGTGCAGAAGTGTCATCATTTTCTGAACTCCTGTTGTAGATTCCCTAGATGGGTGGATAGAGGTGACGGGAGGGAGCAGGGCTTCACAGTGTTTATGAAGAAGAAGGCAGAGATTCTGTTTTAGTTGGTTGTGTTGGGCTGAAGGACAGTGACGGCAATGGTAAAGAAAAGTTTTGTAGGATGAGAAAACTACTTCGAAGGAAGGCACATCTGCTTTGGTAGACTTTATTACTTAATTTCATTCTCATTTTTGGAAAAAGGTAGATGCAGCATGCTACCTTAGAGGCAATAGTGTTGTAAGAGCATGCTCTCCATTGGGAGAGGAGACAAAGCATTCAGAAATAAAGATGCTGTTGAAATTATTCTCAAGGTGTAAATCTCCGGACACATTTCATACCATCTGTTCTGTGTCGGCATCTACCAAATATCCCAATAACTAACTGTTAGAAATCCAAGATCCCAAGGCTCCACGGGGCTCTCCTAACTAGGTTGATGGGAAGGAATTGGCCCACCCTTTTCCTCTCCTTCCAGAGCCTTGATCAAAGGAAATACCAGTTCTTTGCACAAGGCTTCAATTCCACAAGGGCACACAACTCCCAATTTAGACATAAACACCAACTCATCCAGCAGCCCATTCCCATTCCTTTTAGTTTAGACAATCTGGACTCTGTGATGTAAAAAGCTTCACTCTGGAGGCTACTGTTCTAGAGATGGTTACCATTCCCATAATTCTGCCTATCCTGCTGCATAATATTGCTGTGCCAGAGAAATGGGACCTCAGAGCCCTGAATACTTGAAGTGTACATCCTGTGATCCCAGCTCCACCAACTGTTCCAGGTTTACTCTTGTCTTTACTCTTGTCTCATTGAACCCCATCGACCAGGAAGGACTCCTGCCTATCCATCCATTTGTAAAAGAACTGCTCTCATCTCCCTCCATCCCCAGACTGATAGTAACCTGAAACAGGGCAATGATGTGCATCATAAGAAAAAAATGTTGTACAATATGAAATATTTCTAAATAAAAACAGGTTAAAAAGTGAAGGCATGTATTTAAAGCATTTGAGGGAAATGCATTTCTGTAGAGGAATTATTTTATTTCTTCCTCTCTCTCCCTTACATCCTGAAATACCGCAACCTCAGAGTTATTACCAGGTTTAACAGAGGTGAGGGTATTTGGCAGTGATGCAGATTTGCTGACAGCAGTTGTACTTAATTTAGGATTGATTCAATTCTGTTGTGTCATCCACCCAGAAGGGGCCAGTTATGTTTCTACTGAGTTCATTCTTGCATTTCATTTAGGTTCCCTTCCTGATTTCTTCTCAGGCTATAGATAAAAAGAAGTCCTTATTTTTGCAATTGCTACATGAGTTGTGAAGAGGAGAAGGAGAAGGACAAAGAATGGGGTGGGCAGAGGTGATACAAAGAAGTAGAAAACAGTCTTCTGGGAGCCATGATAAGTCTAATTGAAGAGACAAATTAACCAATTTACATTTGAATAGCAATAAAAGCAATAAATATTAAAAAGAGGTCACAAGGAGGTACAGTGCAGGTACTTGATGATAAATCAAGTGAGCAATCTAGATCTAGGGCCACAGATTCTCCTTGAGTGGCTAGAGCTATCTTCCTAGAGGTAATGTGCTTTACTTAGGCCATGGTGCATAGCCAGACAGAAGGAAGAAGGGACATTTCGGGTGGGGAAAGGTTGTGTGCAAAGGCGTGAGTGTGGGTGCAGGGAGGTTGTGCAGGGCAGAAATGGAGAATAGAATTGGTGAAGCAGGTTGATAACCAAGTTGTTGAGGGCCATGAATACAAGCTTCGTTCTTTCTTTCTTTCTTTCTTTCAGAGAGAGAGGGGAGGGGAGGGGCAGAGAGAGAGAGAGAGAGAGAGAATCCCAATCAGGCTCTGTGCTGTCAGTGCAGAGTCCAATATAGAGCCTGATCTCACGACCATGAGATCATGACCTGAGCTGAAATCAAGAGTCAGACACTCAACCAACTGAGCCACCCAATCTCCCTTAACAATCTGAGTTTTTAACTTCCCCCCTGTAAGCCTTGGAAGACCATTTTGGTGACTCGGTGGTGGTGTCCTTGAAAGATTGGTGAGGGCAGAAACCAGAGGCACATCATCATCAGGAAGTTCTTGTGATGGTGTAGCCATGGGTGGAGGGGCCTGGAGGAGGACCCTGAACAAAAATCGTGACAGTAGGAATAGAGAATAGAAATAAAATCTAAGCACATATCAAATGAGTAATCAGGGAGACTTTGGTAAGTACTAAATATGAATATTGATAGTGTCAGGACTGATCCAAAGGAATAGAAATCAGAGAAGACCCAAGAGAATGGTTGGTGGACATAGGAAGGTAAAAAGTATGGCTAGAATATAACCCAGGCTTGTTCTACTGCTTCCATTAGATTTGCTAGAAAAAATGATGCAGGGGCTCCGATCAGCTCTATTGCATGCTGGAGGAATAATGTTCTGCCTTATGCCAAAATAGACAAAGATAAAGACCTACATAACAGTATACATACCTGTCCACCCATTGCTTACAACTGGAAGTCACAGCCACTTGGCAGAATAGTGTGGTTTACCCTCTTTGACTGGGTGAGGTGTCTAGGATTTAGACAGCTTCCTCTCTTCACACCTACCATTCTGTTGCCTCCATTATTGCTGCTAAGTTGTAGTAGTATTGTTTTCGTTTACTTTTTATTAGCCAGAAGTGTGCCTAGATATTGTCTAAATGAAGGACCCCTGGATGTGGTCATGTTGTCATCAGCAAAGGGAACAGCCCTCTTGACCTCCTGGCAAGAATGTGTAATGCCAAGGAGAAGCAGGCTCTGAAGCTCTATTTCCATTTAATTTAGGAAAGCAATCACTTTTGTCGACTGGTGTAAGAATAATGGGCTTGATTTTTTACTTGTGAGTGAAGGCATCTTGCTCTCTGTCCCTGGACTTGGCGTTCTCTTTTGTGTGGCAGCTGGCCCACTGACCTCATCATTTGGGTTCCCTGTTCTTGTAGTGGAACCAACACCACAAAAGCAAAATGCTGTATTTTCCACAGACTCACGCTACATGTGATTATTTGTTTACAATGACATAATGCTTTAAACTTTAGTTCAACCCTCCCAAAAATGGTCACAAATGTGGTGGTTTGAAGGGTGAGCTCATGTGTAGAAAAAGGATTGAGACTCTCCGTAACAAAGGGTTAGATAAATAACCACAGACAGTCCTTCTGGAGCTCACCTATCTATTCAAAAGTATTCACTGAGATTGAGGCCATTAGAAGAAGAAAGTTTGGTACCCTGGTGGATGCCCCTGGGTCTCAGCAGGTTGGTGTCTTTGAAATACTTTGGGAGAAGCTACTGAATTTTGGAATTGTTACAAAATGAGGAGTCAACAGCACAAAGGTGACCCTTTCTTTTGAACCCAGTCTGCAATGTACAAAGGCATACGTGCGATCACCAGTAAGAAAATGGCACCCCATACTCTAGTTCAGCTGCTGACACACAGGTCTTGAAGCAGGCTGTGAATGTGGAAAGGGTCACCTACTCTGAATTCACTGAACGTTACCGTTTGTCATCCACATTACAGAATCCATCTTCGTGTGTTGTTTTTTAGGGTCAAACTTCATTATTACTGGTAAATGCCGGCATAATAACCTGCTTCCCCTCCCTTTTCCCCAGTCATCATCCTGAGAACCTCCTCCTGGGTTTGTGAGGTCGTCAGGCTAGCTGATACCTACATGAAGGTTGATCTTCTGTTCTCAGGAACTATTCTTTCTATTAAAAGACCACATTAACAGTAATAAATAACATTTAACAGTTAATGCTTCCGAAAACAGTTTTCATGTGTATCAAGACTCACAAATAACTCTGTGAACCAGGAAGTATCAGATTAATTTTATACACGGGAAAACTAAAGTCAGCGACTTGCCCCAGGTCATAGGCGGGGTTGGGATTCTAACCAGATCTGTCTGCATTCTAATTCCATGTTCTTCTTCTTCCACCACATTCACATGAAAAAAGACTTTTGCATCTTCAGTGTGGCCCATCATTCCCTTAGAGTTCCACTGTGGTAAACCAGGGGGTGCTGGCCTGTGCTGGCTGTTTGCAGTAGATGATTTACACTGGGAGGAAACCACTGAAGGCAATAGAAGGGCACTTATTCTAGACTCAGTTGGCTTTCAATTCCAGTTCTCCCATTTTTGTTAGCTGTTAAACCTTAAGCAAGTTACCTAACTTCTTTACACCTCAGTTACCACCTTGGTAAATGGGAACAACAAAGCACTCATTCTCAGGGTTATTGAGTATTGGATGAGACCACATATATAAAAGCACATAACGTAATACCCAGCACAGGGGAAAGGCTCCACCAATGTTAGTGCTATGTCATTATTACCATAATTGGCAGGACCAGTGCTTACCAATACATGGCTTTCTTGGTCAGGTCGACTCTCCTGACCTGAATAAACACCTGAATACTGAGTTCAGGGCTATGCAGGTAAAGCAGACCTCCTGACTCCCAGATTTTAAGGGCACTCCACTATCCCTTGGTGCCTCAGTGTTCAAAGCCTTCTCAGTGTCTCTCGGCATCCTGGCAGAAATTCTACCAACTCCGGGTGTCAGGGTGCACTCTGACAAACCCTTAGCACCTTGTGAGGACGACTACCCCACAGCACCAGTCATTTGTGTTTGAATTCTGTCCTCTAACATCAAAAGAGAGGGGAGTTTGGTGATGCAGAAGGGCAGGGAGGGAGAATTATGAGCCGGAGGGGTGGGGTGAGGGCAAAGCCAGAAAATCTCTTCCAGCTCCGGTGGATCATGGCCAAGCTGAGTGAAGATTGGCGGGGGGCGGGTGGGGGGGGGCGGTTCATGTGGAAAAAGTCCATGGAAAGTCACAAAATTTGCCTGATTCACAGTTTTCCCACAGGCCAGCGCTATACTATTTTCAATAGTTACTTAAATATAGCCTTCCTAAAGAAAGCTCTTGTACTGCCCAGTTTTGACATGAATGGCAAATTCTGATCCTGGGAAGCACAGCTACAATGTTAAATAGTAATCTTCATTTTCCAAGGAATGTGGCTTTCATTGAGAGGACGCTCTGCTCAACAGGAAATCTCCAAACACAACACCTTCTCTATGCAGCAACACAGCACAGAGCTGAGCTGAGCCAGTGAGTTTGTAGAACATCTTGGAGAGAAGGCCAAATATTTGCTATCCCACCTGGCTTTTTTGTTTGTTTGTTTGTTTTACCCTAATTATCTCAAGTGACTTGAGATAATTTAATAACATTGCATTCTTTCTGATTTTTAGTTTAAATCATTTCAGAGCAAGCAACTCCTATCTTCCCAGCTTCCCCGAAGCCGTAGTAAGTAAAAGGTTGCTGTTTTAAAAGGAATAAGGAGATAAATTATTTGTGTCTTGTGGAAGCTGTTATACAAGCAACATTTTTGCTGCTGAGGAGCTATACAAAGAGCTCTACCCCAATTCCCACCCTGACTCCTAAGGCTTGCCCTAGAGGGAAGTACTCTTGAAGGAAAAACAACCACTGTGGCCAGTTGTAGCTGAGGCTTGGTGAGAGGCTCACCACCTCACTTCCCCTCAAAACCGGGATCTGCATTCTTCTCACGCTCAAAGCCATGAACCCTAGAACTGGAAATCTCACCTGCAGGACGGTATTCACAATCTCAGACACATTTCTTATTCTCTCTGAAGAGCAACTTTGATGTGTATGGGCTGGAAAAGAGGGAAAGTGTGTTACTTTTTTTATCTAAGAACTTATAACTGTGTCAACACATAAGACAGTCTGTCAAAGCTTTCTGCTGGTGTTGCTGCTGTGAATTAATTTTGAGCATCACTTGTGAGCAGTAAACACTTTTGCAGTGTGAACAACTCTTTGTACAGTAGAAGTTGTCAACAGCTTGCTGTCCCCACTCTAAGCAGGGGGGAATGAAACAGAAGAGGCCTCCTCCCTGACAAGTCAGGTTGGCTGGAGTATGAGGAGGAGGAATTTGCTGCCACACCCATTTTGTGATTTTGCCTTTTCTTTGGACCACTCCATTGCTAACTTTTCAGTCAGAGGGGATGTGATGGCCTTAATGCATTTGCACATCGAAATCATCAGGCCTTTGACTACTTCTTACTATTTTAGACTTGGTTCTAGAAGGTATGGTCCATGTCATTTTTAAAGAAGATATCACCATTAAAAGCAAGACACAAAGACACACCACACATGTGCCAAACACATTGACACGAGAGAGATACTTCTTTTACTTCTATTATTTCTTTTACTGCTTTCTTTACATTTTATTACTGTGAGGCTAAATATTCAATTGAATTTTATTCACACAGTTAAAACAGTCACTCACTTTACTCAGGTTGAGATACACATACACAACTGATCGTTGAACAACATGGGTTTGAACTGCAAGGGTCCATTTACACATGGGTTGTTGTTGTTTTAATAAATACAGTACAGTACTGTAAATGTATTTTCTCTTCCTTATGATTTTCTTAATAATGTTTTCTTTCCTCTAGCATTACTGTAAGAATATAGCATATAATATACAAAATACGTGCTCATTGACGATTTGTGTTATTAGTAGGGCTTCCAGTCAACAAGAGGCTGTTAGTTAAGTTTTTGGGGAGTCAGAAGTTATACATGGATTTTCCACTGCATGGGGGGGGGGGGGTCTGTGTCCTTCACTCCCATGTTGTTCAAGGGCAACTGTGTATATATCTGTATAGATAAATCTATAGATTCATTTTCACCTTTTTGTTTCTTTTTGCTTAACGGTCTCCATTCTTTTTCCTCTCTGCATCCCGGTCCAAATATTAAAGTCTATGTCTCTCCACACCTGCAGCAGACCCAAGGCCTCCCCTCCCTGTTGCTTGGTATCTGACAGTAGCACTGAGGGTTATCTTACGACATTGTAACAATGTGCTTCCTTGACTCTGACCCACATTTTTAAGAAGTGTTCCAGAGTTTCCTATTCCTTTAAAACCTGTAAGAACCTATTGTGCATAACATTCCCGTTCCAGCAGCTACTGAAATCTATTTTAGCCTGCACGTTCCCCAAGGTTTGTGTGCTTTGTATGTTTACGTAGGACCTGCTCTAAAAGGTCATGCGTATCTTTTATCCTAAAATTTCTTTCTTCAGGCTTTATAATGAGGCCCACTTGTAACATCCTGAAATGTGTTGAATAAGACTTTGTTCAGCCTGTTCACATCCCACACGCTGCAACACAGAGGCTGGAGACTTTCCCTCTCCCTTGTCTTCATCATTTCTCTGCAGGCCTCCCTCCTCGGCACCTGGTACAGTGCTCTTGCTCTAGGTGGCAAACGTTTGGTAAATGAAGGTGATTGATTTGTCCCCATTCACAGATGAAGTTGTAATGACAGAGGATGGCAGGGGTGGATGCAGTGGGTTGTCAGCCCTGCAGCCTTATCCTCAGTTTGAATGAGATTTCCAGGGGTCCTGTAAGAAGAGCCTGCTACTACTTAGGTAAAGAGGGTCTGCATGCAAGGTATTGAGCCCATGAAGGATGCCTCCGTGTCAGAGCAGGTCTGGGGTTACTCAGGCAGTGTAAGGACAGCGCACATTCTGCAGAATGAGGCATGGGAAGCATGTGTTACTGAAGTCCAGCCCATAAACTATGGCTGATCCCCATTTTTTCAGTCGGTTCTGAGCAATGAACCAGTTTTATACCCAATGAAATGAATTCAACTGTTCTCTTCTAAAAAGTGAACATTGGGGGAGGGTTGTTCTTTTTCAGAGGCAAACACAGTGTTTGTCCTGCCTGCCCGGGAGGGAGGTTAGCTCCACCCTTCCTGATTGTAAAAGAGATACTAGAAAGGAATCCATATCATGCCGGACTCCAAAGAGTTAACTAATGATGTTTTTCAAATGGGAATCATCACGAAATGTATGTAACATAAAAGGCAAATGCAAAATACTTAAATGACAGGTGGCATCAGTTGAAAAGGATGTGGGGGCTGATCCCAGAACTGCCATCATCACAGCTGCATTAATTTGCCTAATCACTGGATTGCTGTAACCAGTGTCTATAAATAAACACACAAACTAATCTTTTGATTATCCTTTTTTATGGCACATTTTCTTCTCTCTTCCTTCTTTTTTTCTCCTTCATGTCTTTTCATTGTGATTAAACTGTATTTCTAAACTATGTAATTCTGCAGATTCTTCTATAACTGGTATTTTAAACCACCAAAATCACTCTGGACAGTTCACAAAGGGAGAAAGACAGATGGCCAATAAATGTATGAAAAGATATTCAGCTTTTTGATAGGTTTTAGAAAAATGCAGGGAAAAAAATATCACTGAGTTGTCATGTTTAACTATCAGACAGGCAAAGGTTAAAATTATCGGGAAAGCTTCTGTGTTGGGAAGGGTGTGAGGAAGCCAGCATTGATGTGTACAGTCTGTGGATGCAGTATTGTGGGCAGGCTTCCTGGAATTATAAATATGCACATCATCTGATTTGTCGAATGCACTTCAAGGGATTTACCCGAAAATAATAATGACAAAACATAAAGATGTATTCTCAAGGATTCTTATGTCAGCAATGTTTGCAATAGTGAAAAAAGAAAAGGCAAATAGAAATGATCGTCAAAAGGGGACTGATGAAATAAATTCTGGTACATAAAGGAGTACCATGTATCCATTAAGAAAGATCTGTATAGCTCTACATTGCCAAGGACAGATGTTTACAGTTGCTTCCTGTGTGAAAAAAGCAGGTTACAGAACAAGGAACATAGTATATTTTGAGTTATATTAAACCAATGCTTGTCAAAAGCTTACATGCAAATGCAGATTACTACTCAGGAGGACCTGAGGAGGACCTGAGATCCTGAACTGTTAGCTGTTTCCCCAGTATTGCCAATGCTGCTCGTCCATGGGCCGCAGTTTGAGATGCAAGGGTGAACTGTACACACACATCTATGTGCAAATAAATATGCTAGAAATAAATGCATGGAAGGTTCCACAACATGATGAATCTGGACAATTTTGCTTTCATCTTTGTGCTTTCCTGTAATCATGCATCTATATCAGCTTTACATAAGCAGTAGAACTGGTTTTTAAGTAATAACTAGCCTGTTAAAAACATGTCTTTTTAAAGAAGTTGACTTCAGATTTATTTCTCAAACTTTCAAGGGAGAGGCAGACCACCCCGGACAGTCATTTTTAAGGAGGATGGATCATCAGAATCACATGAGAAACTTGTGAAAAACACAGGTTCTTGGACATGATCCCCAGAGATTCTGATTCAACCACCCTTAAGTGGAGAAATCAGCATGTTTTTGGTAAAGTTCCCCAGGTGATTCTGACACAGACTAGGTTGGGCCCTGATCCAGCCTTCAGATTCTTATACATCAGATTTGGGGCTCATGTGTGCATTTAGAAGAGGTTTCTACCCTCTTTCCTGCTCCGTTCTCCTCTCAGAGTCATCATGCTTCGGCGGCTAGGGGATGATCTTGGTTTGGACACATGAGACTTCTGTTTTCGATAGATGTTTCTTGAAGTTTTCCTCCAGTCTTCTGATAGGCTGTTCTACCCAGCCTTCTGTATTACTTTTCTAGGGCTGCTGTAAAACCTCACCACAAACTTGGTGAACAAACAGAAGTTTATTCTCTCACAGTTCTGGATACCAGAAGTCTAAAATCAAGGTGTCTCACTTTTCTCTAAGGCTTTAGGGGAGATTCCCTCCTTGCCTTTTCCAGCTTCTGGGGAGGCTCTGGAGTTTGCATGGTGTGTGGCTGCTTACCCTCCTACTCAGCCTCCATCGTCACCTGGCCACCTCCTCTGTGTCTTCTCCTGTCTCTTTATAAAGATACTTGTCCTTGGATTTAGGGCCCACCCTATTAATCTGGGATGATTTAATCTCAAGATCCTCACCATAATCATATCTGCAAAGACACTTCTTCCGTCACATTCACACTTTGTGGGAGCTAGAACTAAGACATATCTTCTCTGGGGGCCACAGTTCAACTCATTACTCCTTTAAGAAGTTCAACAACCATTTTGAAGTTAAGCAGAACATTCTTGATTTAGTATTTTATTTTGTTCTGAGGTTGAGTTTTTTTGTTTTAGTTCCCTTTTTTAGGTATAGCTCTAGGAAGTTCTTCCACAAAAAAAATTGAACAGTTGCCCTAGGCAGTCAGTGTCTACACTAGCAATGCATCTGCACTGTGGAGCTCAGGATTTGGTCCTGGAGGATCCCCTTCTTGTCTCACAGTCTTCTGGCCATCAGAGGGCGTGGGGAGAGGCAAGCACGCCCAACATTCTCTCTGATCACATTCATACTTCTTGCCTGTGCACTGGTGGAGATATGATCTAACATTCATTCCTTACCCAGACTTTCCTGGGATGCAGAAATTAGACTGAGAAATAAAATTAATGGCAAGGAAGGGTGCCTGGATAGTTCAGTAGGTTAAATGTTCAACTTTGGCTCAGGTCATGATCTCATGGCTCCTGAGTTCAAGCCCCGCATCAGGCTTTGTGCTGACAGCTCAGAGTCTGGAGCCTGCTTCAGATTCTGTGTCTCCCTCTCTCTCTGCCCCTCCCCTGTTTGCAGTCTCTCTCTCTCTCTCTCTCTCTCTCTCTCTCTCTCTCTCTCTCTCTCTCTCTCTCAAAAATAAACATTAAAAAAAACTAATGGCTAAGTAGAAATTTTAGAGAAATATCACCATAAGTGTATTGGCGGTGTTTGACTGGACTTTGAACAGGGTCAGAGCCAGTCTTCCCCAACCCAGCCTTCAGGGAGAAAGATCAAGGCTAACATGTGCCTAGCCATGTATCCCATTTTACTGTTTTCAAGCAGTCTCTTCCTGTAAACCTTTTTTTGGTTGTAGCTATTGTTCTGGGAAGGGAGGGTGAAGTGTGTTTGATACCGAGACTGACACAAACCTATCTTTCTTGGTGTTTGAGTGACTCGATTCTTGTTCAGTACATGCTACAGGTTTCTCACAGTGTCTTTTCATTTGAGGAGAAGGTTTCTCAAAATTTCTTGGCCAGTGTCTGGTCATGCACAACCCCTGGGCATCCCCAGTGAAATGCTTTGAGTCATAGTTTCTTTAGGGTCGAGGCAGAGATGTGCATTTGGCCCACGGTGTGCTTTGCCTGGACTTGTGTCATTTCCCAAAATATACAGGAGGAGAACCAGATTAATTAAAGGAAACCTCGTTCACTCATGGTAGGGTTCTGCTGCCCCAGAATCCACCTATACATTAGAAAGGTCCAGCTTTTGTTACTTGGGAGATTCATGTTAATTAAACCCCAATTAACCCAATTTTACAAATAAGTAGGTATCCTCATACCAGAAATTGAAGCACAAGGCAAAATTACTATGTAAGGAATTTTTATGTGAATGAAAATATTTGACTTTCTTTTCTTCCCTTAAAATACACAAAGGCTGTTTGCTCCAAGATACATATATATGTGTATATATGTATAGAGTTAGATGGATACGTACATATACATATACATATATATGTCAAATAAGCATATATATGTGTATATTTTTAATTAAATAATATTTTAATTAAATAAGCAGTGAATGTTGAGAAAAGTTAGACAATTAAATATCAGAAAAAAGGAGAAAATCCATTTCCTAGAGATTTCCAAGGTCCATGGCTGGTTGTACAGTCTCTCTTTAGCTAACTTGACTAGCACCAGATATTTTCTGGTTAATTGAAAAATCAGTTAAAGAGTGAATCATTTAAAAAAAAAAGATACTCCATATTCTAAATCTAAATAATATATTTAATGTAAAGCTACAAATGCAGTTATTTGCCAATCATTTGATATGACTCAAGGCCCTTTCTTAAGTTTGGATCTGCTGGTTGTAATTCTATGTCATCTTTCATGCACATTATTGCATGATTTCCATTTTCAGCCTCTTTAAATTGAGAGAAGTTTTTAAGATACTTGCAACACAATCTGAGTGCAAAACCACGTAGAATTTTTATTTCCCCAATCTTTCATAGTCGTCTTATTCATATCTAATTCAATAACAAATTTCCTTTAGCAACTTGCTTCTTTAATGTCTTTTATTTCACTAAATTTTCAGATAAATGACTTTATTTTTATTTCAACACTCCTATTTCATTGGCCAACATGATATTTAATTAAATTATTTAATTATCATAACAAATGCAGTGGCATTAACTGATGGATGCAAGTCCATCAGTTAAGAGACTTTCTACAGGATATATTCGGAACCCTCCAAGAACTCATTGGTAAAAAGAAGTTCTAAAAGCAAGTAGTTTTTAAATGACCTATAGTTATGGAAATACTTGGCTCCTTCTGAAGGACCAGTAAATACATCAATGAAGATATTGTGAAATAGGCAAGCTTTGCTCTTTGATAATTGAACTTAAGAGAATTGGTTTCCCTAACAGTTTATTCTGATAAGGCAGTATTCTTTTCTCCTAATTTCAAATACGTACAATATAATGAGTGCTCACAGAGTTTGATCCTTACTGAGATAGAGAAAGCAGGTATTTCTTTTCCTGTTCTGTGAATAAAGAGACAGACCCAAAGACTGTCCACTGCATGAAAATGGTACCCACCATAGACTTTCTATAGTGATGTTTGGTTTAAATTCCTTTCTATCTTTGTGGTCCTCCCCCACACTATTTTTAAGTGAGGAATTTCTGAATAAACTCTATGCACGGCATACTTTTCTTGTTCATTGGCATCCCCAATACCTGGGGAATGCTAGGAATAGGTGAATGAATGAATAGGTGAATGAATGAATGAGAGAGGTAGATCACATGGCTTGCGAAAGGTACAGTTGTGGTTAGAGTCAGGTATTCTTGACTCTTTATCTTGTGTCTTTCTATTACATGAGGATCTCCTAGTGTTTTGCTAGCTTTCATGGGTCCTTAATGTTCCCAGACCTGAACAAGACCTACTTATCTAGTCATAGAGTGTGACGAATAATATAAACCACGCTGAGCAACTCCCTGATTTTGACAGACTTAGTGTTTCAGTGATAAGCAAATCATATATATTATCACACACACACACACACACACACACACACACACTCATCTGGGTATTTTTATTTTGGGTCTTCAAAATTATCTGGAAATGTCCAAGTTAGTAGTTTCCTTTTTAAGGTGAATGAACATTATATTTTAAGAGATTGCTTTTGCCAGTAACTAAGAACTATTAAATATTTGTTTTATTTAAAACATTTTACTCACCAAGAATCTTCAGTAAATGTTAATTATATCTTTCTAACAATTTTTGCAGTTATTGGATAATATCAAATTCTGAATATTTTCAATAAATAATTGCCTTTTCATCTGCTGCATAATATTATATATTTTTAGAAGGTTGTTTCTGCAGCTGTTCGTCTATTCTGTATATCCAAATTTCAGGCTTTTTAATTTAAATTGATGTCTCAGTAAGCCTACATCACAAATCCAATGGTAGGCTGGACTACCATTAAGCGTGTTTATAATGTGTACCATATTTTAAATAATGAATTTTGGATGCTAATATGTTTAAGTTGATTTTTGATGTGTCTGGATTATTCTTATTTATATTCTTCATGAAGTCTTCATATTTTATTTGTTGACTGAAACTAACATAAGGCAGTAAGGGCTGGGCCCATAGGAGACCCTGGAAGGATCTTGGCTTCATCATTAAATATAGCTGCATGTGCATTACAGGAACAAATTCAGTTTCCACAGCATGTCAGTAAAAGTTCTCAAATGTCATGTGGATGTGCAAACTTACAAGTGTCATGTAAAGTCTTACACGTCAATAAAATTTTCCCATTTCGTATGCAGTCATGTCACATGTTTGTACAAAGGATAATAAAAGATAAAACACAGTATTTAATTTAAGTAAAATATTCTGAACATTTGTTGTGTACCTGGGCCTGGGCTCAAATACTTCATATGTATTATCTCCTTTAATCCTCACAAAAACTCCAGCTGATAAGTACTGTTATCCTCATCTTATAATACTGGGATTAGTGGAGTGAAGTGACTTTTTCTAGATCCCTTGTAGGCACTAAATGGCAGAGTTTGGAACCAAACCCAGGTCTGGGTGAGGCCCCAGAGCCCACACTCTTAATGACTATGCTATGCTGCTACCGGTTTGGATACCCACAAAGAAGACAAAAGATCCTTTGTTCGTTCCACTCTTACTTTAGATACAGTGATTCTATTGGCTTACTGTTTTCAGTTTTTCTTAAGAGTGCACACTGGTATTCCTTGACTAAGGCTTTTCCATTCATCAATGCATAGCTCTTGAATTAATGAAAACTTACGAACATTCGCAGGTTAATTATAGCTCATAGGTACTGGTCATTGATTTGCCTATATTAACATTAGGTAATTGTAGGTAGAATGAAATTATTTATGAAAAGTCTTATCGACTGTGGGCTAAGTCTACCACAGGAATAAACTCCCCCAATGAGACTAGTGATGTACTTAGATGCAATAACATGGGATTCCAGAAAGCTGTTTTAATCACTAGAGAGTAGTTTTTCCTGACTTGCAGTCTAGTTAAAAGAGTTATTTACACATGGAATACCATGGTTCTTTCATCTTGTCTCTTATCCACAGAGCTGGAAAAACTAGTCAGTATCAAAGAAAGTCAGCTGTGTGAAGCCCCTCTTCTTATCCCCCTGAGTATAAATAGTAGATGGTTCTACATCAGGTTCCTTGGTTAGCATTATACTCCTGGAAAATGTCCACAGGAGATGGTTTTGCTTGACAACTTACTAGCTTGGGGCGCCTGGGTGGCTCAGTTGGTTAAGCATTGGACTTCAGCTCAGATCATGATCTCAGTCCGTGGGTTCAAGCCCTGCATCGGGCTCTGTGCTGACCCCTTGCTCAGAGCCTGGAGCCTGCTTCAGATTCTGTGCCTCCCTCTCTCTCTACCCCTTCCCCGCTCTCTCTCTGTCTCTCTCTCTCAAAATAAAATAAAGACATAAAAAAAAGACAGCTTACTAGCTTGAATTGTAATTGCTCTAAGGAACTTTACATCATCTGTTAGACTTAACTATCCTTTAACATAGCCATATAATAAATGAAACTAAAATGAATCATAAAAGGAAATTATTATAGTCAATAATAAACACTACAGAGCACTTTAATGTATAACTTTAGATGCTTGTAAACTTGGGATGAAGTAGAAGAAAGTGAAGTGAAAAAGATTTTAGAAGAAAAGGGCTAAACTGATAAGATAAAGAACAATTATTTCATTCGTGCTTATTGTGTGAAACACCAAATAGAAAGATGTACGTTGATCCAAAATGCAGGTACAGACTAGAAATCTAAAACAGGAAGGCTGAAAATAAAATTCAGGAATAGGGAAGAATTAGAGACATGAAAGCAGAGAGAAAACTCAAAGCCAACCACATACACACATTTTTAAATGATCTCTTTTGTCGTTGACAAAAGGATTCACACATTAGTTCATTTGTTCATTAATTCCGTAATTGTTATTGAATACCTGTTGTGTCTTAAGTAGCATTTTAGGTGCTAGGGCACAGTGATGGACTGGAGATCATAGTCCTTGCCCTTGAGGAGCTTACAGTTGGTGGAAAAGACACATAAATGAGCAGTCATCACAGAAATGACAGTCTATGATTGCTGAAGTGTATAGTATACTGTAGCATTACAGAAGAGGTACACCTAATCCAGACAGAGAGGACTGGCAAAGGTTCCCAGAGGAAGTGCTCTCTAATCTTATGCCTAAAGAATAGGTGAAGGGGGCAGGAAGAAGAGGAGATGACTGCGTGAATGCTAAAGAAACAATGCCTGACGCTTTCAAAGAACTGAAGTCCAGGACACCTGGAACATAGAATGGGGTAAGAAGAACTGGTGAAAGACGGGGCTGGAGACGGAGCAGCATCCTGATCATGAGCAGCCTTGAAGCCATATACAATCTTTACCCTAAAATCGGTGGGAAGCAGGGAGGTGACATGATCAGATTTCCATGTTGAAAGCTTACCTACATTGTAGAAGATGGCCCAGAGAGGAAAAGACTGGTGGCAGTGAGACCAGTTCAGGGACTGGTGAAAAATAGTGAGAGTTTAGACTCTTACCTTGCTTCATCTGCAGAAATGGAGTCAAGATGGCAAACATTCATAGAGTGATAATGTCATCGAGGACTTATTTGGGAAGGCAGAGTATTCCTAGTCACAGCTTGTTATCTCTTACATGTGCATGATTTTTTTTGTGTGTGGTTATTATAAATTCAAGTGCTTTTTTTTTTACTTTATAGTTTATTGTCAGGTTGGTTTCCATTTAACACCCAGTGCTCTTCCCCACAAGTGACCTCCACCATGACCATCACCCCCCATTACCTTTCCCCCTTCCCCTTCCCCTCTCAGTTTGTTTTCAGTATTCAAGAGTCTCTCGTGTTTTGTCTCCCTCCCTCTCCCTAACTCTTTTTCCTCCTTCCCCTCCCCATGGTCCTCTGTTGGGTTTCTCCTGTTAGACCTATGAGTGCAAACATATGGTATCTGTCTCCGCCTGACTTATTTCGCTTAGCATGACACCCTCGAGATCCATCCACTTTGCTACGAATGGCCAGATTTCATTCTTTCTCATTGCCATGTAGTATTCCATTGTAGAGATGAACCACATCTTCCTAATCCATTCATCAGTTGATGGACATTTAGGTTCTTTCCATGATTTGGCTATTGTTGAAAGTGCCGCTACAAACATTGGGGTACATGTGCCCCTATGTGCATGATGTTTTGCAATATGGAGAGGGCTTTCCTGCATAGCATCATACCCCCCATTGTTCCTCACACATGCTTGTACCCATTCAGCAGATATTAATTAGTCACCTGCTGTATTCCAAGTTCTGTCCTAGGTGGTAGAAATATAGTGAAGTGTAAGAAATAAGACTCTTGCTCTTGTGGAGATTTACATTTTGTTTCAGGAATATAAACTATAAACCAGAAATCCTATTAATAAACAAAATAATTTCAGAGAGTGGGGCACCTGGGTGGCTCTGACAGTTAAGCATCCAACTCCTGATTTCAGCTCAGGTCATGATCTTTAATGGTTCATGAGATTGAGCCCCACGTTGGGCTCTGTGCTGACAGCACATAGCCTGCTTGGGATTCTCTCCCTCTCTCTCTCTCTCTCTGCCCCTCCCCTGCTCATTCTCTCTCTCTCTCTCTCTCTCTCTCTCTCTCTCAAAATAAATAAACATTTAAAAAAATAATTTCAGAGAGTGAAGAATGAAGGAGTAAAATGGAGCATTGTGATGAAGAAGGTGATGTGTAGGAAAGCATACACAGAAAGGTCAGGTTATACCTGACACAGAACTAAGACCTGAATGGAGAGAAGGACCTTACCATGCTAAGACCTGGGAGAAGGGCCTTCTAGGCTGAGGCAAAAGAAAATGCAAAAGTGCCAAAGCAGACAGCATATGGATTGAAGAATGGCCCATAAGCTAAAGTGGCTGGAGAAAGGAAAAGAAAAGAATGAGGAAGAGGCCAGGCCAGGGCCCAGCAGACCAGAGTAAAGACTTCAGAGTCTATGCTAAGAACAGTACAAAGTCTGAAGGAAAGGTTTCAAGCAACAGAGTGAGGTAGGGAGGATAGTAACAAGAACTCTCTTTTGCCCATGTTGTGTTTGAGGTGCATGATGGTTATATAGTTCAGATGCTGCATGGGTTACTGGATATGGAAATCAAGGAAAAGGTTAGAGCAAGAATATAAAAAAGTTGGGAGCCCTCTGCATTTAGGTAACAAAAGCCATAGGCCTGGGAGTGAGGGTAGTTAAAGAAGAGGAAAAGTCCAAGATTAGAAGCCTGGAACACACTAACATTTAGAGAGGGAGCCAGCCAAGGAGCCTGAGAAGGAGTCACAGATGATGCAGGTGAGAAGCCAGGACAATGTGATGCCCCTGAAGCCATGGGAAGAAGTCATTTCATGGAGGAAGTGTACAGCTGAGTCAAATGATGCTGAGCAGTCACATATGATGAGAAGAGACAATTGAGCATAGAGTCAGAAAGATGGAATCACTGGTAACCTCTATAAAAGCAGTTTCTCTGAAATAACACAGAACCTACTTGCAACAGGTTAAGGAGAAAGTGAGAAATAAGAAAGTAACAGCAGCAAGTGTAGACAACCCTTTCGAGTGTCTTCCTTTGAAAGAGAGGCAGAGAAAGGGAGTAGTATCTGGAGAGGTCAGTGAATCAATAAGGGATTTTAAAATGGGGAGATATTAGGGGCGCCTGGGTGGCTCAGTCAGTTGAGCATCTGACTCTTGATTTCCGCTCAGGTCATGATCCCAGGGTCATGGGATCAAGACCCATACCAGGCTCCATGCATGGAGTCTGCTTGAGATTCTCTCTCTCTCTCCCTCTGCCCCTCTCCCCCACTTGTGCTCTCTCTCTAAAATAAAGTAAAATGGGAAATACTGAACAGGTTTTCAAGCCAATGGCCCAGGAGAGAGAGAAAAATTTATGTCACAAGGAGAGTAAGGATAAATGCAGGAACAAATTCCTTAAGTGAGGAGAGGATAGGATCCAGAGTGCAAGAATAGTGATGGATTCCTGATAGGAGGAGAAGAGCAAGCAGGAAGCTCAAGAATGGGGCAGATCATCCCTATGTCCTTAATGCAAAGGTTGGCAATAGAAAACAGTCAAAACTAAAGACATTTCTTGGGGGGCCGGGGGGCTCTGAGACAAGAAGGGTCTAGGTTCTACATTTGTTTGGGGATTTTCTTTTTTGCACTTGTTTGGTTTTTGTTTTTTCCCCACTCGTCTGGAGAGATGGCAGACGTTCTCTACTGCCCCAGCCTTTAATTCTCTTCCTCCAGACTATGGGAAGAAGAGTGCCCACCTAACAGCCAGTGGATTGGTTTGGCCTCCTCTCTCTGATCTCCAGTAGTCAGTCTCCCAAAAGCCTGGGGGCACAGTGAGGATTGGACAAAGAGTACTTTGTGATTTCTTGATTTATTTTCAGTAGTAAGCCATAGGACTGTAGGCTAGTGTCCACTCATCTAATTGGACACCTCAACCTCTCCTTCTTATGCCAGTTACAAGAGGAAACAACTCTGGAGTTGAAATGTCTCCTTTTTTTGAGACTGCAGGGATTAGCAGCTGGAGCAAGTAAGCTTGGTCAGGGCTCTATTCCATCCCAAGCAAATACTGTCCATCTTCCTAGGACAATATTTTAAATATTATTATTGTTAATGATAGTATCAGTCATTCCCTTCAGTATCTCAGGTTAGTGATACATGACTAACTCTGTGTCATCTCAAGACATCCCCCAGGTGAGGGGGTAGTTTCAGAAAAAAAGGAAGTGAACTGTGTCTGGTTTCATTATGAGGCTGGAACTTGTGTCAGTCCTCACGCCCCATGGGCAGGACACTGCATAGAGCAGAAATCCTGAAAGATGTTTCATCATTAAACATCCTCTTATCTTAGATATTTCTCTGTAGGAGAAATAAATAAATGTAGTAAATATTTATTCTGAGTTTCCTCTCGGAATTGACGGAGCAGGATTCAACACAACACACACACTAAGCCAATTCCTAAAGGGTATTGTTTACTGAGTGAGATTTCACCCTGACTGCCCACTGCTTTGTAAGCCTCGTACAATCTCATGATAAAAAAAAAAAAAACCTCCGAGCACTGCTGTCTTTCATGTGTTCCTTTGCTGTGGAGTGAATAAACAGAAAAAAGAAGAAAAAACAAGGAATTCAGTCTAAGAGAGTTGACATTTAAAAAAGAAATAAGTGTCAAGACCTTACGGTTGCATCAAAAAAAATTAGCTTCACAAATAGAGAATGTGGGAATTAAAAGGCAATAGCAATATATGAACAGTCATTAAGGTTTAATTTCTGCAACCTCAGTCCTAGTCATTGTTGTGATGGAGCTGCCCACTTCATTGAGGAAATTTTGATCTGTATGGTAGGACTAAGAATTTGATAGATAGCCCTGTCTGCCTCCTCACTATTAAAATTATGCTATATTTGGGGTCATATTTTGATGGTTAAGTTGGCAAATGTATTGTTGCCTGTTCTGTGGTGGTAAATTTAAATGCTTATTTTTCAATTTAGAGCTTACTTTTTCTAAGGACAGTAGCCCAATACAATGATAGAGAACTTGAAATCATACCCCAAGTGAAATTTGAAGGAGCTGGAAAACAAGTACCCCCCAAAAAAGACTTGGGATAAAAAGAAATGGAGCCAGGAGCACCTAGGTGGTTAAGTGTCCGACTCTTGATTTCAGCTCAGGTGATGATCTAATGGTTTGTGCAATTGAGCCCCACATCAGGCTTTTGCTGGGTGTGAAGACTGCTTGAGATTCTCTCTGTCCCTCTCCCTTTGCCCCTCCTCTGCTTGTGTGCACATGTGCACCCACACACTCTCTCTCTCTCTCTCTCTCTCTCTCTCACTCACTCTCTCTCTCCCTCTCTCTCTCGCGCGCGCCCTCTCTCTCTTAAAAAAAAGAAAGAAATGGAGTCATGGTTGCTGCCTAACACATGTATGAGTGTTGTCCTTCCTCTTACTTCTCTAGAGGGCAGACGAGTGTTTTTAGGCTATAGAGAGACATATTTGCCTAAGAGAGAACTCTCTAATGATATATGTAATGATATTGTGCATATACTTCTCCAGAATTGACTTGGCTGCTTAGGAGACAGTACCTTTCTTCTCACTGAAGGTCAGAATCAGAATCAGAATCAAGCACTTGGTGGTCAAGTCCTTCAGGGTGGGTTGTACTAGACAACCCCAAAAATGCCTCTCATCCTGCTGTGGTATTTGTAGGTATTTACTCCATGGAGAGTAGTGGAGTTGCTTTTCATTAACCATCTACTTGATTAAAATAATGAGCTATGAAAATCAAATAAGACGAGGTGGCCACTTCTCCAGAGCTGCTGCTGTTGATACCTGAAGATAATTTTATGGGACAAATATCTTTGGAATAATCTAATGTTCCTGAAACTTTAGCTTCAAAATGTGAAAAGGTCAGTCCTTATCTGGAGGAAGAACAGAGAAATGTGCTGACCACACACCAGGACCAGTGAACCTCTGTCCTGTCGTCTTCTCTCCTCTGAAGATCAGTTGCTTCAGTGGGGAGCTTTGGAGAGAAGAGGTAGTGCAAAGTTGATGCAAGAAGTTTATTAACACCAGTAGGAAATGTTGGTGCAATCTATAGTTATCATGCATGATCAATCTTCATTCCTTTGTGGCTCAGAGCCCCAAATTTTGGAATTTTAAATCTAGAAATGAGGCCTTTTGAAGCAGATTTTGATGACTAAAACCAGGAAACTTGCTCCATCCTTCACTTTTCTTCTTGTTCAGTTGGTAACAGTAGAGTTGCCACCCCCATCAACAGATAAAAGGACTGAAAAACAGGAAGCAACATGAAATGGTTTTAAATTACTTTGGGAAACTCCTGAAAGTGGGTGTAACATGTGTGGGCCTATAAAATGAATCATGTTTATGCATTTGATGTACAACTACTTAATTATTTCTTATAGATCATCCTAATATTTTTTTTCCTGGCTGCATTTGGTCCTTCCTTGACATGTCTAACTGCTGTTGGTTTGGTTCCCACTGGTACCATTGAGTTGTTCAAACTAGCCACTGATAAATGTGTTACAAAGTATGTATGAAATCACAAGAGATGGGGAAAAAAATTGGTGATGTTTTAAAAAATGCGATTTGCTTAGTTAGCCCACAGCAAGACCCTGATGTATTTGGCTACAGAGAAGCTAGATAGGAAAAGATTTGACTACCCTCTTTCAGTACAGTCTCCTCAAAACAACAGTGAAGGAAACCTTTTTGTGTAAACACCTTCATACTCTAAAAGCCCCTTGAAGCCACCTCTACTTCCTCATCCAGAGGGTCAGTCCGTGTCTGCAACACACGTGTGTATAATCCACAAGTGCCGACCTACAGGTTGCAGCCTGCACAGCCCAGACTTTGATGGCCACCAGGGAGACCTGGCTCTAACATTTGTGCGGGCTAGGAACACGTAAAGGCACAAATGAAACTCATGTGCCATATGTTTAAACATGAAAATATGATAAATCAGCCTAGTTGCATGAACTATATCCTGTCCATCTACCTTGACACTATGATCTTTTCAGAAGGCTAGGTTTGAATTTAGAATTCCTGGGCTCCCTGGAGTTCCAAGCTAGAACATGGTAGTGTTAAGGAGAGCCAGTGTACACCCCTCCCTTCTTTCCTGCCCCTTTTCCTCCCATTTCCCCACTCTGTTCCATTGTCTCACACTCCAGGGACATCAATGCATGCATGTGGATGGCCCAGCCTAGAATCTAAGGGCCAGAGTTGGCGTGTCCTCCAAGAGAAGCATCATGGCATGGCAAGTGTAGGTACAGCATTGGCATTTCAGTAGAGCATTTTGCCAGTTTTGCCTGAATCTTCATGTTCAGCCTCTGTTCTTGTTCCAGTCTGCATGCTTCATCTCTCCACAAACATCCAGGTCTCTGGTTTGGGACCTGAATTTAAAAACCGCTCTTAGAGTCCTTCACTCGGCCCCTCCTTTTGCCCTCTCCAGAAAAAGTCATCTTCTTAATAAATTGTGAGGGATTGTAACATCTTGGGGGGAATAATGTCACGGGACCCTTGATCTCTGAAGATCATAAATCAAAAAGCCAGTGGTGTGTGTGGCCCTCCTTTGCCACTTTCTCAATCATTGACCAGGCCCCTTGACTTCTCTATACCTCCTTGTCCTCATCTATAAAAATGGAGAATAATTAATACTTGTTTCTGACTACTTCGAATGGATGTTTTCAGGATAAATTTCTAAGTATATATATGAAGGGCAATCAAAATATCCCATCAAGCCCCCTTCTAGTAAAACTTCATTTAACAATCCAAGGAGCTTTTTTTATTTAACCAAGAAATATGATTCAGATTTCCCTAAGTTGACAGAAAAGCGTGAAATCTGTTTCTAACAGATGTTCCCCATGATCCCCCAAATGTAAACATGTTTGCAAGACGATAGTGAGACAACCTGTTTACACAAGGAAGTACTTAAAAAAGCAAACACAAAAGCATCACCCAGAGCAGTCATTGTGATCAAAGTGCCGTCAATTATTAGGGTGTAAAGGGAACTGATGACTCAACTTAGCACCACCGCGGTCTCCAGATTTCAGTTTCGTAACAGAGTTTCTTTTCAGGAATATTCTTCATTTACACACAAATCCGATTTTCTTTCTAAATGTTTCTCGATTTTTGTCAAACCGAAATACCAGGATCCCTTCAAAAGATGACTCCGATACCCAGATTATGCTCAGAGCATCATACAGACACGTTTTGCCTTGGAGAGCTGGGGCTTTTATGGGCTGGGATCTTGGTGCCTGAGAGGAGGAACAAGGTCTTCTACACAGCAGCTCCTGGCTCTCTGCTCTTACACCTCCCCACTTAGTCAAATGCTGCATAGAAAATCTCAGACTGTGTAGTGGTAGAAAATAACTTTCTGAATCAATCAAAGTGTGATATTTTGATCTGTTCACATGCCTGGGTATTCTGGGCAAATGCATACTTAAATCAGTGACTCATGGATCAAGATGCAAAGTAGGTCTCTGAATGCCGGTTGGCTGGAAATCAGTTTTTAAACCTGAAGCAAATATAGTCTAATAAAAATATATATATATAATTTATGTCAAGTTTAGCAGTTTTTGTGTGAGTAACCACCACCGTCCCTCCAAGAAATGTACATTAGGAAACTGTCCTGAGGTGGAAAGGTGTAGGTAAGAAGTAGCTACATGAAAACCCATAAGAGGTCTCTGCTGATAGGAAGGTTATTTTGTAAAGGTTCATTTGAAACCCCTTTAGGATGTGGTTTCCCATTGACACAAAACTTTAAACTTTATTACTTTGAGAACGGTGAGGCTAGACCCTGTAACATCCTTACCTAATGATACCCACTTCAATAGATCCAATGGGATAGGCTGAGAACCTGACCTGTCTTTATAATACCCCTTTGTGGAAAATAGGCTTATGTTTCACAGTGTATCCTGGAGTTCCAGGTATTTATCTCTTCAAATTATTGTATGGTCTCTCAGAGAATAGGAATACCACTAAGACTATGGTCCAGAAGCAAGACATCACCCACTGCCAAGGGAGGAGGAACTACTAGCATTGACTTTTTTTTGTAATGCAATTTAAGTATCAAATTTATGGGCTGGAATCTACCTGTGCTTTGGAATACTTAAAAATATTTAAGATTCCAGCCCACAAAAAGAGAGAAACAGAACTAACAAACAAGGTTTCAGGATAGGAGGTCAATATACAAAAATTAATTTTATTTCTATACAGTAGTAATGAAACACTGAAAATGGAATTAAGAAAATAGCTCCATCTGCAATTGCACCAAAAAGAATGAAATACTCAGGAATAGATTTAACAAAAGAAGTACAAGACTTGTACACAAAACTACAGAATACTATGGAAAGAAATTAAGAACTAAATAAATGGAGGGGAGCCTGGGTGGCTCAGTCGGTTGAGCATCTGACTTCGGCTCTGGTCACGATCTCATGGTTCATGGATTCAAGCCCTGCATCGGGCTCTGTGCTGACAGCTCAGAGCCTGGAGCCTGCTTGGGATTCTGTCTCCCTCTCTCTTTGCCCCTACCCCGCCCGTGCTCTGTCTCTGTCTCAAAAATAAATAAACATTAAAAAATTTTTTAAAAAAAGGAACTAAATAAATGGAAAGACATACAATGTTCATAGATCAGAAGACTTAACATTGTTAAAATGGCAATACTACAGAAATTTATCATCCCTATCAAAATCCCAGCTAGCTCTTTTTGTGGAAATTGACGGGCTAATTTAAAAATCCATATGGAAATGCAAGGAGCCGAAATAGCTGAAACAGTCTTGAAAACAAAACATCCTACTTTCTGATTTCAAAATATCCTACAAAGTTACAGTAACCAAGAAAATATAGTCATAGGACAATGGAATAGAATTAAGAGTCCAGAAATAAATCCTTATGTTTGTGGTCAAAGTTATTCAACCAGAGTGCCAGGAATATTTGGTAGGGAAAGAATTGTCTTTTCAGCAAATGGTGCTGGGACAACTGTATATTCACATGCAAAAGAATGAAAGTGGATCCCTACCTTACACTATACACAAAAATTAATTCAAGGGGAGCCTGAGAGGCTCAATTGGTTAAGCATCTGATTCTTGATTTCTGCTCAGGTCATGATCTCATGGTTGTGGGATCGAGCCCTGCGTTGAGCTCTGTGCTGGCAGCGTGGAGCCTGCCCCTCCCCCACTTGCTTGTGTGCTCTCTCTCTCAAAATAAATAAAAATAAATAAATATTTTAAAATATTTAACTCAAAATAGATCATAAAACTAAATGTAAGAGTTCTTACTAAATGCGTACTAGATATTAAACTTTTAGAAGAAAATAGAAATAAATCTTTGTAACCTTGGATTAGGCAAAGTGTTTTTAAATGTAACACCAAAAACACAAAAGAAAAAAGAAAAAATGATAAATGGAGCTTTGTAAAATTAAAAACTGCTGTGTTTCAAAAGAAACCATTAAGGGGGGTGCCTGAGTGGTTCAGTCGGTTAAGCATCCAACTCCTGATTTCAGCTATGGTCATGATCTCATGATTCATGAGATGGAGCCGCACATCAGGCTCCACACTGACAGCCTGTGCACAGGGCCTGCTTGGGATTCTCTCTCTTCCTCTCTCTCTGTCCCTTCCCCTTCTCGTGTGTTCTCTCTCTGTCCCTCTGTCTCTCAAAATAAATAAACTTAAAAAAAAATTAAGAAAATGAAAAAGTAATCCACAAAATGGAGAAGATATTTGCAAATCGTATGTTGGATCATTGATGGGTATCAGAATATATAAAGAATTCTTACAATTTAACAGTCAAAAGACAAATTAAATAAAGGGAAAAGGATTAAAAGCATTTCTCCAGAAAACACATACAAATAGCCAACAAGTGCATGAAAGGATGCTCAATATCATTAGTCACTAGGGAAATGTGAATCAAAATGAGATGCCACTTTACCCTCACTAGGATGGTTAAAGACAGGAAGATAGTAGTAAGTGTTGGTGAGAATGTGGAGAAATCTGAACCATTGTTGATTGCTGGTGGGATTGGAACATGGTGCAGCTATTTTGAAAAACAGTTTGGTAGCTCCTCAAAATATTAAATATAAAGTTACCACATGACCCAACGTTTTGGTCAGGTTCTCCAGAGACGCAGAACCAATAGGGTGTACATATATATACATACAGAAAGAGATTTTTTTTTAATTTAAATTCAAGTTAGTTAACACACAGTGTAGTGTTGGTTTCAGGAGTAGAACCCAGTGATTCATCACTTACATATAACAACCAGTGCTCATCCCAACACATGCCCTCCTCAATGCCCATCACCCATTTTAGTCCATCCCCCCAGTCCCCTACCCTCCAGCAACCCTCAGTTTATTCTTTGTATTTAAGAGGCTCTTATGGTTTCCTCCCTCTCTGTTTTTGTGTTTCCTTCCTTTCCCCTGTGTTCATCTATTTGGTTTCTTAAATTCCACATATGAATGAAATCATATAGTATTTGTCTTTGACTGACTTATGCTTTGCATAATACCCTATAGTTCATCCACATTGTTGCAAATGGCAAGATTTCATTCCTTTTGGTCACTGAGTTATATTCCATTTATATATATATATAGGGTCTTACCATAATTTGGCTATTATTGATAGTCCTGCTATAAACACTAGGATGCATGTGCCCTTTTCAGTCAACATTTTTGTAGCCTTTGGGTAAATACCTAGTAGTGCAATTGCTGAGTTGTAGGGCAGTTCTATTTTTAACTTTTTGAGGAAACTCCATACTGTTCTCCAGAGTGGCTGCACTAGTTTGCATTTTACCAACAGTGCAAAAGTTTTCCCCTTTCTCTGCATCCTCACCAACATCTGTTGTTTCCTGAGTTGTTAATTTTAGCCCTTCTGACAGGTGTGAGGTGGTATCTCATTGTGGTTTTGATTTGTATCTCCCTGATGATGAGTGATGTTGAGCAACTTTTCATGTGTCTGTTACAAAAAGAGATTTATTTTAAGGAATTACCTCACAATTGTGGAGACTAGAAAGTCCAGAGTCTGCAGGTAGCCTGGCAGGCTGAAGGTCTAGGGGAGAGCTGATGTTGTAGAGTAAGTCCAAAGGCAGTCAGCTGTCAGAATTCCCTCTTCCTTGGGAGAGGTCAGGTCAGTCTTTTTTCTTAAGGCCTTCAACTGTTTGGATAATTAAGGCCTACTCACTTTATGGAGGATAATTTGTTTTACTCAAACCTAATGATTTAAATATTAATATCATCTAAAAAATACCTTCCCAGCAGCATTAAGATACGTTTGACTTAATATCTGGGTACCATTGCCTAACCAAATTGATCCATTAAATTAGTCATCACATACAGGTATATATCCAAGAGAATTGAAAACATATGTCCACATATATTCAACTGTACTTAAGTGTTCATGCCAACTCAAAAGTGGAAACAACTTAAAAGTCCAACTGATAAGTGAATAAACAAAATATGATATATACATACAATGGATTGTTAGTCAGCCATAAAAAGGAATGAAATACTGATACATACTACAACATGGATGAACTTTGAAAACATTACACTAAGTGAAAGAAGCCAGATAGAAACAGCCACATAGCATCTGGTTCCATTTATGTAAAATGTGCAGCATGAGCAAATCCATAGAGACAGAAAGTACATAAGTGGTTGCTAAGGGCTAAGGGGAAGGGGAAATGAAGAATAACTGCTAATGGGGATGGGGGCTCTTTTGGGGATGATGGAAATGCTCTGATATTAGTCAGTGGTGATGGTTACACAACTCTGTAAATATACTAAATACCATTGAATTATACACTTTAAAATTGTGAATTCTATGAATTATATTTCAATAAACCTGTTAAAAAGATACTTAAGCTCCAAGCATATGTGGTTCCAGCTACCTAATAGATAGAAGCAGGGTTACTTCTATAATGCAGATTGGGGGCGCCTGGGTGGCCAGTTGGTTAAGCACCTAACTTTGGCTCAGGTCATGATCTCACAGTTCTTGAATTCAAGCCCTGTGTCAGTCTTTGTGCTGACAGCTCAGATCCTGGAGCCTCCTTCAGATTCTGTGTCTCCCTCTCTCTCTGCCCCTCCCCTGCTCACTTGCTCTCTCTCTCTCTCTCTCTCTCTCTCTCTCTCTCTCTCAAAAATAATAAACATTAAATAAATAAATAAATAATGCAGAATATATGCTGAATCCCATAAATAAAGAGCTAGAGAGGGGAGATGGGAACTACCATTTTTCGGGCACCTTCTGTGTCTCAGGAACTATGTATATATCAGCTCATTCAATCATTCTTAAAAAAAAAAAAAGCCTTACAAGTTGGTATTATCATCCTTATTATTTTATATTGGGAAATTGAGCTTTTTTTAAAATGAGTGGCCAAAGTCAGTCAGCTAGCATGTTGGGATTGGACTCTGGTCTGACTTCAGGCTCATACTCCTCCTACTGCACCATACTGCTGCCGATGAAGAAACCTGTCCCTGGCTGGACAGACCACATGGCCTGCTGCTTAGCATGGTGGGCACATTGTTCCCAGGGGTTGAAGATGTGAAAGTCTGAAGGATGCTTTTGGAGAAAAAGCAAAGGAATTAAATACAAAATAGACATTGTTATGTTAATGGTAAAGATTGTTACATTAATCCTCTGGATGCTCCAGGGACCCAATACAGAGGCCTGGAAACAAAGTGAATTCTTTTTTGGAGCTCACGTACAGTGGGGAATTTTCACCTAGGGTCTGTGGGTTCATAGGGGATCCTTTGAACCCCTCCAGTTTGTGAAAATATTTTGTGTATACGAATCTTTTTCTGGGGAGAAAGTCATCGGTTTGTTAAAGGACCCATGACAGGAGGAGGTTTTAAAAAATTAGTTTAGATGTTTCTCTTAAAGTGCCAGGCTAATTTTCTGGCTGTGCGATAGATTGTGTTAAATGGTCTGGCACTCCTAATTTTTGGAATAAAAATGAATTCTTAGTGAATGATCTCACTGCCTGCAGTGCTGTCTGATTCCATTCTGGCATTTGATAGAACTTGTTAGGGGATTAGGTAAGACAGGATGTTGGTACATTTGAGGTCATTAAACCAAGAAGGGAAGGGGGAAAAAAAAGAAGTCTTGCTAAATATATTGTGGAGTTGAACTAAATGCTGAATAGCTAAGGGACGTTCTTTGTGCTCTGTGCCAACACTTTTAAACCCTGCTTAGAAACAGACTGGAGTGGTGGAGACAGCTCCATCTAGATGCAGCACATTGGTAAATGTCTATCTTTCCAAGAAATACTGTTTTACTTGTCCTTTTATGGAGGAGGCATGGAAGGCTGTTTCCTGGGTTGCATAACATTTTTGTAAGCAAATACAACTAGTAGAGAACCTAGGGAAGCAACAAAGGCTACCTTTTCACCCAGAGGCCAGCATTCTCACAGTTCTGGTTGCAAGACTGGGAGAATCATGGAGAATATGCCACAGAGAGCTTACTGTATATGAAAGGTTTTGTTAAATGAAACGTAACCCCCAAAGCTTATTTTCTACCTGTCTTTTCCTTGAGGCTTTTTTGGGGCATTCATCAATCTCATTTTGAATTTACTATTCAGAAAATATGCTCAAAAATTTATTGGATGAGGGACCCCTGGGTGGCTCAGTTGGTTAAGTGTCCAACTTTTGATTTCAGCTCAGTATGATAGCATCGTTCATGAGATCAAGCCCTGTGTCTGTCTCTGGCTTGACAGTGTGGAGCCTGCTTGGAATTCTCTGTCTCCCTCTCCCTTGGCCCTTCCCCCACTTTGTCTCTCTCTCTCAAAATAAATAAATAAACATTTAAAAAAATTTTAATATATTGGATGAGTAATGGTGATGGCTGCACAGCAAAATTAATGTACTTCCTTCCACCGAAGTGTACACTTAATGATGGTTAAAATGGTAACTTTTTAAAAATTTTTATTAATTTAAATTCAAGCTTTAACATACAGTGTAATATTAGATTCAAGAATAGAACTCAATGATTCATCACTTACATATAACACCCAGTGCTCATCCCAACAAGTGCCCTTCGTAATGCCCATCACCCATTTAGCCCATCCCCCAGCCACCTCCCCTCCAGCAATCCTCAGTTTGTTCATCTGTTTGGTTTCTTAAATTCCACATGTGAGTGAAATCATATATTTGTCTTTCTCTGACTGACTTATTGCACTTAGCATCATACACTCTAGTTCTATCCATGTTGTTGCAGATGGCAAGATTTCAACTTTTTTGATCACTGAGTAGTATTCCACTGTGTATATTATGTGCCACATCTTCTTTTTTTTTTTTTAAGTTTATTTTGAGAGAGAGAGAGTGTGTGTGTGTGTGTAAGTGGGGGAGGGCCAGAGAGGGGGAGAGAGAGAATCCTAAACAGGCACCACACTGACAGCACAGCAGCTCGATACAGCGCTCAAACTCACAAAGCATGAGATCATGACCTGAGCTGAAACCAAGGGTCAAACGCTTAACCGACTGAGCCACCCAGGCGCCCCGTACCACCTCTTCTTTATCCATTTGTCAGTCAATGAACATTTGGGCTATTTATATTCTTCGGCTGTTGTCAATAGCGCTGCTGTAAATATTGGGGTGCAACGTGCCCCTTTGAATCAGCATTTTTGTATCCTTTGGATAAATACTCATTAGTGCAATTGTTGGGTTGCAGTGTGGTTCTGTTCTTATAAAATGGTAATTCTTATGTTTTGTGTATTTTACTACAATAAAAACATGTATTGGACAACACAGAGGGAAAAACCATTCACCTTTGAGATGGGAATTCCAAGTGTCATTTTGTGATGCGTATCAAGCCTTTTTCTCTGTGTGATGTGAGTATGTAAGTAATCAGTGAAAGCTTATGTGGGATACAGATGCTCACTGAAGCACTGTGTTGTCCCAGCTGAGACACTCACTCGCTGGCTGTGGGACCTGGGACATGTATCCAAAGCAGATGGTTGGTAACTCCTCAATAAATGCTGCTTTCTCCTTCCAAGCCTCTCCTCACATCACTGTTTCCTCGTCAATAAAAGGAGGAGGTTGAACTCAGTGATCTCCAAGGTCCTTTCAGCCCTGCTGATCCATGCTTTATGAATAAACAAAAAGGAAACTAGGTCTGCAGAACAGTCTCCAGTCCATACAGATAACTGCAGTCCCTGTGTATACACATAGCAGCTTCTGCCGCTCTGACTTTTGCTGTCCTCTGCTCCCTATTTTATCTTTTCCTCAGCCTGCCAAGAATCATCCATAAGCTAAGAAAGGGGAATGAGAAGGGTAAAAGATTGAGATGACACAAGACAGAGGGCTGGGATGAGGGGCCTGGAAGTGGGTGTCAGGCTGGGCACAGTGCCTACACTACAAGACTGCAGTTGGCCCCGATAGTGCCACGTGGTTATGGGTGCCATGGGATTTTGAGTCATGGCTCCAGATTCACTGACGGGTATATGACCACAGCGAGATTAAGCACAATGATTTTTATATAAAGCAGATGGTGGCAGGAACGTAGACACTATAGATACAGAGAGAGAAGCTGAGTTTGTCATTCAAGGAAAAGGCAGCAGGTAGCAGAGCCTGTGTGGGGTAGGAAGAGGCTTATGAGGGTACGAGGCGACAGCTGGGGGGAAGGATAAGGTCAGGTTGGTGGTCACAGTCTCCAGTCATGGTTCGAGCTGGAAGTTGGTGAGATCTAGCTGTAATAAATCAAAGCGTAGGCACGTCTATATGCTGAGTCTTGGGAATCCTTCTAGCAAACCACTCAATCTGCGGTGATCCTGGGGACTTTCAGGGCCAAGAGGGAATTGAAAATAGAGAAGCCAGTTACCATTACAGTAGTGGTAGGCCAGGAGAGAAATGATGGTGATGGCAGTAGAAATGGAGAGGGATGGACAGATAGGAGAGAGAAGTTGAGGTAGAATCCACAGCACTTGCTGATGGATTAGATGTTAAGAAGTGAGACAGAGAGAGGGAAATCAAAGGTAACTCCTAGGTTTTTAGCTGGAACAACTGGGTCAATGATACTGCCTTTTCCTAGAATGGTTAATCACACCCCTCTTGAATAACACATGCCTCAACTGTCTTCAAGGCCATTGGCCAAACTAGTTGCGGCCCTCACACCCGCAGTGAGCTCTGTGTGGACCTCACCAGCCTCACTTGGGGACAGCCCACCAGCACCTTGCCTTGTGTGAGACCTGCCTAACACCAAGACCTGCGCAGCTTGGGAGTCAAGGGGCACCTGCCCTTGACAGATCAGGTCAGCAGGCATTTGCAGCTCCCAAAAGGGATAGGACTCTGTAGATTTTTCTGGCTGATAGACGAAGCACAGGCAGAGCCAAAGTTCTCAGTTAAGGGGAAGGAGGCAGATAGTCTGGACCAAATATCAAACCAGGGAGAAGTTGAGGCACTATTGATGCCCATCCAAGTTCTCAAGAAACTGCCCTTCACTAAGTTGAGAAGCAGCCCCAACATGCATACCCATCAACATTCTTGCAGATGAACTTAGTCATTGATGGATCATCATGGATGATTTTTGACATAAGGATGGAAAATACAGTAGTTGAGCCCTAAATGGCACATTATAGCCTACTTCAGGCATTCTCTTCTTGGGCATTGCCAGGGATAGTCATGCTCTCCTGAGACCAAGACCCAGAGTGAGATTTCTTCATACAGTGTTTTCGCTGCCATGTTCCATGATCGAGAACGAGTATTCAATGCTTTAACTCCCCTTTAGAGAAGGATCTGGGTCATTTTTTAATAAGCTACCTGGTAGTACTTTTATTTAAAGAAACTGCAGCAGAAAAAAATTTATTTAATTCTAATTAATTCTAATTTAATTCTAATGTGTGAAATATAACCATTTTAGTACTAACACGTTAATTAATTCTTTTTTATACAAATAATCAAATTACTGTAGGACCCACACCTTTGTCAGGTTACTTTGACATTTTACTAGTAGCATGTGGAAATTGATAATGTTTCCTTTGGGAAGAAGGATATAATCTCCCAAATTATAGTGGATGGTAGTGTTGTATAAGAAAGGAGTAGCCTTTAGAGTCAGGTGGACACAGATTCAGATTGTATGTCATGCCCTCTCCAGTAGTGTGACCTTAGCCAAGGCATTTACCCTGTCTGAGCCATGGTTCTTTCATCCAACAAACAAATTAATAATACTTGTAAAATTCCTAGTGTAGTTTCTAGCACACAGAAGTTTTCAGCAAATGGAACTTTTATTATTAGTATTAGTATTATTATTATTAACAAATAGAGGCCAGTACCTTTTCTATACTATGAAGTCCACAGAAACACCAAAATTATTTCAGGTTGTGTCTTTTCAACACTTTGTTTCTTTTTGGCTTTTTCTTTTCTGAATTATCAATGGCAAGTAGTTCTGAAATAGCACCATCCACTTATAACTAGAGGTGAAAATTTGGGCAATCCACTATATTTTGGGAATATAAACATCTTGAATATCAAAGAAGTGAATTTTCTAGTTATAATTCTCCAATGACTTGGTCCCAGCACCTTAAATGTGTAAGTGGAAACTTTCAAAGACATTTTCATCTTAATTTTCTCCATCCTGTCTGAAATGGCTGCGTCTTTCTGGGTTGTAACAAAAAAAAAAAAAAAAAAAAAAAAAAAAAGCACATTTCCTTGCATCACCTTCCCATGCCAGTAGAGCAAAACACAAAAGCCACAAGATCTATGATTCAAAGGTCTTCTTTATACAAGTAACTATTTAAATTGCTTGAAACGTAGATTTTTTAAAAATTCATCTCTGTAGTTTCCAAAATTTAATCCCTTTCTTTTTAAAGCCCTTCTGGCCATAAAATGGTGTGTGACTACCCCACTTAGTGTTTCTGAGTATGAATAAGGACGCCAGAGCCACTCTCAGTTTACATGTTTAATGCTAAAGCTGTCACCAAATTTTTAGTAATATTTTATACAGCATAGGACCAGTGGAACATTCGAGATTTGACCTTTTCCAGCAGCTGATAGTCTTTAAATGCAATTTGTACTTTGGAACTAAGTTTTGAACTCTTCTTTTGTTTTCTGACTACTGTAATTTATCTTTCTACTCAATCCAGTAAGAAAAAGTGATGGGAGTGTGCGTGCGTGTGTGTGTGTGTGTGTGTGTGTGTTGTGTATGTAAGAAACATTTATTAGCCCCCCAAATCAGTAGTCCAACTTTGGGCAGGGCACCAGAGTGGCATTTTAAAGCTAGGTCAGATTGGCTCAATGGTATCATCCTAGTATGATGCCACTGGGATACTGAGCATTTTGCCTCAAGTGATAATACTGTGGAGATAATCAACTTAAAAACACTATATCCCAGAGTATGATGTCTCTGTCCTTTTAAATTTAAGCAAACCTGGATTCAGGTGCAAACAAAAACATAAACCAATTCTAAATGTTTAGTTTTGTTTTATTTGTATCACTCAAATTTTCAGTAATGTGAGAGAGGTGGTTAGGAAGGAATTGACAACAGGAGGACAGGGGAGGCAGTATTGGAAATTGGAAAAGCATTAAACCAAACCACTTCTATGTTTCTTAGAAATTATGTTGTTGGCATTAGATTTGTGATGTAGATAAAAATACCTCCACCTGCAGTTTCCTGGGGAAAAGCAAATAGGGTTTTGTTCATTACATCCCATTAAAACCACTAAGAAAATCTTAGCTGAGAGTTGAATTGTAGAGACAAAGATGCAATCAGCCTTACTTATACAAGAGGTACCTTCTAGAAACCCTGATCCTTTCACTGCTAATTGGTATCAATATTCCTTTGCCCACTGCTTGCAGCTCAAGATCCACTTGTACTTTTATGACTGTTGCTGTAATTAAATACCATTTACTTTTTCTTAGGCTTAAGAATGCAGGCCCCACTGACTTTTTCTTTTAAGTAGATTTATGTTTGTGCAAGAGGGAATTACGTACAGATAATTTCCCACATCTGGGATATGTGACTTTACTTGTAAGTGAATGAACAGTAATCATTCAGATATCTCTTTTTAAACTTTCCCCAGCTTCTCTAACAGTAAATATGAAGAAATGAAAAAGCCGTGCTTTCATGCTTAGTGTAGCATTACCATATCTACTCACCCACCTTTTCCTAAGCACAGTCCTGTGAACCACTTCAAGGTTTTGTGAGGTCTTCGGAAATCAGTCTAGCTAAGAGATGCCATGAGGGCAGGAAGTGTCCATGGCTCTCTTTCACCATTGTTTTAAGACACTTAAATGGTGCCCAGCACCCAGGAGAAGATCAATAAAAACTTCTTGAATCAGTGTTGTCCTGTGGGCTTCTGGGGTCTGAAGTATGTCCAAGAAAACTAGTATGTAAGGCAGCCTAGAGCTGCACTGTCCAATAAAGTTACCACTAATCACATGTGGCTATTTATATTTAATTTAAATACGTTAAAATTAAAATTCAGTTCCTCAGTTGTTCCAGGTGCATTTACTGAGTATGAATATATATTTGGTGGCTGCCATATTGGACAGCACAGATATTGAACATAACAGAAAGTTGTATTAGTGCTAGTAGAATATCATTAGTAGAGGCCTAAGTTAGTAGCTCCAATCTTTTTAAAGTGAAATTCCCGTGTGACCATGATGTGCACTCATAATACAAAAACATAGCCCGTTTTCATCTCCCCCCTCCCCAACACTGTAGGAATTCAGTCAAGAAAGGTGGGTGGCCACAGACGTGGCCATCTCTTTGAAACAGAACGCCAAACAACAGTGGGGCTGTTAGCAAGACTGACATTCGGGTGATATATACCTATGTGGCTACACTACTTGTTAGTGCGTGAAATATCTGTACCAGTTAATAAAGAGCTGCTGGCGAGCATGTATTGAATATCTACTGTATGCTAGTCCCTGGGCTAGCCTGGACATCATGATGAAGAGGAACTCTCCTGGCCTCCTGGAGCACATGTGCTCATGGGGAGAGCTCAGATGGCAAAAGGTAATAAAACTAATAAATAGGAAATAACAATGCAATGTATTCAGCGCCTTGGTTGGGGTATGGAATATTGTGAAAGTCATAAGAATAGAGAAATCTGTAATTGGAGAGTTTGTAAGAAGGAATGGAGGCTGGAGGAAAGCTTTCAAGATGCCCTTTTCAATAATAATAAAAATAGGTACAGTTCTACAGTTCAAAAAAACTGTTCATAATAGAGAAATAAAGCCTATTTTTAGAAATGAAAAATAAATTAATTAAAATAAAAATTTATCTAGAAGCCATCACCCCCCAAAAATTAAAACATAAAAAAATAATTTAGGGGCACCTGGGTGGCTCAGTTGGTTAAGCCTCCAACTTCGGCTCAAGTCATGATCTCACATTTGTGGGTTCGAGCCCTGAGTTGGGCTCTGTGCTGACAGCTCAGAGCCTGGAGCCTGCTTCAGATTCTGTGTCTCCCTGTCTCTCTGCCCCTCCCCGTCTCATGCTCTGTCTCTCTCTGTCTCAAAAATAATTTTTTTTAATTAAAAAAAAATAAAGAGTTGCTGTTTCAAGCTCCTCCAGTACCTCCCGAGAGGTCCTGGCCATTCATCTAGGATCCCCACCTGCCCTTAATCCAGCAAAATGAGTTTGCTCATGTCAGTCGCATCCCTGGGAGTGGGAGACTGCACAGGAACCCCCACCCCAGCTCTGGAGGCCTCAGATTGGTGGGTGCTGCACCTGGCCTCCAGGAGAGACTGCTTCCAAAGAATTTTTATTAGGGTGCCTATCACCTCCATGGCCAAGTCCCAGATCACAGAACCACTGGCCTCAAGAAGACCTTAAAATCATCTCATCCTATGTTTAGCGTTACTAAAGAAAGAAGTCACAGAATCACCCAGGTAGTTTGTGGCCAATTTAGAGATAAAACCTGAGAATCTCCTCTAACTTGGTCCTTTTTTTTTTTTTTTTTTTGCCTTATCTTCCAGCTGTTATCCTTAACCATGAAATGGGGATGGATATCTTTATGCCTCACAGAGTTGCTAATAAAAAGAATAATGTTATTTTGTTCTATAGTTTGCAAAAACCCTTTTGTATACGTTCTCATTTAATCTATTTAATTCTCACAAGAGCCTGTGAAAGGTGTTAGGCTCAGAGACAGTGAATGACCTCCCCAAGGTAACAAAGCTGCTGTGATCACGGAGGTCCTCAGTCCCTTAGGGCTTGGGAAACTATACACTCTTTTGTAAATGTAAGATAACATAACCACATGGTATTACTAGTTTTTAGCTTGTGGTATTTTGCAGTTGAAGATTTAGTGACATTGAAAGTGGTAACTTTGTTCAAGCAACGCATTTTTTTTACTTTGATAACGTGCCAATTGCACAGACTTTGGTTCAGCATTAAAACAGAAGTGGGTTGCTTCGAAATGTATTTTTAAAATGAGAGAATCCAAATTTGTAATTAGCTTCAGAAATGCTGGTTGTGCAGTTTGAGTATATAAAGAGCTTCTGGTAATCATTTCTGTTATTAGTGGTAGCTTATTTTATTTTTTGTATTTTCCCCCAAGCAATTAGGCATTTTGGAAAAAACAAAGTGTGTTCTTTGAGGGGTCATTTCCTCTATTACTGCTTTATTTTTCACATCCTATAGTCCTGGCATACTTACAAAATTAACTGCATATATGACTGTGGCAAAGGAAATCATTTTGGAGCCACTCTACTTACTTGACACCTAATTGTGAGGAGAATGTTATTTAAATTATAAAGAGAAGCCACAGTGAAGGAAATAATTCACTTCTTGATATATCTTTTGTCTTTTGGTCTTTTGATAATTTTGATAGAAACATCCCTTACTTTTAGATATGATTATTGGGAAGATCAACTCAAATCACTCCCAAAATAAAATGGAATTTTTTGCCTTTCTTTCTTTCTTTCTTTCTTTCTTTCTTTCTTTCTTTCTTTCTTTCTTTCTTTCCTTTTCTTTCTTTCTTTCTTTCTTTCTCTTTCTTTCTTAATTTCTTTCTTTCTTAATTTCTTTCTTTCTTTCTTACTTTCTCTCTCTGTCTCCCTCTCTCCCTTTTTTCTTTATTTCTCTCTCTCTCTCTCTCTGTGAACCCTAGCCATTTTACAGTATATACTATATTCCATGCAGAAACTAACTTTATAGACAAGAAGAGTGGTGTTATTTCATCCCATATAACAAAGAAGTGTATCTTCATTTTTTTTTACGAGCATATGAAAACTGTGGCATTCTCTACACCAATTGTCCTGTAAGGATAAAGGGAAAAGAGAAAGAAAAATTATTAGACAAAACTGTAAATGAAAAGGAACTTGGGGTTGTGAGCCCTGACTTTATCGTTACCAATTTATATACCAGTCACATTTGGGAAGAATGTGTCTGGATGTTTGTTTTTTGAAGTATATATTGTGTGTGTATCTTCAGGTCTTCTCTGTGTATACACTGTTTTGTGTTATATAACAGACTCCCAACTCTCTGTTGTACTCTAAGAGATATGGCCTCCCTCCTGTAAATATAGGACCTTCAAAGCATTTTTTATTATCTAGAGATTTCTTGGATTTTATTTATGTCATTTCCCCTGCTTTGTGTAGATGATAGAGAGGGTGCTGACAAAAAAAAAAAAAAAAAATGTAAAGGCAAAGTCTGTGGTTTATAACCAGACTTGGAGCCATGGTAATAAGACAGTAGGCTTGAATAGCTCTTTGAAATTCCAAACTCTAATTCCTCCAAACTTATTAGGGTGGAACAGTGATTGATGAATGAGCACATACTTTCAAACTTTTCAGCTACCAGTTTTAATACCAGTGCACATTGAATGAGGTAACGCACACAAGGTGCCCAGCACCAAAGCTGACAGATCGTAAGCACTCATAAGGGTTAGCCGTTACTATTAGCTCATCTGATTTGACTTTGTCTTCACACCTCTTTCTGCTCTTCGATAGCCATGCTGAGTAGCAGTAGCAGGGAATACAAAAACACCAAAAGGAAGGGAAACACAAGTCCTCAGTAGCCTGAAGCAGAATTTATCAGCCCACAAATAATTAACATCTGATTGTCTGTCTTCTCATGATGATGTGTGAATTATTTCCAAACCCACCCTCATACCACTTTCAAACTTAGGACCCCATGGACAAGTGGCAGCCTCTCTTTTGCCCAAATGTGACTCAGTCCGGTCTAATGAGGTTCCATTTGATGGTAAACTCACATTAATCCCATTTCTCTTTTGTTATGTGAAAGACTGTGAGGTATTCACTATCTTCTGTGTAAGAAAAACAAAATCTCCTAAGTATGATTATCATTGATTAGAGCTTTGTTAAGATGTATGAGATGCAAGTGTATTTTTTCTTTGCCTATGATAATGTGGGTAATTAAACAAATTAACCAGGCATTCATGCTGTGTTAGGAGTGTAAATTGCCATAGCTTTTCTGGAAAATCATCAAGACCCTTAAAGTTTACACCAGTTGACCCAATAATTCTTTTTCTAGGATCCACCTAAGAAAGTATTCAGAAATTCAGACAATCTGATACTCAAATATGTCCCTCAAAGTGTTATTTTCATTAACAGCAACAAAAAATGTAATTCCCAAAATGAAATCGTTTTAAAAAAAAAACCCTTTTCTAAGTGGGATATAATATTACATAGACATTGACAAGCATGTTTTTGAAGTGTTTTTAATTACTTGGGGAAACGCTTACATTTGTATAACACTGAATGAAAAGTAGAAACAAAACTCTGAGTTTTTTGCGTATCTTAAAAGCATACTGGTCTGCAATCTTTTATCCCCAATTCTGAATCCAAAAGCATTCAAAAATCAAAAGGGTTTTTTTTGGTAACTTCTTTGGTAGAAAAATCTGGCCTGAACCAATGTGAGATTCTGTTTTATCCAATTTAATAAGAATATGCATCGGTTTTGCTACAGAAATATTATGAAATATGTCAGACTATGAGGTGCTGCTCCAGACCCTGATGGAATATTATGTGATAAATCATAGTTGCATCAAAATGGTTTTTAAAAACCAAACAATTCTGAATTCTGGAACATATTCTGAAGCTCAGGAGTTTCGATTAAGGGGTTATGGAATTATACAACAAAATATCATTAGTGATTTATCAGCGCCAAGGTTACAATTGATCTGTCTTTTTCTTTATTTTATTTTATTTTATTTTAATTCCAGTTAGTTAACATACAGTGCTATCTTAGTTTCAGGTGTACAATATAGTGATTCAACACTTCCATGCACCACTGATTACTCATCTCGGCAAGTGCACTCCTTGATCCCTATCACCTATTTTCACCCACCCACCCCCACCTACCTTCCCTCTCCTTTATTCTCACTAGTTAAAAGTCTGTTTTTTGGTATTATTTTCTTCATGCTTTTTCATATTATCCAAATGTTACAATAAGCATGTATCAATTTAGCATCAGAAAAAAAAAGTCTTAAAAATAAATATATTTAGGGGCACCTGGGTGGCTCAGTATGTTAAGCCTCTGACTCTGGATTTTGGCTCAGGTCATGATCCCATAGTAGTGGGATCGAGCCCCACATCAGGCTCCATGCTTAGCACAGAGCCTGCTTAAAATTCTCTCTCTCCTCTCTCTCTCTCTGCCTCTCTTCCTTGCTCATGCTATCTCTCTAAAAGTTTTTTTAATAAATAAAATAAATAAAAAATTTAAATATTATATATTTAATAAACATATTTAAGCCATCAGGGAATCATCTCATTTCAGTTAGAATTCCCGAATATATCCTTTGCTTCCTATATCTTCCTGTTATTGCAGTTGCATGTGTCTTTTAAGCCAAGGTGTTCTCATTTGTTGAAAGAAAACATTCATGAGATTAGACATTGGTCTCCAAACTGCCTTTGGGTTCGAAAGAGCGCCCAGTGAGGGATACTCACCTAAGGAAATACTCACCAAACATGGCTTCCCTGTGGGTAGAGCTCAGGCATTATTACCATGGCCATTTTATCATGTTCTGTTTATGTGGAGCACTCAAAAGGCAAACAGCCAGAGGCACAGTAAGTCAGAAGTCATAAAAGTGAGGGACAGGGTGTGGCAGGAAAGCAGGAGAGGAGGGAGAAACATTAACACGCAAGATTCACTCTGCTAATGGACAGCTCTTCCCCTCCCCCCCATTCAGGTGGACACTCACTGACCTGTCACAAGGTTGCCCTGAAAAGCTTTGGGGTCCATGTCTGAATGGATTGCTGTAGCCTTCTCATCTCTCCCTTCGCCCAGTTCCCTGCATCCTAAGACTCGAAGCCAGCACAGAGCCTGGAAAAATTACATGTAAGTTGTGACTGAGGTTTCTTTCCTCGAACCAAACAATGGTAAGAATTTTCTTAGATGATAATAACAAGTAGCCTAAACCCACATGGGTTACTTTTCTTTTAACAAAATATCTTGAAAATTATAGCTGAGGAAGGGAGCAGGGATTAGAATCTTCATATTGGTGCCTCCTTAATGCAGTGGGTCTTCAACTTGCACCAGAATCACCTGGAGGGCTTGTTAAGGTATAGCTTTCTGGGCATCATGCCCAGAATTTATGATTCAGTAGATTTGGGGCAGGCTGGAAAGTTGCTGTTCTAACAAGTTTCCAGGTGATGCTGAAGCAGGTGGTCCAGGGACTCCACTTTGAGAATCACTGCTTTAATTCACGTGTAACTGAAAGGATGAAGAATAAAGGGAGAAAAACATATTAAATGTTCACTATTAAATGTCACTAAATTAACATATTTAGTGCTTTACTTAACATCTTGACTCATGTCTCAAGAAAAGAGTTTGTGGGGCGCCTGGGTGGCTCAGTCAGTTAAGGGTCTGACTTCAGCTCAGGTCATGATTTCAGAGTTCATGGGTTCAAGCCCCGCGTCGGGCTCTGTGCTGACAACTCAGAGCCTGGAGCCTGCTTTGGATTCTGTGTCTCCCTCTCCCTCTGCCCTTCCCTCCTCTCAAAAATAAACATTTAAAAATTTAAAAAGAAAAGAATTTGAAGGTCCTCTTAGAACTGTCATATTTGAATGTCCAGCCAAGTAGATGCCGTTAATCTGTACCAGCTTTAGAGTCAATAGTACTGGCCATTCTTTGCCCTTGGATTGCAACAAGGGTCTCTGACTGTGCTGTTATTAGGCTAAACTGACAGCTACAGTCTTTTTGCAGGTATGCTCATCATGTTTGAGATACACTTAAAAGGGAAATCTTTTTTCCCCCAGATTGATAAACATATTGCTGCTTTTCAAAGTGAATCATCATAGTATTATCTTTCTTCTCATGCACTTACATGGGACTCGATTTACAAAACACATGTGGGAAGGGAGACACGTTTCTAATAAACAGTCCAAGTCATCAAGTCCAGGTTCTTGTGGGGTTTTAAGTTCCCAGGACTGACATATTTTGAGGATCAGCATTTTGAGGATCAGTGTTAGCTTTGGAACAAGCCAATCACCTCTCCACTAAGGACAAGAACAATTTATTCCATGTTAATAGAAAAAAGTGGAAGATTTTGGCTCAACAAATGCACATTTGGATATATGTGAGCATACATGCAAATGTACATATGTGCCTTTGAATATATAGGCATTTTGTATATTTCTAGCTTTCATTGTAAGAATTTTAAACATTTTTTCCTTTGTTTCATTGAGTCAATGTGAGTATAAAAATAGTTTGAGTGATGCTGTCCAGGAAATGTATGAGAAATTTCTGGGCATTTTAAATCTGTGGATAAGCATTGTGATTTATAACATTTTACTTGGATATGATAAATGTTCATTCAGAGGAGAACATACAGTTCTTTTATTAGAACTCTCAGAAATTGAGAATAATCACTGTTCATAAAGCAGTTCTGAAGCAGACACAATGAAGGAGGTTATCTATTGCCTAACCATTAGCAGAGCCAGAGATTCTGGAGGTAGATGTAAGTGCATGTATTTAACATAAAAAACACAGAATCAGAAAAATAAGGCAAAAAGTGATAGATGATGAAAGAGTCCTGTAAGGAGTTAATCCAGCACTGTCTTCTCGGGGCTGCCCAAAGGGTAACATGGCTGGTAAGAGGGCTGATAGAGTTGTAAGTGATGTAATTATGTCTTCTTACTCCACTATAACATCTCTGTCAAGCACTAATTAGTTATTTTGCACAGCATCCTTGAAAGCAAGCTTTTCAGTTTATGAAGCATCTTCACCATGATATGGAAGAAGTAGGTTGGATCAAATGCTTCTTAATCTCCTTCCTGCTTTGGCATCTGTGACTGTCCATGTTTACATATCAGGTATTCCTGTACGGTGACGTTTGATGTCAGTTAGTTTCATGACTACAAGCTGGGGAGGGAAGAAAGCTGCTCTGACACCTCAGGTGACTCGCCTCAAGTGACTCAGTGCTTGAAGCTCCTGCCAGATCTAGCACAGCCTGCCTAAATCACTCCCTGCAGCCTGGGGTGAAGCCCTCAAGTCACTGAGTTGTCTAGCATGTCTCTGTAAAAGTATCATGCATGTGTGGGGACAAGAAGTATGGGACCTTCTCTCCTTTCCACTCAATTTTGCTGTAAACCTAAATCTCCATTAACAAATAATGTATTGGGGTGCCTGGGTGGCTCAGTCGGTTAAGCATCCGACTTCAGCTCAGGTCATGATCTCGCAGTTGATGGATTCGAGCCCCACATCGGGCTCTGTGCTGACAGCTCAGAGCCTGGAGCCTACTTCGGATTCTGACTCCCTCTCTCTCTGCCCCTCCCCGCTCACGTTCTGTCTCTCAAAAAATAAATAAATGTTAAAAAAAATTACAAATAATAATAGTTATTTATTTATTTATTAAAAAAACCTAAATACCAAATGGTATGACAGTTCCTAAAAAAAAAATTAAACACGGAATTACCATATGATCCAGCAATTCCACCTTTGGATATATACCTAAAAGAACTGAAAGCAGAGACTTGGACAGGGGCACCTGAGTGGCTCAGTTGGTTAAGCATCTGACTCTTGATCTCGGCTCTGATCATGATCTCATGGTTCATGGGACCAAGCCCTGCATTAGGCTCTGCACTAACAGTGCACTAACAGTGCAGAGCCTGCTTGGAATTCTCTCCCTCCTTCCCTCCGCCTCTCCCCTACTCGTTCTCTCTCTCTCTCTTCCTCTCTCTGTCTCTCTCTGTCTCTCTCTCTCTCTCTCTCAGTGTAAATAAAACTGAAAGCAGAGATGTGGAGAGACGTTTATATGTTCATTTTCCTACAGCTTTATTAACGATAGCTAAAAAGTGGAAACAACCCAGATGTCTAACAACAGATTAATGGATAAGGAGAATGTGATATATACACACAATGGAATATTATTCAGTCCTAAAAAGATATGAAATTTTGACACATGCTGCAACATATCTATGAAGATACTAAGATAAGCCAGAATACAAAAAGGACAAGTATTATATGATCCCACTTACATGAGGTAACTAAAGTTGTCAAGTTTATAGCCAGAAAATAGAATGATGGATGCCAAGGTTTGAGAATAGAGGGGAACAAGGAGTTAGCATTAAATGGGTAGTTTCATTTGGGGGAAATGAAAAAGTTCTAGAGACGGATAGTGCTGATGATTGTACAACAATGTGAATGTACTTAAAGCTATTGAATTGTACTCTTTAAAATGGTAAATGTTATATATATTTCACCCCAGTAACAATTAATTAATGATTTATTTATTTATTTATTTATTTTGAGAGAGAGAAAGTGCGAGCAGGGAAGGAACAGAGAGAGAGAGGGAGAGAGAGAATCTCAAGCAGGCTCCTCACTGTCACAAGCAGGGGAGGGGCAGAGAGAGAGGGAGACAGAAGATCCGAAGCAGGCTCTGCACTGTCAGCACAGAGCCCGATGCAGGGCTTGAACTCAAGAACCATGACATCATGACCCGAGCTCACGTTGCACACTTAACTAATTAATAATTTTAGGCGCCCCAATTAATTAATGATTTTTTAAAGTGAATTTTAGAGCTTACCTGCCTTCCAAGAATGCTGTGCAGAATAACTAACTGGAGCTTGACAGGGCTGTTACAGTTTGTGAGGGTGGAGTAAGACTAGATGGCTATGTCCCTCATACCTTTCTCAGCCCTGATACTTTCCTGGGCACCCTTTGAGCAAGGGTAAGGCATCTGCAGAATGTATACTTCAGCCTTAGGGATGGGTTTCCTGTCAGGGCAAGGACATATTTGTCAGAAACCACCAGGAAAATTTGCCATGAATGACTATAATCTCTACCAAATGCCATTGCCCCACGTAGGAAAGCTGTTTCACTGTGATGGAGGGAGAAGGTGTATCCACCTGTGCTCCTGTAGTGGGGCTGCTCCTGTTCACCTCAATTATGTGTTCATGAATGAGTCCAAGTACAATGCACCATAATGCACAGGCTTATGGCCCTGTGTGCATAGCTGTGGCACGTAACAGGTCGTTATCAGTAGAGGTGGACATTGGGGCACAAACCAGAGAATATGGATTTGATTATATGATAGCCACAGATTGAAGCCTAGCCAAAAAAAAAGGAAGAGTTGTAGAAGAAAATTAAAAGCAAATAATTCTTCTGCAATGGAGACTCAAATTATTATAATGCCTGTTTTACATCCTCCAAATGGAGTCTAATTTACCCCTCATCACCAAATCACTGTAGTACCCATAAATCACAGATCAGTTTGGTGAGTCCTGCAGTTCTGTGAGGAATATGCAGGACTGAACTTACTAGGTCAGTCTATTAGAGCCCTACTTTGGGGGGATTTTTCTTTTTACTCTATGTTTCTTGAAAGCTGGACTTGGAGAACGATCAGCAAATTCTCATGGGTCCAGTAGCCATGTTTTCCTCAGCCCTCCTGTACTACCTTCGGACCCTGCCCTTGGGTCTGACTAGGGCTTGTAATTCCTGAGGAGCAGTGCGTAAGGACCCATAGTTCCAGAGAGCTCAGGAACCTCTGTCCTAAAATTTCCCACTTCTTAAAGACGGAGGAAGAAATAAGCAGGGGGTAATCAGGATTATATGTATGTGTGTGTGTGTGCACACTCGTGTATTATATATTATATACATATACATACATATCTATGTATTTGGCTTAAGTGAAAGGTATAACCAATAAAGTCATCAAAGTTAAAGTACAATATGTATAAATCAGTCCCACTGTTCCTACCCTGACTTTCCAAACCTGCTTAGAAATGAACTCTCTAGGTGATGGAGAGAGAGCAAAGGTGATGGAGAACAGGGCAAAATAACAAAGGTTTCAGCTGCTAAGATATCAGAAACTGGAATTCAAGGTTTTTTATAGAAAAGAAAATCCAGGGCAGCAAGTCTGAGAGAGAAAAGTCAGTGCTTATTCATCCTTGACATCCACATGTGGCTACCTGCACCCTAAGCTTGAGTTGAAATGACATGGATATAGAATTAAATCAAAATAAAGTCAGCCCCATGAGCTCAGAGATCATAAGTTTTAGATGGACACACTGACACAGTTTTTCCCCAGAGAAGACCAGCAAACCAAGTTACCCAGATGGAATGACATAAGGTAGAGAATACCCACAAAGATAGACCCGTGGGGGCTCTCCTTGTAGGCTCTCATGTCTCCTAGGAATCATATTGCCTCGTTCCAGACACTGAATTCATGTTTAGTGATGGCTTAGCTACCTGGAACCCAACAAACCAGAACCCTGAATTAACTAACCTTCATACTTCCCCACCCCCACTCAGACTCTCCCGCACACCCCACCCTACCTACCGCACACATCCTACTTCCCTTTTTCAGAAATAGATTCAGAAAACAAGATAGCTTTGGTTTAGTAAAGATGCAGAATAAACCCTGGAGAATATCTATAGCTGATGACACTGACCTGCTGAATCACTGAAAATGGTTAAATGTTTTATAATTAAGAAACGGCTTTCAAAAGATTTTCAACAAATAGCATTTTCTAGCTGTCTGTCAATTATTAGAAAATTTAAACAAAGCAGTCTTCTTGGCCTCAATTAGTCCAGTTAAAGAGGTTTTATTAGACTTATTTTCATGCCTTAATTAATAATCTAAAACTATGTTAAAAAATAATAATGATCTAAAACTATTGATTTCTAAAAGAAAAATATACCATTTTTATTCTTCTTGAAAAACTGCAAGTTTTAGCTTTTACCCCCTTTCCAGTGCCAGAATTTAAATTTCAGATATTCTCCTTATGTTCATTATGTTTGGAAGCATTTTAATAGTTGTAATATTAATGATATTAAGACTAATTTATAAAATAATTTTATGAACATATATATTTAGTTCTTATAGTCATTGGGAAACCATTGGCATATGGTTTTTGAGAGAGAGAGAGAGACAGAAAGACAGAGAGAGAGAGGGAGGGAGAGAGCGCGTGCACGGGCAGGGGAGGGGCAGAGAGATTGGGAGAGAGAAAGAATCCCAAGCAGACTCCACACTGTCAGCATAGAGCCCTAAGAAGGGCTTGAACCCACAAACCGCAAGAATATGACCTGACATGAAACCAAGCGTTGGACACTTAGCCAACTAAGCCACCCAGGTGCCCCAACATTGGCATAGTTGTGAAGCGAATTCTTTTGTGTTTTTTAAAAGAGATTGTATAATGCACTTATTTGTAGCATTTAGTGTTAAGATTATGTTCTGCTCAAAGCATCATCGAAATTAATTTTTATTTTCTGCATATACACTAATGGTACAGATAGGGGTAGTGTTACCAGCATGGTGTAGTATACATTAATATGTAAATTAAAAATTTCACATGGTATTCCCTGTGAATCTGCAAATAAACTCAACCATGCATATTATAAAGCTACTTTACCAAGTGGTTATCAGTTGTAGCACAAATAGTTTATTAACTTATTCTCATAATTTCCAATCTGTTGCTTTTTAGAAATTGTTTGTGTGCTCTTTTTTGGATATACCTTTCATTAGCAAATTGACACCTGTTTCTGAGCACCACTTACAAGGACACCTCCCCACCCCCACTGATCGTTGTGAGGACCCTGGCATCTGTAGCTGGAGAGTGCGCAAACCATAGATGATGATGAGAAAGAGTAGTATTTGCAAAATTCTGTAGTATAGCAGGATTTTTAGAGTCCTTGTAGAGCTTAACTAGAAGCTGTAATCTATTGTTTCTAGTAGATTTTTCCTGTATTTCATGTTTGACTTGTCATCAGGCAGATTATTATACTGGGTTCCATGTATTAAGTATTTTTAATTACCAGGAAGAGCAGAATCAGAGAATAATTGTTTCCTTTTGTTAAAATAGAAGTAGCTTTGGGACGCCTGGGTGGCTCAGTCGGTTAAGTGAACAACTTTGGCTCCAGGTCATGCTCTCACAGTTTGTGGGTTCTAGCCCCACGTTGGGCTCTGTGCTGACAGCTCAGAGCCTAGAGCCTGCTTCGGATTCTGTGTTTCCCTCTTTCTCTGTCCTCCTCCTCTCTCACTCTGTCTCTGTCTCTCTCAAAAAAATAAACATTGTAAAAAACATTTTTAATAAAAAAAACAGAAGTAGCCTTATTTTCCTGATTGTGAAAGTAATATGTTTATTGTCCATAATTTATAAAATAACAAAGAAGAAAATAAATTACCTAAAATCCAGCTACCCAGATAAAACCTGACTATTAACTCACACTTTTGTGTGTTTTTCCAGACTTTTTTGAATTAATCAAATAATTCCAAATTTGCAAGCAGTATTCTGGACTGATTACATCCCACAAACTTGGTGGAACTTAGGAATGATGACTTTAGCTATCATTTTCCAGGACAATGGTCCCTCATTTCTTATTTTTCTCACAAATAACATTAGTCAACTTTTACAAGAAGAGATACCTATATAGACACACCATTATCTTTATCAAGTGGAAATCAGTATTAACTGTTTTTGTTTTTATTTCCGTATCTTGTCAATGAAAAAGACTATTGAGTGGCCCTGTAAGATCGTAATGGGCTTCTGGAATCATAAGAAAACAGTTTAATTATGTACAGAATGGTATTGGTGTTAGATCAACTACCTGTGTTCTAGTTATTTAAAAATTCATTATCAGTACACAATACGGCAATTTGCCACAAATGGGAAAAGTTGGTTAGCCACATCCCCATCAGTAATCCAAACAGTATGTTCTGCAGTAAAATTCTTATTTTATACCTGATGGTGCCAAAAAGTGATTCAAATATATCCTTTCTTGTGCTGTGAACCAGAGCTTTCCTTCAACTTTGAGTCCTTTATCTCCCTTCAAAGAGACTTCTCTTCAAATTCCTCTGGTGTGGGGTTATAGTTCCTGGGATTGTGCTGATTCTCTGTGCTTCCCTTTGGAAAATTCTAGGACTTTGGATCGGGATGAGTCCTAACATGTAGCTAAGGTGAGGAAGGATTTTAAGCACTAAAAGAAAACCTTGATAAAAAATTATGGGGATTGGGTGCCAGGGTATGTCAGTCAGTTGAGCATCAGACTCTTGATTTTGGCTGGCTCAGGTCATGATCCCAGGGACATGGGATCAAGCCCAGTGTCAGGCTCCATGCTGAGCCTCTTTGTGCCCCTCCCCCACTCATGTTCTCTCTCCCTCTCTCTCTCTAAAACAAATAAAAATAAATAAAATAAATAAATAATAAAAATAAAAATTTTAAAAAGAATCACTTTCTAAAAAAATTAAGGCGATTGTTAAAAGATTCATCTGAAAAATGTTGTAGGAATGTTATCTACAAGCCTTATGTCAGTAGAATAAGAAGTCTGTAGTAAGAAGCTGCTAGAAAAGATCTTGTTTTGGGGTGCCTAGGTGGCTCAGTTGGTTAAGCACTGACTTGGACTCAGGTCATGATCTCGTAGTTTGTGATTTCAAGCCCCGTGTCAGACTCTGTGCTGACAGCTTGGAGACTGGAGCTTGCTTCGGATTCTGTATCTCCCTATCTCTGCTCCTCCCCTCACCCCCCTCTCAAAAAGTAAAATAAAACATTTAAAAAAAAAAAAAAAGATCTTGTTTTAAAAGAATGATCTGTATTTGGCATGGTCATGCCTAGGTCTTATCCCTTATACAAGACTTAAGTTCTTTGAAAGCAGATTCTTCTAGGTTCTTCTCTCTGCATCCTTTCACATTCTTTGTGTCTTGTTTATAATAGGGACTCCGTATGTATTGAATTAATATTTCTGTGACTCGTGAGTTACAGATGAATGAATGTGCTCAATTCGGGTACTATATTTTGCCTTCTTGTTACAGAAGTCGAGGGGTGCTTTGATAAATATCCGTGATTGTTGAATGCCCAGGCTGGCTACAGGTGTGGGGAAGTGGTATACAGTACTTTGATCCTCCCTAGGAGAAGGAGATGGTAATGTGGATAATAAGAATTTGCTTCTTTGTCTTCAGTTTCGGTTTGACCGCCTTGCTTCACTGAGTCACACAGCATTCGCTCTTCGGCGATGGGGATGTCATTTAAGCCTGAGACTGTCCCTTGGACTATTTATGACATTGTATCTGAATTTCCCATTACATTAACAGCTAGCATTTGTCATAAAATTTCAAGAACATGTTAAAAGTTATTTGGTTTGTAGTTGACATTGAGATTAACTTTCTCTAACCTAAACCAGTGAAAACCAAAATGCTCCTCACCACATAAAAGTTTTGCTTTCGCTGTGTTCAGACCCCTCCCACCTTCTCAGAGCACAGTCATTTGGAGCCTAGTTTGGGGGCGGTGTGGTTGTATCTCCGTGGTATATGACCCACTTTTTCGTAACACTTAATTACCCGTGTTTTTACAGCACTAATCAGAAGGTCTGATGAGAGTGGACTATAACCCAAAAAAGATTTTCTGATACACCTCATCAGGGCTGCTCTTGTACCCTGCGTTATCGGAAGAAGGTGTTAGCTCTGCAGGGCATGTGTTAACTACCAGAGGATGACGGAACATTTCCTCTAGTTTCTGGATAATGAGCAAGCACACAGGTAAAGAAAGATGCCTTTCTCAGAGTTGCCTCCTTTCGCGTCTTAATTATTTTGTTGAATTGACTTTTAAATATTGATCAGTACCTGCATATGTTTGCTGTTGAGGTTTGCAGAGGGCTCAGAAGAACAAGCATTTTAATTGGTACCCTGGGACCTTAATCATTTAAGTTTTCATTAAAAGTCTAAAGAGACAATCACCGAAAATAGACTCTCATCTCTATCCTCCCTATCCCCTAGAAAACGTCCTCTTCGTCAATGTGTTTTTCTTGTTTGCTCTCAAAGTGTCTGTGTCTCAGTATCAGCTGCTTGGCGGGCGCGGCAGCCGTGTGAGTTAATGCTTGGTGAGCTGCCTGAGGTGCAGTGGGGACTGTGGACAGGGCAGTCAGGGAGGGGAATGGACAACAGGGAAGGGAGATGGCAAGGGGGTAACCGCCTTGGTGAGCATTGTTCCACTGCAAACTAATGGCAGATTGAGGACCAGTGATATTGACCTAACTTGGGTAAAATCCTTTCTGACAGCCTGCTGTGCTTTAGCAATGTTTATGTTTCTGATACCACTTTTGTTCATTTGAAGAACTTCTAAGATGCTGTCATTGTCTCAAAACAAATGTTGTAGGTATCACCTCCCTGAATGTACAGAATGTTTGCGGGTGCATTTCTTTGCTGAAAGTTGGTTGACATGTGGCTCGTGGCAGGGTGGTGTCCGTGCCTCGCGGGTCTCGTTTGCCTGTGCGCTAAGTGGCATACCAACGTGGAGTCTTGGAAAATGCCCGTAGATAAGTCAATGTTGTTTTCCCTGAAAGTCCTGATACAGAAAAAGAGTGAAAGTACCAACACTAACTGGAAAAAATGTCACACATTTTAGCCTCTTTGCATCCCTTGTTAGGACAAACCCTGCGTTTGGGTTTTTTACATTTGTGAACTTGTGCGGTAGGTGGAGCAGTGTGGGTGGCCCAGAAAAAGTAGCGGTTAGAATAAGATTTTCCATTTATTGCCCTTTGTGCATGGCTAAAAATAAGATTCATACAAATCAGAATATGTAGTGCAAGCACAATCACTCTGTTAATTCTGATGACTGGCTTGCCCACATCTTTGCATCTGTCTGGTAAGTGGTGTGTTGGGAAATAAATGTGACTCTAAGCAGCAAGAGGCAGCCAGGTTTTTGCGCTGTTTGTCTACATGTGCTAGTTTATCAGCATTTTCCCCTTCTGAAGGAAGAAAGGCTCAACTCATACATAAACAAATTGTGTCGATGGAAGGTTGAAAGGAGAAGTGATAGAATCCTTGAATCTTTTTTTAAAAAGTAATTTCCTTGTTTGAAATGCTCTTTTAAAACATCCAGCTTTTTGTCTCATTGTTAGAAAGTTGTTTCTTGAAGACTCGCAGAACAGCAAGAGAAGGATTTCTTAGTGGTATTGCCAAGAGATTAGCAAAGCCTTTTGTTTGTGTACTGATGGGGTCGGTGGGGAGAGAGGACAAGGATTGTACGAGTGCAGGCCCTGGAGGACCTTCCTTGGACACAGATGTTGGAGGATCAGTTAACCAAGTAAAAACTCCCCTTCATCTTACTGCTGAGTCTACTGCAACCACAGTCAGTGATAACGTGTCAGTTTGTGGCTAGAAGAAACACCAAAGAGAGGTGGCGTCAGCGTTCACAGGGAAATTTGTACCTTGGTGATCCCAGTGATGGTGCTGTCCCCATTCCACAGGCTGAGTGTCTGTGGCATTTCCAAAGAATGAGAATGTCTGCAAGTGTTCTGAGCCTTTCAGTTTGATGTAATTTGCGAAACGAGATGAGTCAAGAGGGCAGTCATTCCAGAAGCCTCTGGAAATTGAAGACTGCAGATCACATTCCTCACTGACATCTCCAACTGAGGCAGATGGGGTAAGGCATGGTGGTTAAAACAAGGCAAGAGTTTTGGGAGAAAGGCTCAGGACCAAATCTAAACTTAGCTACCTGCTGACCTTGATCTGTTTATTTAACCTTTACTAAGCCTGGATGTCTTTATTTGAAAAAAGGAACAGGGATAGTAAATTCCTCGTAGGGTGGTTGTGCAGATTAAATGAAATAACATATTTGAAGCACAAAGCCAGCACTTACTAAAAGGATGGGGTTGTTAACTCTTATTTGTGCCATTGTGAAATACGAACATGCTGGAGAATTTCGGGGCATCTGGGGGTTCCCCTGTGTGCCTGGGGTACAGATTTGGAAATTAAATGGATACACAATCAGCCTCTTGTTCAATGTTTCTCAAACAGAAAGCTACAGGTCATTCACGGAGTAATTTGGTTCTTCATAGGTTACCGATGCCATCTGGGGGATCATTTCTTTATTTTGCCATTAAATCAGGACAATGTAAGCTTCTCTTTCCTTTTAAGGTTAGTTACTGTGTTGAGCATATTCAGTTATTTTTACCTTTTCCCTATGTTTTTTGTTTAAGCATTGGTATTTCAGCTCTAACATCTCTGCATATTAATTGTAGTACCTGCTGATATACATTATGAAAGAGAGAGCACTAATGTTGTAATCAAGGGCAGTTTTAAATATTTCAGGTAGGATTGGGCAAAACTTCAGGAGCAATTAGCTTCCATGGTGGTATAATTTTCTACAGAGAATATTGCATCTGTTAGAATTCTGGTTACTGGTCAGTGCTAGAGATGACCAGATACTGACAGACAGAAAACAATTTCTGTCACTTCTTTCACTTTTAATAAATTATTTACTGCTTAATGGAGTGTATATCTGCCCCTCTCAGAGTCTTTCTGCCCACCAAATTTTTCCATTAAAAAAGTAAATGTTTTGGGGCACATAACTGACTCAGTCAGTAGAGCATGCAACTCTTGATCTTAGGGTCATGAGTTCAAGCTCCACGCTGGGTATAGTGCTTACTTAATTAAAAAAAAAAGTAAATATGCTGTATATTTCATCATAAAGTTATAATTGTGTAGGCATCACTTAATTTCTTTGGTTAACCTTTACTATTAGATGCTAACAGTTGGCATCAGACTGTTCCTTCAACCTCCTCCATGACCTTCCTGGGACGCAGTTTTCTCATTTATCAAAATAAAAAAGAAATTTGACTGCACCTTGACTTTGCCTCACCTGGGACCTGACAAGAAGTGATAAATGAGATCAATAAGCTAAGGAATTAGAACATGGTACTGATATAAAACAGTGATGGCTTGGCTTTAATACATCAGTATTTTACTAGTTGGTGGTGGTGGTTGTTATTGTTCTTCTTTTTATTTCTCTCCACATTTTTTTCATTGTCTGTCCTGTCATTCCACTCACAGATACAACTTCTGGCCTGTAATTTTCATATCAACATTATCATTGTGGTGTCCGGGATTTTTAAATTTTTTTTAATGTTCATTTATTTTTTAATCAGAGCGTGAGTGGGGAAGGAGCAGAGAGAGAGGGAGACACAGAATCCAAAGCAGGCTCCAGGCTCTGAGCTGTCAGCACAGAGCCTGATGCGGGGCTCGAACTCATAAACCGAGATCATGACCCGAGCCGAATTCGGATACTTAACCTACTGAGCCACCCAGGCACCCCATGGGTTTTTAATGTTAGTACCCAACAGACTGGGGTGGAAATGTTTCTCAGGTCAGCTCCCCCAGTAAGATCTGTCTTTTATTAGAATGGTACCCAACTTCTTACAGTGTATCCAGACAATGCTGCTTTTTAAAATTTTTCTGTTGGATGGAATGGAAGAATGCTTTTCAGGCAGAGCAAATCATTCGAGGTAACTTAACAAAGTTCTTGGCATTTCAGGTATAGCTTTACTCCCCTCCGTGAACACATACACTCCCCATTATCTTTCCCTGCCATATTGTACTTTTCCTTAGACTGAAGCTTCCATAAAAACCATAGGCAAAATAAAGTGATAAATTCGGCTTTGGCTGTGATTTCCTCCCCCACCTTCATAAGGAGTGACAGAGACTCTGAAATCCATCCCATTGATATACCATGTGCTTCTTCCTGGATAACAGCCAGTTTTAACCTATCCTTCATGTGCAATTTGAGGGTACTGGCTGGGCTGAGCTCATTATTCCTTTGGTTGAATAATGTAAAGCATTTGCAATGGAGATTTACTCTAATGATGTATTTTAAGTGCATGTCCGCATTGCCGGTTTAATGCACTCAGTCATGGAATGCTTTAGAGTTTATTGCTAATGGATGAATCCTCAGGAAAATCAGAATTTTCAATAAGATTGACATTTGGAGTGAGAAATATAAATCTAATGAGAGCATTTTAACCAAGGTTTGTAATTAGGGCTGAATGGAGTAAATTTGTACGCGCATACTACAGAAGGGCACAGCAGAAGGTGAAATTGCACGCTCTGCTGTGAATGAGGGATGAAAGCTGATGTATCAGTGTCAGGCCACGACACTATGGAGTATAAATGACACTGTCACCAAGTGCTGCACAGGGTACCCGGGGAATTCCACTCCAGTAAATTACATTACTTAGACAGACCTGACGGCATTGTGTCGGAATGAGAGGAGGGAAGAAAAGGCTGTCAGCACCAGGTGGAAGATACTACAGTACAACTGGCTGTGGAATGGAAGTCACTGGTCTCCATTCTACCTGGATATTTTGTATTCTCCTTTGTTAATTAGTTTACAGAAGTTACAGATGTGTACATGTAAAAGCACATCATGTTTACTTGGGGTGTAGGTTATATGGTCAATCACAAGGGAGTAACTGTAAGTTAATTTGTATAAATTGGTTAGTGTATGTGTACATGTAAAAGCACATCATGTTTACTTGGGGTGTAGGTTATGTGGTCAATCACAAGGGAGTAACTGTAAGTTAATTTGTATAAATTGGTTAGTGTGAGAATCACTTTCCTGTTATTTGTAGCTGGGTGTGTTAGATGTTCAATATTAAGCTTGCCCTTCTTTTCTTTTAATGAGGATTTAACATACATTATTATGATGTAATCATCATTCTCTCTGTAACATTATTTCTTTTTAAACCATGCTTTAATAAGAACATATGTTTCTTTAATCCTCTCCTAACGTTTGTTTCCTCTCATCACCTTCCCTCCCTAAGGGAAACAAAGTGTACTGGCACATAGCATTTTGTTTTGTGAAAGAACTTGGGAGTTAAGAACAGTTGATTCCTAGAACGCAGCTCGTGGAAAAAAACTATTTTTTTCACTTCTATTTTCTTTCATCCCCCTGCAGTGAAGTGAGGCCACCCCTTTTTCGGTCCATCCGCCAGGCTATCTCTAGGGAAGTATTAGGAGGAGAAAATAAGAGCATTGATTGTACTGCTGCCTTCTGAGTCATTGAAGATGTGCTCATCACCTTTGTCTGGTTTGACCTCCAGTGCCATTTCTTGAAAAAGCCAATTCCAAGGTGCTCTGCAATTAACACGGTCACTTCTTAACCAGAAAGTGTCTTATCCTCAATGGATAGAGATTTGAAACAACATCCATTCTGGCTTTCTTAAACATGCTATGCATTGTCCTTAGTGAAATAAACCTGATAAGCATCTCTGATCATGTGTTAACAGGAAGAACACCTCGTATTCTGTAGAATGTCTCTATAAGACTTCCAAATGACAGGTTTTAAGCAACCTTTCTGAAATAGGACACAAATAGGTAATGGTGACAATAATAATACCTTAGACTTGATTTTTATTCTTTCTGAAATATACTCTATCCATATCATCTGTGTGATTTAGTCTTTCTTTTGTAGCCATAGTTACAGTCTTATTTTATTCATCCAAGCATAAAACGTAGAACCAAGATACTTAGAAAACTAATTTTGAGGGTGGATAGGAAAAACCTAAGTTAACAATAAGATGGTTCTGTTTTATGTAAGGTACCATCTTACATAAAAAATGTTGGTTGATGATTCTAAAATAAAAACTCAGTGTAAAAAGCATGATATAAAATGTCTTAGTGCCATGTGCCATCCTCAGCATACAGACTGTGCTTATAGACTTTGCTTTATTTACTAAAGCTGTACAAAGTCTAGGATTCTTTGCTGTATGGGAAATGAGAGTCTATCCCTAAATAAACTCACTAGAATTTTTTCCTTTTTTCTTAAGTTTATTTTGATGATAGTATATGCCTTATATCTCCTATTTTCTTTTTATCCACGGCATCGATTGGGAACTCACAAGTGTTTTGTTGCTTGCCACAATAGTACACATGCAACATATTTCTTTGTCCTGGCCTCTTGGTGCAGCATGCTATCAAACTACATCTTTGAGGTTTTTCTGGTCTGAATCCTGATGGAAGAAATGTAACAGCACTTAGAATGGAACTGGTTTAGATGCTTCTCCATTCATTAGAGGTTCCTTTGTTCCTGCCTACCTACCCATGTCTGACTATATTCTCTTCTTTTTCCTACATTAAAATTGGAAAGGGAGAAAGGGGGAGCTCCTTAGGAGATATAGGCCTGTGGAGAATTGTGAGTACTCATTCAGAAGCTATTCTTAGTTCTGAGAAATATAATGAACCTGTGCTTTGAGTCCTGCTGAATCTCCCATTAACAGTGCCACCATCATCACCTCCTCTCCGCCTGATTACACTTTCCCCAAAGACTACTGGTATTTTTTTCCCTAACATTCTGAATGGAGTGTCTTCTGAGTAAAACACACCTTGGAAGGAATTAGGCCTGGTTGCCCAGCACACCTGCCTCTTTAATAGTTTGTTGGGTGATGCTTAATTGTCTTTTTAAGTACTTCTATTTTACATTACCTTCAAGTCTACTATGTAGAAGAAACTTTTCTATAGACCTTGATTTACTCATCAGAAGTCAACCATTAACGTTAGCACTTCACTTCCATTATCATTATGGTGTTTCCAAATGACAACCACTGCCACACACAGCCGTGTTCCCTGAGTTCCCAATGCTGCAGAAAAAGAGACTTTTGTTCTTACTTGATGAGGAAAAAAAATGCAAACAACAACACCAGCTCTACCACCAGAGATCCTATAAAGACGTGTTCAAATGAACAATAAGGTCATTTGTTCACATATGACATAAGGATATAAGAATTTAAACAATAAGACCCCTTGTGAAATGTGGCAAGATATGCACCACAAACGTTGTGAGGTTCTCTGTCTCATGGAAGGCAGTTTTTACATGGGCTTCAAAAAAAAACCCATTAACATATAAACCACCCTTTAAAAAAAGAAAAGAAAATCACTTGTCTTGCTATAACATTAAAGCAATTTCTATTCTAAGGAAAGCTAAAATGCATTCATTTATATAAAATGCATGTACTATAATTTATAAAAAAAATTCAGTACTCTATTAGGAAATGCAGTGCCTCTTCCCTCGTTCACCTGAAATAGGAAATCCATCGTTTTGTCAAGACACTTCTTCCTTTGAATAACATTTGTTTCTTCAAAATGAAAAAAAAAATTCCTTTAAATGACTTAGATTCCTGATGAAGTTCTAAAGCTCAATAACAATTCTCAAATCCTCTGACACTGGTGGAGCATGAGGAGGAAAGAAGCCTGCTTTAAATTGCAATTTTAATTGAATTTACTTTTATTTGAACCTTATCCTTTTTTGCTTTGAGCCTTAAAGAAATGTTTGGTATATTTGCAAACTCCATTAGGGCTATGGCAGAAAAACGCAGAGATCTCCTTGACAGCTTGGATCAGGATCTCTGACAGTCTCTCAGAATTATTCCTATTTTGATGCTGATGTTTAAAATGTGAACTTCCAGGATAACGGGGAAGGGAATAGCACGAATTGACTGACCAAAGGTGCTCCATTGAGCTGGCTTACTATTAAACTGTAAAGACTTTCAAGTATTTGCAGATGGATATATGTACAGCATCCTTGCAGAATACTCTTAATTGAAGAAATGTTTCATCTCTATCTCTGTTGACAGAAAAGATTGCCTACTGATAATTGCTTTGCTTAAGTGTCTGATAATATGCCAGCATTCTGTGTTAGGTCATCTTTAATTATGCATGTACCACCTGTCAGCTCTAAATCAGCACCAGATTAGATCCTCATGGAGTCAGTATGGGGAGGGTTGGGAGGAAGCTGAGGTGGTCTCTTTTAGAAGTAACAAAAATAGATAGTAGTAAACATGGCTTATAACCTGCAGGTTTTTTTAGGGAACCTCATCTTCATTGTTCTGGATCAGGCATAAGCTATTGGTACATCTGAAAAATGTTTGAAACGTTGCCCAAGCTACCTCAAGTAAAGATAAATCACTGCGAGAGAAGATGGTAGCCCCATCTGTTGCATTTCCTTTTTGCTCCTTCTCGTCATTGTAAATGAGCCAGGGAAAAGCTCAGAAACATTTTTTATAAGCTATGTGAGGACAGGAAATATGTTAACGATGTTAGATTTCATACATTTCAGGGGTTTTTTCAGTAGTTGGTTGGCTTTTTTTAGAAGGACAAATGTGGGTTGGAAATAATGCTTGTTACCCTCTGTCAGCTTTTGATAGTTTTATTCTCACTTTTCAGGGCTGTTTGGGACTTTCTGGTGGGATGTTTAGGGTTCTTTATGAAAGGTTCTGTTCTCTCTTCTATGGATTTGTGAAAGGTGTTTCTCTTTGTTCACCTGTCAGAGGTTTAAGGGAAGCCTTGAGTTACTGTGCACTTTCCAGAGGAGGGGGCTGGAGGACCGAGAGGCTGAAGGCAGAGAAGGAACAAGCAGAAGGAAATAGCAGGTGGATGAGTTGCCACGTCTTGAGTTTCTTGAATTCCCCTGCCAAGGTGAGGTTCCTAGCCTGTCTGCGTTCCAGCCTGAGAAAACAGCCTTGGTAAGAGTTTGTGAATAATAACCTTAGAGACAAGAATTTAGAGATCCTTAAATGCCTTATTTCAAACATTGCTGGCTAGAAGCACTGAAGAGAAAGACAGGTCAGCTGATAAAGGGGCAAAGAGCTCTGACCCCTGTGCAGGTCTCCCCAAGTGCCATGGTCCACCTCACGGCTCTGAAGGAACCTTGACTGCCTTCGAATACTTGAGGCACCATTGGCTTTTCTACCCTAATCAGACAGTCCACTGACGTAGAAGTACCGTCTCTGAAAAGAAGAGCAGGCTCAAAATACTTACGACCATACCATTGCCAGTGCTTTGGCTATTTAATGCTCACTTTATTCTTGTGGTACTCAGGTATTATAAGAAGAATTTTGAACTCAATACAAAGTATACTTCTTAAAACAAGAGAACATAGTTTATCCTAGGCCTTGACAGAAAAGAACATCTGAGAGGGAAGCAAAGCCAGAGAAAACTGAAGAAAAGAGTTGAAAAGAGAAATGGGGAGGGTGGGGGAGGGAAACAGCACTGCCGTGTTCTCTCGTGCCAGCTCATCTTTGCAAAATCTTTTCCATCTACCTGGAAAGCTCTTCCACTCTCTCCACCTGGTTAACTCTTACTTTGAGTTGTTCAAGCATCCTCTCCAAGAGCTTTCTTCGCTTCTTTCAGGCTGAATTAGCCGCTCCTCCTCTGCGATCCCACAGCAGAGTTCCTGCCTCCTTCACAGCACTTATCATGCCTTGCTGCAAGAGCTTGTTATGTATCTTCCTCCCCAACAAAGCGGTTGCTGGAAAAGCTAACATTCTCCTAATTGTGACAGTAGAAGTCACATGCCCAGAGAAAGAGTAGTAATGTTTTCATTGGACTCCACAGTCCTTAGAGCACATTAACTGTACTTTAAACCATTTTAATAGTACCTATGGCAAGGGAAACAGACAAACTTGAGTATACTTCATGAACAGGGATCAGGAATGAAAAGACCATCAGAAAGAGTGTCTTATAACCAGTGTGTGAAGGAACCGAGGAAGGTTAGACTAGAGAAAAGAAAAAGGAGAGACACAACAGCAGTGTTTAGATAGAGGAAAGATGTTGTCACTCTAGAAAAAGTGGAACCAAAAGGTAGAAATTATAGAGAAAGAGACTTGGATTCAGAACAGTAATTTTCTTGTGGCTCGAACTAGTTGGCAGCAGAACCAGTAGCCCCGGTTACTAGAATGAGAATCATTAATCTTTTAGGGCCATATTTGGGAGCTGCTATAAACAAGATTACTGTATTGTGTGGGAGCACAAACCAAATAACCGTACCATTGTGGGGGGGGGTGTTTTTTTTTTTCATTTGAGTATATCTGGCACACAATGTTATATTAGTTTCAGGTGTATAAAGCGGTGATTCAACTTCTCTATACATTATTCTGTGCTCACCACAAGTGTAGCTACCATCTGTCACCATATAACACTATTAAAACATCATTGACTATATTCCCTATGCTGTGTCTTTTATTCCTGTGACTTATTCGTTCCATAATTGGAATCCTGTATCTCCCACCCCCTTCCCTCTGGCAGTCATCGGTTTGTTCTCTGTATTTATAGATCTGATTCTACTTTTTGTTTGTTTGTTTTAATGTTTACTTTTGAGAGAGGAAGAGAGTGCAAGTGGAGGAGGGGCAGAGAGAGAGGGGGACAGAAGATCTGAAGCAGGCTCCGTGCTGGCAGCAGTGAGCCCAATGTGGGGTTCAAACTCACATACCATGAGACCATGACCTGAGCGAAAGTTGGATGCTCAACCGACTGAGCCATCCAGGCACCCCTGTTTTGGTTTTTAGATTCCACACTTAAGTGGAGTCATATGGAATTTGTCTTTCTCAGTCTGACTTATTTCACTTAGTCTAATACCCTCTGGGTCCATCTGTGTTGTCGCAAATGACAAGATCACATCCGTTTTATGACTGTGTAACACTCCATTAAATATATATTGGGGGCGCCTGGGTGGCTCAGTCGGTTAAGCGTCCGACTTCAGCTCAGGTCATGATCTCACGATTCGTGGGTTCGAGCCCCACATGGGGCTCTGTGCTGACAGCTCAGAGCCTGGAGACTGCTTCAGATTCTGTGTCTCCCTCTCTCTCTGCCCCTCCCCACCTCAAGCTCTGTCTCAAAAATAAATAAACTTTTTTTTTAAAAAAGTTAAAAAAATATACTGCATCTTCCTTATCTGTTTGTCTCTCAGTGAACACTTAGGTTGAGATCGTATCTTGGTGATTGTACATAATGCTGCAGTAAACATAGGGATGCATATATCTTTTTGAATTAGTGTTTTTTTATTTCTTTGGGTAAATACCCAGTAGTTGAATTATTTAGATTATATAACCATATGGTTATTTTTAAGGCTCATAGTCCCCATTCCATGCAGAGTCACAGACAGGATGACAGTGGGACATGAGCCCAGCCTCCATGTGGTACCTTGTTGGTCTGGTGCTCAGCCCTCATAGACTCACAAGTTACAGGCTAAAATCATGGGTACAGTGTTGTTCATGGAGCTGTCTACTTCCTTAGGAAGTCCATATGGTAACATAGAAGGAGGACTAGGTTGTGTCCCAGCTCACATGCATCCTGGCCTCTTGCTAGCTGTATGAGTGTGAGTGATCCCCTCATAGGCTTAAATTAGATAAAGGAGTCCTTCATGGACAGCAGTGTGCTGTCTACAAGTGGTTACTTGTCCAGAGCCACAGCTCCATCACTGACAACTTCTGAACTCAGTGTTGTCCCCAGAACAATGGGCATAACTGCCTTCCTTGCAGGATTGCTGTGAGCAGAATGACTAAATGTAAAACCACAGCACCTGCCACAGAGGAGGTGTTCCTCATGGTCAGCCTCATTTTACTCTCTGGAGCTGGGAGACTAGGAAAAGAACACCCCACCTCATCTGCCTCAGCTGCTCAGGTCCTCAGAAGGTTCTCTTTGACCTGCCCTGAGACTCGACCCAATGCTCATACCCTCTCCTGTTGCCCTGTCATCTCTGCCTGGAGCCACTTTCTGTACTTTTTCTTGTTTTTCCTTCCTCTTCTACTTCCATATTTGTAATTTTTTGTTTAAAATAAGAGGTTTTATGTAGCTTGGGGGGGGGATGGGGCCTGTTTCATTTTCTTCTGAATTTGCTTAAAGTTATTTTTTTTAATGTTAACATTTTCCCATCCCTCCATCCCTTGGGCTTGTAGTCATTAATTTGCCAGACACACGGCAGCTGAGTGTCTTTATGACATTGCCAGAGTTAGGAGAGTGTCGTTCACAGGGATCCTAACCCATATATTAACTCAGACAGAGCAAATTGCTAAATAAAGAGCTCCAGAATGCCAGTTTGATTCTCTTGTTCCCAGCCTTTCCCATTGAAAGGGGGGTGCTGAAACAGAACAAGCAATGGGCAGGGGAGGGGAGCTTTCAACCATTCTACTGAGTCAAAAATTAGAACATTGCTGTCCACATTCAGACAACTCCGTCATCCAGCCAGCCAGCCAGCCAGCCAGCCATATATCCATCTATCCACCCATTCACTAAATGCTCAGGAAATAGGTTCTTGTCTGAGACCCACGGTAAGGTCCTGGGAAGACACTAGGTGAGTACTAGAATCCCTGCCGTCAGCCTCCCTTCTCTCTCCTCTGCTATTTGAACCACTGGAGTAGTGGCTCGTTTCATATGTATTTCTGTATTCCCAGCAGTCCTCACAGGACCTAGCGCAATAATGCATGAATGACAGTAAAAGCTGCAAGATGGAGGAAGAGAAAGAAGGAAAGAAGGAAAATAGTCAAAGGAAGAAAGGAAATTTTATTATATGTAATGCCAGGGGTGTAAATTGGTACATGCTGTAAGTGCAATTTAATGATTGCAATGAGCATCCAGGGAAACATCGCTACATATGGAAATCTGAATAAAGTTTACAGGGAAGTGATGCTAATTAGCCTCATCTATGTAGAAGTCAAAATGAAAACTACACACATTCTCTAGGTACATCCCTTTCTTCTGATTTTTCTTCTGATTTTTCTCCCTTTAAGCTTGTTATTTAGCACAAAAATGTAACTTTACCGTTCTAGTCATTTCTAGTTTTAAACTCAGAAAACTGAATTCTTTCCTTTCCAAGGAAAGTAAAAAAAAAAAAAAAGACAATCTATTTTCCCCCATCTCTTGCTGATCATAGTGTTTTGGGGAGGGGGGGGCATTGACCTGGTGGGCAGAGGATTGCTCTTGTTCTCAAATCAACCAGCAGCAGCCAATTGATGTACTTACTCCTCTCCATCGACTTCCGGATGTTCGTGGGAGGGGCAGGAGGAGAAATACCCACCTTGTGTGCACCCCTGGGTTGTCCTTACAATCAAGTGAGAAGAGATGTATACAAAAACACTTTGAAAATGAAGGTGCTACGTATGTAAGGAATTTTATTATGAAATATAACAATGTCAATTATATTTCACAGTATATTTATATATTTCTAAAATCCTAGCCTAATACTTGAGGTCATTTGCTCTCTGCGATTTAGTCCACTGCCAGATTCCATTTAAAGGAAACTTGCAACATCCCAAAAGAGAAATAATTTCCTCCTTTTTTCCTGAAAATTCTCTGGACCTTTGTCTTGTCCACAAATATACATATTTTTTTCATAAACCAATGCAAAGATATTTGAGCTTTAAACTCCCACTCCTCTGGGTTTCTGTAAGACTTTATTCCTGTCTTCACTGCTCATGCAAGGTTGTGTAAAGCGCAGTCCCTACCAGCAGAGTTCACAGTCCAGCAGAGGATATAAGACATACATAAATAGCTGTGACACGGGTAGCAGGTGCCAATTTATTTGACAGGTAGAGCTGGGAGTAAGGGCATATCTGGTGGAGATAACTAACCTGTTAAGCAGGATAAGGAGAAAAGAAAAAGCAAGACACATTTGAGAATCCTAGCTTTGTCCTAGCGTGTATCTTATGTTTGTCTTATCCCTCTTACTGTATCGCAGGATCCTTGAGGACAGGAACTTTCAGTTCATCACTGCTATATTCACTGGCGCCTGGTATGCTTACAAATAGTAGATCTTAGTGAATGTTTGCTTGAGCGAATGTGTTCTATACCATGTCATGCTCAATTTTGATCTCAAAATCAGTATTCCCATTTTTAAGCTCATTACCTTGATTCTGTATATAAATGGCTATTTTGGACCTTTTCAGAATTTTTTTTTTAACTCTGCAGAAGAAGACAAACAAATGATGACCTCAGGAGCAGTCTTATGTTCTAGAACATAGAATAAGGAACGTGATTTTGTTTGCTTGGCGTGCAAACTGAATACAAAGTTCAAGAAACTCTCCCTGCAATAGGAAAAGTGGCTTCTGGAACTCCTGTTAGTGTGTGCAGTTGGGTTTCTCTGTTAGCAGGTTCAATTAGATAATAGAAACTCTTTTTATCTAGCAACCTACATGGTACAGTGATTTAGCCACTAACATATTTATTACTAGATTTGCTAGATTCCCACATTCTTTACTAGAATTTATACTAGAATTTTTAAGCTGCATTAGCGAGGAATTATTTGTTAAATACTCTCCTGTGTCCCCAGAGCCTTGAACTATGCCTGACATGTAGTAGGTGCTTAATTATTACTTACTGAATAAATGATCGAGTGTGTCAAGTCTTATGATAGACTCTGGGGACTAGAGTGATGCGTAAGGGACAGTCTTTGCCCCAGGAACTCCATAATCTAATGAGGAAGACAACACATGAAGCCAATAATTATTATAGAATGTGGAAAGTCAATGATAAAAATATGCAAAGAATTTATTCTATTATTTAAGTGTTGTTATCACCTTGAAACAAGAAGTATCAGAGAACAATCAGCTTTTGTCACTGCCCTATCCTTTTGTTTGATAAACCTTTATCCTAAATTGACAAACTTCTTGGGAGATAGAGACCCATGATAAGCTCCAGGACGCAATCTATGCTCAGAGTTGCATAGAGGATAGACATGCACATCAGACTTCCAGGTCAAAGCCAGCTGCCGTGTAAGAACAGACACTCCTGGTTTGAAATTGTTCTATCCAGCATCTGTCCTAGACCAGCCTCCTTTGCAGTTCCTCTTAGTCTCTCTCCCCTCCTAAAGGTTGGTGTTCCATAGCTGCCTACAGTTTTAGCTACCGTTAGCTACCATGTAAATGCTGAGAACTCGAGTATGTCTTGTTCCAGGCTCCACTTCCCTCCAGGACTGGATACTAAACTGCCATGCTGGACATTCTGAAAGGATTTTATATTCAGTCTGTCCAGACTGGAACTCATAATTTCACCCTCCTATTCCCTCTGTCAAGAATAATCCCTCCATATCTACCCATCAGACTTCCCCTACATGCCCTACATCCAAGGAGTCTCCGCACCTGCCCATACTACCTTGAACCTCTGCAATCCATGTACTCCTGTGGTCCCCTGCTTCAGTCTGGTACCAGTTGACCACCTTGTCTCCAACCTTTCCCACACCTTTTCATCTATTCCACGTGAACCCAGAGGTATTCTTCTAAACCACAGATATGAACCAATATTAGAAACTCTTTAACACAGCCTATAACCTTTTTTGTCTGGCCCCTGCAAATTTCTCTAGTTTCATCTCCTGCCACTCCACTCCATCTTCATTTCTATGTTCCAGGGGTCTAGCATATTACATGGGTTCCATGCATGTTTACTGAATGAACCCATAAATCCAGAGCTGAGAGGAGGAAAGGGCACTTAGGTAAGAAACCTAACAAGTGAAGACAGAGGTAGGAATCTGTGTATGTGTTCAAGAGAGACCAGTGGCTCAGAGAGAGGATTTTGACTGGAGACTAGAGGATATAAGTGGACACTTGCACATCTTGCCCTTTGGCAGCACCAAATGATTTGAGGTTTTTCTGTGTACCCTGTGGTTTCACACTCTCATGCCTTTGCCGCTCTCTTGGACCCTCTTCACCTCATCCACCTGACACCCTGGCAAGCCACCTCCCTTATGAGGTCGCCACTAACCTAACCTCCCTGCAGATGGTCTTTCAAGGCTGAAAGTGCAGTGATTTAGCCACTAACCTTGTACTTACTCTGGGTTTAATAGGTCCATTCTTTACTGGAATGTGGAAACTTCAATGTTGCATAAATATTTGTGTTATTCTCTGATGAACCCCCATTGTACCACCACTGGGTCCACACCTCTGTCCAGTGTGTTATCACACTCGATTGAAATGATTTGTGTGTGTCTGTTGTTCCCCAACCCCGACCCCAGATGGGAGACAAGGGACCATGTCTTATGCATATGTGTATACCCATTCTTTGAAACAGTGTCTGGCACGTGGCAAACAAAACTCAGTGGAGATTTGACTGAATGAATAAGCACATCATCCTGTCAGTCCATGTTCATGGTTCATAGTGAACTTCAGCTTTGCCTTCTCCCTGCCCACCCACACTGTTCACCACACACGATCAGTTCTTTCTCTGCAGCCTCCTGCACATGCTCCCCCATTGCTCTTGCCACCCCCTGCAATGGGCATGCATTACCTCATGTCTGTCCTTGCATTTGTCTCTCACCCCCATGCCACTCTGCATGCTGCCCTTGGTTTAATCTGTCTCACACATCACTTTGATCACATCATTTGTCTAGTTGAAATCCTTCAGCAGCACCTCATTATTTACTGAATAATGTCCAACTCTTCACCCTGGCATTCAGGCCACTCCACTACCTGACTAACCTTTACAGCCTCACTTCACACCTCTGAAGCCAAGCTAAATTCCATTGCATTCCCCAGATGAGCTGTTCCTTTCATCTGTGTTCTTTCCACATGTCGCTCTCTTTTCCTGGAAAGAACTTCCCCTTCCCCTACTTGTCAAAATCATACTCATTTTTTGCTACCAAACAAAATGCTGTTCTCACTCTCAAATTCAGAGTGACTGTTCCAGCCCAGAGTGATTTTCCTTTCTCTATACTCTTATAATGCTTGGTCATGTGCTTCCTATTTCACGTTGCTTTTATTGTACTTATGGTTCATGCCAGTGGCTACTCTAGTCAAGGCATGATACCATGCAGTCATCTGCCCTGTTTATAATTTTTAATTGTATAATTCTACTAAATTTCTAATTTTATAATTCTACTCCAGCCAACAATGTTCACGATTTGTCCAAAGTCACATAGCTAGTAAGTAAGGGTGGAGGCAGGCTTTGAACCCCTGGTCTGTGTTAACTGCAAAGCCTGGACACTGCCCACTCTAGCAGCAGCCTCACTCATAACATGAGTTGTCTTATGCTTCCCCTCAAGTAGGGAGAGGTCCTGTGTTATACAGTAGCTTGGTTCCAGGGCAACATAGATCTCCTGAGTTTCCCCATGTGCTCATGATATGTACCTTAATACCTCATACAGAGTAAATGTGGTGTGAACAAATGCCTGAGATGCCCCCTTTTTCTGATACTGTTTATACTGAGGCCCATGCTCCATTTGGAGAATATTCATCAGGGCTTATCCCCACTGACTCATGGACTAGTGTGCTTTCTCACTCCTGGTTCTCCTTGCCTACAGTCCACCATATTCTCTGCTACCAAATTAATCTTCATAATATCAACTTGGTCACCTTGCTCTAATAACCTTCGGTTTAAAGCCCCATGCCTGAATTTCAGGATCCTTTACTTTGTCCTGTCCCCCCGGCCCCATTCCAGAATCATGTGTCCGGCTATACCTTCTACTTCCGCATACTCTAAATCCTATCTTTGTGCCACTGATTTTCTCTCTTGGACAGAGCACACAGAATCCTACCTCTCCCTTTAGTTGTGAGGTTTGGTTTTTCTACATAAATGCCCTTCCTCCTCCCCAGCTCTGAGTTTATTGGATTGTTCAGTAAGTGCCTATTGAGCCTGGCTGTGAACCAAGCACTGCACTAGGATCTGGAAACATAGAAAATAAGGAGGTGCCTGGATGGCTAATTCAGTTAAGTGTCCAACTCTTGGTTTCGCTTCAGGTCATGATCTTGCAGTTTTTGAGTTCGAGCCCCATGTTGAGCTCTGCATTGACGGTGCAGAGCCTGCTTGGGATTCTCTCTCCCTCCTTCTCTCTGTCCTTCACCTGCTTGCATTCCCTCTCTTTGTCTCTCTCCAAATAAATAAATAAACATTTAAAAAAAAAAAGAAAATAGAAAATAAGATACATTCTGCCCTCAAGGGGACCTCAGTCTGTTGAAGTATATAGACACAAAAGCAAACAGCACAAAGATAATCAGTTATGGAGAAACACAGTTGTTTGGGGTACCTGGTTGCATTGTACCCATCCACTAAGCTCTACCCAAGTCTATTTTCTATCCAAAATTAATTTGTCTCTTTCATAAGCCTTTCTAGTATTAATTACCCTGCAACATGCATTTTGACATTTACTCACATTCTGCCTTACATTGTTATTTAAGTGTGTCCTACACATGGGTTCTACTTCTACAGGTGGATTTTAAGTGCCTTGAAATAAGGCACTTCTGTGTTTATACCAGCTTTATCAGTTAACATTTGCTGTGTAACAAAATACCCCAAACATAGTGACTTAAAACAACAAACATTTATGATTTCTCACAATTTTGTGAATTGACTGGGTGGTACTTCTAGCCTAGACTGGCTTGATTGGGGCTGAATAATCTATGGGCAAAAACTATAGCCCACAGGCCTGCTACTACTTTTGTAAATAGGTTTTATTAGAATACATCCACACCCACCCACCCCCATATTGTCTGTGGCTGCTTCCACACTACAAATTGAGTAGTTGTAACAAAAGATCATATGACCTGCAAACCTAGTAAAAGTTTGCCAACCCTGCTCTGAGATGGCCTCACTTACATGTCCAGTGGTTGGTAGGCTGGTTTGTCTAAGGAGGCCTCACCTGGGATACTCATTTCTCTTTTTATGTGGTCTCTCATTGTCCAGGAAACTAGCATGGAATTCTTTATCTGGTGGTGTCAGGATTCCAACAAGTAGCAAGAGAGCCCAAGCTTTAATACATAAGCATTTTTTAATTCTGCTTGCATCATATTTTCTATTGTCCTTTGGTAAAAGTAAATCCTGTAGCCAACCCCAGAGTCAGGGTTGGGGCGGGGGTTGGCTACCCAGGATCCTGTATTAAAGGAGCAAATTATTGCAGCCATTTGGGGGAAAACAGTCCACCATCCCAGCTTTTTCTTCCTCAGCCACCACTCCCCTTCACCTCAGTCCCCAGTGTTCAGCATGAGTACACGGTGGATACTCTACATGCTTTTGTGAAATCAAATTAAACGCATAAATTGAATCCTTGAAGGCAGGGCGTACAACTGATAGTTATTGTGTAACCGTGGTGTGCCAGATGCGACCACAGGCCCTGCCATACAATGATGAACAAAACATGCAGTTCCTGTCCTCAAGGGGCATGCAGCCAAACATCGATTCTGTGTGTCCTTCTATCCAGCTGTGAAACGGATGCTCTCTTAGACTCTTTCTAAGGATCTTTAGTATTTAATTATGACCCATCCTTTCATTGTCCCCTTCCTACCCCTACTACCCATGCATTATATGGACTTCACAAGCGTACACATGGACTAACTTAAGATGACCCTGCTTCCGGTCTCTTCTCTCCCTTCTCCCTAAGCATCACCAATCAACTAATGTTCCTAATGTCCCACTTGCATGAGTTTGCTCCTTGCTCAAAAACCTTATCCATTCACCAAATAGGGCTCAGACTCTACTATCCTTAGTATGCACCTCAACACTGTGCCTAAACTCCTCCTTGTCTAGCCCCCTTGCCCTTCTCTGAGTATGCACAGTGTGTCCATGCATCTGTTCCCAAATGTGCCTTTTGAGATACTACTCATCTGTCAAAGCTAGGCATAGGTGCCACTTCCTCCATGCTGCTTTCCTGATTGCCCTTATTGAAAGTAATTTCCTCCTCTGCACTCACAGAGTACTGAGCTTGGAATGCAACTTAAGTGGCACATATCCCATACTGTCTGGCATTGATTTATCCCCCTCATGCATCACATCCCTACTTGAGATTAAAGACCAGGTCTTATTCATTTTCATTTCCCCCTGAATGCCTTGCACAGAGGAGATTTTTAGTAAAATCTTGTTTTATGAGTAAATGAATAACTGACATTTAGGTATCACTTTTACCATTTCCAGACTCTTATCTGCCATTCTCTAAGAGGCCATTGGTTTAAGTATATTTTATATACCACTAAGAAAAAAACAAATACCAATTAAACTTTAATAAGCTATCAATTTTAAGATCTATACTAATTTCTAAAATGTTATTAGGTGGTAAAACATACATCCTGGAATCCATGAAATGCAAAATATTAAATTCAATTTAGATAGATATGGGTCTCCAACTAAATATTTGTAAAATACCTAAGGGTGCCAGGTATTAGAATCTCACAACAGTCATATAAGAGAAGGAAGATGGGTTGCATTGTTTCCATTTTACAGAGGAAAAATTTAAAGTTCAAAGAGGCTACAGTTCTTTTTCACAATGAAATAACTATAAATAAGAGAGCCAAATCTTATGGCTGAGATATAACTACTTTCCTAAAAATCACCTGTGGATATCAAAACGCTTTAGTCAGCTAGCTCTAAGTCTGATTATCAAGGTGGGCCTTTTTCTTTCTTTTCAAATTTATATGCACATCAGTTGGCCTTTCAATTTGTTTTTCCCAGCTGTATTGTTTTATCATGTTACCCTAGAAACATCCTGTTGCTTGACATAACATAATGTAATGTGATATGATATTTCATGCTGCTTAGCAAAAATTAGAATGATTGTTGAATGCTTAGATTTTCTGGGGTAGTAATTAGCAGGCAGAACCTCTCTCACACATACCCATAGGAGTTCCTCAACCATCTATTAGCCTCAAAAGAGTAGAAGGCTTTTCGAACCCAACATTTAATTAATTACTTCATCTGAATACTTCCTTTCTGGATTTTAAGAAGCACTCTCTGGAATATATACAGTTAAGAGACAAAGCTTTTTTTATTATTATTATTGGCAAGTTCAACAGTTACAATACTTTGGAAGGAATTGGTATGTGCAGTTTTTTACTTATGTAGATATCAAGCTGATTTTCAAAAACAGGTGAGCAGTACTAAAAACTCTCTCCTATATATGTCTGGTTGTATTTTTGTTTTATTCAAACTGCTAGGGAAAAGAAAAATGCCAGTGGAAGAGTCTCCCCAGATCAGCAGGAACTGGAAAGTGTTCAAGCTTGGCAGAGTCAATTCAGCCTTTCATCTGTCCAAGGGAGATGTGTTGAAATCCCCCCACTGTTCTCAGGATTACTCAGACTTTATTTGAGTAGCTTGTTGATTTCTGGTCACAACACTTTAAAAAAAGCAGTTGGAGAGAGGGAAAAATGTTGGGGAGACTAGCCAAATAATACAAAATAAGATCTATGAAGGAAAATTAAGAGGAAAAGGTTGTTTACCTTGGAGAAGAAAAAGTGAAGTTAATTTCTGTCTTCAGATACTTAAGGGTTTTTGGTGAAGAAAATAACAGTTCAGTTATACTCAATGCCACTAAGCACAAAACAAGAGGAAATTGACTTTTATTTCTGTTGGATACATTACATGGTGACAGAGTTCTAGAAGTGTTCCCCAGGGATACACACACGCAGTGGGGTGTCCATTCCAAGACCTTTAGGATTCACTTGCCTTGAGTGGATAGGAGACTAAACTAGGAAATCTCTCAAGGTTCCTTCAGTATTGTGATTGAGTTAATCTTCCACTTTCATAAATACCGCAAACAACTGTTGGATTATGATCATCATACCTGTTGTATAGTTTCTACCACTAGTTGCTGTGACATGGGTAAATTTGAAGTTAGGATGTAGTACCCCTCATGAGAACTTGACTGTAATTAGGATTACACAGTCCCCAAGTCCTTATATAACATAGGTGGCCTAGCCTTTCTGTCCTGTCGGTTTTGTATATGATTCATGCCACACACAATATTCCACATCCCATCTTAAAAGACTTTTGGGCATTTGGCCTTTTCAAGAATGTTGCTCCTGAAAATATCCCCATCTCTCCCATATAATTAGTTTCCCCCTTTGTGCTCAATCTTTCCACTGGGATATAAAATATTTAGTATCACCCAATGAAAAAAAACCTTCTTTTGCCACACCGTTCTCTAGGCTCCACCCTACTTTTCAGCTCCCTGTCACACAAAATGTCTTGAACTTTTTATCTGTAGGCATTAATTATCTCTGCTCCCTCATATAACCCTACTGCTCCTCAAAAAATGTTAAGAGCAAAGCCACTAACATCCTTGTTGCCTCACCTTCCTCAGCTTCTCAGCAGCATCCAACACAGTCAACCACTCACTTTTCCTAAAACCCACTATTTTCTGGGCCTGCATAACAGCACCATTTTTTGGGTTGTTTTTGTTGTTGTTTTCAGTCAGCGCTGCTGTTTTCTTTTCTGTTTAAGTGTCTGAATTGGTGTGCCCTGAGGCACAGTCCTTAACTTCATCTTTTCTGTGTCTGTACTTTTACTTGCTGTCTCATCTGCTCCCAATAGTTCATGGTACTGACTCCTCAGTTTATATCTCCAGCTCTGATCTCTCCCCTGAATATCAGGCTCATATATCCAGTGGTGTTATTTGATATATCCACTGGGATGTTTGATAACCATTTCAAAATTAACATATCAAAAGCAGAACTTAGGTTCCAGTTTTTTCACATGTAAGATATTACAAATTCTCAAGGATCATCAAATAAGGAAAGAAACCCATGAGTGGCAATCAGCATAAGCAATGAATAATACATTGATTACCCCTTGCCCACCAAGGATTTTAGGTATGTGAATTATCAGATTGAAAAAAAGTCTGCCTCTATATTAAAAAAAAAATTTTAAGATAAAACACAAAAATAGCCAGCAACAATAGGCTATCAAAATCATCAGACACTTTTGAAAAAAGAAGTGAAATGAAAAAAATTAGTCGACAAAAAATTAAATCACAGAAAATTTAGTGGATATACTCATTTTTAATTGGAGAATTCATGAACTGGAAAATCAAACTGAAATAGTTTCATACAATAGAGCACAAATGACAAAGAGATGGAAATGTAAGGAAGAGAGGTTAATAATATAGAAGGCAGAATAAGAAGGCCTGGTATATGCTGAATCAGGATCACAAAGGGAAAGAATACACAGGATGGGGATAAAAAAATGAAATATAGCTGAGAATTTTTGAAATAAGATGAAAAATATGGATCCACAGACATAGGAGCAGTATGTAGTAAGCAGACAAATACAAAGGCATACATAACCTTTTACAATGGAGTAAGACTGCACATCACTGAAGACAACATTCTCTTAAAAGGAGCCATAGAGAAAACACAGATCATACCCTCTGAGTTAAAATAATTAGACTGACAGCAGACTTCTCCATGGTGACAGTTGAAGCCATGAACACTGAAACGATATTTTTAAGGTTCTGAAATAATAAAATCATGCACTCGAGAAGAATAACTTTCAATGATGAGAGTGAAATACTGTTTTCATAAGAGAAAAACCTAAGAGTTTACTACCAGCAGTCTTACACTGAAGGAACTTCAAAGGATATATTTTGGAAAGAAGGACAAGGATGGCAAAAGAAAAGTCTAAACTACAGAAAGTAATGTTAAGCAAAGAAATTGGTAAACTTATAGGTAAATCTAAACAAATCTTGATGGTTTAAAACAATAATGTCTAATATAGAGGAAAAGATAAACTAAAATACTAGGTAAAACTCCATATGTACAAGGAAGGAAATATCAGAGTTTTGCAATATAAGGTCCATTTATTGTTCTGAAGGAAATTACAATATTAATTTTAGAGTTCAAGAGAAACTATGAAAAGGATAGAAACAGTATGTAACTTCCAAGCCCCTTTTAAAAAGTCAAGCAAGAATAAAAACAAAAATAAAGCATAGAAAAAGCAGGGTAAATAGCAAAAGTTAGATTATAGGAACAAATGAAACTATGTTAGCAATCATAGTCTATGTAACGGGCCTAATCTTTCTGGCTAAAAGACAGATATAGTAAAATTAAGTTTTTTAAAAAATAATAGTAATTTAGCTATACAGTGTTAGAAAAGACACCACTAACATGGAAAAACAAAGACAAGGAATGGAAAAATATATTCCAACAAATGCTAATCAAAAGGTGGCTACGGTAGCTTTATTGATATCAAGCAAAATACACTTTAAGACCAAAAACATTAAGGAAAGAGAGAACGGACATATGGATAAAAATTTAATTTGTTGGAAAAGTATAACATTTCTAAAACAGCGTTAAAATATACAAAACAAAATTGATAAAACTATAGGGAAACTTCACGTCTTTTTCCCAAGTTATTGCTTGGACAAGGAGACAACAAATAGTAAAAATACAGAAAATGTAGGCATCACAATTAAATAGCTTGATTCATGGGTATAAGGAACCTTGCACTAAACACTTAGAATACATGTATTCTTCACAAGTTATAAAAATTGACCTTATACTTATAAGCCACAAAACAAGTCTCATTAGATTTCCAAGAATAACTGTAATAATGGCCACATTCTCTCATCATAGTACAATTAAACTAGAAGTCAATAACTAAAAGATTAAACCCCCCAAATTTCCCCCTTATATTTGGAAATTTGAAAACATTTCTAAATAACTCATTGATCAAAAATATCATAATGGAAATTTTTAAATACTTAGAATTGAATGAAAATTAAAATATTACATATCAAAACTTGTGGGATGCAGTGAAAGTTGTAGTTAGAGGAAAATTTACAGCCTCAAATGTTTTACCAAAAGAGAAAAAAGTGAAAATTAATAAGCTAACTTTGCAAAAGTAGAAAAAGACAAAGGAGAGGGGAAGGGAGGAGGAATAAATAGAACAGAAATTAATTAAATTGAAAATCACAATACCATAGAGGGGATCAACAGAGCCAGAGTTGGTTCTATGAATGGGGTTCAGAGTTTTGAAAAAAGTATATAGTAAATGTAAATATCAACTTTGCCATTGTTGTACAAATGAATGGATGTAGTTCTGTTCCAATAACATTTTATTTACAAAACTAGTGGCCAGCTAATTTTGGCCTGTGGATCATAATTTGCTGACCACTGGACTAATGAGAAGAACTGATGTATAATAAATAATGAGAAAGTTTAGCAAAGTGGCTGGATATAAGATCAATATACAAAAATTAGTTGCCTTTTTATATACCAGTAACATAGAAAAATCACTTTTTAAAAAGTTAATTATAATAACAAAGAATTTTAATGCCTAATAATAAACCTAATAAAATGTGTGTAAAACCTAAAGAAATTAAAACTATGTTATTTAATCTGCCTCATTCTCAGACCAAATGGTTTTCAAAATTTTGGTCTCAGACCTCTTAGTACTCAAAAAAATTACTGAGAATACTAAAGAGCTTTTGTTTATTTGGGTTTTTATCAATCTATATTTACGTTATTAAAAGTTAAAACTGAACATTTAAAGTATTCATTAATTAATTTAAAATAATAAGCATACTGCATGTTAACATAAAAAAACATACCTTTATGAAAAAACTATATCTTTCAAGACAAAAAAATAGAAGAATGACATTGTTTTACATTTTTCCAAATCTCTTTGTTGTCTAGCATAATAGAAGATACTTGGATTCTAATATCTGTTTCAGTATTTAATCTGTTGTAATATGTTGTTTTGGTTAAATTAGATGAGGAAAATTCAGCTTCATACAGACTTGTAGTTGCAAAAGCTTTTATAGCCTTTTCAAATAATTGTGGGTACTCTTCTTTGACCCTACATCAAAATTTGATACATAGTGACTTCTTACAGGTTGGTCGAAAAACAAAATCTAAAACCAAATCAATGGACCAGTACTCTATTACATTAAAATTTATTGGTCTACTTTGCATATTGAATGGATCTGTTACCAAAGCATGATTTTTTAAGACCATGATTGGTTATTTGTAAATTATTGGTTAACAAAATTTTTACAGATCTTCCAAATGGTAACACATTTTATTTTGCAGTGCCCAAAAAATCACCAGTTAATATTACCAACAATCTCATCAGAAGTTTTTCAGTTTTGGGAAGTTGTCAAGCTCACAGTAACAAATACACACTTTCTAAAACTCTGATTTTTAGAAGCTTGCATTGTATCCTTAGCAATAAATTCTACCAGTGGTTTTCCTTGAAGTGACAGCTCACTTCTTTTCATTTTCAAGAAAATATCTGCCAGATACCGAAATCTGAATAACCGTAGTTTGTCAGGCATTCTTTCGAGTAAAACTGGTGTTCTATGAAAGTGGCTTGTTCAACTTGCAACTCAGATAACCCCACAAATGTTTTTCCCTGAGACAACAATCATACCTCCATATACAGTAAATGTATTTTATGCACATTTGTCACCCAAAGTGTTAAAATTATGTGTACTCAAATGTTGGGATTTAATATAAATTTAATACAAGTAATAATTCTTACTGCTTGACCAATACATTCTTAAGTGAAATATTTTATTTTACTGTGAGTGTGTGGTAGTAAAGAACTAGTACAGTTAGTGCCACTGCCTTGTTTCATGCTGAAGCACCAGTGGTTTTACCAACCATTATATTTGCACCATTAGCTCAAATGCCAACCTGTGAAAAAAAAAAAAACAAGTAACATCTTAATATTATGACTTCATTGACTTTCTGAAAGGGTCTTGGGATCCCTTGGGTTTCTGTAGACCACATTTGAGATCAGTTGCCACAGACCTTGGCTCTGTGGCTCTCTCCTTCATGTCATTCAGATCATAGTTTGTTTAAATGCCATGACCTCAGAGAGAACTGACCTACTTAGCCCCCAGTAACTCCCTAACATACCACCCTATTTTGCTTTTCTCATAGCACTGCCATTACTTGATAATTTATTATCTATGTGTTTATTATTTGTCTTCCCCAAGTGGATATAAGACTTGAGAATGCAGGGAACTTGTCTGTCATGTTCAGTACAACTATATCTCCAAACTCTAAAATAGTACTTGGGAAATAAGAACTCAGTAAATATTTGAGGAAAGATTGAATCAGGTTGAGATGGTACACTGAGAGTTGGGATTCTCATTATTTCTCACTTAGATGGGCTCATAGCTATAACCAGCTATTTTGTACTCACTTTATATTCTATGGATAATAACAGAAGGAACTTTCGAGTTTTGCATTTTACATGTTTTTAACATAGTCCTCACCAGCACCCTGAAAGCTGAGTATTATTTACTCCTTTTTACCAAAAAAAAATCAATGAAAACTATTCCAAACCTAAAAATATGGTAAGTGTTAGAATTCAAAAATTGAATTCTTATCCTTCATCTTCCTCACAGGTGAAACAGTAAATCATTGGATACACATACATAATCATTATTCTTGCTCAGAGTGCCAAGGTTTCAAGAATTGGCTGCCAAATGATGAGGCAATAGTCATTCAGAAAGTGTGTTTGTTAGAGGGAATTTTTAAAATAATTAAAATTGAAACTCTGAAGTTATAACAAATGAGCAGCAGATTTTCAAAATTAACTTATTTGCACATTTTAGAAATGTTTACCTCAATCTTCAATTCCCAAGAAACCATTGAAATTCTTCAGTCTTTTGCCCAGAAGTTCTTAGGATCTTTCATAGGAACTGTAGCAATGGCAAATGAGCATGAAGTTTTCAAGTTACATTCACACTGAACATCTCTCCTCTACCTGGTTCCTGGCTGGAACAAGTGTCCAATAATAGGTGATAACATGCATGTCAGCAAGAGACTTAGGCCTGAATGTAAGAGACTTAGGCCTGAACTCAGCTATTAAAACTTTACTTCATAGATTATGCCACAGAGAAGCTATGACCAGATTTTAGAATCAGCAATAGAACATGGAATACAAGTCAGCCTTCTTATTTTCTAGACAGATCCTCTGTTTGCTTCAGGTTTTATGTGAAATCTTTAATACCAAGGAGAGATTTACCAACAGACTTTCAAGGGAACTCCTAGACTTGCTCATTAGACATCATATAGAACCTTTGACAGTCAGTTCCCTAGGATTGTGTTTGCTAGTCCTGAAACCTGTAACTTTTTAAAAAATAAAGTGGAGTGCCAGTGTTTTGTCCAAGTTCTGTTTTTAAAATGCGTTAGTCAGAACTCAGGGCCAGCTTTCCTGCAGGGGTTAATGATGTGACTCTATACAGTAGGCATTCAAAGGGCCTTTCTTTTCCACCTATGTGTAAGTCCACAATTATCTATTAAATTAATTCACATTCAATTAGAAAAAAAATACTCTTGGCAAGTTCAGGAGAGATTTTAAGTCACAACTTTCCAAAAAACAATTTAGGGGTGCCTGGGTGACTCAGTCGGTAAAGTGTCCAACTTCGGCTCAGGTCATGAACTCAGTGAGTTTGAACCCTGCATCAGTCTGTGTTGACAGCCTGGAGCCTGCTTCGGATTCTATGCCTCCCTCTATCTCTGCCCCTCCCCAGCTTGTGCTTTGTCTCTCTCTCCCTCAAGAATAAATAAAAATATTTTTTAAAGGCAATTTAAACTCTAAACACACAAAGGTGCACACTGAGGACACTTTAGTGAGTAGAATAGAGAGGAGGGGGAAGTGATTTTGGAAAATGGGAGCAGGGGCGGAGGAAGATCTGCCAGCAAAGAAGCACAGATATCCAGGAGACAGAAGGAGGAAAGTGGAATGTCTTAGGAAAAACCTTTGGCTGAGTCTCTTGCAGGGTGGACGTGGATGTTCCAATGTAGTTCTAGATGACATTGGATTCTCACCAACAATGGAAAAGGAACCTGCCTATCAAGCACAAAACAACTACACTGCAGGCCTCTCCCACTGCCCTAACCTGGAACTTCCCCAAGGCACCTGGAGGATAATAATTCATAGAACTACTTTGGTCAGTGGTCAAGGCTTGGGCTTGGCTTCTTCTAATGACTTGCTTGGCCTTGAGGATATGCTTTAGCTTCACCCTTCCCTTCATTCTTGTAATTAGGTATAAAAACCAGTCACATAATTGTTCGGTTGAGGTTTTTAACCCCAACTCCCTAGAGGACTGTCTCACTCTTATGTACATCCCCACCAGCAACACAAACCTATTTCAGACTACACATGTTCCTCCCACTCCCAGTGCATGCCCACCATGGAGTGTCACTACTGTAGTGTGTATCATATAGATTTCTTCTCTCCCCATAGTATCTACTTCTCTTGGGACGTTAATCCATTGTAGAGTTGTTGTTCATCTTTTTTTTTTTTCATCTTTAACATGTGTTGGAATCTTTGCCAGGATCTAAGGAGTCTCTAGCTTCTGAAGTGGAAGCACTAAGCCATAAAACTGTAGGGCTGCCCCCAGGCTAGCAACATATAGCTTATGGTGCAGACCGTCTCTGCCTGGAGATGCAAAGGGTCAGAGTCATAGTCTCATATTAACATTAAAAGGCTTAGTTACCTGACACTCAGACATTCTTGATTCCCATTAATAATCATGCCTGAGCTCAATTGGGAAAAATTAGAATTATCCTGCTCAGTCCATTTCTGAATGCCCATAAAGGTGATCTTTTTCACAAACTCATTGCTATAGGGTCAGTGGAGAAAACATCCACAATAGCCTGTTGAACCTACTTTCTAGCAGCCTCTTTTGTGATACCTTCTCTGTTGATATCACTCATAGGACCACCCAGAAAAGTCTGATGCTTTTTTTTCCCTCCATTGCTCCTTAGAAGTTTGAAGATAGCTACTATATCTTCATATCCATCTTTGTATACCTAGCACCAAGCCTAGGAGGTAAAATATAGTTAGACATCCACAAATATTAGTTGACTCTTCTTTGCAAATTTTAATTGCTCTTTCTCTCCTCATTCTATTAAATAACTCCTACTTTGTCATTTAGAGTTCATCTCAGACCTGGTCACTGCCAGGAAGGGTCCCATCTGTCCTTGATCGCATGCCGAAATACCTTTGTAACATCCCTTATGACATAGTATCTGTTTGCTTCATTCACCACTATGTTATACACTCCAGGGGCTTATTTGTGTTTATGACCTAGCTCCTACCTAAGTGACTGGCATGTGGTAGACAATCACTAAATGGTTCCTGATTGCATAAATGACAATCTTTCCATCTTCCCAAAGTTCCACATACCTCTGCTCTTCTTTGGGTATTTTAGTTTGTTTATCTCAACACACCCAGAAATCAAAACAGTGATTTATGTAGTTTGAGTAGGTAAGAGTAGACTACTGGCTCTCACTGGCAGTTAACAATAATTCTAGAACAATGCTTTATCTCTTTGGGATGTGGATAGGATACTTGAGAAGGCACAAGCAATAAGACTTCATTTTGGGTCTTTATTTCCTATTTTGAGGATTATACTGAGGAATAGCTGTGATCACAGTGGAGCAGGGGAGCAAATATGAGCAATGTGTTGATAATTGTAAAGTGAGAATAGCCTGGAATACCATGGGAGTGAAAGGAAATTTTTAAAAAGTCAAAAGGAGCTGGAGCCTTAAATGACAATTTTTAATACCTTGTGATTAAAAAGCAAAATAACAAGAGGTAGACACAACTGTGTACTTAGAAATATTAACCTTAGAAAGCATGCAAAAGAAGTTTTTCACAGTTGGTATCTCTTACATCATTATCCTTTTTTAGTGTTTTTAAACGTGGTTTTATTCCCAGGGGCCTGAGAAGCTATTGGTAGTGGGTAATATGATATTTGAAGTAACCAGACGAACTTGGTGGACCCACTGACCTGCTTTTGAATTCTGAGAAATACAACTTAACTATCTCAAATTCCACAAAACCTGTCCTGGGCTTATGGCAAAGATTACTTTATCTGAATTGTGGAAGGTTGCCTGCCTGTGTCATCAGTGGAAATGACATGTTGCACATAAAAGATGTCTACAGATGTTAGATTTGTGATCTTTTCCTTTCTTTCTAATGTGAAACACATTGTGTACATATGTTAATCTCTTCTCTTTCCAGAAGAACTCACCCTCATGGATTGCAGCCCACACCTCATGATATGATAGGGAGCTCCTCCAGAGAGATGCTTAATTCCCAAACAGCCTGAAGAAGGTTGACACACTTTAGCCACATGCTGTACAATGGAAACTTGCTCCAGAGAGTCCTGTGATCCACTAACCATCAAATAATTTGAGATCCAAGGCTCCTCTGAGAGTCCAAGGGAAAAATCTGAATTGGCCACCTAGACAGAAAGAAAATTCATTCTGTGCACTCTATATATTATTTCTTTGTCCAAACTCTATACAGCCAGATTATATGAACCTGTTAACATCTTCCTTCCTGCACATAAACTTGCTTATTCATTCCTTCAACCCACATGAGCTTACTCCCTGGGTGATCTCACCTAGTACTGTGGCTTTTAAATACCATCTCCACACTAATGCCTCCCAAATTTATATCTCTAGAATCAACTCTGCTTTGACTCTCAAGCTCTGTATTCAGCTGCTTATAAAATATCTTCAAAGCCTGTCTAATAAAGCTGTTTTCATACTTAGCCCATCCCAAAGCAACCCTTGTTCTTCCCTCATCCCCCACCAAACCTCATCCTCCCCTGAAGTTTCCCATTTCAGTAGATAACACCCCTATTCATCTGGCTACTTAGGCTGAAATCCTCAAAGCCATCCTTAACACGTTCTCTCACATCCCATATCCAATCCATTTGCAAGGTCCATCAGTTCTTCCATACGTGCCAAATCCAGCTACTTGCCACCGCCTTTTCTGCTCCCTCCCTAGTCTAATCCATTGTCATTGCTCACCTAGACTCTGAGAGCCTCTCAACCTTCTTCCAGTCTGACCCCACAACCTCCTGTTTTCCACATAGAAATCAAAGTCCTCTTTTAAAAATGTAAGTCAGATCTTTGCCTGCTGTGGCTTTCCATAGCAGTTAGAATAAAACCCAGACTCCCACCCTGAATTGCAGAGCCTCACTGTCCCGACTTCTTCAGCAGCCTTCTCTGGCCACTACCCTCCAGGCAGTCTGGATTTTTGGCTTGCTGTTTACCAGGAAGGCTCTCTCCCATTTTTTTTATTTAGAGTCTGCTTAAATGAGACCTCCCATTTCTACACAGTCTAAAACAGGACCTTTGTTCTCAATTCTCACCCTTCAGTTGTCTTGGTCTGCCTTATTTTTTTCTGTTGCACATTTTATTATGTATCTACTTGATTGTTTATTTCCATCTTCCCCAATAGGATGTAAGCTCCTTGACAGCATAGCTTTGCTAGGTTCATTGCTGCAACCTTAGGCACCTAGAGTAGTGCATAACATCATGTACTGTACATGGTAGGCACTCAGTATTGATTGAGTGAACTAAAACACTTATTGAGCAGCCAACTTTGTTTCAGGTATTATGCTACAGGAAAAGAAAAGGGAAAACAGAGCATGGCTTCTGCCCTTGAGGGACTTGTCCTGAGTAGCAGAGACAGATGTATGAGCAATCCTGTGATTGTGATATGGCTGGGGTGCTGGGGAAGCTCAAGCAAGAATCTCTTGTGTCTGCAGGAGTCAGGAAGGTAACTGGAGGAACTGACATTGGAGATTAGTCTTGACGGATGAGCAAGTGTTTGCCAGACAGGGAGGAGAGGGAAGGACACTTCGTGTGTGGAAACAGCACACAACAGCATGGAGCTGTCGACAAAGATCTTGAATATGGCCAACTTGTGGGAGAGGCATATGAGATGAGTTTGGATAGATGAGCTGCCAAGAAACAATAATTTATTTTAATCCTAGCCCCCACATATCATCATCCTCTGGAGTTTGCCCCTTCAGTAAATAACACGCCCAGTTCATATCATTGCTTCCAGTGAAATTCTCAATCACTGATAATTCTTTTCATTCTCTCACACTCCACATCCGATCTATTAACAAATCCCATCAGCTCTACCTTCCAATTATGTGCTGAATCCAGCTTCTAGTCACCAGCTCTTCCACTCCCTCCCTAGTCCAGACCATCATCATTGCTCACGTAGACAACTGCAAGAGCCTCCCAATAAGCCTCCCTGCTTCTCTTCTGACCCCACAATGACCCATGTTCCTACAAAACCCAACATTGTCATTGTGAAAGCTTTTAAGTTAAAACTGGAAGAGCAACTTCGGTCATTATCAATAAAATGGGTTCTTATTAAAGCGTATTAATATATGTTTTGAGTAGTGAAATGAAATTATCTAAACTGGAAGAGCAACTTAGGTCATTATCAGTAAAATGGGTTCTTATTAAAGAGTATTAATATATGTTTTGAGTAGTGAAATGAAATTATCTAAACTGGAGGAGCAACTTAGGTCATTATCAATAAAATGCATTCTTACTAAAGAGTATTAATATATGTTTTGAGTAGTGAAATGAAATTATCTAAACTGGAAGAGCAACTTAAGTCATTATCAATAAAATGGGTTCTTATTAAAAAGTATCAACATATGTTTTGAGTAGTGGAATGAAATTATCTTGATGTCAAAGTTTGTAACTTCTTTATATTTGTATGCCTTGTCTTAGTGATTCTGTGGTATTATGGTATGTGATGATGTGTTCATGTATGAGGTTTTTCCCTTAACAATGGGAAGACAGAGAACCTTTCATGTGCATCTGTGTTCTCAGTATCCAGCACCATGGCTGGCCTTGGTCAGTATGCCGTGCATGTCTATGAAAGAATTATTCTTCATATTACTAGAGACTCACAGCTGGGTTCCTTTAATCATCTTCCCTACCATCTTTTATAAAATGATGAATTTCCTAAAGTTTATGCTCAGAAGAAAAGTCATGGCCCACAAATACCTATTTTGGTAAATAAGTACATGAATTAAGCATCCAATTCAAAAAGTTAGTAAAAGAACAATAAAACAAACCTAAGAAAAACAGCAGGAAGGAAATAAAATTAAAGCATGAACTCAAAAACTGAAAAATAAGTAACAAATGCAAAATAATATTATTTGAAAACAATAAAATAGAGAAAACTTTGGCTAACTTGATTAATAAAAATATGGGAAATAAAATAAGGTAAATATAAGGTATATTTTTTTTATAATTTAAGTATATTTATTTATGTACAATGAGTTGGCGTTAAGGTAGGTTATCTTGGATATCTACAGTTAAGGTAGGTAATTTACATCCACGTTAGTTAGCATATAGTGCAATAATGATTTCAGGAGTAGATTCCAGTGATTCATCCCCTATGTATAACACCCAGTGCTCATCCCAACAAGTGTCTTCCTTAATGCCCCTTACCCATTTAGCCCATCCCCACACCTATAACCCTCTCCAGCAACCCTCAGTTCTCTGTATTTAAGAGTCTCTTATGTTTTGTCCCCCTCCTTGTTTTCATATTATTTTTGCTTCCCTACCCTATATTCATCTGTTTTGTATGTTAAATTCCTCATATGAGTGAAGTCATATGATATTTGTCTTTCTCTGACTAATTTCCCTTAGCATAATACCCTCTAGTTCCATCCACATAATTGCAAATGGCAAGATTTCATTCTTATTGATTGCAGAGTAATATTCCAAAGTATATGTATACCATGTCTTCTTTATCCACTCATCCATTGATGGACATTTGGGCTCTTTCCATACATTGGGTATTGTTCATAGTGCTGCTGTAAACATTGGGGTGCATGTGCCCCTTCAAAACAGCACACCTGTATCCCTTGGATAAATACCTAGTAGTGCAATTGCTGGTCATAGAGTAGTTTTTTTTTTTATTTTTTGAGGAACCTCCATACTGTGTTGCAGAGTGGCTGCACCAGTTTGCATTCCCACCAGCAGTGCAACAGAGATGAATATAAGGTATATTTAAAAGGAATCATGAAATCTGTTTCATTAAACTTTTTACAAATAAATTTGAAAACCCAGATGAAAAGCGTAATTGTCTAAGAAAATATAATTAGCCCACCCCGACTTCCAAAGAGAATGAAAATCCATTAGAACAACTACCATAGAAGACTACTAATGTTACATTCTAAATAAAATATTACCAAACAGGGTCTAGCAGCATTTTGAAAGAACAATGTACCCATGACTTAATGAAGTTTGTTCCAGGGGTGCAAGAAAGATACAGTTTTGAGAAATCTAGTAATATGATTTACCATGCTTTTAAATTTGCTGTATTAATACATCTTTATAGAAAACTAATTTTGGGGTGCCTGCGTGGCTCAGTCAGTTAAGCATTCTACTCTTGATTTCAGTTCAGGTCAGTATCTCACAGTTTGTGAGCTTGAGCCCAGTATTAGGAACCTGCTTGGGATTCTCTTTCTCCCTCTCCCTCTCTGCCCCTCCCCTTCTCTCTCGCTCTGCGTCTCTCTGTCTCTCTCTCTCTCTCTCTCAAAATAAAACATTGAAAGAAACTTACGAACATCTTCATAAATGCTGCAAAGATATTGATGTAATTCAATATCAATTTTTCATTAAAAAACGATTTATAAAAAAGGAAGTGATGGATACCTCCTTAACATGGTAAAATGTAAGTATTTCACCCAGAATTGTCATGTTTGATAGGGAAATACTTAGAAGGAATGAAGACAAAGGTGTTCATTGTTATAACTATTCTTTATTTTTTTAAAAAAACTCGAATTGGCTTTATTAAATAATTCATGAATCAGGCAGCATGCCATCTAGCAAGTAGAAGGGAGCTGTCTCGGGGCACCTGGGTGGTTCAGTTGGTTAAGCATCCAACTTTGGCCTAGGTCATGATCTCACCATTCCCAAGTTCGAGCCCCGCATCCAGCTCTGTGTTGACAGCTCAGAGCCTGGAGCCTGTTTCAGTATCTGTGTCTCCCTCTCTGTCTCTGCCCCTCCCTCTCTCTCTCCCTCTCTCTCTCTCTTTCTCTCTCTCTCTCTCAAAAATAAATAAACATTTAAAAAAATTAAAAACAAAAAAGGGAGCTCTCTTGTTATAACTGTTCTTTAACATTGTTTATTGTTCTGAATGCACTGGCCAGTGCAGTACAAGAAAAAGAATCTAAAAGCATAAAAAGTCAAAATGAAAAGGTTGAACTAATGTTTATATTAATTTGCAAGTACTATGATTGTATACTTGTATGCATATTTCTGTGAATCTACTGGAAAATTATTATAAACAATAGCAACTCAGTAACAGGGCTGAGTACCAGTTATTATGTAAAAATGAACAGTATTCATATATACCTTCAACAGCTAGATAGGCGATATAAGAAATAAAAATCCTATTTACAGTAGCAAAAAAAAGGAAAATCCAAATATAAATATAAATATGTATGTAAATACATCATATATATAGGAATTTAACTTAAAGGATCTATAAAGTATAAATACTTATTTATATACATGAATGAAACTTCTTTGATTGCCTGAGATGCAAAGGAAAAAAGATATAAATAAATATAAAGGCAATCCATGTTCTTGGATAGAAAATCCCAGTATAAGAAATTTAACATGATCCCAGTAAAAATACCAACAAAATTGTTTGTAACCAAAAAATCTGATGCTGAAGTTTATGTGAAAAAATTATTTTTAATCAAGAATAGTCAAAAATAAAACAATGACAGAAAGTTGCTTTTTAAATATTAAAACATATTACAATATATTTAGGTATTTGAATTGGGTATTAGGTATTAATAGATAGTTCAATAACAGTGGAATACAGGAATAATTTCAAATACATTTGAAATTTTATTTTATATTAAGCGTCTCAGATCAGTGTGATAAAACTAAATTGTTAAAAAAAATGGTGCTGGGGTAACTAAATAGCTGTCTGGAAAAATTAAGTTTATTGATATATCGATATATTTTACACTAAGATAAATTCTAAATACATCAAAAGCTTAAATTTCAAAAAACTTAAAATTGCTTAAAAAATGTAGGGGGAATTTTTTTATATCCATGAGTGAAAGTATGTATACAAAATCGGGAAGCCATAAAAGGAGAGCCATAAAATGATTTCAATTACTTAAAGTCAGAATTTTTCCGAGAGATAACCAACACCATAAACAAAGGCAAAAGACAAGTGACAAACTAGGGAAAAAATTTTGCAATTCATATAAGAGAAAGGGCCAATTTCCCTAATATGTAAAGAGCTTCTACAAGGCACTAAGAAAAAAGATCAGCAGTGCAATAGAAAAAACAGTAAAGTTATTAACAGTTTACAGAAGAGGAAATATAAATAGCTGCCTATAAACATATGGAATATATCCAGCTTCATTTATAAAAAGTGAATATAAATAAAACCTATAATGAAATGCTATTTTGAAGATACTTAAGTTTGATCACATAATCTATTAGCAAGACTATGGATAAAAGGTACTCTTGTACTTTGCTAGTAGAAGTTCAAATTAGTACAATTGCAATGGAGAACAGTTTGGCAATATCAAAATTTCAAAAGCTTATATCTGTTGATGCATCAGTTCTTCTTTGGGGAAAATATATGGATGTCCTCATCATGTGCAAAATTACAAAGTTACACATTGCAAACTTGTTTAGAATAACACAAGATTAAAAATAACCCAGATGGCTATCAATAGAGAGTGTGTGTGTGTGTGTACATGTATGTATATATATGTATATAATGTTACATATATATAATGTTACATATACTATATTCTTACAGTCATATACTATATAACTACAAAACAAGGATGAAGGACCTTTTATGTGTTGGTATGGTATATTACTCGAGATGTATTTTATTTATTTATTTTATTTTTATTTAAATTCTAGTTAGTTAGCATACAGTGCAATATTGGTTTCAGGAGTAGAATTCAATGATTCATCAGTTACATATAACACCCAGTGCTCATCAGAACAAGTGCCCTCCTTAATACCTATTACCCACCCAAGATGTATTTTAAAGTGAAAGAGAAAGATGCATGATATTAGTATAGTATGTTAAATTTTATGTAAGAAAAGAAAGATTTATCTATAAATGTATCTGTCTTTGCTTGAAGAGGCATAAAATCCCTTTAGAAGGGTACACAAGGAATATTAGTTGCCTTTAGGAAATGGAACCATGTGACTGGGATGCAGTGCTGGAGAGATTTTTAAGACTTTCATTCTATACCATTTGTATTTTTTGAAATTGGAACCAACCAACAAAATTTTTAATTGTGTTTTAAAATTTGTCTTCAGAAGAAACCAGTTTCTCACAACATGGGTGAATCTCACCAACATAATATTAAGCAAAAAAGACATAAAAAGGTATATAAAAAAGATATGCCTAAATATAAATACACACACACAGTATATATACATATCTAACTTTCAAAAGGAGACAAAACTAATGGTGAAGGAAATTAGAATGGTAGTTATCTTGGGGCGAAAATGACTGAGATGAGGCATGGGGGAGAGACTTTTGGGTTGCTGGTAATATTCTTGATTTGGGTGGTGGCTACATGAGTATATTCACTTGGAAAATTCATTGATCTATAATCTTATGGTTGGTGTACTTTTCTGCATGTAAATTATATTTCAATTTTTAAAAATAATTGAAAAGGAAAAAAACTCTTTAGAGTTGTATTCATTTCCTAGAGCTGCTGTTTAATGAAGTACCACAAACTGGGTGGCTTAAAACACCTTTCTTGTCTCACAGTTCTGGACTCTGCAAGTTCAAACTCAAGGTGTCAGTAGGGCCATATTCCCTCTGAAACCTATAGGAAAGAATCCTTCCTTGACTCTTCCTAGCTGCTGGTGGCAGCCATTAATCCTCGGCATTTGTTGGCTTGTGTATGCATCACTCTGATCTCTGCCTCCATCTCCACATAGTGTCTTCACATGGAATTCACAGCAGTCATATTGGATTAGGGCTCACTCTACTCCAGTATGACCTCATCTTAACTAATTATACATGCAATGACCCTATTTCCCAAATAAAGTCACATTCTGAGGTATCAGAGGTTAGGAATTCAGCACATCTTTTTGGAGGGTAAGAGAACACAATCAACCTATAACGAAGATTAATGGAGAATTTGTAGAGCATTAGAGTTGCTATAGAAGGATGTTTTAGTCCCGTTTTAGTGAGTGATGTGTGATGTGTGCCATTTCTGAGCTCTTACCAAGAAAAGTAACCCAGTTCTGTATCTACCAATTGTGTGATATCCTTAGCAATAATTCAGTTACTAGAAAATAAGGGCCTAATACACTGACTACCCATAGTTAGATTAAAGGAAAATAAACAAGGAGTTTTTGGCTCCTTTGGTAGCCTCTTTCATGATTTTACAGTTCCATAAAAGTAGGGGCTGTGTTTTTATAGGATATAGCTTGGTGCACTGTGACCATTCATCTTCATCATAGAGCAATAATGTTGGTCTAAAGATGGGCTTTTGTAAAAAAGCCTCCTCATTTTTCAGATTTACTCCAAGGATCCTGCAAACCCTTCATTTTTCACTGGGCCTGGATGCGTTTTATTTCTCTATCAAAGAGTCAGCAAGTTTCCAAATGAGTAACAGACACAGGGTGTGGTGTGTGGCTTCCCTTTTGGTTGTGCATCCTAATCACCCTTGAGGTATAATTAATCCCACAATCCTCACCACCATTGAAATAATTTTTCTAATTTAATGAGATAATTATTTTGTTGTCACTGGCTTCGAGTGTGCATGGCTTGTTGTGTGTGTTCAATAAGTGTTTGTCGAGTGAAGGCAGAAAAATAGAACAACACTGAGCCATTTAACTGTCAAATGAAGCCTTTAATAACAATTTCAAAATTGAGTCATTCTAAGGCAGGCAAAATTAGTCAATGTTTAAAAACTTAATAGAGCAGTGATTGCCTTTGGCAGAGGAAATTGGCTGGGATGGGGAATCTTCCTGGGGTGATGGTTATGTTCTCTAGGTGGATGAGGTTCAGAATACATAGGTATACATTTATCAAAACTCAGGAGATGTCCACTTAAGATTTGTCCATTTCATTGTATTAAATTTTACATCAAAAGAAAAAACTATAAACAAATCTTGAACTCAAGCAAATGATATGCCTGTTAGAGTTTAGGGGAAAATATGCTGATTTCTGCAATTTACTTTGATGTGCATTGAAAAAATAAGATGAATTAGATGGATAGATAGAGATTGATATAGATAGATGTGCAATGAGATAAGCATAGTAAAATGTTAATCATATAATCTAGATGTTAGGTATTAGGTGTTCACTATAAAATTCTTTAAACTTTTCTGTTAAGTTTGAAAGTTTTCATAATGAGATGTTAGAAAATTCAAAATCCAAAACTATACAGGACCTTGAACATGTGGGACCAACGTCTACTTGCCATTTTTATTCCTGTCACAAACTTGAATGTCTGCTACTTAAAACAGGGAACAGTATCACCTGCTAGGGGTCTCCTCGTGAATCCAACAACAGATTCTCAGGAATATACAGGGAGCCTGTTTTATTGTCCTTTTGGGAGTAAGGCTTTCAAAAGGAAATAGTTGAAAAAGGGCAAAGGACATTTACATTTCAATGTGGCATCATACAATATGATCTTGTGCCAGCCGCCTACACGTGGCCCAGGAAGAAAGCTGATTAGGCTCCATTAGAAACAATGCCTTATTTTATAATTGTGCTCATGACGCAAAGGAAACCCATTTTTATTTTTAGTTGAAGAAAGATATGAAGACTACAATTCTATGAATTCTCTTAGAAGTATTCTTCCTCTACCCACCCCCACCCAATATCATAATTATCTCCCTTGTTGTAAGTAAATATAAATAAATGCATTTAATTTTGGAACAAAAATTGTCTCCCAAGTGCTCACCCGTGCCCCTCCTCGTCTATTATATTTTCCTTAATACGATATAGTAGAAACCTGGAAGTCAGAATCACTTGAGTTCTCTTGTTTTTGTTACCCTAAATGGTTCTGTGATCATGAGTATATTGATTTTAAATTCTTTGAGCCTAAACTTCCACAATTGTAAAATGAGCAGATTCAGTCAGATGATCTACAAATCCCTTCTAGCATTGGAATGAAACTTTTTTTTTTTACCCTATATCATCACTTTGTGGCCAGCTTTAATGAAATCTTAAATCCAGGCCCTGACAAACTCTAAATAGAGGAAGGGACCCCCAGTCCCAACAAAACACACAAAAGACTCTACTAGGGGCTCATTTAAATAATGCTTAAGATTTTAGTCCCAGTGAATTTTCCATCTGTTTCTCCATATTAGTTGGACATGAAGCTAGTTGAACACTTAAGACATTCAGGAGAGGAAAGCTACAATGTCTTACAGTGCATCTCATCCAAGAATATCAAAAAATGTAGAGAAGAAAGTGATTTTTCTATTTGTGGAACAGTGTGTTTTGTTTATTTGGGCTTATCCCTAGGTGAAAATTTCATTTAAATACTGATTATAGGAGGAGGCTATCAATTGCTAGCCAGGTATTTTTCCCAAGGAATTAAAGCAGACAGAATAAGTATTCCTATAGGAATGAGTCTATTTTCATTCTCAGGGTATAATAGAACTCAAAGGCAAGAGTAGTTTGGTGTGTCACAATACATAAACAGCCCGAAGAGGGAAATTGGATAAACTTTGTATCTCTTCATGTGCTATTTACTCAACTTTATTGTCAAAGACAGAAACTCAACTTCCATTATGTAGGTCTCTTGGCAGATCTAATTACCTAAGGGGTAATTATACAAATATAAATATCTGTATTCATAGTCAAGCCATATATGAGTTATATACCAAATGTAGTTGTTCATGTTATATCTTTTCTATAGATTATGTTTCTGTGTTTGCATATTTTGGCACATACACCTACATATTGTGTAGTTGTGGGGCTACATGTATGAGTTGTGGGGCTACTTACATAATGAAAGAGGCTAATTACCAAGGACTTGACTTTACTAATGTACTTAGGTTGGAGATGTTTTAGGTGAGGAGAGCATGGGCAAGCCATCTGAGTTGGTCCATTATTATATTTTCAATTATCTTTGATGCTCAAAGAGAGACATTAATATAGCTGAGGATGACATAGCAAATTACCACAGCTCTCTAACCTTTTAAATTGCTAACACTGTTGTAATCTGTAATTATAGAAATCAGTGTGAGAATTGTGGCACTGCATAATTATCTTTCCTGATACTTTATTGCTGAATGAATTATTAATCAGAATCAGTCTTGTATAGTATTTGCAGCAACTCAGAAGAATAATATATAATTAAATTTCATTATTCCTATTTTTGTGCTAATGTTTTATGATGTTGTAATTGATAATTAATTGGCCAAAAACTCACACAATACTTGGGAGTTTCAGGTGGCTAAAAAATGTTCAGTGTGCTGAGTTCATTAACCAAGTAATGATCATTCTGTAAAGACCATGGACTCTAGTCCAATCTGTATGAGAAAGCTTTTGAAATTGTTATATTAATCATTAAGCCTTTCATGTTTCCTTAAAAGGAAGCAATAACTGTGAGCATATATGAATAATTAAGAAATCTTAATCGATTTCAAATCTGGTCAATTTTAAGTAATCAGATGTTGGTTATGAATATCAGGCTAATACACTAGATATAGTTCGTGTGTTTTTCTGTGTATCAATTTCCATTCTAATTAAACAAGCAGCAGTCTTCTTATAACCACAATTTCAAAACGAGAATAACGGTGCTACAGCCTGAAAAGCCATTTCCCTCTACCTTTGATGAGTGTAACCCATAGTGTACAAAGTCGTTACAGGCAAAATCTGGTCTAATCTTCTTTTCCAATTGTCTAAAAAACTAACTGATTTTCCTCCTCACAGACACACAGAATTTAAAATCTGAAAGGATTATGAACTTTTCCTTGACTGGCATTCTAACTAAGAATTCCTGGTGTGAGTCTCTTTTGGTATCCTTTGCAACCTAGGTAACCAGCCAAAGCTCAGAATCCAAGAATGTCTTTCACTCAGCCTGAGTTCTATTGAAAAGGAACATTGTCGTGCATTTTATGTGAACTTCTGTTGTGCCACTTTTTTTTTTTTAAAGAAGGTGATGCTTTGGGGGTTTTTTTGTTTTGTTTTGCTTTCAAAGTATCTCCTTTAGAAAAACAAACAAGTTGTTTATCTTTTTTTTTTTAAACAGGTGAACATCTTCTTTCTCTCCCAAAGAATTTTGTAGGATTGTGATACGGAACTCTATAATGCATATGCTGTATTTTAATCAGTGGTTTTCTAAGCTGATCAGAAAACCATCCACAGGGGATTGTTTTTGGGGATTGCTGTGTACCTACACTTTCCCAGGAAGATCATGAGTAGTTTATTTTTACATTGGTTGCATTGGCTCAAATGTCTTATAATTCTAAATTATTAAAGAGGACTTTGTCATCACACCACTATAAGTAAAACTAAGACCTATTTCTGTCGCTTCTGAGGGAGAGTTGCTTGTCTGACTTTGAAATGAACACCAGAAATCTCCTCTCCCCATATTCTCTTAATCCCAACCCCTCCAGAGCTGTGTATGGTTCCAGAGCAACAGAAGCCTGGGCAATAGTCACACTCTGAAAAACACTGATCGTCCTGAGGATGCCATCCAGGGTCCTGTGTGGCTATCATCTCCTCAGGGCTTGGAGGATTAGGTCTGCTAAAAGGAAAGGCATGATTGGCTTGGCAGTTTGAGGTGGGAGGCTGTGAACTTGGAGAGAATCAGAGCCATCTTCCAGAAGAGGGAGCAAGGAGGCTTTTACCGGGATAGAACAGCTAAATTATACTCTGTACAGATATATACTGTACAGAACAACAGAGAAAGAATAGGTCTCACTGTTCGTGAATGGTTGGGCCCAGAAAGCTTTGAAAATAAAGTACACTTGAGACCTTTCTACCGAGAAACTCTGCAGATGTTAGCTTTTCCTGCGCTCTATCAGTCCAATCTTTTCCTGTAACTTTTATACCTTCCCATTATCTGAGTTGCGTGTCTGGGAGGCTATATCATTAGTTTCCTCTAACATTAGCATTGCTCACAATAGACTGAGTTTTCTGTGGATAAATGGATAGGCTGGGCATCCTGGAAGCCCAGAAAGACCAGGCAGCTCCAGAGTGTATAGAAAGATGTCCAAAGAAATAGGTTCGAAGGAGACCTCAGCAGAAATAAAAGTAACATAAAGCCGGGGAGGAAGAACAAAGAGTATAGGCAGGAGGCTGGGGTTGGGGTGTAAGTAGGGTGGTCAAGAAGGCCTTCCTGAGAAGCCAACATCTGAGCAAAGACCCCAGGGAGGTCAGGAAGTGAGCCATCACATTGAAATCACATGACAGTCTTATAGGAGGCATGTCTTATCTTCCTTGCACATAGAAGGAGACAGAGAAGGAAGTGAGTAAGACTTAAGACTTAAGTAGTCCTCTCTCCAGCTCTCAGAAGTGGCAGGGCAGACACTGCAGTTTTGTAGGTCTGCCTTGGATCAGCTGCCATGGAGATTAAACTGCAGATTTCCATCCCCACTCCAGTTACCCTAAAACCATGCAGTTTGAGAACTGTTGTAATTACAAGAGCTAGGAAGGCAGCAGAGAGAGTCTGAGTTGCGTAGGCAGGGCTGAAAGCAGGAGATACTGATGCCAAAGAACAAGCCATATCAGGCTGGGAGTGAAAGGTAAATGGAAATAGTCGGCATGGTAAGAAAGAAGAGCTAATTTTATATAACATTTACTACATGTTGAATGAGTGAATTAATGAATTAGTGAACAAACATGTGGAGTGTTTTACTCCTCACAGCCTATGAGACTGGTGCACTGTATCTTTTCATACAAATCAGGAAACTGAGGCACAGAAAAGTTAAGTGTCTTGCCAGAGTTTTTTTTTCTTTTTAAATTTTTATTTAAATTCCAGTTAGTTAGCATGCAGTGTAATATTGGTTTCAGGAGTAGAATTCAGTGATTCATCACTTACATACAACACCAGCACTCACCGTTAGAAGTACCCTCATTAATACCCATTGCCCATCTTAGCCCATCCCCCGCCCACCTTCCTCCATCAACCCTCAGTTCGTTGTCTATGGTTAAGAGTCCTTGTGGCTTGTTTCTCTCTTTCTCTCTCTCTCTCTTGTTTTCCCCTTCCCACATGTTCATCTCTTTTGTTTCTTAAATTCCACATGAGCAAAATCATATGACATTTGTCTTTGACTGACTTATTCTGCTTATTTTGCTTAGAATAATACACTCTAGTTCCATCCACGTTGTTACAAATGGCAACATTTCATTCTTGCCATATATATATATATACATTTATATATATAATAAATTTAAGATTTCATTCTTGCCATATATATATATATACATATATATTTATACATGAATAAAGAAGATGTGGTATATATATATTCTTTATTCATGTATAAATATATGTGTGTGTGTGTGTGTGTATATACATATATATATACATCTTCTTTATTCATGTATCAGTCGATGGACATTTGGACCCTTTCCATAGTTTGGCTATTTTGATAGCGCTACTATATGCACTGGGGTGCATGTGCCCCTTCAAATCAGCATTTTAGTATCCTTTAGGTAAATACCTAGTAGTGCAGCTACTGGGTTGTAGGGCATTTCTATCTTTAACTTTCTGAGGAACTCCATACTGTTTTCCAGAGTAGCTGCACCAGTTTGCATTTTACCAACAGTGCAACAGTGTTCTCCTTTCTCTGCATCCTTGCCAACACCTGTTGTTTCTTGTGTTGTTAGTTTTAGCCATTCTGACTGGTGTGACGTAGTATCTCATCATGATTTTGATTTGTATTTCCTGATGATGAGTTATGTTGAGCACCTTTTCATGTGTATGTTGGCCATCTGGATGTCATCTTTGGAAAATGTCTATTCATGTCTTCTGCCCATTTCTTTACTGGGTTATTTGGTTTTTGGGTGTTGAATTTGGGAATATTTTGGATAATAACCACTTATCCGATATGTCATTTGCAAATATCTTCTCCCATTCCGTAGGCTTCCTTTTAGTTTTGTTGATTGTTGCCCTTTGCTGTGCAGAAGTTTTTCATCTTGATGAAGTCCCAATAGTTCATTTTTGCTTTTGTTTTCCTTCCCTCTGGCAGTGTGTGTCATAAGAAGTTGCTCCAGCTGAGGTCAAAGAGGTTGCTGCCTGTTTTCTCCTCAAGGATTTTGATGGTTTCCTGTCTCACATTTAGGTCTTTCATCCACTTTGAATTTATCATTGTGTATGGTGTAAGAAAGTGGTCCAGTTTCATTCTTTTGCATGTGGCTGTCCGGTTTTCCCAATACCATTTGTTGAAGAAACTGTCTTTTTCCCTTTGCCAGAGATTTTTCCAGAGGTGAGTGGCAGAGTACGGATTCAAAGCCAAGCAGCCTGCTCCACAGCCCACTTTCTCAAGCATTCCACTATACTGCCTCCAAAAACCATACTGTGTACTGTATTTAGTAAGTGCTTACTGTACTCCAAGAATTGTTCTAAGCACTTTGCATATTTGTGCTTTAAGTTATTTACTCTTCGTGACAGCAGAATTGCAGATGAGGAATGCTTACTGAGAGCTTACACGATTTATCTGAGAGGGTGTTGCAGTCAGTATTCAGATACCAGCAGGCTGGCTCTGGAGACTGGTTCGTCACCACTACATCACACAGCATCTCATGATGAAGGAAGATTTTGATTTGGATGAAACATAAGCAAAAGGTAGTGGAGAGAGAAAACAGAAGAAGCCTGTAATAGGAAGGTGGATTATTCAAAGCACGCACTTTTAGCAAATATAAAGGGATAGAATCTTTCGGAAGTGTTATTAGATGAGAATCGGTCCAAGTCCCCCATCTGCCAGATGCTTTCTCTTGGCATGAAAGAGAAATATATCAGGGTTAAGTGCCCATAAGAGCAGACATTCTTGATATAATTATGTGTAGAATTAGTCAAATGGTGGTGAGGATAATTCCTGATGCAAGCAAAGTTCTTTGTACTGTGAGAGCTTTCAGATCTATTGCCTTATTTGACCTTCACGGTCATTGTGGGAGATTACAGAGGGAAGGCTGCAGTGGTGTCATGGCTGAAGTTGCCAGAAAGCATCAGATCCTACACACTGTCCTATTATTTTCTCATAGGCCATGGATGGGAGTCTAGCAAATTGGCCTTTCCCCAAGTTTAAGCAGGAAAATCTGGCAAGCAAAGACGTGCATCATTCTTTATGCAGTCCTGGTTTGCCTCAATATAAGAACCCCTCAGCCTGTGCAGAATTATAGATGTATATAATGTACAGAGAAATTAATTTTCCTTTCATAATAGTTTTTATTTGTGGAGCGTTTACTGTAAAACAAAGGCTGTCCTAAAAACCTTATATCTTCAGCTCATCTAATCTTCACAGCCATTTTGCACATGGAAGAAACAAGGACTGCAGAGTCTAATTAATGTACCCAAAGTCCTACAGCTAGGAAGTGGAAGAGCAGGACTCAAAAGGAGTCCCCTCTGCCAAGGGATGAAAGGAGAAATGGGAAACTCATCCACTATAGAATCAAGAAAGTGCTGAGGAGTCTTTTCCTACCTGGTGCTTCTGGGGGCTTCTCTGTGCTTGTCCACTACCACCTGGCTAAAGGGCTGGACCTTGTCAAACCCCTTCCTGACCATGTGGAGAGAAGGTATTTTCTCGCCCATTGCAGTACAGTTTTGACTGTTTATAATGAGTGAGTTAGAAAACAATCCCTTCTTCAATATACTTTACTTTATCTGAAGCATATCCTGTGGGGTACAAGTGGTGTGTGTGACTGGTGGTGGTGTAAGCCTATAATGGGACTTATATTTTGAACAGCATATTCGATGTCCTGAAGCATTTGTGTCCCTGCCTTTTGGTAACAGTAATCATCACTCTGAGAAGCTGCCAAGGACAAGACAGGGACTTGGAAGGCTCCAAGCACATCCTTTCCCTCCATCTCTCTCCTCTGACATCCTGCTTTTTCCTCAGACTCCCTGGAGAGCGTTTCACCTGTGTGTTAATATTCAAACTCCATTCGATCTCCTGCATTGTGACAGATGGTCCAAGTGCTTTTACTACCGGGTGTGGAATTTAACAAACTGCCAACCAGTGGTCTTAGCCTCATGGTTTTAATCACTTTTAAATGGAAAAAAAAAACAGGAGTAAGGGTGTTGAGGCTTCAATGGAAACTCACAAACCTTTCCCAAAGCACTTCCCTTGAGCCAGAGGACTCCTCTGCCCTGATGAGATGCTGCCTGTCATGAGTGCTGAGTTTTGATTGTTTTAGTTACCAGGTGAACCATCTTGCAAACTAAACTGTGTCCATTCCAGCCTGCATCCTGCAGAGAAGCTGCTATTTCAGAACAGAATCATGTTGTCCAGAAGACCCTAATACATGAAAGAAACGAGTTTCCTTTTATTAAGAACCTTTTCTGTGAAAGCTGTATTTCTGCTAAGCCTTGGAAACTCACTCCTGTTTTCTTTCCCACCCATAAGCAGTGTGCCCACTTAGGAAGTGGGACAAGCATTGATAAAGATCACAGAGATGAACAGCCACATAACCATAGATCCTCTTCAGGTACAGGCAGACACGAACCTCATCTGGAATTGACCCCCTTGAGAAGGAGTTAGAATTGGCAATCCAGTCTCTAGCATTATAACTCCTCATCACATGAATTTACCTTTGGCAGGTTATTCTTATTAGCACCTACTATCAATAAACTAGCCCAGAAAATTTGCCTGGAACTCTGGCATCGCCAATATGGTTTCTTGACTTCGTGTGGATACCCAGGCCCAGCGTTGGCACTGACCTGGTGGGTGAACTTCTGGCAGTAATTACACAGTACCTTTTGAAGCTAATTCAAGGAGGATTTTTTTTTTTTACTTATAACACTTAGATGTTCTCTTCTCTCTTTTCTCCTTTCTTCCTCCTTCCTTTCCTGCTTCCCTCAGCTGCTCCCTCTTCTTCCCCTCCCCTTCATCAGGTTTGAAGTCCACGAATTACTGAGTTCAGTTTTTGACAGTCTTAGTTTTGACAGTAATGCTGAAGTTGGAATCAGACAGACTTGCAGTCTCCCCTCTTTTCTGCATTTGACTATCTGTTGTCTTTTCTTAGTCTTTGATTCTCTGTTGTGAGTTTTGACTTGGTTCTTATCTAAGACAGAATAATTTCTGTCAATTCTGGGAACTCCCCTCCCACCCGATGGAGAAGTTTTGGGGAGGGGATATGCACCCTGTGTTGAACTGTGCACTGGGTACAAATCTGCATTGCCTTCTATTAAAATGTAAAATGATCCGTTGAGTCATCCTCCCTCTGGTTTGACTCAGATGCTTTATGGCGTACTTTGCATGTCATTTCTCTCTAATGATTTCCCCATGGAGAAGGGTGTCTGATAGAATCCAGGCAGACTGAAGATTGCTCTGAGTCAAATGGATCTTTTATTCTTTAGTATTAACCCTTATCTCTCAGTTTCCCATCCTTGCTTTTTCCCTGAAGGAACCTAATGAAGTAAATAGGTTCCACCACCCTCATTTAGTCTCCTAATCACTGTTCATAATTTCTTCTCACATTAGCAGCATGAAGCTCTAGGGTAATGTTCTCTGGCTAGAAGGGGAGGGAAGGGGATACTGGGAGAGAATATTTTACACAGATGCCCTGATAAAGAAAAATGTAGAAAAGAAATGACTTCTCTCTGTCCTCTAACTCCTAACAAGGCAAGAAGCAAATGCTAATAGGAAGCAGAGATTGATGTATGAGAAATGAATATAAATGGAGAACATAGATACAAAGAAGTAGTATAGGAGACGAACTGGAAGTGACAAGATAGAAAAAAAAAAAACTAGTCAAGGGTAGAAAAGGACCTACCCCAGCAGAATAAATGGTGGCTTTGGTTGCACCCTTAGCTGGGGGGTTATCTCAAAAGAACCAAAAACAAGAATCAAAATATAGAAAAGAGGAACAGGGTGGATGATCACAGAGCCGCGTCTCCAAATCTGCCAATCCTTAATTCCCCACTTTCTGCCTGCTCATTCTCCTCCCTAACCATACAAACACCCCCATCACTGCCAGCCTCCACTAACAATAATTGCGTATCTTGGACAGTCTGGCATGGAGTCCTTCTCACCCACTGATTTCAAAGCATGTAATTTCTTTCATCTACTTTTGGAGATGACACCGTATGCACTATGTTATTGTTAAACCCAAGCCATAGCTTTCCCCAAGGCCCTAAACAGTGTTATCTCACGTGACATCCCTGGGTGGAGATTTAGACAAGAGGAGTTGATGAACACCCCCCTTGATTCCATAGCCATATACCTAAGACAGCCTCTGAGAACCTGTCCTGCACACCAGAGTACTGTTTAGCGAGGAGAGGAGTGAGAAGAGAGCAAAGTGTTGAACTATTACTCAGTACCATTGAACACTGTGTCCCATTGGTTCATCCTTCTTTCGGGTTGACTCGTTCATAAGATGGAAAAATTCACACTCCGTTATTGGGCAAGTCTTCCTCTCTGCTTCATCACTCCCAGAAGTTACGCGATGACATTTCTGTCTTCCAGCCATATGTGTTATTTTGACCATCTCTAGCTTCTCAAAAATAGCCTTCTCAAGAACTGTAGTTAGAGAAGCTCTTGTTTGAAGTTTTTCCAAAAGTTTTTGTACTTTTATAGAACCATAGAAATTAAAACTAGAAATACTTTGCAGGTCACCTAGTCCATTTCCTCATTTTATAGATAAGGACACGGAAGTGCATTGATATGATTTGGTTTTCACAAGAGAAGATGAAACACAAGATCTCTGAAAAGAGTCCTGCTCGAAAGCAAAAGCCAGCCTCAGATTTCTCACCTTCTCCTGAAGGGCAGCCTCATCCCCACATTCAGCCCATTTTTGCAGATTTTATATGTTTTCATTTGAAACCCAAAGTCCACCCTAAGACTTTCATGATTAAGTTGTAGAATGGTGAGGCAGGTAACTTGAACTGCTAATCCTTTCCTATGATCTTTAATTTGGAGGAGTTGGGTTTTCTTTTTTACTTACAAAATATAATGTAGATATGGAAAAGTGCATTAGGCAAATGTATAATTTCACACAAAGTGAATGCATATCAATGTCAAGAAATAGAACATTGTGACAGCACCCCTGACCCCCCCCAGTACCACTGTCCAATTACAACTCTCTCCCCCACAAATGGAACCTCTCTTCTGAGTCTTTCCTTTATAGTTTTACCACCTACATATGTATCCCTAGATATTTAAGTTTTGCCCATTTTTGAACTTAATACAAATGGAACCCAATTGTGTATTATTATTCTGTGTCTCACTTCTCCAGCTCAGTGTTCAACATTAGATTAGTGAGATTCATTCATGTTGTTGCATGTGGCTCTAACTTGCTTTGTATCTTTCCATTACATGAATATATGAATATACCTCAGCATATTTATCCGTTCAGCTACTGGAAGACATCATACTGTTTCCAGTTGGGAGCAATGCTGAAGAATGCTGCTGTGAACACTCTGATACAGAGTTCCCGTTACAGACACGCAGGAGTGTCTCAAGCATAACCTGGGAATGGAAATACTGTGTCATAATCAGTGCATATGTATGAGAGTCCTGTTGTTTTACATCTTCACAAACACTTGAAATTGCCAAACTTTGTAATTCTTTCCAGTTTGGTGGATATGTAAAATATCTTTAATTCTTTATAATTCTTTATTAACTTTACATTAATATATACAGCCTTCTAATACTTCTTCTAGCCTAGCCTCCATATCATAGCCTGCCTCTCCAATACAGTTCACATTTAAATATAGATGTGCAAGTAGTTGTCACTGTTTTATTACTAGATATTTAGACAGCTTGAGTTATTTTTTATTTTGGTCTGTTTTTTAAAAATGAGTTAAACAACATCAACAGCAAAAATCACCCCAAAATTTGGGCTTATGATAACTGTCCCTAAACTCTTTATGTGTTTTTTTTTCAACTGTACAGTAAAAACCATTGTCACAAACTATGTCAGTTAATTGAACTTCCTCCCGAAAGGTCAAAGAAGATGGAAGTTTATGTTGAAGTACAAGAACCATTCAGAGCTATTAAGGGTTTGATGATACAATTGCAAGTGCTTCCTTCTAACAGCAGCCTTAAATTTCAGTTCCCTTGGCACTGACGAGCACACACTCAGATGGAGTGTTTGAGTAAATAAAGAACATGGAACATTTTAGCTGCTCAATGTCAGGCCCTTACTTTAGCTATCTAAGACATTAGAGACATTAACTGACAGGCACTGCAGTTTTCCATTATAAAATACTGAAATTGGATTGCTTTCCACTTTAAGTAAGAAGTTTGAGTCTTGATGCAATTGAAAAGTGTTTCCAATCCAAAAGCAAGAACTTAGTAATTTTAATGGCACTACGCGCTCTAAAATTTCTATAGACTTTATAACTTTCTTTTACAAAAACTAACCCTTCTAGTTTCATTGTAAGTAACTTTTTATTTTAAAGCGTGCTTGATAAGAGCAGGAATTTACTCAGCAATTACTAAATAGTTTAGTGTTTGATTCACAAAAGTATTTACTTAATGCCCTGTTTCTGTGGGAAATGTGGTTGGAATTTCAAGTGAAATTGTTTATAATTTGGTCTTTTTCATTACCTGCAAGCGTATTCATTTCTTTTCATCTGAGCTATTCTAGACATGACAGGTTGTCTGAAAAACATAACATTCTACTTTTTTGTGAATTTTATCTTTTCAGATTTCCCACTGTATATTTTTTTCTTCTTGGTTTTTTGATTTATACTTTTAACCTTCAGAACTAAGTGTTAGATGTTTTGATTTCTGAATATGAACCAATAATGAATGAAGACTGAATGAGTAAGTGAATAAGCAAGTCTGTATTCATTAATATTACATCTTTGACTGATAGGAGCTGTGGTCTGTACTTTTTGTAGGGAATGAGCATATTATGATTAAATAATAGTAATTAACTTTTACTGCTGAACCATATGATAAGATGATTGGGGTATATGTGTATGTACATGTGCAGCTGGGTTTTTTGGCCTACAAAAAGAAGAATGAGATCCAGCCAAAACCCAAATCAGAACCTTTGGAAGGCTTCCTTACAATCTGATTTCAGCTAATGTCTACACACTTTAACACATTGTCTAATGCTTAGTGTAAAGACTGGCTGTCAGACTCCTACATGCTATTCTGGGCTCTGTTACTCACTACAAAGTATTTCATTCTTAGATCCTATGGGTCCTGCTGTAGATTTCAGGATTTGCTGCATGGGGGGGGGGGGGTTAATTAATATTAGCAAAGCAAGTGAAAAAAAAACTCTGTGGGATATGATGCAGTGATAGGAGAAATAGAAATCAGGTTGATATTGGTGAGTCAAAAACAAATTGGAGGGAGTTCCTAGAAGAGCACCCATGATAATTGGAGGTTGAGAAAAGCTGACTGATTTCTAAAAGAAGAAGAAACAGTATGTTCCATTATGCTTGAAGAGGGGCCAACAGTGAGGGATGTGATAAGATCCAATAGGAATGTAAAGGCCAAGAGGAAGAGAGTGGTGCTGGCATGGCATAAGGAAGGATTATCCAGGAATAATGTAATAAAAGCATGAAAATCCTCAGACAGGTTAAAGTCTAGCAACAGCTTCCTGGGAATGATAGATTTTAGATTATACCATTTGACTAACTGATGTAATCTGTTTTAAGTGCCTTAAAACTCTCTGGAAGGTTTAACCCAAAAAAGCAGACATCCATGTTCATAGCCTTTTCATCAACTCAGGGAGCATATATTGCTACAACCCCTTTATTTTCCCAAACCTGCCCTATTAGGAGGATATTGAGTCATTCCTTGAGGCCCCCTCTGCCCAGCTATCTTAGAGCCAGAAAGAAACCATCTTGCATGTTAAATGGAGTCTGAGAGTCTACCCACTGCCTTGGCTTCACCACTGTTTAGGACTTCTCCCCATCTAGGGGGGTGGATCCTCACCAGTGCTGCTCTATAGCAGTCAGGCCCCCACTCAGACCCCAGTGGAACTGCACCTTGCGTTCCCAGGTTTAGTTTATACTCCTTCACTCAGCCATGGTTGCCAGAATAAACCTATGGGCTAAAATATCCAGAACTGAAAGAGCTAATAGCATCAGCTCTACATGTTGCACCAAATGTCTTCCTAGATTTGGATTCTCCATTTCTGAAAGGTAATTTCACCTCAAGGGACTTGCTCTCCTCCATTTACTCAGAGATATCATGGTCTATCCAGATATATCTTCCTAACATAGAACCTATGAAAGCAGGGGTTGGGATTATGGTTCCTTCTCTCCCAGAAGGCTTTGGTTTTTTCCTGCATATTGTCCACCCCATTCCCTGTAACCACCTCTTCAGAGGCAGGGTTTTTTTTAATTTTTTTAATGTTTTATTTATTTTTGATACAGAGAGAGACAGAGCATGAGAGGGGGAGGGGCAGAGAGAGAGGGAGACACAGAATCTGAAGCAGGCTCCAGGCTCTGAGCTGTCAGGACGTGGGCCTCGAACCCACGAACGTGAGATCATGACCTGAGCCGAAGTCGGAGGCTTAACCGACTGAGCCACCCAGGTGCCCCGAGGCAGGTTTTTTTAAAAAGCCATGCAACATCAACAACAATAAAAGAAGGTATATAAATGGTTTTTATAAGATCAAAGAAAACTAGCTTCTCTCAACTACAGTAACCGTGACCCACTCCCTGTAACCAATTAGATATTTCCTTTATAGACTCTAAGACTCCTAGAATTGTAGATATGTAAGAACTTTGCTGATCCTCTAGTTCAGACTTTTCATTTTACAAATATGGAAGCAGGTCCAGAGAAATTTAGGCAGTTTACCCAGAATCCACAAGGCTGGTTGGTGCCAGAGCCAGAAGAAAATACCTGGATCCCCAGTATATTCCTCTTTCCACTGCACTTCTCTTTCATTTTTCTTTGGATTTTCTTTCATTTTGTGTTTCACTAAAGAATCTAAGGGTTTGAATCCTTTATAGTAAGCTTCTCTCTTCTTGGTGTAAGTGCATTAATATGAATTACACAAAAAAATGGATTGGAAAAATGAGCTATATCTTATAAATATCCTGCTTTTTATGAATTGAGTGTACATACCATTTACATTGTAGAACATTAATTTTTCTACCTAGTTTTGAGTACTGCCAGCTACATGTAAGCCATTGTGATTTAAATAAATAAATAAATAAATAAATAAAGTTCCATAGACTGATTGAGAAAACTGAATGTGATTGGAGAAAGAGTAATAATTTGAGAACTAAGAATGGAGAAAATAAATCAGACTTGAGACCCTATATGGGAGATAAGAAAATCCTGGAAGCATTTCATGTAAAAGAAGCAAGAATAGAAAATATTTGTCTTCTTACTAAAAAGAAATCTAGGAGCAATTAACTAGTCATAAAGACTGAATTGTGTCATTTAAAATGCTATTCTTGGGGTGCCTTGGTGGCTCAGTTGGTTAAGTGTCCTACTCTTGATATCAGCTCAGGTCATGATCTTGTGGTTATGAGATCCAGCCCTGCACAGGCTCCACACTGAGCATGGAGCCTGCTTGGGATTCTCTCCCTCTCCCTCTCTGCTTGCATGCACATGCTCACTCTCTCTTGCCCTCTCTCTCAAAATAAACATTTAAATGCCAGGCTCGCTGGATAAAGGATTCTTGGCTGCATATTTCTCCTGTTCATCACATTGAAGATTTCCTGCCATTCCTTTCTGGCCTGCCAAGTTTCATTAGATAGGTCTGTAACCACTCTGATAGGTTTCCCTTTGTATGTTAGGGCCCTTTTTTCCCTAGCTGCTTTCAGAATTCTCTCTTTGTCTTTATATTTTGCCAGT
>CM053577.1:67679028-67832039 GCA_028646485.1 Cryptoprocta ferox
CCTCCATTTTATTATGCACCTCATTTATAGCCTTTTTTTTTTAACTCATCACAGCTATTTTGAAGGTCCCTAGTCTTTTTAGCAATGGCACTGCTGGGGATTTACCCAAGGGATACAGAAGTGCTGATGCACACTGTATGAACATGGGGTTCATACAGTGTGCATCATGGGGCACATGTACCCCAATGTTCATAGCAGCACTTTCAATGATAGCCAAATCATGGAAAGAGCCTAAATGTCCATCAACCGATGAATGGATCAAGAAGATGTGGTTTATATATACAATGGGATACTACATGGCCATGAGAAAGAATGAAATTTGGCCATTTGTAGCAAAGTGGATGGACCTCGAGGGTGTCATGCTAAGTGAAATAAATCAGGCAGAGAAGGACAGATACCATATGTTTTCACTCATAGGTCTAACAGGAGAAACTTAACAGAGGACCATGGGGAGGGGAAGGAGGAAAAAGAGTTGTGGAGAGGGAGGGAGACAAATCATGAGAGACTCTTGAATACTGAAAACAAACTGAGGGCTGAAGGGGGAGGGGGAAAAGGGAAGGGGATGATGGTCATGGTGGAGGGCACTTGTGGAGAAGAGTGCTGGGTGTTATATGGAAACCAACTTGACAATAAACTATAAAAAAATAAAAAAATAAAAGTGCACTGATATAAGATTGAAAAAAATAAAAACTATCTTATTTCCTAAAGTCCACTGAAAAAAAAATAAAAAATAAACATTTAAGAAGAATAATAATAAATAAAATACTATTCTTATTGCATAAAAATGATTCTAGAAAATAAAGCTTACAGATAGTTTATCTTTTATTGGATTACAAAGAACTAAAAGTTCTTTTTTGCAGAAATATTTTTGTAATTATGTATTACAACTCATTTATAGTAGAATGAAGTTTACACTATATGGTTAGCAATGGAATAAGTTATTATTTGTAACATATTTGGTATAACTATAACATAAAGACTAAATCAAGAATTTTTACTTCCAGCCAAGATGGAATAACAGGGACCAGATTTTCTAAATTTATTCCCACCTGAAGCAACTATAAAAACAGATAAAATATATCAAACAATGCTTTTCAAGACATTGGACACAAAGTAACAAAGGACATTGGTATCTAAAGGAAGGAAAATAAGCTGAGCCCAGCTTACTGTTTTGAGAGTGTTTCCAGACAATGACAGAGGAAAGAGAAACCAAAGGGTATCTTGACTGACTCCTGAGTTGAGGAGACAGAGCTAATAGCCTGGAGAGACTGTGGTGGCTATACTTCAGAAAGCAGAGTAAAAGGAAGAGAGAGCTTCACAGAGAGAAAACTTCAGAGATCTGCAAAGGGTTTCCCTTAAATATTCTGCAGAGTACTCATTAGCACTGTGTGAGAAAAATACCAAAAATAGGTAAGCAATCACCCAAAACAGTTAGAAGGAACAGTACTCAGAGCTCACAGAGGATCAGGAATAATACCCATTCCTATCAGCCAGACTAAAAAACCCATAATTCAAGGAGCATTGGATAAAATACTCAGAAGAGTCTTGAATCAGTAGTGGAGAATAAGGAATTCTAGATTAAATGCTGTTGTTCCTACCTGACAGATCTCAAAAGCTAAACCTGGAGGGCCAATAGCTCAGCTGAGTCCTAGGACAAAGCTTAAGAATGTTAATAGGAACACACAAATATCAAGCATCCAACAAGGTAAAATCCACAATGTCTGGCATCCAATCAAAAATTTCTAGGCATGCACAAAAGCAGGGAAATATGACTCATAATGAAGAGAAATATGAGTCAATCAGAACTAAACCAGAACTGACACAGATGTTGGAATTAACAGAAATAACAGTATTCCAAATGTTCAAAATTAGAGGAGTAATTGAATATTTTTTTAAATATTTTTATTTATTTTTGAGAGAGTGCAAGTCAGGGAGGGGCAGAGAGAAAGGAGCAGAGAATCTGAAGTGGGCTCTGCACTGACAGCAGCAAGCCTGATGTGGGACTTCAATTCATGAATCACGAGATCATGATCTGAGCTGAAGTTGGACGCTGAACTGACTGAGCCACCCAGGTGCCCCATGAGTGATTGAATATCTTAAGTAGAGACATGGAATATCTAAAAAAAGACCTAAATTGAACTTTTAGAGATGACAACCACAGTTTCTGAGGTGAAAATTACTATGAAAGGAATTAATGACAGATTAGATATTGCAGAATACAGGATTAGTGAACTTTAAGACCTAGCAATAGAAACTGTCCAAAATGAAACACAGAGAGAAAAAAAAAAAAAAAGACTACCAGAAAGAAAAATGTACAGAGCATTTGTGAGCTATGGGGCAATTTCAGGCAGTCTCCATTCAGGCAGTCAAATAAATAATGGCTGAAATGCCTCCAAATTTAATGAAAACTATACTTACCCATTCAAGAAGCTCAAGAACTGTGAAAAAAACCTACACCAACATATCATAATCAAATTGCTCAAAACAAGTGATAAAGAATATTAAAATTAGCTAGAAGGAAAAAAGACATTACATATAAAGGAACAAAGATAAGGATGAAGGCAGATTTTTCATTGGAAATCATGCAAGTTAAAAGACAGTGCAGGGGCTTCTGGGTGGCTCAGTTGATGAAGTGTCCAACTCTTGATTTTGGCTCAGATAATACTCTCATGGTTCGTGAAATTGAGCCACACATATGGCTGTTATGGACTGAATGCTTGTATCTACCTTTGAGTCACTTGTTGAAGCCCTAAGTCCAACACAGTGGTATTTGGAGATGGGGCCTTTGGAAAGCAATTAGGTTTAGATGAAATCTTGAAAAGAGAGCCACTGGGAAAGGATTAGTATCCTCATAAGATGGCTAAGAGAGACTAGAGCTCTCTCTCTTTCCTGTACAAAAACTAGTGAGAAGGCAGCTATCTACAAGCCAAGAAGAGAGGCCTCACCAAAGAACCAAATCATCTGGCACCTTGATCGTGGAATTCCCAACCTGAAGAACTATGAGAAAGAAATACGAGAGCTACCCAGTCTCTCATATTTTGCTATGACAGCCCAGGCTGACTAAGACACCAACATATCCACACTACAAGTCATATTAAAAGAAGTACCTCAGGCAGAAGAAAACATTACATTTATATACAAATATAATATATACTTTATTCTCTTACTATTTAAATCTCTGTAAAAGGTCATTGTTTAAATAAAAATAATAATGTAGTGAGGGATTTAAAACATTTCTGGAAGTAAAATGCATGACAATGGCTCAGAGCCAAAGAAGGGAGATATGGAAGCATACTGTTGTAAGGTTCTTATACTCTACATAAAGTGGTATAATATCACTCGAAGATAAATTGTGATAATTTAAAGAAACATAAACCCTAAGGTGGCTAATAAAATAACAAAACAACATGCCAATAAAGAGGATAAGATTTCATTATAAAAATACAGTCCTATTAATATAAAAAAAAGTCAGTGAGTGAATGGGAGGAAAGAACAGATGGGACAAACAGAAATCAGATTTCAAAACGGCATATCTTAACCCAGCCAAATCAATAATAACATTAAATATAAATGGTTTAAGTACCAGAATTAAAAGTCAGAGATTATCAGAGATTTAAAAAAAAAAAAAAAAAAGGCAAGACTAACTGTGCTGTCCACGAGAAATACACTTTCTTTTCTTTAATCTTTTTTTAAGTTTATTTATTTTATGAGAGAGTGCGTATGTGCTCATATGCACATGCAAACAGTGGCAGAGCAGGAAGGGCAGAGAGAAAAGGAAAGAATCCCAAGCAGGTTCTGTGCTGTTAGCACAGAGCCCAATGCAGGGCTCAGTCTCAAGAACCATAATATCATGACCTGAGCCAAAATCAAGAGTCAGATGCTTAACCAACTGAGCCACCCAGGCACCCCAAGAAATACATTTTAAATATAAAGATACAAATAGGTTAAAAGATAAGAAGGGGGAAAGATATAGTATGCTATCACTAATCAGAAAAAGCTGAAGTGACTATATTAATATCAGACAAATTAGATTTCAAAGCAAATAGTTATTTCCAGGAATTAAAAGGTCATTTTGTGGTAGAGGAATAAATACACCAAGAGAAAACAAAAACTCTCATGATGTATGCATCTAATAACAAGATTTTAAATTGCATGAAGCAAAAACTGATAGACAAATATACATTTATAGTTAGATATTTCAGTGCCTATTCTCAATATCTTGATAGAACCCATGGACAGAAAATTAGTAAAGATATAGAAGATTTGAACAACACTTATTATAGAATTTGACTTAGTTGATACTTACAGAACACTCCAGAGAACAACAGAACACACATTTCTTTCAAATACATATGGAATATTTACCAAGATAGACCATATTCTGGGATATAAAAGAAGTCTCCATAAATTAAAAGGAATGAAGTCATCCAAAGTTTGTTCTCTGACCACAATGGAATTAAATCAGAAAACAATAACAGAAAGATATCTTAAAACTCCTTCAAACATTTGGAAACTAAATAACACTTTCAAATAATTTACGCATCAAGGAAGAAATCAAAAGGGAAATTAGAAGGCATTTTAAAATTAATGAAAATAAAAACGTTTCAAAATTTGTGAGATGCTGCTAAAGCATTACTTAGAGTGAAATGTATAGCACTAAAGCTTTTATTAGAAAAGATGAAAGATCTCAGATTAATGATCTCAACCTCCACCTTTGGAAACTAGGAAAAGAAGAGCAAATTAATGGTCAATTAATCTTTGACAAAGCAGGCAAGAATACGCAATGGAGAAAAGTCTCTTAAACAGATGGTATTGGGAAAACTGGACAGCTACATGAAAAAGAATGAAACTGGACCACTTTCTACACAATACACAAAAATAAACTCAAAATGGATTAAGGACCTAAATTTGAGACCTGAAACCATAAAGATCCTAGATGAGAGCACAGGCAGCAATTTCTCTAACATCAGCCTTAGCAACATTTTTCTAGATATATCTCCTGAGGCAAGGGAAACAAATGCAAAAATAAACTATTGGGACTACATCCAAATAAAAGGCTTTTGCCCAGAAAAAGAAACAGTCCATGAAACTAAAAGACAACCTACTGAATAAGAGAAGATATTTTCAAATGACTTATCTGATAAAAGTTTAGTATCCAAAATATATAAAGAACTTATAAAACTCAATGCCCAAAAAACATAATCTGGTTTAAAAATGGGCCAAAGATACAAATAGACATTTATTTAAAAACATCCAGATGGCCAACAGACATGAAAAGATGCTCAACATCACTCATCGTCAGGGAAATGCAAATCAAAACTACAATGGAATAATACCTCACACCTGTCAGAATGGCTACAATAAAAATAACAAGAAACAGCAAGTGTTGATGAGGATGTGGAAAAAAAGGAACCCTAATGCACTATTGATGGGAATACAAACTGGCATAGCCACTGTGGAAAACAGTATGGAGGTTTGTCAAAAATTTAAAAATACAGTTACCATATGATCCAGTAATTCCACTACTGGGTATTTACCTGAAAAATACTTAAAACACTAATTCAAAAGGATATATGCACCCCTATGTTTCTTGCAGCACTATTTACAATAGCCAAATTATGGAAGCAACCCAAGTGTCCATTGATAGATGAATGGATAAAGAAGATGTAGGGTGTGTGTGTGTGTGTGTGATGAAATCCTACTCAACCATAAAAAAGAATGAAATCTTTCCATTTGCAACAACATAGATGGACTAGAGAGTATAATGCTACGTGGCATAAGTCTTAAATTACACATATGATTTCACTCATATGTGTAATTTAAGAAACAAAACAAATGAACAAAATATAAAAGAGACAAACCAAAAAACAGATGTGTAACTGCAGAGAAGAATTAATGGTTATCAGAGGGAAAATGGGTGAGGGAATGGGTGAAATAGGTGAAGAGGATTAAGACTACATTTATCATGATGAGCACTGAGTAATGTATAGAATTGTTGAATAACTATATTTTACACCTGAAACGAATGTAACATTGTATTTAACTGGAATTAAAATAAAATCTAAAAAATAATAAATGTTATAAAAATAAATAGAAGAGCAAATTAAATCCTAAAGTAAGCAGAAGAAAAGATACAACAATGAGAACAGAAATCGATGTAAGGGAAAACAGGACAATAAAGAAAATCAACTTAATAAAAAGCTAGTTCCTTGGGAATATTAACAAAATCTATAAACCTCTAGCTGAACTGATCAGAAAAGAAAGATGACACAAATTCCCAATATCAGAAATGTGAGCATCAGTACAGATTCTACTGATATTAAAAGGGAAATAGGAAATATTATGTACAACCTTATGATAATGAATATGACAATTTTTTAAATTAAATTTGTAGTTAAAATTCTAGGTCAAGGTGACTTCACAGGTAAATTCTACCAAATATTTAAGGAAGAAGTGATACAATTCTATAAGAACTCTTTTAGAAAAGTGAAGAAGAAGAAATACTTTCCAATTCATTTTGTGAGACCAGCGTTACCCTGATTAATCACATATATGAGAAACCAATACAACACTATATGTTAACTAAGGTGAATTTAAATAAATTAATTTTTAAGAAAGAAAAAATATATATATGAAAACTACAGACTAATATCCCACATGAACATAGATGTAAAAATTCTTAGCAAAATGTTAGAAAAATGAATCCAACAATGTATAGCAAGACAAATACATTATGGTCAAGTGGAGTTTATTTTAGAGATGCAAGATTGATTTAACATTCGAAAATCAATCATATTATTCATATTAACATCTTAAGAAAAACTATGTGATTACTTCAGTACATGCAGAAAACACATTTAACAAACTCCAGTATCCATTCCTGATCTTTTTGTAAAAATTCCCAGCAAACTAGGAATAGAAAGAAACTTCTCAACTTAATAGGGGCATCTGTGAAGCACCTATAGCTACCATCATAAATAACAGTGAAAGGATGAAGTGTTCCCCTAACATCAGGAACCCAGCAAGGATGTTGACTCTTACCACTTCTATTCAACATTGCACTAGAGGTTCTAGACAATGCAGTAAGGCAAGAAAAAGACATAGAAAGCATTCAGATTGGAAAGGAAGTAAAATGTCTTCATTCTCAGATAATATAATCTTCTATGTCAAAAATCTATGTTAAGTACAAAAAAAAAGGCTATGAGAACTAATAAGCAAGTTAGGCAAAGCTGCAGGTTATAAGATCAATACACAAAAATCATTTATATTACTCTATACTAGCAATGAAAAATCAGAAATTAAAAAGCAAAATTATTTATAATTGCATTAAAAATGTTAGGTATAGGGGCACCTGGGTGAATCAGTCCATTAAGTGTCTGACTTCAGCTCAGGTCATGATCTCACATTGGGCTCTGTGCTGACAGCTCAGAGCCTAGAGATTGCTTAGATTCTGTGTCTCCCTCTCTCCCTCTGCCCCTCCCCTGCTCATGCTCTGTCTCTCTCTATCTCTCAAAAATAAATAAAACATTTAAAAAATTAAAAAGCATATATATTAGGTATAAATCTGACAAAAGATGTGACCTTGGTTTAATTAAAGTTTTTTTTTTAGATATGACACCAAAAGCATGATCCATAAGAGAAAAAATTGCTTGATTGGTCTTCTTCAAATGAAGACTTTGTGCTCTTTGCAACACACTGTTAAGAGAATGAAAAGACAAGGTACAGAGTTGGAGAAAATACTTGCAAATCACATATCTGATAAAGGTCTTGTATCCAAAATATATAATGAATGCTCAAAACTCAATAACAAGGAAACAATCCAGTAGAAAATGGCAAAGAATCTGAATAGACATCTCTCCAGAGAAGGTAAATTGATGACAAATAAGCACATGAAAGATGCTCAGCATCTTTAGTCATTAGAGAAAAGCAAATTAAAACCACAAAGAGATACCATAGTATACTTATTAGAATGGCCAAAATTAGAAAGACTGAACATAACAAGTGGCAACAAGAATGTGAAAGAGCTGGAACTCTCATACTCTACTGTTGAAATGCAAAATGGTACAACTGTAGAAAGCAGGGACAGTCACTTTTTAATAGACTTACAGGGGCCCATGGGTGGCTCATTTGGTTAAGCGACCGACTTCGGCTCAGGTCATAATCTCTCAGTTTGTGAGTTTGAGGCCTGCATTGGACTCTGGACTGTCAGCATTGAGCCTGTTTATGATCCTCTGACCCCATCCCTTTCTCTCTGCCTCTCCCCTGTTCATTCTCTCAAATTAAATAAATAAACTTAAAAAAAAGTTAGACTTACACATACCAAATGATCCATCCATTTTACCCCTAGGAATTTAACAAGAGAAATAAATGAAAGCATGTTCATACAAAGATTTATACACTAACTCATAGCAGCTTTATTTGTAATAGTCCCAAACTGGAGACATCCAAATTTCTGCCAATAGATGAATGGATAAAAAATTGTGCTATATCCATATGATGGAACACTACTCAGCAATAAAGGAACAAATGTGTGATGCATGCAGCAACATGGAGGAATTGCAAAATAACTGCTGAGTGAAAGAAGCCAGACGTAAAAGAATATAAGCTGTATGGCTCCATTTATATAAGATATAGAAAATGCAAACTAATAAATAGTATCAAAAAGCAGACCTGTTGTTTAAGGGGGTGGATCACAGAGAGGTGCAAGGGAGGGACTATTAAGGGGCATAAAGAGACTTTTTGGTGGTGAAGGATATGTTCCCTGTCTCACTTGTGATAATGGTTTCACAGTTGCGTCTACATGCCAAAACTTATCAAACCACCGACTATAAATATATGCAGTTTATTGTGTGTTAAAGTTATTAAAATAAGAATGAAGCCAAAAAGAAAGTAAAACTTTATTGGAATTCATACCAGTAGGAGACATTATTGAAAAACTATGTTATGCAAATTAATTACAGATACTATTGTTTAAAATGCATCAGTGGACACTTAAAGCAAAGAACCCTTTTGTAAAAGTAATCTTCACTGTGGAATACATCTTTTTTATGACTCTTGATGTGATATATTGTGTTTCCTTAAACAGGATGTATATTGAGTCTGCTGGGCTAATGACAGCACAATTCTTTTCAAGAGCTTTTCATGAGCAACAGTAGCATGATGTTGGTTGTGCTTTGTCTTGAAGTGGCAGAGGGCAATTGCAATAACTGGCTATATCTACTCTTTAGTACACATACTGTTTACCTCACTTGTTAAATTGTGTATTGTGATCAGATATTTATTCTGCTTGGGATCTTAGCCAAATGTCAACCTAGGAGCTTACGTACTTCATCAAGAGAGCATTGCATATACTTTAAAATGATTCATTTCCCCTTAACACAAAGCTCAATTAATACTTGAATTGGGACTATCAATATGTGGAAGTTCCTTTTCAGTTGGCTAAGAACCAACTTAGAATGCACCAAGTTTTCGAGTGCATATGTGTTTTAAGTGTTTGGGGTGTCTTATTAAGAGACTCGGCTTTGTTTTCCATAAGGTAAAAGGATCCAGTAAGTGGAAAGTATAAAAGTCAGCTGTCGAATGTGACTTTCCAGATATGCTTTGTGAACTCATTATGCTGATCATGAATATGCTAATGGACAATACTCCTTTTTGCCCAGCTCATGGCAGTGGGACACAGGAACTATGATGTTCTCACCTTCTGTATCTGACTCAGTTAGCTATGCTGACCCAGCCTTTCTTTCTTTCAGGGTGTGAACGGCATGTCTGTGGATGAGAAGCCTGACTCCCCCATGTATGTGTATGAGTCCACAGTCCACTGCACCAACATCCTCCTGGGCCTCAATGACCAGCGGAAAAAGGATATTCTCTGTGACGTGACTCTGATCGTGGAAAGGAAGGAGTTCCGGGCCCACCGGGCTGTGCTGGCCGCATGCAGTGAATACTTCTGGCAGGCGCTGGTTGGGCAGACGAAAAATGACTTGGTGGTCAGCTTGCCTGAGGAGGTATAGTAGTTTGGTTTGTTTGCGTGGCTGCTCATGGAGGCTTACTAACTTGTAGACAGTTGGCTAAGTAGGAGCTAGAAGGTGGACCCTGGCTCACATTCCTGCTCAAGGGCTGATGTCCAAGTCTCCAACACTGTTAGATTTGTGGCATAGCCAGTTTCTATTTGATGCATTTAAAATCTCAGAGGCATGAATCGGAGCAGAGTGTCTTTATTTAAGGGAACTGAACATCACAATCATTCATAGTTTCTAGTTCACTTACTCTTCAGGTTTTGAGTAGTATAGCCAAAGTTTGCTACAGTCCTAGATGTGGGATCTGAGTCACTGGGACTGTGGCTATGATTTTTCTCTTTCAAATGGTTTGAAGGAGCACTTGATTTCCCTTGAGAGTAAAAAAATGAAAGTATTCACAGCACCTTCCTTGCTTGGGGGAAGAGTTAAAGCAATCAGTAATTTTCAGTTAATATAGGAGGATTCTAAGAAGTGTAAACTTGCTTGTCTCACCATTGTTGAAAGTACCCTACTCAAGTTTCTTAATTACTTCAGTGAGCACAGTTATGTCTGTACTTTAGGGACACTAATAGCTGGACTCATTCTGTTGAGAGTTTACATTCATTCAGTTGGATGGCCTAAGCTGGATGAACTCAAAAGATGGGCTTCATAATGACAGAATATTAAATTGGTCACCCTTTGAACTGTGTATACAGTTCCTCTACTTCCATCATCTTTTTTAAAAAAAAATTTCGTAGGAGTAACTTGGACATGGTCTGACTGATTCCCCCGTTGGTTTTTTTTTAATGTTTATTTATTTTCGAGAGAGAGGGAGAGAGAGTGTGCATGTATGCACACACAAGTAGGGGAGTGGCAGAGAGGGAGAGAGGAGACAGAGGATCCAAAGCAGGCTCCACTCTGTCAGCGCAAACCTTAAGTGGGGCTCAAACCCACAAACAATGAGATCATGACCTGAGCTGAAGTTGGTCACTCAACTGGCTGAGCCACCCAAGCACCCCTCTGCCTCCATCATCTTAACTCCCCTTTATTTACATGGGACCGAGGGTAACACTGAGCAGCCTTACACTTTGTGTTCAGGTCCAGAATCTTTCCTAATGCATCTATAGTGTGTAACACTAGGGCCACCACCAACAAATGTGCAGGCTGTGCACTGCACAATTTCCAGAGGTACAACTCAAATTCACAGTGTATGCGAACAGAGCCCCAGGGTTGCACAGTGACCCACAGCAACTGAGCAGCTATTCACAGCAACTCTGAAAGAAACCAAAGACCCTATGCCTCTGATGTGAGGTGATAATGAGTACAACTAGCATTAAATCCCAGGGCTCACCAATCCAAATGCCTCCAGAGGCCTGGAAAATAATATAAATCAATAAAGCAGGTTGTGTATAAGACACCAGGAAGTGGTGGGGCAAACACCTGCTCCAGAGAAAGGCATCCAAATTCAACATAAGACACAAATACGCAAACAAGTCATGGGGGCCTGGGGTGGGGGTGTCGCCAGATTCAGTCCCTTGTTAAAGTGGCGAGCTGATAGTGATGACTGTGTAAGCACTCAACATTGTCACATTAGTATTCTTTTTTATGTACCCACATGAAAGGCTTCAGTACCACTCCTCATACCCCTAAGAAGTAGATAAGAAGAAACATCCCAAGGCGAGAAGCAAAAGGACAAATCAGTAATTAGGACTGGTGTAGGGAGGGAAGCTTACGTACCAAGTGGAGGAAAGCCAAGGAATAGTGTGGTCCTGAGCTGGATTTTCCTCAGACTCATCAATGGGCAAATACTTAACCTGTCATTAGGTGAGATGATAAACATAAAATTTCTCAGCATGGCCTCTATCCCATAGTAGGCATTCATCAGATGTTAGACCCTTTGGCACCAAGAATGACTTTGCAATTTATTCCAACTCTGGAATTCCCTGCAAATATTTGGGAAACTTCCAATTATCCAGAATGGTCTTGGAGAGAGGGTGGGGCTTATAGTTTATTTATTACCTGTATCTTTTTGAGAGCTACTTCATTTATGTTTTTTACTGATTTTCAAAAAAATAGGTTCTATTAAAATATATGTATAAATGAAAATCATATTTTATATAATTTAGCCTCTCTTCATTGACTATTGGCCCATCTCGAGACTTCCTTGACCATGTGCACAAAGCCCTGGTCTGCCCCCAGTTAGCTGTGGGATCCTGATCTAGTCACTTAACCTCTCCGAGCCCCAGTTTCTACCTATAAAAACCCCTCACACTCTGAAATTCTTGAATTATTTATCATAATACAATACCAAGTCAGTAAAATTTAAAGGAAATCAGGATATAAAGGCATATGACATAACTAAGTTTCTTTAGATCAAATCTCTGATAATCACTTATTTCCTTGGTATTAGGGATTCTTTAAAGCAAGAGGCACATTGTATAGACATCACACAAAAATCTGCTGTTTGGCATTGATTATTTGTATTCCAACTAAGTGGGAATTTGCTATGTGTTGATTTTCTTTCTTCTTAGTCATGTAAAATGATTGCTGTTTCTACATTAACTACATTTCCAAACCATTAAAACCTTCTGGTTGCTCATATACCTGAAACCTTCAAATATGACTAGATTTTTTTTTCCTACCTATGAAAAATGAATTCATATTGTCAGTAACCCAGCTTTGAGTATCTTGCTGATCGGGCAGGCAAGCCAGCCACAGTTGGCATTTTCCTTTGTGGGTCTATAATTGTTCCTAAGGCCTCCTTCCAAAAGAGCCCACTCCCTCTTCTCAGAGCACCCTCCTGTGGCCCCAAATGCTAAGCATTGTTTTCCTTTCCTATGTGCACACTGAAATGTCCTTGCAGGCTGTATAGTCATTGTCCACTTAGCTCAGTGAATGGCTTTAGAATTTGAATTAAGTAGTGAATAAGCAAACATCCCAAACATTACCTTGGAAAGTAGTTGCTTGGAACTAATTGGCATTTGTGCATATGATATAAAAAAACATTTGAGGGGCACCTGGGTGGCTCAGTTGGTTAAGTGTCCAACTTCGGCTCAGGTCATGATCTCACAGTTTGTGGGGTTGCACCCCACATCAGGCTCTGTGCTGACAGCTCAGAGCCTGGAGCCTGCTTCGAATTCTCTGTCTCCTTCTCTCTCTGCCCCGCCCGCTCATGCTCTGTCTCTCTCTGTCAAAAGTAAATAAATGTTAAAAAAAAAAAAATTTGATTAGCTCCTTGGAAATTTTTAAATCTCATCATAATCCTGTCACCAAGTTCAAATCAACTTCTGGTCTGTCCCAGGCTTGTTCACACTTGGCCCACCTTACAGTTTCTGGCCAGCCACCCTCTGTTGCTTCTCAGGGATCCTTCATGGCCATGTTTGAAAGCTCTTTCTTGGACTATAAAACTTCCAGATACGTACTGCTGCGCCTCCCACTCCCCTGCATGGTCAGTCTAGGCCAAAGCCAGCTCTGGTCTCTGGTTATCCAATTGTGTAGATCTACCCCAAAATCCTGACTCCTGATGGGTAATGCAATTACTAGCATATTAGAGCCACTCACGGTGCCCAGTATAGACCCTAAACTAAAAGGGTAGAAAACAAAAATAGAGGCCTCCTTCTGGAGGTCAAAAGGTAATTGAAATGTCTTGCTCTTCTTTTTTTTTCTTTTCTGGTTTTTTTTTTTCCTAAAAATGGAATGACAGATAGTCCCTAGAGTTTACATGACTTGAGTGTTGGCTCTCTTTTGAAAAACTCACCCAAGAATGTGTATCAGCAAATAGTAGAACATAAGGCATTGTACTTAGTACTTTCATTAAATAATAAAGCAGATCATTTAATTTATAATTAGTAAGTGTATTTTGTGCTTAGAGATGAAGAGAAAGTGGTCAATGTGCCAAGCATTGCAAGGCCGTTACTCCACTGCTCATTAGTATTAAAGTTGGCTCAACAAACACCTCCTTAGCTGTAGTCATGGAGACCATTTTGGGCTGGATGCCAACCATGCTGGATGGCATCACAGTCATGAAGTTCAGTCTTATGGCATGTCAAGTACAGAGAGCAGGGATGGGGTGTGCTTCCTTTGAAGACATGGAGCCCACTGTGGGTTTGCAGATCAACCCCATCCTTATGGGGCTGCTTGGCTCCCTCCCAAAATGCCAGAGGAAGAGGGGCTGTGAAGAGGTTATTGCCAAGGTCTATTATCAAAAAGTCAAAAGATAACAAGTATTGGTAAGGATGTGGAGAAAAGGGAACGCTTTTGCATTACTGGTGGAAATGTAAATTGGTGCAGCCACTGTGGAAAATAGGATGGAGGTTCCTCAAAAAAACTAAAAATAGGACTACAATGTGATCCAGCAATCCCACTTTTGGGTATATATCTGAAAGAAATATAATCACTGTCTCAAGGATATATCTGCACTCCCATGTTCACTGCAGCATTATTCACAGTAGTCAAGATGTGAAAACAACTTGTCTATTGACAGATGACTGGATAAAGAGAAGGTGGTGTGCGTGTGTCTTATAATAGTTTCAAAAAGGAAAGAAATCCTGTTTGCAGCAACATGAGTAAACCTGGAGGACATTATGCTAAGTGAAAGCCAGACATAGAAAGACAAATATTGCAGGATCTCACTAATATGTGGCATCTAAAAAAAGTCAAAGGATGGTAACAGAGAGTAAATGGTGGTTATCAGAAGCTTGTGGAGGTGGGAGGCCAAAAGTGGAAATATTGATCAAAGGGTACAGACTTTCAGTTATAAGATGAGTAAGTTTGGGAAACATAATATATAGCATGGTGACTAATTAATAATAATGTATTATATAATTGAAATTTGCTAACAGAATAGGTCTCAATTGTTCTAACTATACACATATACACATAGACACACACAAATGATAACCACGGGAGATGACAGATATGTTAATTAGTTTGATTGTGGTGATCATTTCACAGTGTGTGTGTGTATAAATATCACATTATATACCTTAAGTATATATAATATTTATTTGTGAAAAATAAATATTTTTAGAACAAGGGAAGGGAAAAGGGTTATTGCCAAAATTCCACCACTTTTCTTTGGGCTTACTACCCATGGTCTTTCACCTTCTAGAGAAGAGGAAGGGTTCGTGCAGAGAATAGCTGTTGGGTGGGGGTTAGTATGCCCTTTCAGGTGGACCGTATGGTTTCCTAAGTATAAATATATTTCAAACTTTGGTTCATTCACTTTCTGTCTCTGTCTTTTGCCTTCTCTCCCTTTCACTTCTCTCTCTCTCCCTCCCTCCCTCTCTCTCAACATTTTAGGGCAGTCTCATTTTTTCAGTGCTAAACAAAAAGGCAAACTGACCCAGAAGGATTCTGAAGCAAAAGCATTTGTTGTTAAGTCTTAACTACAGGGCACAATAAAGAATGTTCTTGCAGTTGTATTGCCAAGCACAGAGACCAATAAGGAAATTCTGGAATCTTCTTGTCTGAAAGTTTTTAGAGATGAAAGCTGTTAATGTCTCTGGGATGGCTTAGGTCCAGTCTTTTAAAGAAGCAATAAGATAGTCATGATTATCTTTGGACAGTCTTTTCAGTGTGTAATACTACAGAAAGTATTTAACACTATAGCACAGGATGCCAACAGCATTCTTAGTCTGACTGTAACTTTGGGGAAGGTGAGAATTAATGGGAAATAGGATAAGAAGAACAAAACACTCACTCACCCCAGAGCACAGAGCCCGTCCTATGGCCTCACCCAATTCACAACCTAGACAAAACTCTGAATAAGAGTAATAGGAAAAATTTTAGATTTAAACAATAGCCATGAGGATCTGGAAAAACCACAGTCTGAACCTTGGCACAAACTTCGTGTAAGGTCTTGACCAAGCCAGTCAGCCTCCTTGGGCTTCTGTTTCCACACTCCTTTTTTTATTCATTCAACAAATATTTATCAAGGTCCTATTATTTACCAGGAAGCATTGTTCTAGCTATTGGGTGAACCTAGTGAACAAAACTGAGTTTATATTCCAGTGGGGGAGAAGGAAGAGAGACAAAAAATATCAGGGGTCACCTGGGTGGCTCAGTCGGTTAAGCGTCCAACTTCAGTTCAGATCATGATCTCACAGTTCATGGGTTCAAGCCCTGTGTTGGGCTCTGTGCTGACAGCTAGCTCAGAGCCTGGAGCCTGTCTTCGGATTCTGAGTCTCCGTCTCTCTCTGACCCTCTCCTGCTCACGCTATCTCTCTCTCTCTCTCTCTCTCTGTCTCTGTCTCTCTCTCTCTCTCTCAAAAATAAATAAAACATTTTTAAAAAACTTAAGAAAAGAAAATAAATAAATATAATATGTACTTGGTTAGATACTACTGAGGAAGATAAAACAGAAGGGTGTTAAGGAGTGTCAGAGCACTGCAATTTTAAATACAGTGGTCAACAATGACATTGCAATAGCATTGTATTGTGACAGATGGTAGCCGCACTTGTGATGAACATAGTATAATATATAAACTTGTTGAATCATCATGTTGTACACCTGAAACTAATGTAATATTGTGTGTCAACTCTACTCAATAAGTAGATATATAGGTGGGTAAGTTGATAATAGATAGATAGATAGATAGATAGATAGATAGATAGATAAAGATGGTCAAAAAAGGACTTTTTTGAAGGGATGACTTTAAGTAGAGACTTGAAGGAGGTAAGGGAGCCAGCCATGCTTACGTCTAGGTGATTTAGACAGAAGGAATAGCAAGGGAAAGGCCCAGAGGCTGGAATAATTGCTTGGCATAATTGACACAAAGTAGCAGAATAAGCAAGTGATAGAGTGGAAGGAGGCTGTCAAGTAACAGGGCCAGGCTGTGCACCTCTTAGACACATCACCTTTCCTTGGAATGAGTTGGAGGGTTTCACAGGAGAAGATCAACTTGACTGCTATATGAAAACAGATTAAAGAGAGGGCAAAGGCAAAAAGCAAGGTGCTAAGGCAACAACGCAAGCACAACATAATGGCTTAGATCAGTGTGATAGCAGTAGAGGGATGATTCATGTCAGATTTTGGTGATATTTTTAAGGAAGCGATTATGGGATTCCCTTATAGAATGGATATAAGATGGAAGAAAAAGAGAGGAGTTAAAGATACTCCAAGGATTGGGGTCTGAGCTTTTGGAAAAATGGAGTTACCATTAACTGGGGTTGGTGAAGACTGGGAGGAGTAGGTTTGAAGTGGTAGGAATGGGAATAGGAGTTCTATTTCTTACACATTAAGTTTGAGATGTATGTTAACATCGAAGTAGAGACGTCTAGTACACGGTAGGATATGCATGATTGGAATTCATGGGACAACTCCAGCCTAGAGATAGAAGTTTTAATACCAGATTGTTGTTGATATTGAAAGCCACAAGACAAAATACAATCACCAAGGGAATAAATGTAAGTAGGGAAGGGGGAAAAAAAAAAAAAAAACAAGTCCCAGGATTGAAACTTGAGGCTTTCTAGAATTAAGAAGTTAGAGCGATAAAGAGGAGTCAGCGTAGTAGACCAAGAAAGAATAACCATTGATATAGAAGGAAAAGCAGAAATATATAGTATGCTGGAAGCCAGATAAAGAAAACGTTTCAAGGAGGAGAGAGTAATCAACTTTGTCAAATGATGCCAATAGTCAGCTAAAATGAAGGCTGAAAATTGACCATCTAGCAGTTTGGAAGCCATTTGTGATTTCATTGAGCACTTTTGGGGGAGCAGTGGGATCAATGTCCAATGTGATTGTGTTCTAAAGAGAATGGGAAGGGAAGAATTTGAAAAAGCTAATGTAGGCTACATTTTTTAGGCCTTGCTAGTTAAAGGGAGCAGAGAAATGTGCCAGCAGCTAGAGGTAAATGGTGTCAAAGGTTTTATTTGGTGTTTGTTTGTTTGCTTGCTTGCTTGCTTGCTTGCTTGCTTGTTTGTTTTAAGTAGGAAGAAATTCCAGCATGTTTGCACTGTGTAGCAAAGATGATTAGCCAATTTCCCTTTCTTTCCTGGACACATAGGAAAACCAAATTTACAGTCAGGATTGCTATGTAACTAGATGCAGGCAAAGAATTATGAGTAGAAGTCATGGGTCACTTCTGGTCTGAGACAGTTAAAAGTAGGTATGAGTTCTTCATGTTCTTTCCCATCCATTTAACTTGTGTCAAAGAACTCCAGAAACTCCAAAATGTTGGAACTGTAGCCCAGATCCCTGAGTCACTGTTGGAGAAGATCCATCTGACTCAAATCAGATTCTGACATGAATGAGAAGTAAACCCTTATGTTAATCCATTAAGATTTGGTGTTTATTTCCTCAGCAGAGCCTCGCCCATCCTAACTAATATTTGGGCTGATGGGAATGTTGCAAAAGAGAGAGAAAACTTAGTAATATAGGAGACAAAAGACCAATTGCTAAACAGATGCTCTTAGGTACTTGAAAGAGGATGGGATCTACTGACCAAGTGGGAAGACTCAACTTAGAAAGGCACATCCTTGTGGAGTTGAACTGGATGATCTCTGAGGTCTGACCCTGTGCTGTAGGTTCACAGCCTGTGAACTTTTTAGGTTCCTGCCAGAGGGACAGAATAAATCCTACTAGTGAGAAAGAGAGGAGAGATGTTTGGATTGAGAGGTAGGGAAAGGCCACGGAGTTGGGAATTACACTGGTCAGGAAACGGAAGAACTGTAGAATTTCACAAGAGGAGCGAGCTCACTTCTCGTATTCATCTTCATGAATCCTCGGACTTTTCAGAAATGGTGTTATAAGAGTTCACCGAAGATGACGGTGAAAGAGCTGTAGAACTACAGGGCTGTTTGATAGCCTAGAACACAAGCAAATCATAGAAGATTCAGCATATTGCTCTCCATTTCAGAAGGTTTGGGGATTTTGAAAAAAATACTTGTGTTTAATGACCTCCATTTCAATATGAGTTTGTAGGGAGTAGCAAATACTGGTTTCCAGCTTGACTTGTGGGGCTGCTGTTCAGATTAATGAAATCTGGTATGTTACACTTCTTGGAAGGATGGTGCTATATAAACAGGAGGTGTTGTTATTCCCATAAAAGGAAAGCAGAGTCTTCTCTGATGAAATGGCTCTTACCTCAGAATCCTCATTAAAAGCTGTGGTGCAATTTTCCAAGCTGCGTTAGTGAGACTTGGCAGCAGATGAAAAAAAAGCAAATAAATAATAAGTCAAAATATTCCAGGTAACTACTTGCTGGCAAGTAAGAAGTTTTCAAGTCCTAGAATCATGCTGACAATTTTCAAATGCCTAAAGGCAGAACTTATTTATAGTAACGTAAAGGTGACTTCCAGCCCTGAAATCTGGGCCTCAGTCTCAAATGGGGGTGTAATAAAGCAAAGCCATGAAAAGAAGAGCTAATACTATTGTGATTCTATCTCCAAAGGCTGCTCAATGGTGCTGATACAGAGGGAGGGAAATCTGGTGTGAAAATAGCCACCGCAATAGCTAATTTTAAAACTGAAATGCATAAGCTGTTTCCAAACCTCTTACATTTTTTTAAATCCTGAGGCCAGTAAGTCCTATTTAAAGAAACTTAGCAGAAACACGCTCCTATTTTGGCATAGTAGAAGGAGTTGAGTTGACAAAAAACTAAGACATATTTAAAAATTATTTTTAAGTGACCTGATTTCAAAGCCAGTTTAAGGATTCTTTTCACTCTACCTATTTATCCCTATATGAGGTGACCCCAGTAGTCAACATTTTTAAATGGATTTAAACAAAGCCTTTGACAGTAAAGTTGTTTGAATTACATTTTATAAAATTAGTTGCCAGCATACCTATTCATTTTAAAACTTTTCTGTATATATGAATTAAATGTCCCTTACAATTCTTTCTTTCCCCTATTATGGAGTCTCTTCGCTATTTCAGTTAAAATTAATAATAGCTTTTAAGACAAAGTTCAGAGCTGTAAAGTTCCTCACTTGATCAGTAATCATAACTATTATTTTGTCATATTTAATCATAGAACCTGAACCTTTAGCAGGATTCATAATTAAACTTTTAATTCATGATCAGAAGTTAAATAGCACTTGGGAGAGTTTTTAAAAATTATTTCCACTTCACATCCAGATTACCAAAAAAAAAAAAAAAGTGTGCTAGAGAAACATAATGGCAGTCAGCCAAGGGTATTGTAGGTCATGCCAACATGAGCTGGCAGCAGGCCATTGTCCAATTAGCATGGCTTCATCGTTGCAGAGTAAATCACTCTTGAGGAGATGGTTGAGTCAGTCATGATGTAGTGGTACTTCACTTGAGCCAGTTCTTCTTAGAATAGGTTTCTTGTTCACTGTTATTACCTGCCCTGCTTTGCCAATAAAAGCACAGGACCATTTAGGCTGAAAGCCGAACGGAAGAGAAACATCGATTATGTATCTTGTTTCTCTTTGCTTCCTGAAAACTGAGAATGCAATTAAAACAGTGAAATCATGGTGTGTTTTTTAAATGAGTTACAAGAAAATATAGTTTCTACACCAAAATACTCAGAGTTGGGATCCAAGAGTCAGTTTTTAATCTGTTTTTTCTTTGGCAGCTTTAACACTTGGCACAAACTGGAGAATATCAGTAAAGTTACCTAATAATCTTAATGGAATCACATTCCATTCAAAAACTTGGAATGTCACCAAACTGCTTCAGGTTGCAGCTCTATTATTGGGATGCCCATGACATTTCTGTTGGGTATGCATTTGTACAAGCAGACAGCTTTTGAAAGACACCCTTCTTAGGGTGAGAACACCTGGATTCTTGGTTAGACACGCTGTAAACCAGGAAATTGATTCCGGAATTTCTTAATAAAATGGATCAGATCCAGGCATTGGAGTGGTGTGTGGATGTCGGTAGAAAAAGCTGCCCTTAGAAGCACAAAGCAAGTAAAATAAAATTGTTGGCAGTAAACAGTTAATACCTTATATTTATATTCTTGTTTGTTTTGGTTTTTAACCAAATCACAGGCTAGATTAAGGGTTGGGTTGTTTTTGCTTTCAAGAGTGGAGCAGTTAAATAATGGCACTTTGGGTTTCCTGATATTTCAGAAGTGTTCTTTTCCCTATTAACTTGGTGCATATAGTAAAATTTATCACTTTGACATAGACTCCTAAAATATGTTGACAGTGTCTCTAACCGACATTGGCACCAACTCTAAGCAAGCTGATGATTCAGTGAGCTTTACTGTCTGAGATGGACTTCTGTGTGCAGCCTGGCAAAGACTTTGTGTGAAAAAGTTAATGCATTCAGCACCCTGGGTGGGATGGAGCCAGGCCTCCAACGTGAGCACATTTTTTGACTGACTGGCAGCAAAAAGAAATACCGGCAGCTGTTCCCAGGCAAGCCAAAAAGTTGGCCCAGGGGTTAAAAAAAAATGCTGGGATTTAGCCAACAAAAGATTCCTGTGTTTAAAAGAAAATCAAAGGAAGGATACAGAAGGTCACAATTAACAGTTGAAGTAACAATTATTTCATTTCATCTTCTGCTTCATAAAGGATAGTATTAAATATCATAGCTGTTCATTTTTTTCTGATTCATTATTTCTAAGTCTTCATTTTTGTTCTATTGATTTCTATTGTAATTCTTTATTTGCAAAAGCAGATGACAAATTAGTCTTCCCAAAGACAATGTAGAGATGATACCTTTCATGGAGGTGGCACCAGCAGCCAGAACAGAGGAGGGCAGAGTGAGTTTCTGAGAGCAGTGGCCACACACGTGTATGCTGAGCCATGTTACGTGGCATGGGTTACAGTGGAATTATGTGTGCAAGTCACTTCAGAGATCTGTCCAGAGAGGCCTCTGGCACCTCCCAACTTATCTATTATTCTTATTATTTACAAAAAGAGAAGGATAGGGAAAACAGAGAAGTTACTAAAAGACAGGGAAAATGTCTGCTAAAAGATGGGACTCTCAAGGGTCTTGCCTCTTGCCCAGTAGCATGAGGGCTGTTTTCACATCTGTGCAGCCCTTCTTCATTCCCAATAGACACTTTAGACTGTATGGGAATTTTCTTTCTCCTTAGAGAAGCTATAGTAGCCCAGGAATTAAACTGTGCCCTACAATAGGAAGGTGGGAAGATTGGAATGTAGAACATCAGGATTTAGGGTAAGAGCTTCATAGTTTGAAGAAGTCAAAGTAGGATACTAAAAGATACTTGAAGCACACCTTTTGTAACCGTGGAGATTTTTTGGGTAAGTTAAATCCATCAGACTTACAAGATGTTCATAGAGAGAACTGCGATGACCTTTCAAAGTTCTGTGTTCTATTTAACAAAGAATCTCCGTGCCTCCTAAAAGCTATTACAGTAAATGTTGACCAGATGTTCTCACTCACAGAACAGAAGAACTAGTATCCCTGATACATGTGAGAGATTTCAGCTATATTAAAGGAGAATTTTATAACAGTGTAAGATGCGAGACACTGAAATAAGGTACAAAAAAAATACAGAATTACCTTCAGAGGAGTTGGGGTGAATTTGTGTGGTGCGTTTAAAGCAGATATTCAAAACGACAAGGTGGCTTAAGTATAGCAGTTCATAGAAGCAGAGGAATGGAACACATGACCCTTTCATAGGCCACTTCTTTGGAGGATTAAGTTAAAAATATTAAGCAAGATCATTTCCTTCGAAGAGTTTATAATATAGTTGAATAATCAAGATAAAACCATAGAAATCAGGGGTGCCTGTGTGGCTCAGTCAGTTAAGCATCCGACTCTTTATTTCAGCTCAGGTCATGATCTCATGGTTGTGAGATTGAGCTCCATGTCAGGCTCTGTGCTGGGCATTGAGTCTGCTTAAGATTCTCTCTCTCTCTCTCTCTCTCTCTCTCTCTCTCTTTCTCTCTTTCTCTCTGTCTCTGTCTCTCTCTCTCTCTCTCTCTCTCTCTCTCTCTCTTCCCTTCCTCTACTCACATGCATACGCTCTCTCAAAAAAAAATTTTTTTATAATTTATTGTCAAGTTGGTTTCCATATAACATCCAGTGCTCTTCCCCACAAGTGCCCTCCTCCATGTCCATCACCCCCCTTCCCTTTTCCTCCTCCCCCTTCAGCCCTCAGTTTGTTTTCAGTATTCAAGAGTCTCTCATGATTTGTCTCCCTCCCTCTCCACAACTCTTTTTCCTCCTTCCCCTCCCCATGGTCCTCTGTTAAGTTTCTCCTGTTAGACCTATGAGTGAAAACATATAGTATCTGTCCTTCTCTGCCTGACTTATTTCACTTAGCATGACACCCTCGAGGTCCATCCACATTGCCACGAATGGCCAAATTTCATTCTTTCTCATGGCCATGTAGTATTCCATTGTATATATAAGCCACATCTTCTTGATCCATTCATCAGTTGATGGACATTTAGGCTCTTTCCATGATTTGGCTATTGTTGAAAGTGCCGCTATGAACATTGGGGGGTACATGTGCCCCTATGCATCAGCACTTCTGTATCCCTTGGGTAAATCCCTAGCAGTGCTATTGCTGGGTCATAGAGGAGTTCTATTGTTAATTTTTTGAGGAACCTCCAAAAAAATTTTTTTTAATTAAAAGAAAATTTTAAACATAGAAATCAAAGGTGAACAATTCAAGAGCATTCATTGTCGATGCCAAGTTGTGTTGACTGTTGTTTGCAGTGTGGGAGAGGACAAGATTTTCCTTCCATCTCCTTCATGAAGTTTAGACCACCTAAAACCAACACTCACAGGACTGATATGACTTTCTTAGGGAGCACTTAGGGAGAGACCCTTCAGAAGAGGACACTGGCATGGCACTGGCATGGCAAAGGCCCAAAAGGAAGCATTCACAGGACATTGAGGAGCCAGCATTAATTAGCACAAATGGTAGATTTGGGGAAATAATTTAAAATAAGGTCAAATTACATGGGGCCTTACTGTGAAAGAATAAAATTTAGACAAAAGAATTTAGTCTTGATCAGATAAGCAATAGAAATTCACCAAAAATGTTGTGAGCCAAGAAGTAACATAATAAAAGATAGTTTAAGGAATGTCCGTTTAGCCATGGAATGGTTAATGGATGGAACAACAAACTACTACAGACAGAAGGCGCAGCCAGGAGATTCTCCCTGATCCAAGCAGGGGCTGAGAAAGGTCTGGGCCTGGGTGAAGAACAGGGAGAAGGTCCCAGAAAATAGGTCCCAGAAAATTGGATGTGGGAACACACAGGTGAATAAAAAGGCCATGAAACCTTGATATGTATCTGTTGGCGTTTATGTATACCCAAGGCACTGAGAGTGCAGAACTGAAAAGACAGATATGAGGAACACAAGCATGTAGGTGATGGCTGAAGTCACCAGGAATTGCTGAGCCTTCTCAGAAAAGAGAAGAGAAAAAGGGGCAGATAGGAACTGAGGTTGACTCCAGCACTGAGATTCCCATTGCTGGTTTCTCTACTAAGAATGAGGTTTCCTCTGGATTGCTGGTTTTAACCTTATCTTCATTAATTTGGGAAATATTTAATCTCTAACAGTTTATCTCACTGAGGATGCATACAGAGATGCTTCCTAAATCACCTTTTAGGGAGTATGCCTCCTGTGTGATACCATATGAGCATCAAATCTTACTTAGCACACCTGCATACAAGGACCCACAGGGAGATACCAGAGTGTATGGTCCTGGAATGGTTAATGGTTTGGACAACCAGTTCTATAACTTTTGGGGGGAAATTGGAGAAATTCAAATGTGGTCTATGTAATTAGACGAAATTTTCTTGAAACATAAAGGGCAAACTGGAGATTAATACACCCAGTATGATCTTGGTTTGGTAAAAAAAATCAAATGTGTGTGTGTGTGTGTGTGTGTGTGTGTGTGTATAAAAAGCCATAGGGACATGTGCTAAAATGATACCAGTGCTGACTTGTGAATAGTAGAATGTGATGGAATTTGTTTTGCTCGTCTGCATTTTCCAATTCCCTACAGTATACATTATCACATTTCTGTAATTATCAAAGGGTTATTTGAATAGTTCAGTGGATAAAAGGGGAGGAGCAAAGGAAGACCAAGTGAAGTACGGAGCATAATACTGGAAGAATAAAACTTCAAATATGACTTTATATGTGATTTCAGAGGTTGGTTTTCTCTCTAAAAGTGCCAGTGCTGGGGCACCTGGGTGGCTCAGTTGGTTAAGTGGCCAACTTCAGCTCAGGTCATGATCTCACGGCTCATGAATTCAAGCGCCGCATCAGGCTCTGTGCTGACAGTTTGGAGCCTTTAGCCTGCTTCGGACGGATTCTGTGTCTGCCTCTCTCTGTCCTTCCCCCACTCACAATCTCTCTCTCTCTCTCTCTCTCTCTCTCTCTCTCTCTCTCTCTCAAAAATAAATAAACATTAAATAAATAAATAATAAAAGTGCCAGTGCTGTCCCCCAGGCTTCCTGGTCCCTTCTGTCCAGCTCAGGGATCTGCATTCTCCTAAGAAACTAAAGTCCTTAACTTGGGCTGAACAAACTTGTACTCATGGTCTCATTGGTTAAATGAAAATCAACCAAAAATCAGTAAAAGGAGTTGATTTCTTCTCATTCTTTCTTATTAAAAGTTTAAGGCCTTTTTTCATATTTAAATTTACCTTGATCATTGAAATCTACAGATGCCCTTACCTTCCTGTATGTGTTTTAGTGTGACATCTCTGGAAATTATTAGTGTTATTTTAAATGGAAATAGCTCAGATGTTTTCCAAGTCTCTGACCCTATGCATCCCCAGAAAGAGAAGGAAAGACTCACCATCTAGTCAAATCTTGAGCAGCTAAGAAGGAAGTAGAGGATGTGGGGAGTCTCCTCTCCTTTCCTGTCAGCCTGGTGTACAAGTACTAAAACTGAGGAAAAGGAGAGTCTTTTCACAGGTATTTTCCAACATGTATAAATATCTATAAAGGTATCCTTTGGGAGGTCACTCAATAACCTTAGTATTTACATCAGGCTCTGGTTGTATACAGATTATGTCCAGGTAGCAGCTTCTTCAAGGATGTGTCAGAATGTTCAGTGATAAGGACATGTTTTTATATTAATCAGATGGATGATGACATTTCACAAAACTAAATGGTAATAGGCTTCTTTCATCTTCAACGGGGCTTTATTAAAACAACACCTCATGAAGTCACCGCCTGACCCTGAAAAGGTTAGACCCCTGGGTGCCCCCAGAACCTACATTATTTTCATTCCTCCCCACATCTACCCTGTGTTAGAGGGTTGCTCAGAGGGGCCCAGCAGCAATAAGGCAGTTCCCCCTCCCACGTCGAGCCCAAAATCTGGAAGAAGACAACTGACACAACATGTGTATGATTGAAATTTCAGAAGAGTGAGTCAGAATAGAAAGTGATGGATGTTCTAATGGATCTGCACCTGCAAGGCTCATAGTGGTGTTTAAAACAACTTTTACCTAATAGGCAAACTGATACCTACTCCATAGCCAACAGAATGCTGGCTCTTCCCTACTTCCTCCTCAAAGACCTCCAGAAACGTCTCTTCTTTTTAGTTTTTTTTAAGTGATTTTTTTTCTTAAATCAATCTTTAATTTGTTTACATGAGAGATCTACATTATTTAATTCTTCTTTTTTTGAAGTATTTATTTTTGAGAGAAAGCATGAGTGGAGGAGGGGCAGTGAGAGGGAGACACAGAATCCAAAGAAGGCTCCAGGCTCTGAGCTTTCAGTGCAGAGACCAAGACGGGGCTCAAACCCATGAACTGTGAGACCATGACCTGAGCTGAAATCAGACACTTAACTGACTACCCAAGTGCCCCAGTCTTTAACTCTTCTAATACCCATGTATTGATCCACTCAGGCTGCCATAACAAAATACCACAGATTGGGTGGCTTAAACAGAAGTTTATTTTCTCATAGTTCTGGAAGCTGGAGGCTTGTAGGAGGCCACCTTCTCACTGTATCCTCACATGACCTTTCCTCTGTGCACAGAGAGAGAGTACTGGTGTTTCTTCTTATAAGGACACCATTGCTATGAGATCAAGTCCTCACCTTATGGCATCATTTAACCTTAATTACCTCCTTAAAGACCCCATCTCTAAATACAGTCGCATTAGGGATTAGCACTTCAAACTGTGGATTTGGTTGGGGACACAATCCAGTCCTTAACAATCCACTAAAAAATGATGAATTTGTACAAATACAAAACAACGCATGCACAAGATTATCAACATATGTACAACCACATAACCGTGTACTAGGAAGTGATAAGAAAGAAAAAAAGAAGAGCTGCATGAACTGATACGGAGTAATTTCCAGAGTATATTTTAGAAGGCAAAAATAAGATGCAAAAAAGCACATACACTATACATGGTATGCTTCCTTTTGTACAACAAAAAATGGAAAATAATATATGTTTATAACGTACTAAAGTATATGTATAACTTAGAAGTATATACACACATACACACATTTGCAGAGTTTGTAAAAAGAAAAAGAAAAGATACATAAAGAATTATGAAAAAGGTGACCTATATAGAAAGGGAATGGAAACAGAGTGAGACGTTTGGGATGGGAATAACTCTCTGAGTGTGTCTTTTTATTTGATGCTGACTTTTGAGCCATTTAAATGTTTTACATGGTCAAAAAATTAAAATTTAGGCAAAAAGATGAAAAGCCATGAACCTAAATAGTGTAAAGGAATAGAAAAAATGAACCCAGTGTATATTAAATTGATTAGTTGACCACAGAGAATAAAAGAATAAGTTAGATTAAGTTTTACATCTGGTCCTATGACTAGACACCCTCTGTGGGATGTTCTTCAAGACAGCTGGACTGAACTTTTCAAAAATATTGCTGTCACAAAAGACAAAATGATGAGAGACTGTCCTAGATAAATGCAATATGTGACCTTTGGCTCCCAAATTATAAAAAAAAAATTCTATAAAAGACATCGTTGGGGCAATTTAGAGATCCTGAATCTAGACTGACTGCAATATTAATTTATAATGTTTTACCAACATTACTTTTCTTGGGTAGGAAAATGGTAGTTTTGTTACATAGAATATTCTTATTCTCAAGAAATATATGCTGAACTATCTAGAGGTGAAATATCATGATTTGTTTTCAAATGGTTCTGGAAAGAGGTGTGTGTGCGTGTGTGTGTGTGTGTGTGTGTGTGTGTTGCCAATATAGCAGAGGACAGGACAGAGTAAGTTGGAGTATTCATGTACCTACGTTTTAGTGGGGAAGACAAATAAGAAAACAAGATAACTTTAGAATGTAGTAAGTGCTAGAAGCAAAACAAACAAGGTGATATGATAGACAACCATCAAGGGAGAGGTGGCATTAGATACGGTGGCCAGAGAAGACTTCCCCCAGAACGGGGCCTTTGAGCTGAGACCTTAATAGCCAGAAGGAGCCATCCATTTGTTCAGCAGATTTGCATTGAGCATTGTGTATACGGATAAACCCTCTGCCTTCACAAAGTTTATGTTCCCTTTTGGGTTTACATACAGTAAACAGGAATATGTAAGTTGGTGATCAGGGTTACAAAGGAAAATAAAGCAGGGAGGGGATAGTTAATGAGGACAGGAGTTGAAATTTTAGCTATGGTTGTTCAGAAAGGCCTCGCCAAGCAGGCATCGCACAGAGACCAGGGCTAGAGCTGGGGTTGGGAGGAGACAGATCATGTAGCGTCTGACGGGACACTTAAGTGACTGGCTTTGACTCAGTGAATTGAGAATCTTTTGGAGGATTTTGGCTAGAACAGTGATGTAGTCCGGCTTATCATGCTCCGGGTTCTGGGTTTGAGAATAGGCCTGCAAAGAGGGCAGAAGAAGGGATACTAGGTAAGCATCTCCTGCAATAATCCAAGCAAGAGGTGCTCTATCCAAGAACACAGCAGGGAGGGAATGCAAAGGTTTGGATTCTGACTCTGTTTTGAAGGCAAAGCTGCCAGAATTTCCCACTAACTGATTGGAAGTGGGATATGAGAGAAGGAAAAGGATCCAAGATGACTGATGTTTTTGGCTGCAAGAACCAGAAGGATAGGGGTTGCCTGGAAGTGAAGTGCGAAGCAAAGTCTGTCCGAGGAGCAGGTCTGGGAGAGGAAACAAGGCTTTGGGTGGGTGGATGGCAAGATCAGGGGACGATCAGCAGTCAGGTGGATGGGAAAGGCAAAAACTTAAAGATCTCCAGAGAATTTCACAGCAGGCTTTTGAAAGGATAATTAGGATTGCCTTGTGTAAATCTTTTCATAGAATTTCTTTTTATTGGGGCGCCTGGGTGGCTCAGTCGGTTGGGCGTCCAACTTCGGCTCAGGTCATGATCTAGCGGTTCGTGGGTTCGAGCCCCACATTAGGCTCTATGCTGACGGCTCAGAGCCTGGAGCCTGCTTCAGATTCTGTGTCTCCTTCTCTCTCTTCCCTTCCTCCGCTCGTGCTCTCTGTCTCTCTCCCTCTCAAAAAATAAATAAACATTAAAAATTTTAAAAAATTTTTCTTTTTATTTACAAGTACACCTAACTGGCAAGTTGAGCTCTGTCAGCTCAGATGAAAGGGTTAACTCCCAGTTCACACTGTCTTCTGACTTTAAGAGTCTAGCTCCCACATGGAGCTGCTGTAGGAGGCCTCCCAGTGCTGGGTGCTGGATGATAGTTTCGGTGGGAAAGGAGGAATTTGTGCTGAAGATGTGGCCCTAGTCACAGTGACATGTGAGGCAACAGTGTGGGAGCCACCCTGCAAGGTTCAGCCGGAGTGTCACAGTGGTTCCCAGACATTTTTTGCCAATGACCCCTTCGACATGTGACCAGATTTCACAGACTGCCTTTCAGTTTGAACCCAAATTTCCCTTCCTTCTCTGCCCCACGCCTGTGTCCGTGAGGGACACACATTCTAAACATATTTCGTTCCTCAAGAGCAGGCTCTGGCAGCTTTGAAACTATTCATTCACATTCCATTGCCTCTTCTGCTCTCCCGCCAAGATTCCAACAGAGGCTGCTCTTAAAATAAGGAGGCTTTATTTATTCAGATTCTTCCTCCTCCAGGAGGATGCTGAGGGCTTTTTGTGAGAATTCTTCAAAACTTGCTGAGGTTCTGTGGACTTCAGAAAGTATAGTGAAAATGGGGACTCCAATAGCTAGGGCCCTCAGGAGACACTCGGTGGAGAGGATAGGCCTTGAGCCCACCCTGCCTGGAGGCCCCTCTCTCCGCAGCCGGAGTACATCCTGCCAGCTGTGGGCCAGCCGCAGAGAACAGTCTGGGACACTGACCTTTCTGGCCAATACCAGAAACAGGGGGGAGTGGATTTGCCCTCTCCCTCTCATCCTTCATGCCTTTTCTTCCCATCTCCCTGGGTTTATTTCAAAAGCCATGTTAGTGGAATAAGCCAGTCCCAAAAAGACAAACACTGTATGAGTCCACGTATATGACATACCTAAAGTAGTCAAATTCACAGAAATAGAATAGTGGTTACCAGGGCCTGGGGGACGGGGCGGCGGGGGGGATTGTTTAATGGTTATGGAGTTTCACATTTCAATATTAAAAAGTCGTGGAGGTCTGTTTCACAACAATGTGAATATACTTTTTTTTTAATGTTTATTTATTATTGAGAGACAGAGCAAGACAGAGCGTGAGCAGGGGAGGCGGGGGGGAGACACAGAATCGAAGCAGGCTCCAGGTTCTGAGTTGTCAGCACAGAGCCTGATGCAGGGCTCAAACTCACAAACCACGAGATCATGACCTGAACTGAAGTCGGACGTTTAACCGACTGAGCCACCCAGGTGCCCCAGTGTGAATACACTTAACACTGCTGAACTGTACAGTTGAAAATGATCACAATGGTAAATTTTATGGTACATGGTTTTTTACCACAATTTTTAATTTTTTTTTTTATTTTAGAGAGAGAGAGCAGGCAAGCAGGGGAGGGGCAGAGAGAGAGATTGAGACAGAAAGAAAGAATCTCAAGCAACCTCCATGCTCAGCCAAGAGCCTAATGCAGGGCTCAATCCCACAACCCTGGGATCATGACCTGAGCTGAAATCAAGAGTTGGACACTCAACCGACTCTGCCGGCCAGGGGGCCCTACCACAGTTTTTTAAACCCACATTAACAGCATTACTTCCATGGAGGGAAAAATATACAAGTTCTAAAACTTGAATGCCTTAGGATGGACCAAACCAGCAGAGTCCATGGAGTAAGGTTTTAATGTTATAACCATAGATGTTTCTATTATCCACCTCCCCATAATTCTGCAGGATGCACATATGTATGGTGTGCATGTCAGTGTGTCTATGTGTAAGCACTCTAGCATTTTGTAGACATCTGTTGATTACTTCAAGGGGCTCATCCACACGATGGATAATTTTACCTTTTAAAGAAAGGCCAAGAAGTACGATGAAATACCCAGGCTCATGTAATGGATTACCAGAAAATCCAGGATGCCTATGTCTGCCTCAGGTCTGGTCCCAGAATCTCTCTCTTTATCTCAGGCAACCCTCCCTCTCTGGCCAGGAGTAAAGAGCATGGTTTTCATGAAGCAGTAGGTAGCAAGATGGGTAGAGAGAGTAGCCTCTTGAAAACAACTAATCCCAGCCCCACACAAGTCCCTAAACCACGGAGCCTGGCTCCTGGGGATAATGTAAATGCTCTGCAGGATGGGAGTGAGTACCTGGCACATGGCACATGGGTCTCCCATTCGTGGTCATCATCACCATTCATGACAGAAAAAAAGGCTTCAGAATCACCCTTGAGTTACCCAGCATGCCCACTGGGTAGTCCTCTGCTAGGCTTAATGTCAAGCCACAGTCCAGGGCAGCCCTACTCGGCACAGATTTCTATTCCAGCTTCTGCTGTTACTTCAAATAGAATTGTCCCTTGGTCCAAAACTCACTGAAATTCAGGCTCTTTTATGCTCCATACACACTTGGGCCCCTTTTCTAACCAGTTATTAAACTTCATAATTCCCTGGGTCTTATAGAGTCTGGCCCCCATGGGTTCCTCAGTCTGTATCAGAAGGTTATTTTTGGATCTTATGATTCACTTCAATCCTTTTGGGGGAGAAAAGGTATGGTATTATTTGAAATTGTAACTTGCTTTGAGTTAAAGATTTCTGAAAGAGCATGATCATCTTGGCATCCAAGGCTTTCTTCCTGATCTATCTTAAAAGAACTTAGAGGGGCAGCCTCTGTATCAGCATGGCCATCTGTGATCAAAGACCAGTGTCGAGAGAAGGTCCCTCCACTGCCAACTCCACGACAGGAAGCCCTAGTTCAGTTGTTAACCTCAACTTTGTGTCTAAAGTTTGAGTTAGAATCATTAATTAGATAGCAAGGTCACAGACCTGGGAGAACTACCCAAAAACTTCCAACCCAGATTTGAGCCCTAAGCACTGGCACAGGAAACAGACAGCTAAGCAGGAGCTCGAATGGGTGATCTCCAGGAACCTGGTTGATCTCATCATTGCATGAGCATCTCTTTTGCCTTTGCCTCAGGTTGCTGGTAACGAGCTATGTTCTCTTGTAAGTTCTGACCATTCTTGATAAATTATAGATATCTACCATGAGTTTCAACCATAAGTAAATCACTGTACTTATTGCCATGTTGTAGAATATATCCTTTACCATCATCTCACCTCTTTCATTGCCTGGTGTACTCCATCTCTTTTACTTGGGGTCATATCTTCTGGTGTCTTTCCTCTAATTAGCAAAGATTTCAGGATTACCTGGTTCGTACTAAAACCTGTCCCAGAGATTATTAAGGAGGAAAGGCTCTGGGCTATTTTCTCCTGCCGTTTTAGGGTGTATAGAATGCCAGGGTGTGTACAACTTTTATGATAGTATTAAATGGCTGTTATTATGTCAAACCCGGGAAAATACAAGATGGGGCATGCTGCTGTTCATTCAAACAAAATTGTAGGTCCATGTGACTGATTATACTTGCTCCTCTGACAGGTCTAAATAGAAAGAGCTTACTTATTCAGCAAGGGAAAATCATACTTGGAAATAATGCCTGAAACTCAGACTGCTAAGTCTGCGTTTGCTTAATTTCAAGGTTCTGCAACCATACACTTGAATTTTTGTTGAATAGGTATGATGGTTTCTGAAAACTTAGGAAATCACTGACTTCTTTATTTTTTTTAATAGTGCCTTCCATTACATTCTGTCAAGACTCCCTGTGTTCTCTGTAAATTGTTCATGATCTCAGCAGACTGGTTGGACTAGGCTAGCATTCCAAGCTAAAGTAGATTGAAGGATATGTCATTCATAGACTTATAGGAGACTTGGGGAAGTTCAAGAAAGCTTTGTTTGTTTTGCCAACTCACAACTCCATATATTTTGCCAGTGGTATCCAGAGCAAACGAATTTACTATCAACCTTGTCTTTCTTCTTTGTCAATTTTTTTAATGTTTATTTACTTATTTTGAGAGAGAGAGAGAGAGAGAGAGAGAGAGAGAGAGCTTGAGCAGCAGGGCAGAGAGAGAGACAGAGAGAGAGACAGAGAATCCCAAGCAGTCTCTGCACTGACAGACAGCACAGAGCTCGACACAGGGCTCAGTCTCACAAATCATGAGATCATGACCTGAGCTAAAATCAAAAGTGAGACACTTAACTAACTGAGCCACCCAAGCACCCCTTCTTTGTCAATTTTCATATGAAGTATTTAAGATTTACTAAGAACCATAACTCTTCTTGATTATTCCCAGGGGGGAAATAAGAAGCAATGATTAAAGGTTAAAAAAATAAGGCATGTTAGAAGTCATCTAGCCCAATTTCCCATCCAATTAGGAATCTTTTTATGATAATGCCATAGGTAACTCTCCAGTCTCTTCTGGAACACTTTCAGCAATGGGGAGCTCACCATCACTCAAGAGCTGCTTCCATTTTGTACATCTGTGATTACTAGAAAATTCTTCCTCATTTTTAGCAGAAATCTACCTCCCTTACATTTTTATTTGTGATCTTATTTATGCCCTCTGGTATGGAAGAGAAAAAAAAATATCTCTTCTTCTCATAATAGCCCATTAGCTCTCCAAAAACAGCTTTGGGGTACCTGGGTGGTTCAGTTGGTTAAGCATCCAACTCTTGATTTTGGCTCAGATCATGATCTCACAGTTCATGGGTTCAAGCCTCACATCAGGCTCTGTGCTGACAGTGCAGAGCCTGCCTGGGATTCTCTGTCTCTCTGTCTCTCTCTCTCTCTCTCTCTCTCTCTCTCTCAGAACAAATAAACATTTTTATAAAAATGTTTTTTAAAAGATAGCTCTTATGTGGGTCCCGTAAATCTTGCTTTCTCAGGATTTAATAGCTTAGCTCCATATATCACATGTATTCAGTGCTCATCATGATCCTCATTGGTCAGGCCTGCTCTTAACATACAGCACCAGGACTAAATACTAGAGTATTGATGTAATCTGAACAGTAAAGTATAGAGTAAAGCTATAATCCTGTCAGTGTATTATACATCTCTTGATGTAGTCCAGGATTATGCTAAGATTCCTGGCGTCTATGCCACTGTCCTGACTCACCTAGTTAACCCAGCACTTTTCCATCCTGTCCTTACAAAGTTGACTTTTTTAATCCCAGTACAGGATTTGATGTCTATTTTTGTTAAAGTGAATCTTTATACTTTATCCCATAATATCAGCCTGTGGTTGTCATTTGGGATCTTGATTCTCTCTCTTGACGTATCTTACCAGCTTGCCACCAACATCTTTTCCAAGTCAGATATAGAACTTAAACATAACAGAGCAGACAACAGAAGCCTGGGTCACATAACCATACTTTCTTTCAGGTTGAAGTTAACATTGATCCATCACCCAGCTATTGATCAGTTAATTTTACTATCCTCCAGACCCCATTTTTTCATATTATTCAAAGAGTGACTTAAGAGATACTAGCTGCCTTGCTGAAATCCTGGGATGCTATTTCTACTACATTCTCTGAGCAGTAATCTTATCAAAACCAGAAGTGAAGTTATTCTGGCATGACTTGTTCCTAATGAAGCTTGAATCATCTGCCACTTTCCTGTCTAGGTTCTGAGTGGGTGATGGTTTGCCAAGCCCAGAAAGATCAAGTACACAGTTCAAATGGAAGTGCTGTTCAGAGACTTAGTTTTACTCACAAAGAGTATCAAAACTTTTAGAGAGCAGGTAGAAAGATTTAAGAGTGCTGCATGCACATCTGAATTGAATGACAGGGAAATGTCAGGGGAAAGACTCCTCCATTATGTAGATACATTATAAAAATGAAAAACATGGGGCACCTGGCTGGCTCAGTGGGTGGAGCATGCGACTATTGATCTCAGGGTTGTGAGTTTGAGCTCCACGTTGGGTATAAAGATTACTTAAAAATATTTTTTAATGTTTTTTTTTAAATTTTTGAGAGAAACAGACACAGAGCGTGAGTGGGGAAAGGGCAGAGAGAGAGGGAGACTCAGAATCCAAAGCAGACTCCAGACTCTGAGCTGTCAGAACAAAGCCCAATGGTGGGGCTCAAACACGAGATCATGACCTGAACTGAAATCGGACGTTTAACTGACTGAGCCATCCAGGCACCCCAAAAATAAAATCTTAAAAAAAAGAAAAGAAAACCAAAAAAATAATAGTAATGTGACTACAGTTCTTGGGGAAATGGCTGATAAGATTCAGATATGATTAAAAAACAGAAATGGAGGCAGGATGTTAGAAAAACAAAAACTTTGAGTCCCTGAAGCCCACAGTGCTACAAATCTCTATCAAAGAGAGAACACGTTGAATGGAAAGGTAGTAGGGAGGCAACCCCATCCAGGCTAGGAACTAAGGGCAAAGAGTAATATGCCTAGAATGGCTCCTTGACCATAGAATGGGTTTGTAAATCCCACAGAATGAAACACAGGTTAAAAACACACACCAAGGGCTGCCTGGGTTGCTCAGTCAGTTAGGCATCTGACTCTTGGTTTCGGCTCAGTTCATGGTCTCACGGTTCATGAGTTCAAGCCCCACATCGGGTTCTGCACTGGTGGTGCAGAACCTGCTTGGGATTCTCCCTTTCCCTCTCTCTTTGCCCCCCCTTTCAAAATAGATGAATAGACATTAAAGCACACACACACATACACACACATACACACACACCAAGAAGAGCCAGCCTCACAAAACTCCCCCAGCACATGGCCCAGGCGTTAACACGCAAGGAGCTGAGTTCAGTTCACTTCCAACATCAGTCTTCCTTACCATGTTTTTCCATTTTCTTGTTTTAGTCTTTCTCAGATACCTGAGAAAGCCCTTACAAGTCCTGCTATATGAAGACGGGGTTATGTAGGCAACAGCCCATGGCCCTCGACCCTCTAACCTCTTCACAGTTTTCAGAGAGCTCTACTTCAGTTCCTCAAGCTCCTTCTTTCCAGCACCAGAAATGATTGAATCCTGGAAAATACTGCTGTGGAGTTATTTTTGGCTCCCTTCCTTCCAGCCCTGGGCCTGCCTGCTCATCGACAACCATTAACAGCTGTTAGAAGGGGCTTTCAATTGCCTGGCTTCTTGCTGAAGTGCTTTAACACCAGTTTTCTAAGAGCTCAACTACACTGTAGAGGTGAGAGAAAAATGGCAGAAGAGTTACATAAAATCCCCTTCATTCGGGGAGTCAGGTTTTTCTCCTTTTTTTTTTTTTTTTTTTTTTTTTGCAGGAAAAATAAGCCTCTGACACAAGCTGTAGAGGCACTGCCCAGCTGAGTCCCTGTAGGGTCCAATTCAGATGATCTTGTGTGGCAGCCCCAGAGGCAGCCCTGTGCCATTTTCAGGGACACAGCCAAGGTGTTCCAATGTCTGTGCATCCTTGTGGTGAGAATTTTAGCATTCCCACCCTCACTGAGCTGCTACCACCTCACTACAGCAGCTGGAGTTCTGGACTAGACAGAGAGGAGGTAGCCTGTCACCACAGAGGCTGGAAAATGCCAACAGGACCCCCTGAGGCCACCCACAAAACTTGTACCGTGTCAGCCTCTTCCAGGAGCTTGAGGAACTAAAGCCTCATTAGTGCCAATGAGGCTGCTCGGGTGGCCCCATCCTCAGTTGTTTACTTCCCTAGAAATGACTGATAACTACAATAAACATTTGGAACGTTCTGTGCTCCTTGTAAATGTTAACCCATTGATTCTCACTAGCCTCAAAAAGGATAATGATGTTGTTGCTCATCAATAATTAACACTTCATGTCTACCAACACTTTACCACCTTTTGCTCCTTCACTCTAGAGCGCCCACCCCACCCCACCCCCACGAAGGGGAGTGACACACAGTCCTAGCCCCGTGTTTCAGACTGGAAATTAGGAGAAGCCATGTCCAAATGTCTCAGTACTTAGCCAGAATAATTGTTCAGTCTCCTAATCCTAGTATTTCCCAAAATAGGATATGTGGAGCACAACATGGAAGTGAAATGATCTCAAGTGGTATAGAAGAACTTTTTCCAAAATGATTGTGTTTGTTTTAATATGTATTAGAAAAGGTATAATCTGACATTTCACAGGCAGTCTTGCTTAGGACAGGTTTCTTTTTAAGCTAAATTTATTTAAGGAAGAAAGTGAGTTGCATTAGAGAAAATACTAAAAATTGTGACGGTGGGTCACAAGTGTCTGTAGTTTAAAAAACACTTCATAATTCAGTACTTTTTCTGTCCACAGTCCCTGTCTGTCTTGTGCAATTCCTACTCAAAGAAAGCCACAATGGCATCTTATTGGAAACATGGGGTCATGCCTATTTTCTTTTTGCATTAGAACAAGCTTTTTGTATTAAGTACATTTACATGAAAACAGTTCTTGTGTGTGTTTCTTTCAATCACCCATTCTTGGTTATCTGATTTGTGTATTTCTTTTAAAATACCCTAGCTCTCTGTTTTGGGTCCCTAAGATCTATTACTGCCTCCCCACCTATTTCTGTAGCTCTCCTTATGGTGAGGATAGAGGATAATGCTCTACCTCACTACTGTTTTGTGTTGTAGAATGTCTTCAGGACTAGCTAAGATGATTTACACTTCTATATCAGTATTTGGTAACCACATACCTCTGTCTCCTTCTTTCCTTCACATATTCCAGCTCAGTGAAGTTCTAAAGAAGGCCTATTTATTTGGCTATTGTGGATATCCTTATGATTTAGATGTTCTTCCAAATAATGGATATGGAGGGCAATAGGTTTGATATCAATAACCCAATTTTCTGTTGCTAAAATTGTAGGACAGAGAGAGGACATATGACATGAGATCAGTTGAGCCCAATTATAAAGAGCCTGAATGCCATGTGAGAGGGGCTTGGGTTTTATTCTGCAGGAAACAGGGAGATAAAGTGATTGTCATTGGGAAGATTAATCAGGCAACAATACTAAGGAAGAATTCAAGGAGAAAGAGACAATGACCAGGTTGTTACAATGGTCGAAGTAAGAAGGCCATGAAATAAGACATGTTTGTTGGAAAAGAAAGATATAGATTCCTTTTGAAGACTGAAGAATGACAGAAAAGACCTAAAATTGTATCATAATTTTCAAACATCATTGACTTAATTGTTTATTATCTAATTCTTCTAGATCAGTGCTGTTCAGTAACATTTTGTGATGATAAAAATGTTTTACTGCACTGTCCAATATGGCAGCCACTAGCCACATGTGACTGTTGAGCATTTGTAATGTGGCTAGTGTGACTAATTAAATTGAATTTTTAAATTTTATTTAATTTTAATTAATTTGAATGTAAATAGTCACATGTGACTAGTGACTATCATATTAAACTAACCAATATGGTGCAGGACTAGAGTACAAGTGCTAAGTATCATGCCATGTTTCCCATTCTCTCTCTAGAGCCTAGCATTGTCTGGCCCATAATAAATATTACTTAATTTTTAAATAATATTGGTACTTAATATTGATGCTTAAATAATATTGGTACTTAATAAACATTTGTTAAATGAATGAGTAAAAAGATACCTTATAAAACAGAGGCAAAAATTATGTCCTGTTCAAATCAATATACTCTTTTATAGAGAATTTTGACCCCCACTTAAAGGAGGAGGATGGAGATTTCCCATACACATCTAGAATATTTCCCAAATGTTCAAACTGAAGCTCTTAGCATGTACAAGTGGACCAAAATCAAGCCAAAAGGTTAGATGAAAGTCAGCCATGTGGTGGGAAAATCTAAGCCCAAGGTCTGTTCTGTTGGCCCCTGACTTCTTGGTCTTCATTTCTGGCTATTGTAGAATTGTGCAATACCCGTGCTTGAAATATGTAAGGGTAATGATCAAAATTTTTTAAATATATTTTATGAGGAATGGTAAAAAGAAAATGTGTTGGAGCTGCTTTGTTAAAATGGCTGTAGAAATATAGGGAGAAGAGCCACACATGATCGGGAGTGGAGGGGCTCAGGACTTAAGCCCTGTGACCTTGGGCAAGTTGCCTAAGCTCTTCAAACCACAGTTTCATAGAAAATGAGAATGAGAATCATAACACTTCATTTACCAAGTTGTTGGGAGGAAGAAAATGATATAGTAATAGGAAAATTTGTGGTTCATAATCCATAAAACTCCATTCAGATGTTTATTATAATTCACACAGCCTGGAGTTATATCTGAATATATGTCTGGAAGACACAAGTATGTTAAAATACAATTGTGATAATGTGCCTTCCATTATCTTTTCTTTCAATATCCATTATCATTTCTTCCAGAAAAAGAAAAATAAGAAGTCATCAAATTCTAGCCACCTACATCCAAAACAAAACCTAAACAACCCAAAAAAGACTTTTATCTCTCTTAACATAAAAATAAGGAAGGAAGGAAGGAAGGAAGGAAGGAAGGAAGGATGGAAGGAAGGAAGAAAAGAAAGAAAGAAAGAAAGGAAGGAAGGAAGGAAGAAAAGAAAGAAGGAAAGAAAGAAAGAAAGAAAGAAAAGAGAGGGAGGGAGGAAGGAAGGAAGGAAGGAAGGCAGAAAGAAAGAAAGAAAGAAAGAAAGAAAGAAAGAAAGAAAGAAAGAAAGAAAGAAAGAAAACACCTCTGGAAAAGCTGATACTACAACCTCCTTGTAGTAGCTTGTTATGATTCAGTAGTGCTTGTTGCCAGGAACTTATCTTTCCACCCTATCTCTGCCTTTTTGGATGCAGTGGCCACCTCCTCTTCCCCATTTGCCCAGGACCACCTCCCACTTGCCCCTATAGCCCTGCATACCCTTCTCCCATCTCCCTTGCTCTTTGCTTCCATCACCTGCCCCTGGCCCCCTGTCTTAGCAATAAGTTTAGACTCTTTTACTCCATGAACTGACCTTGTCAAACATCACTTCTGCAGCACCTGTAGCATATAGTAAGAAACATCTACATCAACCTGAGTCCCCCAGGGCCACCACTTTCCCTCTCTCACCCCCATTTCCCTTTCTTCACTCTCCATGATTATAGCAAAGAGTTGGTCATCATTCCATGGCATGCTGACCATCCAGAGACGTAGGCCTCTGTGTAACCCTATCCAATAACATCACCTTAACTTAGGTTCTTCCTGGAGGTAACACCTACCCACAGGAAAGTTTCAAAACTTGGCCTGCATGTCATGATCTCATGCTGTTCCCCAGATCCAGGATTTGTAAAGAGATTCCTGTTGAAAATAGTTACGAAGTTGCCACTGGAATTATTTTCTCATAATACATACATAAAGCCCATTTCTTTAAGGCTTTTGTAAATATGACCACTTTTCTGATCTTTTTGTCATTTTCTCCCCAGAATTTAATATACTTATTAAAATAAGGGGCCATACTGCATACAATCCAAATACCTGTTCATCAGTTCCAGGAATCTAAGCATCAGTTTTCAAGTTTTGCCATCTTAGTCCCCAACATTCTTCCCCACTGGGAACATGTTCTCTTTCTAACCATATTTAAAGACATGAATCACTAGAAATACTATTGGCTTTCATGATAAATAAGCTTAAATAATTATTTCTATCTTACATTTGGGTTATATCTTTTTTCTTAGCATCTATAAGGCTAACCAGAATTTACACCACTTGTCACCTTTTTAAACTTTATTTCTGATTCAAACATGTCTTTATGGCTAGTGCATAAAGAATAAGCCCACTCTATCCCCAGCCATTAGCAACAATACTAAAATTTAAGTTCTCCTTACAGTGTGGCTAGTTGTCAGCTAGTCAATAGTATGACAATTGATTGTACTGATAAAAGGGTAAAATGGTAAGCATGCTTAAATTATACAAAAGACAAACATTGAAAATAATATATTTAAAAATCCTATTATATGAAGAAAAAAATTATACAGACTTTACAAAAAAGAAAAAGCAGCAGTACAAGTCCAAGACTCAACACCTTCTAGCGGAAGCCAGCAGGGTTCTGCAAATGTTCTGTTAGGTGATTGTTATATCCAAGGTCTGAGTTCTCAGGCAAGTGTCCTCAGGGCTAAAAAGCAGTAAAGAGAAACCACACCCTGCCCTTCTTTTCCCTCTGAACGGTTACCAGTCAGACTCGGTACCGTGGTAGTAAGGGTTAGTCCTTGTGGTCTAGCCATGTTCCCAGATCTGCCACGATGAGCAGCCTAATCTGGTGATTATAATCATAATAATAGATCAACTTAGGGTACTTATGAAGCAGTTTTATATAAAGCACTGCATTTGTCCAAACATAACCCTATGTTCATATATGTAGGGCCAGGTGTGCTTTTCACTTTTCATTTTACTAAGGCTGGTATGAGGTGGAAGTCCTCCCCTGAAACACACAGGGGTTTTTTTTAATATGCAAGTTACATGACTATGAGAAGAATCTTCACTTCGCGTTTGCACTACTTGAAACGTTTCCATTGTCTCATGCATTGGTCCGTGTAAATGCAGGTTGTATTTTTGGTGGGCCATCATCCAAGGAACAAAGGCTAGGACAGGCAGTTTGAATAAATTGCATTCCAAAAGTTTCTTAAGAAATGAGTTGTTTGAAATTAGAATGTATTTTTTTTCTAGAAATAGGTTATAAATCGTGATTTTTTTTCCTAAATCAGCTCCCAAATCTCACATCTGTATTGCCTTTCTTTTTTTAATTTATTAGTGAACAGATATTTATCATCATGCAAAGAGAGAAGGAAATTAATTCTTTAGAAATAACTGAAGGGCTATGAAAGTAAAAGGAAGAGTAGATCATTCTAAGGAGAGAGGACATGATGGAGAAGAGGAAGTGCAGGTGGGATTTCAAGAAGTGGGAAAAGGCCATCTTGGGTTTAGTGTCCCCCACCCCTGCCATTATATGCCTGTAGCACCTTCTCTATATTTCTGTCATAGCACCTTTGGCATTGTATTGCAAGTGAATTATTGCTTGTCTGTCCCCTCATCTAGATAGTTAAGAACCTTTTGCAAGATTTCTGTGTGGTGGTGGTGATATCTTCAGTCTGCAAATTGACCATCTAGAACAATGCCAGCATGATAGTCGTTTGGTTAATGTTTGTCAAATAAATGAAGGGAATCCTTTAGCAAAGTTCTAGAAGCAGGAAAGTGTATGGTGTGTATTAGATGGGAATTGGAGGGAGGAATGTGACAGAGTCTGGGATACCAGCAAAGAGGATATCATTGGATTGTAGTTCTGGTGTACTTTTTCTCAGCCACACCTAAGTTCTATTCATTTTATATTTTTATGGGAAGATATTTTTTGGAGTTCCAGCTAAGGAACCCATCTTCTCGAAGTATTAAGGATGCATCAGCTTCCTCCAGGGAGGGATAGAGATCTCTATTGATTGTTCTTAATGAGCCAGTGGATCTATCTCCACCAAATGCCATAGGTGTTCACATTTGGAGAACAAAGGGCAGTTTCTCCTATGAGCCTTAATGAGGACTTGCCTGCCATTCACTTTTAAGTGCAGCTTATTCACAAAGTGGGGACTGTTTATAAGTCAGGGACAGCATGTGCTTCATAAAAAACATTTCCAGTATTAGGTTCTCTTTATTTCTACCACTTGTACAAACATGCATGGAAATTTTTGCTGATCTTTTCTTTGCATTATCAATTTTTCCTCTCCCTCCTCCCTTTTAAAAAAGTCTTAAGTTAATGTTTTTATGTTTATTTTCCATTTTTTAATGCTAACACAACCCAGCCAGTAAATTTCACAGTGGCACTCACCCCAGCTGACGGCGAAGAGCCTTGAACGAGAGCTCGGACAGCCTTCTCTGGCGAGCTGCAGAGTTCACTCTCTAGGCTTCAGTTTTGCCACTATAATTATGAGCGAGAAGCCTATGGTTAATTACAGTGCATGAATGGGAGATATTCCTGGACTTATTTGCATTCATTACTTGCTGGTCGTTTCTCTGTTGAGGTCTCCATGCTTGTTTTTACAGAGCTTTTGGCAGTGTGTCTGCACTTGGTGTGTGAATTTTTATGATCTGTTGCATGTTATTCATGCAATTTCCTGCCCTGTAATGGTATCAGTTTTCCAGACGCAGAGGAATACAGACTAAAACCCAGGAGTCTGCATTAGCATAAAATGTCCCAGTTCTGTCAGTTTGATTAATTTGTCTCTTTGTCTCCACTCTATATGATAAGTGCTATTAATGGTTGCAACACTTCATATGTCAAAGTCTTTCTTCCTAATGACTTGAAAATGCGGTTTATTTCCCCCCTTTTTGTATTATTTTCCTCATTTAGCATTCCACTCAAGTATAGATTTATGCCATGCTCTTTCATTATCTTACTGGTTGCAGCACTGGAGTGATTACATATGGTGTAGAGTATGCGTAAAGATGTGATCCCAGGGGCAGCAGCTGCTGATGCAAGCTGAAAATAGATCCAGCATACGCTCAGCACTTTTCCCAGAGGCCTTTTATTTATTAGTAACAGTCTTGGTACAGGACAGCTTGGATCCTCATTTAGCAAGATGACTTTTTGCCTTTCCGAACACTGCAGTGACTTTGCTCTATTTACTGACACTGCTGTGTAATTATTTTTGTAACCGCCTTGTGTCTCAGCATTGACTTAACCTAACATAAATTGTAATATAATCTCGATATATAATGAACTCAAGAAGCGACAGGCTCCATTTGAAGTAATGGGGCTTGACAGATCTAAGGTTTAAATTAAATAATCCTATTTGTAAGACAGCATTTTTACATGGTACACTGCTTTAAAATGAATTTCTATTCTTCTCTAGTGCTTCTTACACCGTTTTTGGTATTCTTCCTTTCAAAAGGACTTTTTCTAGAAAGAAGTGCTTTGCAGAGCCAAGGGTTCTTTCATAAGGAAAGAATAAAATGAAATTTTTTTACCCATTTCAATCACTGAACTGGAACCAGCACCATTAATGATTCGAGATGGGTAGTTATTAATCCAAACTGGCAAATCCAAATAGCTCAGACTCTTCTATCAGCACAAAACATCTGTGATGTAAGTATAATAGCAGAATTTAGGATTAAGATAATAGCTAAACTTCTGTGCATGTTTTAGGTTCAAATAGGTATTTTTTTATAAATTTGAGAATTCCTAATAACAAGTATATGTATCTATTTTCTGAATAAATCCAAGCAGAACCCTTATTTTGTGATGTCATTCTTCTCTTTGAGAGGTGTACTTTAAACAGGATAAGGAAGAAGTTCATTGTGTATATTAGCAGATAGCATCAAGATAGTGATTCCTCACCGTGTGATAAAATTTTCCAAATTGCAAAAATGAAGAAATCATAACACTAAAAGTTTATAGACAAATTACAATCTAAGAGTATTATTTATTGACAGGACTTAGTCATATGATGAGGAAGCCTTGAAGAAAAAATGAATTTATAGAGAGCAGACCTCTTTATGGTATACTAGCAAATAAGGGAAGCAAGTTAGTAAATTTCCTTTTTCCTAGTTTGTGTGTAATTTACCTGCTCTGAACCAAGAAGGCACCAGAGAAGAAGGGGGTGGGTGATTCCCTCCTTAAATCTGTTGTTGCCCTGAGGTAGTGCCATAGGTTCTGTTTGGTAACAGAGATTCTATTCCATAATCGAATGAAAGTTACATGGGGTTGAACACATAATTTCCTGCTGGGTCAGGTTAAAAATTAAAAAAGCAATTCATGATAAAGAAATAAAGTGTGATTCTTTCATTTTAGTGGTATATGATCCATAATGTTGTTGAAAGAGCAGTAATCCAAACCATTCCTAAAATAAGCAAACCAAGGAGCATTTCAGCTGCTAAGAGACGCTCCCCCCTTTTCCTGCCCACATGCACAATTGCATGAGAAAGCGTTAGACCATAGCATTTTATCAGCTTGATCATCGTGGTTCATATATTCTTTCAAGTTTGTTTGGGAGTTTAGACTGCTAATAGCCTGTGCTGTGTAATGAGAGCAGCAGCCTGCACCCTGCTCTAAAGATGCCCTCAGTAGGAACAGAATGGAAGACAAGCAGGAGCTTGCCGGCGGCTAATGTGCCTGCCTTCTTACTCTTTTTATTTTGTCTTCCTTTCTGAATTCCTTCCTGTCCTGCTTCCCGCTCTCACATACAAAGAGCACCCAAGCTTGTTCTCCAGGCTCATCCCTAATTACCTCCGTTGTGACACAGTAATGTTGGAGCCGATTTCATTCTCTGTCTAGTGGCCTCAGAACAGTGGGTGATCTTGCTTGCTATAGGAGAAGTGATACTCAGGCATGACAGGATGAATTAAGGATGGGGGCCTAAGTATTAACTCTTAATTCCCTAGCTCTTGCGGTTCTAAATTAGATTCAGTGTCATTATAACTGGGAGAATGTGAGCTTTGTGTGTGTGTGTGTGTCTGTCTGTCGGTCTATCGCTGAAACCATGTTCGATCAATTGAATTGACCTTGTTTTTCTTGTGAAACACATCAACCGTATTATGAAACAGGCAGCCCAAATAAAGAAAAACATTTCACATATCTTGTCAAATATTTCATTGGGACCTCTGAAAGCTGGTATTTCCCTTCTGCCACCAGATCTGAAATGAGAACAAAAGCACTTCATTTTTGATAAGTGGGACTTTGTTTTTCTCTGAAACCTTTACATTTCCAAGATGTCTTATGAGACTTATCACAGTTTGCACTAAGTTTCCCAGTAAACGATATGGACTCTGAAGGGGGCTCTCAGAGCCAATTATTTAGCAAATGGTTTGTAAACCAAAGACTAAAGGAAGAAACATGTTATCAGATAGGGGCCAAACAAAGAACAAAGGGAGAAACCAACTTTATTGAGCACCGGTTGTATACCAAGTAAATATGAAAATAATTTGAGCAAAATAACAAAGATCTTAGGATCAGAGGAACAAAAAAGATCAATGGACTTTCAGAATTGGGGTTTTTGTCATGCAACACTGTGTTCCATTATAAACACTTGCAGAAGTATCTAAATAGAAGACAGAAAAGGGGAAAAGACGAAAGGGTGGGGGATGATGTTCTTAAAGGCTGACTAAAGAAGTAATAGTAAGTGGAAGAATTTCAGCCACTAAGGACAGAATGGAATCAGTCAAGTTAAATACCAAGATAGTTGCTAGCAAGTAGAAATATAATATTCATTCTTGCTCCTGAATTCTGTTAACAATTTCTGCCTCTTCAAATTCTTTTGAAAATAGAGAAGTCTGCATCTGAAGCTTTGGTTGGCTCTCAGTCAAAGGTCTGCCTCACCCAGAAAACATCATCAGGAAGCCCAAAATCAATGGAATTTTTTTCAATGGATAACACAAGCCAATTTTGAGCCTGATTTAAAATTCACTGTATAAATTGATCCTGGCTTGCTACAGCTATGAGTGTACTCTGTTTTCTATTGCTGACTCTTCCAGTAAAACATACATCCACTCCACTTTCCACACTTCAAATTTCAAGTGGAAGAGAAATATTTGAAGGCCTACTCTCAAAACTGACTTATCGGACCTTGTAGAACCAGCTTTAGAACCTACCATGAGTATAGATGTGTATGTGCTTACTTTTTGAAAAATGATCTTTGATCCAAGAAAATTATAGTGTTTCTGTTTATGGGCATGCAATTATGCACTGGGCTTTCTTAAGGTACTTTTATAAACAAGCTGGAGCTCCTATCCCTCTAGTTTTGGCTATATTCAGTGCTACTAAAAAGATACATATGCTTCATTAAGCTAAGATTTATTAGCAAGGCCAGCAGCTGATAATGGAACAGTAATTTTTACATATCAACTTTGACTTGGTGCCCTTAATTGGCAGCAAGGAGAAATATTAAAAGATCTTGCTAACGCAGCATGATGCATGGGAAGTAAGAACATCAAGGGAGTTTTTTCTTCTGTGATATATTGAGAATCATAAAACCTTGGTCTTAAAATTCATCTGACCCAGCACAGAAGAAATGGGCTATATTTTATCTTTTGTATAGCCCTCGTGTCTAATACAGTGATGCTGATGATGATTTAAAAAAAAAAAAAAAAAACCTTTATTGAGCATTCACTATGTGCCAGGCACTGCTCTATGCACTTTTTTACATGTTTAACTCATTGACCCTATGGGATTGCTATTATTATGATTATTTTCTCTATATGATGAATAAACTGAAGCAAGAGAGCTTAATTAACATGTCCCAAGGTCAGCTCCTAAGTCAAGGAGCCTGGGTAGAAGCCTAGGCAGCCTGACTCCAGGGTCCATATTATTTTTTTTTCTTTTTAAAGACATTTATTCTCTCACAGTTCTGGAGGCTACAGGGTCCATAGCCTTAACCCCTTGCCTCAGAAATGACAACAGTAACACTCATTAAAGATGCAGATGTCTGTGTTTTTAACAAGTGGGAAAATGAGGCCCAGGGTGACATACCAGTCACCTGTAGATTGGAGACAGCCAGGTTCTACATCTCTTTTATTTTTTAAATTATTTTTAACATTTTTTTTTGAGAGACAGCATGAGCTGAGGAGGGGCAGAGAGGGACACAGTGTGGGAAGCAGGCTCCAGGCTCTGAGCTTTCAGCACAGAGCCCAACATAGGGCTCAAACCCACGAACTGTGAGATCATGACCTGAGCTGAAGTCAGAGGCTTAAGCAGCTGAGCCACCCAAGCGCCCCAGTATCTCCATCTCTTGTCCAAGGTTTTCCTATCCCGCATGGAAGTCACCAAGAACCTAACAATAGAAATTTGCCTTTATGCAAGAAATAATGAAAAAGATGCTGAAAAAATTGAAATGTAAAATGATAGCAAAGAGAAACTACTTGAAATCTGAAATAAATTTTCATTCTTCTCTCTGCCCATTGATAATTCCTCAATTCATGCCACTTGATCAAATAAAGATCTTAATATGTATATCATCTTGACTTATATAAGGACATGCCATTGTCTGGGGCCTCTGTTTTGAGGCATAAGGTGAAAGACATGTTTAAGAAACTGGCTATATAGACTTTATAATAACGCAGTATGGTAATAGAATAATGGCACCCCAGAGATGTCCATGTCCTGATCCCCCAAAACCTGAGTGTGTTACATAACACGGCAAAGGGGAGCTTGCACAAATGATTAAGTTAAGGATCTTGAGATGGGGAGATTATCCTGTATTATCAAGTTGGGTGCAATGTAATCACAAGATTGCTTACAGGTGGAAAGCAGGAGGGTCAGAGTCAAAAAGACCACTTTGAAGTTTGAGGTCCACTTAAGTGATGATGGAAGAAGTTTCTAGAAGCCCAGGTAGAAATTCTGGCCACAGATAATGATCAGTTGCTCCACAATTATAAAAATCAATGAACAGGGCCTGGGAGGAAGGTTGCTTTTTCTCCATTTCTGACATAGCTGTTTTCAGCAAGTCATCTTATTTTATTAGTTCATCTATCTTCCATTCATCTTTCTTTTAAAATGAAAAGGGCTCCTCACATTCTGTGGGAACTTCCACCTCTTTCTCACTGCCAGGCCAGAAAGATTTATTGGGCAAGTTTGCTGTTCTTAAAAATCCTACATCATGCGGTGGCTAAAACAACTGACTGTCATCAATGATTGTGTTCCTTTAAAGAAAGCTCCAGGCTACAGAATTCTGATCCATAGCCTCCTTAATAATTTATGACTCTGAATCCCAAACTATGCCGGTTTCTCCTCTGAACCTTTACGTAATTCCTATCATAACAGTCATGTGATAAAGTGTTCTCAATGGCTCCAAGGGGAACCCTCCTTTCACCAATATTCAGGCTATGGCTTCAGTTGGTTGGTTAGAAGCAGGATGGCCCTTCGTACTTGATTCTTAGTCTTGAATTGACCTGTGCTCTCACAGATCAGCAGCTAAGCCCCCTAAGAGTCTCTATAATCCATCTACACCTCCCATCCACCACCACTACCCACATTCAGGCCACAGCTGGCTAGTCTGGATCTCTGTGACTAAAATGCCCCCTTCTCACGTTGTCCCCAGATGTGGCTAGAGTCCTTTCCGCAGTACTCCTTGGAAGACTCCAGTGGCTCTCCATTGCTGACCAGCCTCCTCAGTGTGACATAGACCGGCTTTGCTGCCTGCATCCTGCTTACCTCTCTAGTGTCACTGGTGTCACCCAGCAACCCACGACAGCTGGACTCCTGCCTCCTTGCTCTGCGTGCTAGATTCTCTCATGTGTCTTTGCATCTTCCTTTTATTCCACATGCAACACCAGTTCCCACCAAATACCTGGCTAATCCTCAATTGGGCTTCAACTTATATCTTACTTCCTCAGTTAGAATCCGCTTCTGCCAGCACCAGTACTTGCCCTGTTACAGCTCCTATGCTGTGCTGGAATTACCTGTTGACTTGTCTCTGTCCCATCAGCCTAGAACATCTCAGACTGGGCACCCTTTCTTCCTTATTCATTGTTTTATCCTCCCAGCACTTAAGACTCCATAGAACCATGGGAGATGGTCAATATGTGTTTGTTAAGGGAATAAAGTGTGCTGTACCCTACATTGCAAAGATGGTCACCGGCAGCATCCTGTATAGTGAATTCCCTGTGGGGGAGAATGCCTGGCCTCACTGCCTTGTACTGGGTGACACAGACTCCAGACCTAACCCAGTTAAGTACTGCAGTGTAACTGAGATTAGCTGGTCTCTACATGAGGCTGCACACTTGCCATTTTGATGCATTTGCTCCCATACCACTGTGTGGTGAAGGTGAACTAAAATGACTCGGGAAGGTAGCTAGCTATAAAGTGTTATTAATTGCTGACAGACTTAGCTGTTCATAAGGTAATGTTATGCTCAAGGACAAACAAGAACAAATCTAATGGCCTTTTAGGTCGGCCTTCAATATAATCAGCTAACGATTTCTTCTATGTGATGAATAAATAAGAGGTCCCAAATCCCCCCCTAGTTCTCCCTAAAAAGTATACCATTCAGATTCTACATATATTTTTTGAGGCAATTTGCTTCTCCTTGCCTTGCTCTCTTACTGTGTCTTGCCCTGCAATCCAGATATATAAATATCTTGTGTTCTTGTGCTCCCTCTCCTGGTCTTTTCTGTCTTTCAACAAGACCATGTTCCTAGAATTGGGCATCCCCCCAGGTGGGGGCTTGGCATGTTAACAAAGAAGCTAACCAGCACTGCAGGGCTTGTTGTAAAATCCACAGGGGACCAGAAACAGAGTCACTTCTTTGTTGTTTGCAGTCCAGCTTGACTAAGTGAAAAAGCGCCATTCTGGCACAGAAGACAAACATGCCTGGCATCCTTTTTGAGAAATGCAATGCTCTCCAGGAAAAAAAAAATATTATAATAAAAAGCACTTGATAGTACATTTTTGAAAATATTCCTCCCTGGAGATGTACAGATGCATGTAGGATATGCCCTATCAGTGAACAGTGCTAATTACCTAATTATCTGGTCAGGTGCAATAAAAACCCCTTTGACATTCTGTTCCTTCCATATGCCAGATACAGTGTTCTGGCGTCTGCTCTGTGACCATGGTGAGGGGCACACCATATTCTCTACCCACCCAGAGTAAGAATGCAGAATGGTCTTGACAGCTGGCTATGCTTCATGCTTCGTGTCAGGGACCCAAGGCTGGGAACAGGGTGGTGCAAGGTCCTGCCACAGAGCTCACAGGATGACACTGCAGACTTTACCTGGCTTCCTTGGCTCCCAGCATCCCCTGGAGCCACCTTTGAATTCTGACCCTGCCCACATCTTTCTCTCATTGCAGTTGCTTCTTAGACACTTCATAATTTTACCCATTTACCTTATGTTCTTTTTTTCCCTTTTGACTTTCTAAAATAGCTTCCCTGCTAAATATGTCATTTCTCCTACTTTAGTGTAAAAGAGGATTTTTCTTTTGCTTTTTCTCAAGCCGATCTAGAAGAGCACACACCCCCAAACCTTAAATTTCTGTTATTCTAACTTAGCATGCTAAGGAAGAACCAGTTTTGCTCAACCACTGAACACTCCCAGCCTTCATTTCCAAACCAGCTCCCAGTCTTTTTCCCTCCGTCCTGCCACTCCTGCAGCGATGGTGTCTGTGTCCTCTCCTGAAGCCCCAGCTGTTGTGTTCGACAGTTTTCTTCTGTTCACTGTCGGCCTCTTCCCGATGGATCATTTTTTTTTCTACCATGGTGCTCCCTTTTATGAAGTACATTTGAAGTTTCACTTAGATGGAGTGGAGGGCACCGGTTTCTCTTGGGTAGAGAAGAGTGTTACATCCTAGGTGATTATAGAAGTTCCTTTCCTAGAAGGCTACGGGGCTGTTTTTGACAGGACCACAGTATTTGGAGGACAAAGGTTAACTGACTCACATGGATCTCATGCTCTCGCGTCTTCCAGCCTGCTCCCATCCAACCCCTTTGACAGCCCATGCACATCCCTTCTCTCTCAAAAACTGTGGCACAAGAGTCTCAACAGTGTAGAGTTTAGCATTTAATTGTTCTCCAGTTGTGGATAATGCATTGTTAGCTTCCCCAAGGTAAAACTATCCTTTTTTGCTTCTTTGAAGTTCACCTCAACACCCAACATAGCAAATGCTCAAGTAAATATTTTTAGATTGATTATTTAGTGGCATCTTGTTTGTGCAAGATGCCTCGTATGTATATGGAAATACTCATGGCCCCAGCACTTCTCTGCGATCTGATGATCTCTTATTAATTAACCTTTTTTTGAATAGTATATCATCTGATTGATATGAAAGTGTGAACTTTTGTTAATCTTTCTTTAATGTGTAATGTTGTTGCCTTCTAGAAAAAGTAATCAACTCATCTTCATAATGCAGGTATTTAACAAATTTTATTAGAGTACATGTTGATGATATATGGAAAGTGTAAGACTCAGCACTTCACTTTCAGGAATTTCTTTTTTATTTAAAAAATTTTTTTGACATATACTCATTTTTGAGAGACAGAGCATGAGCGGGGGAGGGGCAGAAAGAGAGGGAGACACACAGAATCCAAAACAGGCTTCAGGTTCTGAGCTGTCAGTACAGAGCCTGACGCGGGGCTCGAACTCATGAACTGCAAGAACATGAACTGAACCAAAGTCAGACACTCAACCTACTGAGCCACCCAGGTGCCCCTCTTTTTTTTTTATTAGTGATTGGTCACATGGATCCTTTATTTTTTTTTATTTACTTATTTTTTTTAAGTAGGCTCCATGCCCAATGTGGGGCTTGACCTCACAACCCTGAGATTAAGAGTCATATGCTCTACCAACTAAGCCAGCCAGGTGCCCTGACTTTCAGGAATTTCTAATCAAGGCAGGCACAATGGAACATGTAGATAACAATGCAAAATAGCACTTGATGAAATGCCAGGACTGGTTATCTATAAGCAGGAGCTGTTATCCAAGTTGGGGGGAATGGGGTCCAGTTAAATTGCCACCTCCTTTGCAAAGGTTTCTCCTGGCCCTTGCATTCCATATTGATGGACAGCCCCCACCCCTGTCCATCACAGCTATCATAGGTACCGTTGGAACTGGCAAAACAAAGTGAAGAATGGATCCAGGCAGTGAGCACAGCCTGAGCACATGCTAGACAGCAAGACAAAGGCTGGCATTCTGGCTCAAGAAGACAACTGGAAATGAGACTGGAAAAGAAATCAGTGTGGGGGGAATCTGGAAACCAGACAGAAGAAAATGAAGTTTGCTCTCCAAAATAGGGGGTTGCTGGGGCTCAGTTAGTTAAGCGTCCAACTTCAGCTCAGTTCACAATCTCATGGTTTGTGGGTTGGAGCCCCGCATTGGGCTCTGTGCTGACAGCTCAGAGCCTGGAGCCTGCTTTGGATTGTGTCTCCATCTCTTTCCGACCCTCCCCCACTCATGCGCTCTCTCTCTCTCCCTCTCTCTCTCTCTCTCTCTCTCTCTTTCTCTCTCTCTCTCTCAAAAATAAATAAACATCAAAACAGGGGGTTGCTGCTTAAAACAAAGTCCATGTCAGGAATATTCCCCAAAGACTCTTCAGCCTCCCTCCTGTGATTGACGATCCAGAGAGATCATAGAGGTGCAGGGGACAGGAGAGATGGTATCAACAGAGAGAAGGAGAGGTTTTTCCTTTTGCTTTGAGTCTCAGTATTTTTACCACAGTGGTGACCTAGAGATTCTTAAACCCTTGCCTCCTACACTTGTTAAAGAAAGAAATGACGATGCCGTCCAGACACCTGCTACCTTAGTTGGGGTTTTCAAAGCAAAACCACTCTGTAATGTGCTGTGGATGGGCTGTCATTGTGCAAGGAAACGAGGGCTTGTTTTCTTTTAGGGTTTTTTAGGTTTCTGACTTCCAACTTCAGTGACTAAACTTCCATCAAAATACTGGCACACCCCCGGGTATTGTAGATTCCTTAACTCACTTCTTTAAATGTGTGCTTCAGGAGTAGTTTGATTCACCCAAAATACGAACACCTCGTGTTGAAATGTGGGTATTTGTCAAAAACCAAAAGTTCGGTTTTAGAGTGTTTGGATATCTTTATTTATAGTAGGAAAGGTGTTTTCCTAGTTAGGAGATGTAAGTAAAGAGGTCTTTCATAACAGCTCCAAGCCACATTCAAAATAGATGTCCCAGAACAGACTCCTCCACGGTGCACATTCTAGATGCCACTATGACTTAGTTCCTTTTCTTACCATCCCCGAGTTAGCATGAAAAGTGTGTTTCAGCCCCACAGAAACTGGACACAACCAACCAGACATCGTTGGAAATTTCTGCCTCACCTGCTTCAGCTGCAGTACTGGCAGGGAAGACACCATTGTCAAAAACAGGACCATGCCTTCATGCCCAGCCATCTGAAGTCCTGAACACACTACTCTTCTCAGCAAAGGCCTGCTTCCAGTCCTCTTTGACGTCATTTGCCAGCCTGGCAACCTAGTGTCCCAGGGAAGGCTGTGGAAGGCTGCAGGGCAAGAGCCCAACAGATCAGGCAAAAAAAAAAAAAAAAAAAAAATGCAACCATGGCCACATAGAAGGACTGAATTGGTTCCCTCTTCATTCTCTTCCCTGATGACAGGAATCACATATAGAAAAGATTAGAATTCGAGGGGACAGAGGGGATGCGGCCGAGTGGCAAACCTGACTTCATACTCCTATCGAGGAGCGTGGGTGTTGTGTCATACAATCTCTGCAGCCCAGACGGCTATAGAGCTGTGTTTTCTGTCTGCTAGTCCCATAGCTCCAGGGCAACCACTGTCCGATTCCCGTATGGGGGTTTTGTGTTGATGGCCACTGTTTAAATCCTCCCTGAGCACAGATGGTGCCTGCATTGCATCAGCATTAACTCTTCTCCATTGGCAGAGCCCATTGTAGGAACAGGAGAAGGGAGGAAAAAATCAGTGTACCATCCCTTTGGCAGAAAGTCTGGTTTCCATATATGCATTAACCCTGACTTACGCATTAACCCTGAGCCTCAGTTAACCCAGTCACTGTGTCTCCGTTTCTGTTATATGGTGGTTAATCAAGAAGGACTTAGATGAAGGAAACTAAAGACGGTATAAATACTATTATTGTTGTCATATAAACCATGCCCCAAAGGCAAAATCTGCAGCTGTGTTTCTTCTGTAAGCCACAATAACACCCCCTTCCATTGCAGAGGCAGTGAAGAAGGCACTGAGAAGATATACATCTTTTTAGAATTCTTAATGTTTGTGTCTCAAAAGCCCTTCAAGCATATGATTTCTTCAGCATGTTCTGGTTGATTCCTGTTTTACAAATGAAAGGGGGGAGATGGCAGCATAGAGTCTCACATTGTCAGGATCAAATTACCTTCCTTACTCAAGATCAGTGGTCCTCCCTTGTTGGCACTGGGTCCTCCTGGCTACTGGAATATTCGTGGAGTGTAAACCCACTTGTGCCAGAGGTCAAGTAACAAATAACATTTTCCATAAGAGACGTGTGATCTGTCAGTAGTTCAGTTTTGATTTCAGATGGAAAATATGACTTCAGTTCTTAAAGAAGAAAAAAATCCCTAACTGGGCTTGACAGATGACTTCAAATATGTGATGGATTGTCATGTGAAGGAAGGACTCAAAATTGTCTGCTTACTCTGGTGGGTTAGCTCAGTTCAGTTCAGTTCAACTAAAAATTATAAAGAACCTCCAGTTTACAAGGCTCATGCTTTAAACTGAAGGTGGTCAGAGAAGGAGGGAGATGAATATCCTGCTAAACTCGTGACATCAATTATTGCAGAAACAAGCAGGTTTGACATTGATGTGAAAGTGTGAAGTGTCTGGTGAATCACTGGATAAACCAAGGAGAAGGGGAAGACAGAAGAAATGCTTATAGTCTCCAATGTCTATCCATCAGTGGGTGAAGCGGGAGTAAGTAAAAAATTGAATTGGAGATTATTGTCAGGGTGATAAACAGAATTTATTAGTAACCTAATGAGCAAAAGGACATCATGTTGACATAGCCTGGGAGAAGGAACTCCATGTTTATAAAATTACAGCAAAGGAGAAGCATGATGCAGAACTTCAACTATATGAATAGTTACCAGAATTGAATTCTCTTCTAAGAAAAGAATACCTGAGTATTGATTTGCCATACTGGCAGTTTCACCTTCCAGAGGTGTAGAGAGTACAAGAGTAGAATTGCTATTTTGGTCCTAATACTGACCAACTAAAAGGAATTGATGGGAGTACATCTGAGAGGATCCGTAGAAGAAAGAGATATGATCTTAGAGAACATGATAGTCAAAGAGTACATTTTGCACAGTCTGGAATATTTCAAGACCTTTCTTTTATTACAATAAAAGGAAACCCCAACACGAAATTTGCCATCTTAACCATTTTTAAGTGAACTCTACTAAAGTCCATCAAACATTCACCATACTTTAAAAAAAAATGTTCACATAGCTATGAAACACATCTCCAGAACTCTTGTCATCTTGCAGATCTGAAACTCTGTACCCATTAAACAATAATCACCCCTTTTCTCCCTGACCCCAGCCCCTGGTAACCACCATTCTATTTTCTGTATCTATGAATTTTACTACCTTAGATATCTTGTATAAGTGGAATCATACAGTATTTGTCTTTTTGTGACTGGCTTATTGTACTTAGCACAATGACCTCAAGGTTTATCCATGCTGTAGTATGTGACAGGCTTTCTTTCCTTTTTAAGACTGTGCAATATTCCATTGTATTTGTGTACCATATTTTGTTTTTCCATTCATCCCCCAATGGACATGTGGGTTTAAACTGACAAGGAAAATAAGTGTATGTTTCTGTTTAGAATAAGAAGGAAAGGAAAACAATAGCTGCTCTTTGGGGCTGACAATTTTAGTATTGAGATTGGCAAAGGGTCCAGAGTTACCTCCATACTGTGTTTCAAGGAGAATGTCTATGAGATGGGAAAATGAGAGAAACTTGGAGAAGGAACTGTAAGCCCCAGGTAGATGAACATTAAGAAAACACCTAAGGGGCATCTGAGTGGTTCAGTCAGTTGAGTGTCCGACTCTTGATTTTGGCTCAGGTCATGATCTCACAGTTTGCGGGTTCGAGCCCCACATCGGGCTCTGCACTGACAGTGCAGAGCCTTCTTGGGATTCTCTCTCTCTCTCTCTCTCTCCCTGTCTCTCTGCCTCTCCCGCACTTGCTATGTCTGTCTCTTTCTCTCAAAAATAAATAGCCTGCTTCGAAAGAAAGAGAGAGAGAGAGAGAGAGAGAGAAAGAAAGAAAGAAAGAAAGAAAGAAAGAAAGAAAGAAAGAAAAAGAAAGAAAGAAAATACCCAAGCTCCCAGTGTGGATGAAGTAAAACCCTCAAGCTACAGAAAAAAAAAAATTAGACATGACATGGTACAACTTGTTATGGTCAAAGTCTTTGAAGAATTGCAGAACCTAGGAAACCATCAGAAGTCTGGAGATCAGAAAATGACATAATTTTCAAAAAAGGGAAGAAAGTGGATCTTTTAAAAAATGACTGAAGAGCAATTTGTATAATAGAAACAATTTATCTGGACAATAAATCTGAATATTTAGACAAGTATATACTCTTGGGTCAAAAAATCAATTTTGCAAGATTAAGATGGACACAGGTTATCAGTAACATATACTGGGAAAAAGTTCTGAGATGTTCATTGATACCACCATAAGTAATAAGTGACAATGAAATAAATCAGCATTCCTCAAAAATAGGATCTAAACTGAGGGAAGTAACAGTTCTGTCTTCTCTACCAGTGACTGGAGTATTTACTCTGTCCAGATACTCTGCTGGGGATGTGGTCAAACTCAAAGATGATCCAAAGGAGAGCAGTGAGGAGGGTATCTCATAACTGGTTAGATTTCCAGGATGGGAATTTTGGCTTGATATGAAGAACCATTAGAAGGCTCTGATGAGGGACTAATTTCTCACCACTGGAAGACTTAAAAACTGTTTTGTGTTTTCTGGTTGAAGATCAAGTGGTTGATGGTTGGTTTGAAATGACTAGAAGGGTTGAGGAGGTAAAACCAAATCTTGACTCAAGAGAATTCTGGTCTAGGAAGGTCACTGGTTTCCTGAATGGGGAAAGGGTCATTTTAAATGGAAATTAGGTAATTTTTTTAAAATCTCCTTTTAAAAAATAATTTTCTGCTGGAGGCGGTTTTTCAAATGAAACTATAAACCTAGATGCAGGTTTTACTACTTTATTACCAGTGAGTGGGATGCTTTTCACTTTCATTTTACACTGAAAAATGTAAAAAAGTTACTACTATTTTATATCTATTTTAGGATCTACACTTATACCGAAATTCATTTTTTTGTAAATTATTCCATGAACTTCATTATGTAATCTTTCAGAAGGGAGATTTCCTGTTTTCATTGTATACTTTTAGAGTAAGTATGAATACGGTACCTTATATTTGTATCACATGTAAATTTTGCCTGTCACTTACCTGAGAAATATATCCATTTATACCTGAATGAGAAAATAATTAAGGCCATACATGGAGGTGAGAAGAAAGGGTGAACCACACAGCTGAAATGAAGGTTCCACAGGGTCAAGGTGTTGCAGTTCCAAGGAAAGACAATAATAAATTGTTGTTTCCCCTTCTCTGCTCATCAACCCTAAGATAACCAAAGAAATATCTAAGGGGTAGTTTCAGCTGTTACGTAGCGCCCTGATGATTCTAAGCCAACTGACACAGATAGCTACCACTTTCACTCTAAATATCAACTTTATCAGTTGCGTTTCTAATTTGGAACCAAGCTTTGTTGCCACATGGATCCCCATGAGAAAGGCATTCCTGCACTGATATCTTCCAGATTCTAAGGACTGATGCTCAGCGCAGCCTGCTAGTTTTATCAAATTCCTATGTGATAAAAGGGCTTCCTAGGATGTACAGAGTTTCACTGGGCAAGAGAGGAACTTAGCAATTGTCTTCATTCTTCAAGAGAAATCTAGGCCCTGAATCTGAATAATGTGAATGACAATAGAACCAAGTGTGATATTCACCCTTCTTCATAGCCCAGGTAGTACCACTAAGTTGCCTAGACTCCTTTGAATAAGCTACATACAACTGAATATTTTAGATAGTGTAACAAAATTTACAATGTCTTTCCATATGAAATACCATTTCTTTTCTGGTTCACTTCAGAGAAACAGCAACAGATAGGAAAGGAGCGTGAGAGTTGAACTCTCTAGTCAGAATACTTGAGTTCAACCCTGGCTGACCAGCTGTGTGACTTTGGGAAAATCCCTTCACCTTTCTGGGCTTTCTGGGCTTCACCTTTTTTTGGCTTCCTTGTCTGTAAAGTGGATGAGGATTGAGTCAGGGAAACAGAAACCATACCAGGTGTTTCAAACAGAGGGGATATAAAACAAGGAATTGGTTACACAGGTGTTGGAAAACTGGAAGAACAGAAAGGGGAAAGAGAATTAACTCAGTGATTAATTATAGGAAGCAGCTACCACTCCCAGGGCCGAAGGGGATTGAAAGAGACCTAGAAGCCTGGAGAAGCAGCTGATGCCTCGGGAGCTGCACCTGTGGAGGAGATAGCCCTTACCCAAAACTCCAGCAGGGAGTTGGAGGAGGGAGCCTCCCCCAGTACACACCACCAGGAATGAAAGAAAGAGAACAAGAAACAGAGGAAACCACAGCTTCTTTCCTCCAGCCTTCTGATATCCCACCAGTGCCCCCTATTGGCAGAGTCCAATGATAAGTCAACCAGCCAAAGAAGCCTAAAAAACATAGCATTACAGAGGGGAACATAAAAAGAATTGGCATGAGGCCAAGGGACAATAGAAAATAAGCAGCGTATGAGTTTATAATGTCAGACTAAGAGCAATTTACTCTTAGTCTGACATTATAGAAGTCATTATAGTGACTTTAGAAGAAGTAATTATAGAAGTCAAAGTTAGTAGTTGATCAGAAATATTTATATTTTCCTGTTTGTATTAAAGTAATATTACTTCAATATACAGATGGAGATAGGGGCACCTGGGTGGTTCATTAGGTTAAGCAACCGACTCTTGATCTCAGCTCAGGTCATGATCTCACGGTTTACGAGTTCAAGCCCCGCATCAGACTATACACTGTCAGTGGGGAGCCTGTTTGAGATTCCCTCTCTCCCTCTCTCTGTCCTTCCCCTGCTTGCTGCTCACTCTCTCCCTCTCTCTCTCTCTAAAAATAAACTTTTAAAAAAAAATACATAGATGGAGATAGATCGATGGATGGATAGATTAATAGATACAAATAGATACATAGATAAATAGATTTGGTTATGAGCTGAGCAATTTCTGAATAACTGTCATGAAAGTTTTTCTAATTAAAAGAAGTTTATATTTAGGAAAAACTGTAAGATACATGTTTCTGCAAACCCTTGTGACAGGATAGTTCTAGTGAAAATGTAGGAAATTGTAGGATCCTTCCTCAAAAGTTCCTAGGAATTAATTTCAGGAAGTCTGAGTCTGTGAACACACTCAAGTCTGAGATCATAACTCTCAATGATGGAGACTCATAGAGTCTTACATAATAGGACTCAAGTCAGGTCTTTGTTCACTGAACCTACCTGATTTCCTTTTTTTTAAAAACCAGTCAAAAACTACTTAGTAGACTGACCATGTACTTCAGTCCAAGATATCTATGATCCTACCAGTGACCGCTGACCTATGCTGCTGCCCCCAGTAGGCATGCCAGCTAGCCTTTGGAGTGGAGTTCCACTGTTTGGATACCATCCCCTCCCGGCTCCCCCATGAAATCAGGGAGCCCATTTCAAATGCAGGGAATAGGGTGGGTGTGTGTGTGTGTGTGTGTGTTGGCAGGCCCATATTCATGGGCACACAAGCTGTGCAGTTGATGAGGGCCCTGTGCTCAGGAGGACCCTGTGTCGTTATTCCTGAAAATCACCATGTAGCCAGTTTGGGTGGTGGAGTGGAGGAGGGCAGTTGTGAATAGAAGCCCAGGTAAGGCCTCGAAGATAGAATGGCTTTGGAGGAGGAGCCAGAAGATGAGAGAGTGAGCCATGCCATTCTTTGACTTATTCTGATAACGTGAAGCTCAGCCTTCAACATTTGAGGCAAAGGCACCTTTTCTAGGAAGGCTTACACTGATGCTCGTAGCAGTTCCTGCCCCTAGCTTGGTCTTCCCTTAGCACCCTTTAAATACTTCCTGTTGCATACTCAAATTACATTGTGACATTTGTATTAAACATCTGTCTTCCTGGTCTCCCTCTTAGCTCCTTGGAGAAAGCAACTGTTTTTATTCATTTTTGTGTTAAGACCAACAATAATAGTTGTTACTTAATGCCAGACCCTGTCCCAGAGGTTTTACTACAAGACAGGAACTGTTGGTATCCCTGTGTTACAGTTGGAGAAACTGAAGAACAGAAAGGTTAAGTAACCAGCCCAGCTGGTGCATAGTAGAGCTAGGATTTGAATCCCAGAAAGCTGGTTCCTTCATGGCTCACACAGTACACAGTGAGTGCCCAGTAATTGTTGGTGAATGAATGATTGAGTGAAAAATTTAACAAAAAATAGTGACTCAATGATCAAGTAGAGAACCTCGAGGGGCAGATTTACAAATAGAAGAGGAACTTTATGTTGTGGCTACAGAACCAAAAGCAACCCTGCAGAGGAGAGAAAAGACACTTTATCCTTTTAAGCCACATTTACTAGCACAGATGATTACTTTCTTTAGAGGAAAAAAAAATATGTGCTTGTAAATCAACTTAAATGTTACTTTAGTAATGGAAACAAGATTGCTTTCTTTGGCTCTATCTTTAGCTACAGTAATACTAAAATGACCAGAAGCTTTGGTGAAAGTGAAGTTAATTAATTTAACAAATACATCCAGAGTATAGTATGCTTGTATAGCATGCTGCTTTGGGGAGAAAAGTATGATAATATGGATATTGATTATAGAAAATTAAGCTTAGAAGTAAGTGATGCCTCATCGCTACATCAGTCTTCATCCTGCACTATGGGATCATTGCAGCGTAGAGGTACAAAGGAAGAGGGAGTTGTCACCAGTGTTATTGGTTTGTTGTTGTTGTTTAAGCAGCTCCATGCACAGCGTGGAGCCCAAGACGGGACTTAAACTCATGCCTCTGAGATCAGGACCTGAGCTGAGATCAAGAGTCAGACACTTAACTGACTGAGCCACGGAGGCACCCCACCAGTGTTGTTTTCTTTCACAAGTGCCTTGCTGTAAGAGACCCAGCCTCCTCAGGGAAGTATACATGGTGTTGCTGAAAGTCAAAGATTTGTAAGGCTGTCATTAAGCAGCCTTAAGAAGCGTGCCATCCCTCGCCTAGAAAACGGTCCCGAGATCTCCCCATTCATCTGATCAGCTTTCGGCAAATGAGCTCAGTGCTATATACTGCCCGAACCAACTGAGAAGACGTTGATCACTTGGCTTACGTAGAGAATGCTGCTCCAAGCCTCATAAAAATCCCCAAACCCTGTTTTCCATATACACCAGAAGTACAACTGCCAGATCCCTGTAGCAATCCAGAGCAGTGAAACTGTTAGATGTTTCCGTTCAGGAGCTCTGTCCAGCAGCAGGCTAGGACTTCCTGAGAGCGACCTCTGCAAGCAGCATCCAGACGTGCCTATGCCAGCTGAGTTTCCATCAGCTCCTCCTTTCATCAGTAGCATAGGGTTCATCAGAACCCATGGGAACAAAAGGTTAAGGATCATAGTTTCAGTAGGTCACATTTTCAACACATTTTCCTCCTGTGGACTCACACCACAGCACACGGGTTTAGTAGTATGACCTTGTTTCAAAGGCGCAAAGGTCAATGCCACTTGGCTCATGTGTGCCAACTGCTGGAGAAGCTCATCACCTGCTTGGGAGCAACCAGAGGACCAAAGAGTATCACTTCCTGACCTGGTGTAGGTCTTAGTCCCACACGGCACATTCCATTCTTCCCCCAGTATGTATACTGGACTGTACATTATGGGACCAGGCAGTTACATAGTTAAGTGTGGTAGAAAATACTCTTCAAAACAATCCAACCAAAATATTTCATTCAAAATGCAAGACTGCTATCCCAGGTGTCCCTAATATTGTATTTTGCATTTGTTTATCATTCCTTTAGGCCATTCCTGACCAGTGAATTTTAGCCTAGATGTGTCTGCTTCCCTGAGAGCAGTGGAATGCAGCTCCATTACCATCGGTGAAATGGAACTAGTTTGCTATTTCTAGTCACTTCATTCCCCTTTAACTTCATGATCATTACCTTTTTAAATAACATTTTTATGGGTCGTTAGTTTTGTGTGTGATTCTCCACTTCCCGCCCTTTCTTATTTTTCCCCATTATCAGAGCCTTACTCGTTAAAGACAAAGTAAATAACAATGCAGACTTGTGATCACAGTTTCATAAACATAGAGCTTTACATTGGTACCTGGATATTTGCTTTCTGAGTACAGTGAGTGAGTTTAAATGATTACTGAAAATGGGAAGACGGTGCAAGCTACCAAAGATGGAGGCTAAAACCAATATTTAGGAAGTCTCTGCGTGTTTTAACACTGGCCTGCATGTGTGAAGACACTTGCTTTCTGTTTTGTGTGTTTGGAGTTATTACAGCTGGCCTGAAGCGGACCAGAGATGGGTTCCTGGGAGGGACACCAGGCAGTTTGGAAGGTACCCATTGTATCAAAGCAACTCATTTTGTTGTTGTTGTTTAATGTTTATTTATTACTTTGAGAGAGAGAGAGAGTGCAAGTGGGAGAGGGACAGAGTGAGAGAGAGAGACACAGAATCTGAAGCAGGCTCCAGACTCTGAGCTGTCAGTGCAGAGCCCAAACTCGACCGTGTGATCATGACCCTGAGCCGAAGTCAGATTCTTAACCCACTGAGCCACCCAGGCACCCCTATCAAAGCCACTCTTTTTTTTTAATGTTTATTTATTTTTGAGAGACAGAGAGCCAGCAGGGGAGGGGCAGAGAGAGAGGGAGACACAGGATCCGAAGCAGGCCCCAGGCTCTGAGCTGTCAGCACAGAGCCCAACGCAGGGTTCGAACCCACAAACCATGAGATCATGATCTGAGCCAAAGTCAGACACCCAACCAACTCAGCCACCCACGTGCCTCTCAAAGGACCTCTTGACTGAGAGCAGATGTAGGGCAATTTCACTGTACTACAGGTGTCCTGCTTATGAGTGTTTCAGGGGATCCCCACAGACCTCAGCAGTCACCTTCTCTCCTTAACTGGTCAGGATTTCTCAGTTGACGAGTAACCATGTAATCCTGTAATAGCCTTTCCATTGTTGACTGGTGTTGTTTCATAGTAATTAACTTTCCAGTGTTAAGGTTTATCTACAAAGCTAAATTGTATGTTTCTTAAGCACAGGGCCTAGTCTTATACTTATCCATATTCCTCATAGCACTTGGGTTGGAATCCCAGCTCTATGATCTTGAACAAATTCCTTCACCTCCCTGCTTCTCAGTTTCCCTGTCTACAAAATAGAGGCAGTCATGCCTGCATTGCAGGGCATCATGAGAACCAGCTAGCCTGGTGCTGGACACTAGGAGGTCCTTGGTAGATAGTAACTCTGACTCACTAGACAAAGCCTTGCACACAGAAGCTGAGTAAAATTTAGCAAAATCGAATATGACAAACAATAAACTCATGTGGGGAAAGAGCTAGTTACAGACTCTTGAAATTTCATGGTGAGGACACCATTTCCTCTGACCTTGAACTTAAATGACAGTTTACAATCCTGTTTTCAATCATGATCTCTTATGACTATATGATGATCATTTCAAGCTCATCATGTCTCCTAAGCCCAAAAGGATGTGATTTGGGATGTGGAGACTATGCTCATTGGCATCCTCAGTCCCATGCATACATTTAAGCATCAGCTTGTCCCTGCATGGAGTGGCTTTCTCCAGCTCCTTGTAGCCACGTGGCAGATAGTGATACTGGGACTGATCTAATGATCCCCAAGGGTGTTCCTGGTTTCTCTAGGAATTTTCTTTAAAAGCAGCCATAGTGGGGGACAGTAGCAGGAATTACTGAGACCAGTGGCATCAAAATAAAAAAGAAATGGCAATAAGGGAGAAGGACTGTATAAAATAGAAATAACACTGATGTGAGTTTCCCCCACTTCCCATATATTGAACACATCTACCAAAACTCGAGTTGTATGTTATCCATTCAGCAACTGGCAGACTGCCTGGAAGCAGAGCAGAAAATGCTTCCTTATGGAGGGGTCCACTCTGCCTTGATCATGCCATTCTTCTCTTTGTGGTGAAGTCATGTTACAGTGAAGAAATGGGTCATGTGACATTCTCATTGCCTCTTTTGGTTACTTCTAAATATGTATTTCCTTGCCTTGCACTCCCTTTCAAAGGTTCCTACGGGGAAAGTACATAAAACAGATTTGGTAGATACATTTGCTGAATCTATTACCATGTCAGCTTAGTAGGACACAAAGATAGGTCAGATGAGCTCCTTCTCAATAGTAGTACTAGAGGATAGGACAAATAAGGACTGTTGCCTACCTTTGATTGGCTAGTTGGTGTGGTTTATTGGTTTATACAGTGCTTTGCTCCAAAAGTAATTTGAGACGACACTCAGCAGTCTGTGTTGTTACCTTCTGTACACTGTAATTATATGTTAGGGGCACAGTTAGACTTATGACATTCCAGTAATATACAAGCTTTTACCAGGTGTTTACTATGTTAGAGACCATAATAGATGCAGAGTTATTAAGAGAAACGAAGCAATCCCTGATCTGAAGGAGTTTGCTATCTTATGGTAGAAACAGACCCAATTAAGTATAATAAAAGTAAGATGGCAATGATTGCCCTTGTGGAACTATAATGTGGGTCTAGCAGTCATGTTCTTTTTGTTGTTGTTGTTGTTGTTGTTGTGTGTGTTTTAACCAAATATCTTGGGACTCATTATCTGACAGATTTTAATTTGGAATTTTATTTCAAGTCCTTCAAAACTATTAATAATTTAAGTTCTCAGAGCGCCTGGGTGGCTCAGTTGATTAAGCATCCAACTTCACCTCAGTTCATGATCTTGGGATTTGTGAGTTCGAGCCCCACATCAGGCTCTGTGCTAGAGCCAGGAGCCTGCTTCGGATTCTGTGTCTTCCTCCCCCTCTGCCTCTCCCCTGCTCGCTCGCTCTCTTCCTCTCTCCCTCTCTCTCAAAAATAGACATTTAAAAATTTTTTAATTAAAAAAATAAAATCCCATTCAGTTATATATGTGAGAAATTTCCCTTACTGGAAAGAATGCAGCATATAAAAATCAGTCCTGCCCTGGACAACCCACGACATTTCCTCATCTGGCAATGGGGCTGAGAGGCTGGTATCACTGGTTCTAACATGTTGGAGACTGCTCCCGGAGAAGTTGTTGTCCAAGTTGAATATTGAACAAGGGATTGAGTTCTCACAAGAGTTTTGGCTCTGTGTGCTGCAGTGAATTCAGTACACGTGGAAGTCAGCTACCCAGTTTGCCAGTTCAACTTACTCCCTTAGCCAAGATTTTTTTCTTTTTTTCTTTTCCTTTGAGAGAGAGAAAGAGTGAAAGTTGGGGAGGGGCAGAGAGAGAGGAAGACAGAATCCGAAGCAGGCTCCAGGCTCTGAGCTGTCAGCACAGAGCCCGACTCGGGGCTCAAACTCATGAGTGTGAGATCATGACCTGAGCTGAAGTCGGATGCTCCACCGACTGAGCCACCCAGGCACCCCTACCCGAGATTTTTTAATCAGTGCTACCACAGCTTCCAGCAAGGACCCCATGGTGGCTGCGTTCATTTGATTTGTACACATGATCCATAGACCTGCCTCCCCTTCCTATGGGGTCAGCAGCGCTTGCAGGAACCTAGAAGATGCCGTAGGTTTCTCATACAGGGTGAGAAAGCCATCCCTGAACACCAGCAAGTTTCATCCACTTCCATCTGAAAAAACAATTGGCCTTAAGCAATTTATTTCTAACTGTCCAAGTCAATCTCTGTGATGGGTGTGTGTGCATACACAAAACTGTGCATAAACAGCACATTTTCAATCTATAAAATGTAAAGAATCAGGAGCAACTGACAGTAGGCTGAGCCTCTGAAGATTTGCCGGGAAAGAAGACAGCTGCATGGCAAAGCGGCTGCTTATAATTAGGAAAGGAATAGCCCGTGTCCTGTGCCACTTTAGCCATTTAAATGACAGCCAGTTTGTTTAGTTCTGTAACCCCCATTCTTTATGGGCCAGGAATTGAGTTCTTGTTGAGAACACCGCTTTGGATTGTCATCATCTCTGGTATCATTGTGCAATCAAGGATGACATGATGACTGAAAAGTCCCAGCTGGAAACCATGATGAATGAGAAAGACAGAAGTCGCTTTAATGCCACTTTTTAACTTTTTAAGTGAGGGAACACTATTCTTCACCCCCTGTGGACTTTCAGTTTTTAACAGGCCATATTGCCAGTTTTGCAGTTGACAAGGAATGTCTGTTGCTCTCTTTGGCTCAAGTGATCAGCAAGTGTCACAGAACTCCTTATGTAGAATGGCTCTCCACAGGACTGATGGGGAGGGAAATTAATAGGCTTCCCATTGTTACCGTGCATTTTTGCCAGGATATTTCATGAGCGTAAACACTGAACCCCTTGTCATCTTGTTTAGCCACTTGACCCCGGTGATTTTCAATTCTGTGTGCCAGGTGATGAAGTGGAGCCGAGGCGTGCACGAGACAGGCACTAATTATTGGAAGCAGAATCATTGCTGACCCAGTACGAGATTAACTGCTCCTTTGCAGTCTTTATTCTGGGACATTAGCACTGTCTGGTTATCTTGCTTCAGTTGAGGGATTCGGGACAATAGCGGTGCTGATGGTAACGTCGGCAATTTCCCTGTTTGTTTTGCAGGTCACGGCCAGGGGCTTCGGGCCGCTGTTACAGTTTGCCTATACCGCCAAGCTATTACTCAGCAGAGAAAACATCCGCGAGGTCATCCGCTGCGCGGAGTTCCTGCGCATGCATAACCTGGAGGACTCCTGCTTCAGCTTCCTGCAGACCCAGCTCCTGAACAGCGAGGATGGCCTGTTCGTGTGCCGAAAGGACGCTGCGTGCCCCCGCCCACACGAGGACCGTGAGAACTCCGCGGGAGAGGAGGAGGAGGAAGAGGAGGAGACGATGGACTCGGACACGGCCAAGGTGGCTTGCCCCAGGGACCAGATGCTTCCAGACCCCATCAGCTTTGAGGCCGCTGCCATCCCAGTAGCAGAGAAGGAAGAAGCTTTGCTGCCCGAATCCGATGTGCCGCCCGACAGCAAGGAGAGCTCCGAGAAGGACGCGTTAAGGCAGTACCCCAGATACAAGAAATACCAGCTTGCATGTACCAAGAATGTCTATAATGCATCATCACACAGTACCTCAGGTTTTGCAAGCACATTCAGTGAAGATAACTCTGGCAACAGCCTCAAGCCGGGGCTTGCCATGGGGCAGATTAAAAGTGAGCCACCCAGTGAAGAGAATGAGGAAGAGAGCATCGCGCTCTGCCTGTCGGGAGATGAGCCTGACATCAAGGACAGAGCAGGGGATGTCGAAATGGACCGGAAACAGCCCAGCCCTGCCCCTGTCCCCGCCCCCCCTGCCGGGGCCACCTGCCTGGAGAGATCCGGGAGTGTGTCCTCCCCCTCCTGCTTAAGGTCTCTGTTCATAACAAAAAGTGTGGAGTTGTCTGGCCTGCCCGGTACCTCTCAGCAGCACTTTGCCAGGAGTTCAGCGTGCCCTTTTGACAAGGGGATCACTCAGGGTGACCTTAAAACTGACTACGCCCCTTTCCCGGGTAATTACGGACAGCCCCACGTGGGCCAGAAGGACGTGTCCAACTTCACCATGGGGTCGCCCCTCAAGGGGCCTGGGTTGGAGGCTCTCTGTAAACAGGAAGGAGAGCTGGACCGGAGAAGTGTGATCTTCTCCTCGAGCGCTTGTGACCAAGTGAGCACTGCGGTGCATTCATATTCTGGGGTAAGCAGTTTGGACAAAGACCTCTCTGAGCCGGTGCCAAAGGGTCTGTGGGTGGGGGCTGGCCAGTCCCTCCCCAGCTCACAGGCCTACTCCCACGGTGGGCTGATGGCTGACCATTTGCCAGGAAGGATACGGCCCAACACTAGCTGCCCGGTGCCAATCAAAGTCTGCCCTCGCTCACCCCCCTTGGAGACCAGGACCAGGACCTCCAGCTCGTGCTCTTCCTATTCCTACGCAGAGGATGGGAGTGGGGGCTCACCCTGCAGCCTCCCTCTCTGTGAGTTCTCCTCCTCGCCCTGTTCCCAGGGAGCCAGATTCCTTGCCACAGAACATCAGGAACCAGGCCTGATGGGAGATGGAATGTACAACCAAGTCCGACCCCAAATTAAATGTGAGCAGTCTTATGGAACCAACTCCAGCGACGAATCCGGATCGTTCTCGGAAGCAGACAGTGAGTCGTGTCCTGTGCAGGACAGGGGCCAGGAGGTAGGGAACCCGCATAATTCAAGCATGTGGTCCACTCTTGCAGTCCTTTACCTGGACTCTACCTGCTACCCCACCACTCCCAGATTAAAGGTCCCAGTAAAGGGACTGCCTCCCCCATCCACAGAGGCAGGTTGCTTCAGAGTCATTCCAAATTAACCACTTTTGTTCTAGAAGGCACTTGAAATTTGATCTAGATATCAGTAATCAACAAGCAGAGGCAAGCTAATTAGAAAAAAAAAAAGGTTAAGTCTAATGCATGAAAGCATGAGATACAACTGACACTAGACAGACCCACAGTAATAGGTTCTCTCCCGGCACCCTTTAGGTTTCCCTTGTCAACAGGAGACCCCGGGGCCATCCCTTGTCCACTGCAACGCAGGCGACGGACAGTTCACCATCCATCCTGGTCCGAGGGTCACCACAGGAGCACCCTAGTCAGTCACACATAACTGTGTAACATACCCTTTCCTGAACTCCCCGCAAATGACGAGAAGTCATTTTGAGGAGTAGTGCAGTTGCGGACCAGTCTCTGCCCACCCACAGAAGTGCTTTATAGATAAAAATTCCCAAGGCTCCATCCGTCTTACCGATGCTGGGAGACGGAGCAGGAAACACACCAGCCACATCGTGAGCAAGACTCCAGTGGCTAAGGAGAGAAAGGAGTAGGTGCCCCATGCGTTCCCCTTTCCCTCTGTAACCTGAGAGGCCCCTGCAAAGATCCGAGGGAGCCTGTGTCATGATCTGGCACTGTCTGGCTGATTGACAAGGAACCAACCTGAGACTGCTACCTGGGTCTCAGACCTGCCTCAGGAGCAGCAGCGTGAGCAAACCCAGTGAGAAGTCCCTCTTCAGAGCTACTTATCTGAAAACCACAGGAGGAAATGAAGCGTGGTCCTCATTAGGCCAGTGCCCTCAGTTCGCATCTGCACTCCCTGAATATGAGCCCCTAGTAAAGCAGGGATGCTAACCCAACCAGACAGCAGAAATGCCACACGGGGTGAGGGGCCTTTTCACAGAGCCACGTGCGGCTTATTCAGCCTCTGCAAGATTGGCAAGGAGCACATGAGGTTTCAGTTAGGGCATGTTTTGAAAATAGATCCCAAAACTCCCTGTGCCAACTGCAGAGATTCCCTGTGGTCACTTCCTCGTCCTGCTAGCTAGTCTGCTCTTCCGTTACTGCCTGGGAAAAATGGAAAAAGACAGAAACATACTGAAAGGATTTAATTTCACTAAAAGAAATTATAAAGGAAATGTGGATGGGAACTATTCCTGTCTGAATGCACATATCCCCTCAGGTTTGGGGTGGAGGGTTGTGCCTGGGCCCCTGACCTGAGAGGACTGAGTTTTTGTGAAAACAGGAAACCTCATGCTCTCTCTTCCCTCACTCATTTCTCTTCCTCCGATCATAACCGAGGTGAGATTTTCTTTTTTCTCCTGACATTGTTCATAAGTTCCCTTGATGCAGAAGCCTAGTCACTGAGTCCAGTTCATCAGCAGAATGATTTATCTTGCTGAGTATTGGTGTCTCGAGAAAAAGATAAACATCTTTGTCTTTGTCTCTCCCTTAAGGGGAGCACCACTGTTAAGCTAAAAGAGTTGTGTTGTCATGACATTTGCATATGTTCTAGGAACTGTCAGTTTCTGATAATTTCCTTTTGTCTCTCTCGTGTCCCAAAAGAGAGTTTAAAGTCACTTCTTCAAATTAAATGCCACCAACAAGAGCACATGTGTTTTTCCTGTGTGTTTGGGCCACATCACTTATCTGCCTTTAGAACTCTTCAGCTCTAAATGAATCAATCAAAAGGATGATTCATTCAACCTATAAAATAGTCATGAACAGGACTAGTCTCCCCTTGAAAAACACCACTGCTAGGGGCACCTGGGTGGCTTAGTTGGTTAAGTGTCTGACTCTTGATCTCAGCTCAGGTCATGATCTCATGGTTCGTGAGATGGAGCCCTGCGTTGAACTGGGCCCTGACAATGTGGGGCCTGCTTGGGATTCTCTCTCTACCTCTCCCCTGCTCGCTCGTGCTCTCTCCTTCTCTCCCTCAAAATAAATAAACCTTATTTTAAAAAAAGAAAAATACCACCGCTTTAAAAATATTTTTATTTTTACTTGTCAAAAAAAAATAATAATATGTTATTTGTATTTCTAAACACTGAAAGAAGAAACTTTTACCAAAACTGCTATTACAGGAATCACATTTAGCCCCTCTCAGAAGTGCATTTTAGACAGGGTTGTTAGAGTACAGCTAAAGTTTTTTTCCCAATTTGACATTTTAGTTTTCCTAGAATAGAGATTAAGTCTCAGAGACTCAGCATGACTGCTCCTCTTTGAGTTAGTAACTTACTTCCAAGAGTTACTTTGACCCCAGGGGAAGTGTGGTCCCCAGTAATAACATTGAGAGTAAATCCTTCATTCACATTGAGAGTAAATGTGAATTGTGACTCATTTTCCTGAACTGAACTGATCCAGAAGAGGACAACATCTATTAGTCTGATTTTGCCCCAATCTGCTCTGGTGAGATGTCCAGGTGACTTTTCTTCCAAATGAACCCCAAGGAGACACTGCAGCCAGAAACCAAACAAAGGGTTCTCACCTCCGGCCAGCCACCTGACAGACTGACAGGCCAGGCTCCTTCCCAGCCTCTCTTCCTTCACCACTGCAAGGAGCCAAAATGTTAGCTCAAAAGAAAAGTATTAGCACTCCTTATAATCTGTAAGGTGTTCTAGTTATGCCATCTCATTGACGCAGGCTTGTCTCATCCTTTCTGTCTCCAGCTTTGAAGAAAGCTCAAATTAGCACAATATTGTCCTTTCTCAACCACCATCTTTTAAAATTACTTTCTTTTTTGAAATAATCAAACACAGCATCCCCAGGCCCTAACATACCAAATGTAACAGGCTTTCTCTGTGCCTACAACAGGATACAAACACATATTCCTATCTCTAAGGGTTTTATTTTAATGGCATTTACTCAGCAACTTGCTTTTCTCACAGAGCTGTCTATTATGCTCGTGCCTCTACACCAATCACATGGTTAAGGCACATTTCTTTAATATCCATGGACCCCATAAATCACAATTTATTCAGCTATCACTACCAACAGACAGTCCAGTTGTTTCCAGTTTTTCCCTTCTTATAAACATTGCTGCAATAAACACTTTTGTGAACATATTTAGTAGTGGTGCTTTTATTTTTATCGGTTAGAACCCTGTAAGTGTTTAAAGGTGTGCTTTATTTGTGAAATACTACCTAACTACTTCCCCAGAAGGTTGTAGCAATTCACATATCCTTCAGCAATTTATGAATGTCCTTTGCCCATTGTTCTTGCCAGTACTGGCTGTTACCAATCCTTTTAATTTTTGCCAATCTGATGGACAAAAAATGATGATTAATTAGGTTGACATCTTTTTTTGTGGGTATGCGCCATTTCTATTTCCCTCCTGTGACTTGTCAGTTCACGTTTGCCCAGTTTTCTCTTGTGATGTTCGCCTTTAAATCAATTTATAGAATCCCTAATCCCTAATACAGGAATATTAACCTCTTATTAGACATACTTCCCATATTTTCTCCTACTCTATTTTTATGGCAATTTTTTTTCCATATAGAAAATTTTAAGTTTCACATAATCAAGTTTTCAATCTTTTTCTTTATGACTTTTGGGTGTACTATATTAAAAGTCAGTTTGGGAACTTTTTCTTACTTCCTATGATGAAAATTAAACAGGTCATATTAAGTGAAAAAAGTAACAAAACGATATGTATAGCAAGGTCCTAGTTTGCTTCACAAATCTACATAATATTAAAAAGGCAGTATAGGGGCACCTGGGTGTTTCAGTCAGTTAAGCATCTGACTTTTTTTGTTTGTTTGTTTTTAATTCTTTTTTTTTTACATTTACTTATTATGGAGAGAGAGAGACAGAGCGTGAATGGGGGAGGGGCAGAGAGAGAAGGAGACACAGAATCCGAAGCAGGCTCCAGGCTCTGAGCAAGCTGTCAGCACGGAACCCGACGCAAGGCTCAAACCCACAAACCGTGAGATCATGAACCTGAGCTGAAGTCGGACGCTCAACCGACTGAGCCACCCAGGCACCCCAGCATCTGGCTCTTGATTTCTGCCCAGGTCATGATCTCAGGGTCGTGAGATCGAGCCCTGCATTGGGCTCCACGCTTGGGATTCTTTCTCACCCCCTCTCTCTCCTCGTTCTACGCTCATGCTCTTGCTCTCTCTCAAAACAAAAAGGCAGTATAGAGAATAAGATAAAACTAGGAGGCAAAGTTGGGGAGGAGTATAAGGAACATTTTATTTCCATGTATTTGTATAATGTTTGAATTTTATTTCTGTATATCTCACATAGGGCCATTATTTTAATTGAGCTACAGCTCACACACCATAAAATTTGCCCTGTTAAAATGAACAATTCAGGGATTTTTTTCATGATTCACAAAGTCTTGTGGCCATCATCACTGTAATTTCAGGACATTTTCATCACCCCAAAAAGAAACACTATACCCATTAGCAAACACTCCTCATTGTCCTCCCCTTCACCCCAGGCAACCACTAATCTACCTTCTGTCTCTATAGATTTGCCTATTCTGAACATTTATAACAATGGGGTCTTACACTATGTGGCCTTTTGTGTCTGGCTTCTTTCACTGAGCATAATGTTTTCAAGGTTCATCCTTGCCATTGATGTACCAGTGGGTACATTTTGTATCCGAGCTTTGTTCATTTTATTGCTGAATAATAATCTACTCTGTGTACTCTGTGTATATACCACACTTTGTTGATCTGTTGACCAACATTAGGTATCTTGGGTTGTTTCCACTTTTCAGCCATTATGAATAATGCTACTGTGAGCATTGGTGTACAAGTTTTTTGTAGACATATGCTTTCAGTTCTCTTCATTATGTACTCAGCAGAATTGCTAAATCATATGATAACTACGTTTAACCTTTTGAAGAACAACCAGACTGTCTTTCAACGTAAATGCACCATTTTACATTCCCGCCAGCAGAGTATGAAGGCTCCAATCTCTCCACACTTTCAGCTCTACTTGGTTATTGTCCATCTTCTTTATTATAGCCATTCTAGTGGGTGTGAAGTGGTATCTTGTTTTGGTTTACAGGTTCATTTTTTTATTATTTTAATGTTTTATTTTATTTTTGAGACAGAGAGAGACAGAGTGCAAGCAGGAGAGGGGCAGAAAGAGAGGGAGACACAGAATCCCAAGCAGGCTCCAGGCTCTGAGCTGTCAGCACAGAACCTGAGGCAGGGCTCGAACTCACGAACCGTGAGATCATGACCTGAGCTGAAGTTGGGACTATTAATTGACTGAGCCACCCAGGCACCCCTACAGGTTCATTTTTAACATTTGAAAATTATAGGAAAGCTACAAACATTTTCCAGGTAGTAGCCTTCTTCGTGAGATGGGTTTATACCACAAACATTCTAATCAATTTTAAGTTTTGGTAAGGAAGCGATGGAAAGGCAGTTTATTTGCATAGCCAAAAGTACTGATTGATTGGACTTGCTTTATCAACATGTTTCATATCAAGAGGGATAAATGTGTGAGAGTCGAATGTGTGCATACATTTGTTTTTATGCAGTTTGGGGGGCAGGGAGAAATCGTGTCTGACATGTAGTAGAAGAGCTGTGTCTGACACTGACTCTTCCTCCCACATGCCAACTTCCCGACATATGTTGTATGTAAAATTTTTACAATCATTCTTGTGGTTCATTGAGTCGGGCATCTTTTTTAAAATGCCTGTGATTGGTTGCTTAATAAAAAGAAAACCTTGCTAGGCAGCATAGAAGTCAGCTCTATTTCTAATTATCTTCCTCTCCCTCACAGATCCTCAAAGAACTTTAGGACAGAGAGAATGAAAGGCCCGCCTGAGGTCACACAGCTAATTAATTGCAGTACAACTAAATCCCAGGTGTCCTGCATTTGTTCTGGAAACTGGACCGTGAGAATAGAGAGTAGAAGGACAATTGTGCAGGAAACATTTCTTAGTCGAGATGGGAGATCCTGTCACTGGCATCTGTCTAGCACGGATCTGGCTGTCCCCCTGCCAACAGCACTGAATCATCAGCCCAATGGGCATCTCGCCTCCTCCCCTGACAGTGTAGAGATCTGAGGGTCTTGTAAGAGCGTAGGTGTTAAAGGCTTTGAGCCTCGGGGTACTGTTAGTGTGATCCGACTCCTGTGGCTTGTATTTCCAACATCTGGTAGTAAAACCAAGAAAGGAGATCGGAAAGAAGATTCACAAAGCAGCTACGGCTGGGATCTCTAGAGGAAATGCTTGTTTTCGGCTTTTCCTACAACCTTTGCATCTCTGTCCTGCCTCTCCAGTAGCTCCCATGAGCACCCAGCAGCTCCAGGCATGGGAAATGTGCTGAGAGGCATGGGGAGAGGACGTGGTTGTGGTCCACCTGCAACCCTGTAATAAAGATGCAGAAAAGACAGAGATCACAGGGCAGTCCACCGGAGCAAGACAGTCACTATTTGGGGGTGGGATTTCTTTTCCCTTCTTTTGTCCCATATTTGAATTTTCTAGAAGAAGTTATATTTCTTACATAAATTTTTAATGGTATCTTTGTTTAACTGGGAGCAAGGGGATGGTGGTTTGGGCCACAGAATGGGGTGGAGAAGAGGACCTGCTGATTTCTGTTGGTAGAGAGGAGGCGCTGGTACTACGGGGTCCTACAGCACCACTGCTCAGGCCCTGGAGGAGGAGCATTTAGGTTTCTAGATGTCATAGATTTCTCCCACATTTGCCGGTCCCTGGGGCCAGAGGTCCCTTAGCACACTGCATTTCACTGACGGCGCAAGACGTCATTTCACTGATGTCATTTCACTGACAGCTCATGAGCTGGAGCCCCCAGAAGGTCTGACTCCACTCTGCTCACTGCTTAGCAGTCTGGTGCGGTTACTGGGCTAGGGAGTCCTCTGTCCTGTTCCCCCGGTTGTGCTGCAGAGGGCAGAGGAGAGTGAGTAGCAAATCAGCAGCAGCAGACTGTGCAAGCCATATGATGGGCCCCTGCTGCCCTGTTGGACCCTTGGCTCGCTGACTCAGTGGCCGCCCCTGACTTTTGGAGTTTCTACTGAGAACCACAGTGGGGGTCGGGGGTGGGGATGGGCACCTATAAGAAATCAGCCTTGGTCCCCTCCCCTTCTGTGCAGCCCACTTAGCCTCAAGTATCTGATATGCTTAGCCTCCTATGCGTGCAGTAGGCTGAAAATAAGTGCAGGCCAGCGGGCATTCAGACAGGTGGTGGTGGGAGCTGGCAGGACATTTCCGTTAGATTGGGTGTTGTACACTGTTTCAGAGGGTCCAATGAATGCAAATGAAAGCATTGCTGAGAAGTAAAATAAAATCCTGGAAGAATAAGTGCCTGGAGGGACAATAAATAAGATGTCAAGCCCTATAGGGCCTATTTGGATCGTAAGAATTTGCCAGAAGAAAGGGAGAAGGGCCTCCGCCCTCTCGAGTGTTTGAGCCTTCTAAGGCCATGTTGCATTAGCTGACTTTCGAGCCCCACTCAGGGAGTGTTTGGTGTCTGCACGCTTGAGAGTGGAATTTTCTCCCAACTCCACAGGGAGGATGTGGCTGCTCTTTACTCCAGGGAAGATGTCCATGGACTTGGAACTTACTTCCTACTCTGAAAATAAGAAGTGGCCGTGGCAGTGTTACCACTGTGCCTTTCCAAGAACGCTTGGGGACTTCCCTCTTGGGAGACGGTGTAACATCTCCCTTGCTTGAGGGGTAACACAGCCTTTTAAAAAGAAACAAGAGTGATCAGATTTGGGGTTTTTTTTTTTTTTCACATGGAAGAAGGTCTGTAAGCTTACTATTTTCTTTTCCTTTGACCTCTTTAAAAAGCAGCCAGAGTTGCAACAGCTCTGCCGAAACTTTTTATGGCCTTTTGCTTCAAGGACTTTGAAACGAGCATTGTTGATTTTCCCTTTTCCTGTCAACCTCTGTCCCGTTTCCCTGGTGTTTTACATTCTCCGTCTGGATGATTTTAAATACAGTAGCTCTTGGTCTAGAAGGCCTTTGACTTTCCCTGTGGCCTGAGCTTGTAGGTATGTATTCTTTCTAGAAATGAGTAAACAGGATTTAGAGCAGAAGCAGACCGGCTCTGGTGTGGAGAGACTCCAAGAGGCCCCGGAGTGCAGCAGCCTTTGCTGTGCAAACAAGGCTTTGCCTGGTGTGGAAACATCCGTGTCCCCAACAGGCAGACCCTGGTGCGAGTCGGGCACTGTCCAGCTTTGGAGTGTCTGTTTGTTATCCAAAGGGTATAAAGGGAAATCAAACATTCTTCGTATCATGATAAGCCCTGTGCAAACACAGCCCGTGGACAAAGCCCTTTCCCTGGCTGCCTGCCGTTCAGCAGTCAGAGAAGGGCTGGGCTGAGTGTGGTGTAATGTGGGCTGTTGCGATTTTGCTTTCTTGGGCCGAAATTTTACAGGTGTCGTGGGACAAGAGTTCACCATGCGGAAGTTGAATCAGGGCACCCATCGGCAGGCCTCAGCAAATGCCACGTCCAGCAGGCTCAGAGTTCTGAAGTAGCCTGACAAAGCAGTTGTATCCAGCCACAGAAAAGTCATGTAGTGTGACCGACTTTGTGCATGGGGATTAACTAACCATAAATGCCAGCATCTAGACTCATCTCCCGGCATCTGATGCAATCAAAGAAAAAGCCTGAGCTCAGAATCAAGTATCTTCATCTCACTCCCTTGAACAACACAGACATAACACTGCAGCTTCTGAATATTAATGAGGGGTTGGTTTCTTCAACCTAAACTACTTTGATCAATTAAACCCAGACCCTCCTATTTTCCTGGTGACACAAATTCGCTTGAGACCGTTTGTTCCACCTTCTAGAGCTGTGCCGTCCAGCACAGTAGCCGCACGCCACATGTGGCTTTCGAGCCCTAGAGATGTGCCTAGTTCTGAATTGTGTAAAGTGCAAAATGTGCCTCCGGTTTTGAAAATTTAGTGCCAAAAAAGTAAAATATCTCATTATGTTTATATTAATTACATGTTGAATATATTTTGGGCCTATTGGACTAAATTAAATATACTATTAAAATTAATTTCTGTTGTTTCTTTTCACTTCCTTTAATGTGGCTACTGGAAATGGAAAAATCACAGCTCTTGTTTACATTGGACAGCGTAGGGCTGGCCCTTATAGAAAGTGTAGGTTTGTAGCGCCATCTGCTGGTACAGCTAAAGCAGACCCTAACGTGAGCAAGAATTAAGTGAATCTGAGCTGGGAGACACTTGGTCTCTTGGTCAAGCAACATGCATGCAACCTTCCTTTTGTGAAACAGGACCAGAATTGAACCCTGACGTCCCTGCACCATCATTAAGAATCTTGGAGAGGGTAGTGACAAGCTTCTGGAAGATTCAAGCCTGTGCATTTAACAGAATATGAGTAGGACACATATCCATCCCTCCAGAGACTCACGTCCTCTCCTTGGATAATGCTTATTTGCCTTTGTTTGTCAAGAGTTTAGAAGTTGGAATCTTGCTGCTGATAGTATCTGCATCAGTTATCTGCATAACAAATCACCCCCAAACTCTGTGGCTTAAATCCTTTAGCAACTCTCACGGTTTCTGTGGGTCAGCTCAGGAGTGGCCCATCTGGGCACTTCTGGCTTGTGATACCTCATGAGGCTGAAGTCAGTGGCCAGGGCTTCCATATCTGAAGGTTTGCATGGGCCTAAAGAATCCACATCCTGGGTGGTTCACTCACGTGACCAGCAAGGCAATGCTGGTTGTTGGCTGGATGCCTCCGTTCTTCTCCATGTGGGCCTGGGCCCTCCACAGGGCTGCTTGAGAGTCTTTTAGGCATGGCAGCTGGTTTCCTCCAGAGAAAGCAGTCTAAGAACCCTAAGAGGAAGCTGAAACTCCTTTCATGACCTAGTCTCAAGCCACACGCCGTTCCTTCTGCTGCACTGTGATGATCAAGAGGCAGGAACATGCATCCCGCCTCTTGACAGAGGAAGGTCAACATGCTGTGAAAGAGAATATGAGATGGAATGGCCATTGTATTTTTGGAAAATGGGCAAAGGGCCCAACTTCGTATAGCCTTGGGCAGCTCAAAAGCATGCCCCATTTTGCAAATGAGGAAATTGAGGCTCAGAGAAGTAAGGTGACTAGCCTGACGTCTCATGGCTGGTGGAAGGACTAAAGCCCAGTTCGAACTCCTCTAGTCCACCCTGGTGGAGGCCATCCAAGTTCCCTCGCTGCATCTCCTTATGCTCTTATAACTGAAAACCACACTGGTTGTTGCATCTTTCCAGCATCTTCGACGTGTGTGATGCTGTCCTCATTCAAGTGTTTTAGATCATTCCTTCAAAGATATCTGTCTGTAAATTGTTATTTTATTGAGCTGAGGCTCAATGGAAGTAGGTTTCAACTAACTGTAGATTCTTTCATAAAATTGCTGTAGCAATGAAAAAGCACACATTTTCCAAAATCTTCCATGCTGTTTGTTTCAAGAATCTCAGGAACAATAACCACATTATAATTTGTGTGTTCATGTGCTGTTTAACTCTCTAAATATTACATCTTACTTATATTTGAAACAAGAAAGAATTAATTGCTGCTTGCTTTTGAGTAGTTTCCATACTATTTGATCCTCTTAAAAGGAGGTTTTACCATTTTTTTTTTTGGTGTTCTGCCAGCTGGAATTCAAACTAAAAGCCAGCTACCATAATCATATTCTGCTGTTCTTGGTTTCAGGTCAAACTTCCCTTTCCTGTAGATCAAATCACAGATCTTCCAAGGAACGATTTCCAGATGATGATTAAGATGCACAAGCTAACCTCAGAACAGTTAGAGTTCATTCACGACGTCCGACGGCGCAGCAAGAACCGCATCGCGGCCCAGCGCTGCCGCAAGAGGAAACTGGACTGTATTCAGAATTTAGAATGTGAAATTCGCAAATTGGTGAGTTGACCCATTCACCGCTACCAGCAACCTGGAGTGACCAGGACTGATGCAGAATTGCAGAAGTGAAGGCTAGAGAAGTGGAGAGAAGGGTCACCGTTTGGGGAAGTTTGGGTTTATTTTTAAACAAGTTTCTCAACAAAAAGAATAGCTTTCTATCTGCAGTTGTGTGGGTCTGTGCAGGGCTATAATCAGGCTTCAGTATTTTATATCCTTCAGCCATATGTATAGAGGTAGTCCTTTCTTTTTTTCCATTCAGCATGGACTAGTTGCTAACATTTATTGCATGCCTGTGTGAGCCAGGTATCATTCTCAACTGGTTTTGTAAATGATCACATTGAATCCTCACATCAACCCAATCTTTAGGTGCTATTTTATCTCCAGTTACAGAGGAGACGAGCGCAGAGAAGTGTGCTCACTCTCCGCTATGCGGCAGAGGTTGAATGCAAACCCAGTTGTCTGATTCCAAATCTTGTATTTTCACCACCGCTTTCTCCTGGGTTCCCCAGAAGAATGTAGAATCCAGACAGGACACCACATGATCTCCTAAAGCCCCTCACAGCCCCAGGGTCCTTGATTTTGTGATTCTGCCTCGAAGTGGCTGGAACCTCTTCCCTGTGCCTGAGGCTATTTTGTCTCGGGGAACAAGCTCCCATCCCCTAGGCTTCCCTCACTGGGATCACTATGCCCCCTTCTCCTTTGTAAGCAAGTTTAAGCTTCAGAAAGTAACTCCAGGTGGCCTCTGGCTCCTGTCTGTAGCTTTGAAGACAATCAGTGCAACCTCATTCAGCTGGGCCTTTCTGCTGGCCAAATACTAGAAACATCTTACGTACTGTGTCTGTGTCAAGCTGAGGAAGAGAGAGGTCACATGATGTGGTTATGCTCTCAGTGTGGGTCCTCAGATTATATACATAATAATCCTTTGCCTCGTGGTAAACCACTGTCCCAATGAGAACCTCAAAACAAGATAAAACATTTGAAAAGCATGAATAAATGTTACCTGTTATCAAGGACCTCAGGATATTTTTTCTTTTTCTTTTTTTTTTTTTCTTTTTAATTAACTCCCAGGGCACCTGGATGGCTCAGGCTGTTAAGCATCCAACTCTTGGGTTTGACTGAGGTCATGATCTCACAGTTCATGAGCTCAAGCCCCACATCAGGCTCCGAGTTGACAATGCGGAGCCTATGTGGGATTCCCTACCTGTCTCTCTGGCCCTCCCCTGCTCATGTGCGCACTCTCTCTCTCTCTCAAATAAATAAACTTTTTCTTAACGTTTTATTTATTTTTGAGATAAAGACAGAGCATGAGCGGGGGAGGGGCAGAGAGAGAGGGAAACACAGAACCCCAAGCAGACTCCAGGCTCTGAGCTGTCAGCACAGAGCCCAACATGGGGCTTGAACTCACGAACCGTGAGATCATGACCTGAGCTGAAAGTCAGGCACTTCACTGACTGAGCCACCCAGGCACCCCTCACATACATAAATAAACTTTAAAAAATAATAAAATAAGATAAAAAATAAATTAACTCCCACCAAGCAGAGGAAATCCTCTCATGTACAGTGGTTATATCCCCTACAAAATAAAGCCCAAGCTTCTTAAAAGACATTCGTGCTTTCCAAGGTTCAGTCTGTAGCTACCTCCAGCATCACCTTCCACTCCTGTCCTTGAACTTGACCCCTAATAAAATCAAACTCTTCACACTTCCTGCCATCTGTGTTTATACTTCTGTATTTGTGCCTCTGCTGTCTGCCTTGGACATTTCTCGACCATTTTCTTCTCTAACTTCATCCTTCATCCTTTGAGACTCCGATTACTGCCACCTCTCTAGGAAACCCCTTCCCTGAGTCCCTGCTGAGGCTGGGCACCTAGCCCTGGAGCCCTGATCTGACCTCTGGCTTCATGATTATCACTGCAGTCTTGCATCCTCTGGGTGTGTCTGTTTCTCCAGCTCCTGGCCCTAGATGGTAGGTTCCTCACAATAAGGACAGTGACTGGATCACCTCTCAGTCTCCAGTGCAGGCCCGGTGAGACCTTCAGGAAATGTCTTTTGCCCTGAAATTTCTTTGAAATTGTGACCGGATTGTGGGTTTATGAATTCCTTCTTTCTTTCAAATTTTTCTTTAATGGTGCTTTAACAACAACAAAAATTTGTATTTAAGCCACGTAAGGGGGCAAGACATTGCTGCTGGTGACTATGGGTCTTCTGCAAGCCTACTGGGCTTAGAGAGGGACCCAGGCAAGCCTGAGCCAACTCAGTCAGGACCTTGGGCACATGTCCATGGTCATTCAGCCCTGTGTAGAATGATTCTCATCACCCACATTTGAGACACACCTGATTTTTGTAATTAGCTTTCTTTCTGTGTATTTTTTGTAGTTAGAATTCTGTCTTCCCATGAACTTTTGTAATACTGAACAAATAATAAAGTCTAAGCCACACACCAGGCAGATATCTAAAGCACGTTGCTTAATATTGTTTTCAGTTGAAAAATGGAAAGGGCACCTCCTACTTCTCCTCCCACTTTTTTGGAAATTTCTCAAATAATATGCTGCATTTTGCTGCCGAATGAGAGTGTCCTACGCTCATCAATGTATTATCTGTGACTTAGAGCTTCACGCTTCTAACCAGGGCCTTGATTTAGACTGCCTTTCCTACGGAGAGCCAAAACACTGTCACAGCAGCATTTCATTTTCTTCCCCCTAAAAGTGGCCCGGAACATTCTGCTGATTAGTAGGGGGTCGGTGGCTTGGCCAAGATGATGGGGCAGGATCAAGCCTGAGTTGCCCCTCCTGGGGCTGGGCGGTGTTGCCTCCCGCTTTGCAGACCTCCAGGTCTTCCTGGCCGTCCGTGTTGCACAGCCACAAATGTTAAGATTTTTTTCTCGAGGAGACCTCCTGGATGTTTTCTCTCCTATCCGGCACCCTCTACCTGCGGTGCTGTGCCACTCACCTAGTCCGGGCGGCAGGGATGGCACTGGCAGGCAGGGGCAGGCCAGTCTGCCCTGAGCGTCTTCTGCACGCACACACTCACTCCCTACCCGCATGCTGCCTCCGGCACGCCACTCAGCTCTTGCAAACTTGCATAATGTATTTCTCTCAACTTGCACTTGTACATCTGTTTATTTTTCATTTTTAAAACATGTTTTCTTGATAAATTTATAAATATTTTAGCAGGTGCCCTTTCCCCGTGTAAATCTCTGTCTCCAATACACATGCCCACGCTGCCTGCCAGATTGCATTCATGCTACAGCGCGTGCAGCTCCCATGTCGGAGCCCCCATGTCGTATGTTTGCTTCTCTCCCCTGCTTTCTCCCTCTCTCTCTCTCTCTCTCTGTCACCCCCCACCTTCTATTTTCCCTCCCATCTGGTGGTGATGTGCAGTTTCCTCATCTCTTTCACTGTGTGTGCCTCTGGGGACCTCTACATCTTCTCTCCTCACACAGATAGTTCAGGTGAAACCTTAACCAGTCTCTCCTCTGGTGGCGAAATTCATCTCTCTGATGGGATGATGAATTTTCGTAACACAAGAGCTTGTATGGGGTTTTCTTTGAGGACAACATCTCAGAACCGGGGGCTCGTCTGCTAGGGCTCAGTCTCCACGCCTCTGTGTGCCCTTCCCGTGTCACAGTCCCCACCTGTCCTAAAGAGGATCTGTTGTGTTCAGTCTGTATGCTGCAAAGGCCAGAAGGCCTGCTATTTAATAGAACCATATGAAATTGCCCATGGCCGATTTTTCGTTGATTTTCATCAATTTTTTTATTAGACTTTTCTTTTTAGAGAAGTTTTTGGTTCACAGCACAACTGAATGCTCCTGCCCCCTGCCCCTATACACTCATCACCACCAGCCCCCCTTATCAACATCTCCCACTGGAGTAAGTGCATTTGTTACAATTGAGGAACTTATTTTGACACATCATAATCACCCAAAGTCCACAATTTATATCAGGACTGGCATTGTATTATACTCTACAGATTGGGACAAATGTATCCACCATGACTGTATCATTGAGTAAATTCCCTGCCCTAAAAATCCTCAGTGCTTTACGTGTTCATCCTCTCCCTCCTCCAATCCCTGGCAACCACTGGTCATTTTACCATCTCTGTAGTTTTGCCTTCTTCCAAAATGCCATGAAGTTGAAATTGGTCCACTTCTGACCTTCAGAAATACATCTGGGGGAGATTTTTCAACTACAGAGTTTGGGACTGAGGGTTTTCCAAATACTTCTCTACAAACCCCAAATTCCAGGAAACCAGAACCTCGACTCCCTGCAGTTTTCTGGCAATGGTGATTTTGCTGGCCACTTGGCCAGACCCCAGAGAGGGATGAGGAGCTGCCACAGGGAAAGTGTGAGGCTCACTGGCACATCTAGACATCTCGGATAGGACACTTAACCCCGGGCTCCTTGAATATGTTTTGTAGGTGCCTCGATCCTGGCCTAGCCATTCACGAGTTACACTGTAATCCCAAATGCAAAAGCCAGTTGGAAAACCCCCAGAAACCAGGGCTTCTGTTCTCCCGATCAGGCTTCATCAGGCTTTCTCACTTCTCTCTGCCGTCCAGGTGTGTGAGAAAGAGAAGCTGTTGTCAGAGAGGAACCAGCTGAAAGCCTGCATGGGGGAGCTGCTGGACAACTTCTCCTGCCTTTCCCAGGAAGTGTGCCGCGACATCCAGAGCCCCGAGCAGATCCAGGCCCTGCACCGGTACTGCCCTGTCCTCAGACCCGTGGGCCTCCCCGCAGCCTCCAGTATTAACCCTGCGCCCTTGAGTGTGGAGCAGAACCTGGCCGCCTCCCAGTGCACGGTGGGGGAAAGCGCCCCCTGCTGCCTGGAGCCGGGAGCGGCTCCCCCCGGCCCTCCCTGGGCGCCCGGCAACACCTCGGAAAATTGTACTTCCGGGAGGAGGCCGGAAGGCGCTGGCCCCGGAACCTTCTCGGAGAGAGGGCCTCCTCTTGAATCCCGGAGCCAGACGGTGACCGTGGACTTCTGCCAGGAAATGACTGACAAGTGTACGACTGACGAACAGCCCAGGAAAGATTACACCTAGTGACGCGGCCTGCCTCCCACTTCTCACACCTCTCCCACCCAGGTGTTCTCCGGTCAGCCTGTGGTGCTGCTCATCTGTTGTCTGGAAGAACCGAGAAGAATTTGGTGCACACTACAGCGTTCTTAGCAGCAATACTGTTTCTGAGTATTCCCTCCTCTCTTCAAGCGGGAGTGATATACAGTTCCCTTCACAATGGTGCTACCCCTTGCTCAGGCGAGGAAAGACGGGCGGTGCTGACGCTGCCTGTCTGTGGGTTAATTTCAGTCTCAACAGGGATAGACTAGAACACCTCTAGGACCCAACCACGGATTTTTTTTCTCAGTGGCCCATGTCACAAACCCTATCTCAGGAATTTCTTCTGAATGTTCAATTTTTTTCATTGAAGACAGCTTCTATACACATCAAAGTTTTATAGCTAGACTGTACATATTATATATAATATATATATATAAAATATATATATCCATATGCAAAAGTCCTGCATGCCTCAATTTTCTCATCCTAAAACTGGAAAACTTCATTTTTCATTTATAAACAGGTTCCAACATTCCTCTTCTTTTGTCGCTGATGCTAGAACTAGTTTGGTAACTGTTAACATGGTCATTTTTCTTGCTTCACAGTTCAGTTTCAATTTGTACTTATTTATGGAACAGAATTCAATGTTGGGAGCTTTTTTTTGAGGTTTTATTTCAGACCCTTTATTTTGTTTGGTTTGCTTTGGGCACCGTCAGATGGTGTCATCTGAGTGTTGTGGGTTTTTTTGTTGTTGTTTTTTTTCTTGCAGATACTGTACAGTCATGGTCAACTTTGCCACTTGCACTGAGTTTTGGGTCAAACCTATTTTCTTAAATGAAGTTGTTACTTCGGTATAACTCAAGTATACTGTATATTCTTTGCTTTTAGTTTAAAAGTAAGACATTTTAGCTAATTAAAAAGCACTCAGGTGATAATTATGTAGGAAAAATAATCTTGCCAAATAATGAATTCATCCTAGGATGTGTAGACAATAATCTGCTTGAATATTTTTATATTTCACCTCCTCCCCACCTTTCCCAGAAGCAAAGTTTAAATGCAGAGAGTTCAGAGTTGATTGATGCTGGATGTTCAGACTCCTAAGTGGGGAGAGAGTTTGGACATCCCCTCGAAAGTGCATCCAAACAGCAGGAACCCATGATTTTGTACCAGAACTCAGCAGGCATTGGCTCCTACAAATCAAGCTAGAACTATTTTCTCACCCAGGGGGCGAGTCCCACTCATTTCAACCCGTCCTCAGGCCCCTGCCTGCTCTTGAAAGTGCAGTGCAGGAGGAACTTCTTGGAAGGATTTGGCTGATGAGCCACCCAGCTTCCCTGCCCAGGCCCCTCCTCCCAGAGCTTCTCACCTGAGTGGGTTTGAATCACAGCACCAGGGGTACTGCCTGTAAGCTGCGTCCTGGATTAATGCAGCTCACCCAGAATAGGAGAGAGCAGGGCACATGGGAGCCTGGGGTCTGTCCCTGATGCAGGCAAAAGCATTTCTTTCTCCCTCCCTTCTCCAAATGCTTTGAGTTGAAATCTGAGGTTTTTCTGCTCGTCTCCTGTCCCAAGGTAGATTTCATTCTGAGGCTTTGGACACAATATGGCCAAGGAGCCCTTCCCTGCCCCCTTCTCCCACCACACACACACCTACCCTCACCTGATGATACGTTTCTTCTCTTGCTGCAAAACTGGTTGGCTTGCAACCCACAGAGAGCAGCTTCCCTTGGCTCTGGGGGCATGCTGGCCCCTGGCCACGTTTACAGGAAGATGTGCCCGAGACCCTGCCGCCAGCCTAAGAGGAGGAGGAATCCGCTCCCTCCCTCCGGTCGGCCCTCCAGCCTGGCTGCAGGTAGAGTCCTGAAAAGTTTGATGTGGGGATGGGGTGGTGGGCAGGGGGGACTAGATGGTTGACTTTGTTTCTTTATTTGTGCCATTGTTTGGACAATATTAAAGCTGCATGTAAAAGGGGAAATTAGTATATGACGTAGGCGAAAAGTGAAATCATAGTAACATGTTTTAGTATTATTAACTTTTCTGTACAAATATTAGCGCTAAATGTTTAAATATGTATGAATGCCAGAAATTTGTTGGTTCATGCGGTAGGATAAAAAAAAAAAAAGGCTTTTCTTTTAAAATAGTTCCGCTTTTAAAACCTGCCTCTGGGTTTTTGTTTTCTCATGTGCGTGGGTATGTGTGTGTGTGTGTGCTAGTCTGAGTCAGATTTTGGTAAAGCTCAGTGTTGGAGCTGCTGTTTTTATTACGGTTGTTGGAATCTCTTGGCCTAGTGGAACGGTTCTGTGCTTCACCGTGGGGTTTACCTTTGTGGAAAACTGGTGACAGCTGGAATTTAAATTCAATGTGAATCATGTGATGCATCACAGGGGATAGATACATCCACAGGTGTTACGGTGGCGGAGTCAGCCAACAGTATTGTTTTTTTTTTAACTCTCGTGTTGCCTTTTTTAAGTGACCTCCTCTTCTTTTGAAAAAAGAATGTTTTCTGCTAGTATCATAACCAGGTCCAAACCAGCTCGTTGGCATGATTTACCCCGGTGACAACTCATGTGCAACTGGTAGTCTTGACCACATTCCGTCAGTCTCCCCGCTGTCTGTTGTTTGGTCCGCACACACCTGTGCCGCGGCCGTTTCCGGGTGGGGAGGGGTCTCCTTATTTCCCTCCACCCTAACTCAGCCCACATCCTCCTTCCACCGACCCCCGCCTCGCTTTTCTCCCTCCTCCCCAGTCAAACCCCTACAATGGGACTGGTTAAAAACACTGCTTGGAAAACTGTCTTTCCATTTCTTAGAAGTTTTTAACAGGTTGTTATGAGTTTGTTCACTATGTACCATGAACAGTGACTGGCTTTGCGCAATTGTCTATGTGACCCGTCTTGTCTTTTACTACCCTGAACGATGTGTTCGTCCAAATTGTTTCTGGGTTGATTCACAGGGAGGACTAGCTGGGGACCAGAATCCAAATTGCCTCAAGTGGAGTTTTAAAAACCAGCCTGCCTCCTTTCCCTGGGACCTTAGTGAGGCCCATGTCTTTTATGAAAAAGAAAAGCAAGTTAATAGCAAAAAACAGTGTTTGGTGGCATTTAATTGTGCTTTTAAGGGTCCTTCCTTACAAAAATAAAGGACCCTCCAGCCATGGCTTGCTTAGGAGGATCCCTGCCACAGCTGTGTTGGGTCTCTAAAAAGGTAGGCGTGAGCCCTTGGGGCAGGGAGGGTGTAGGTGGCCGGGTGGCTAGTTAACATCCGCCTGGATCTAGTCCTCCCCTTGGATCCACCTTTGTTCTACTCGTGTGTCCAGACGACCTCGCTTCATTCAGGTTGGTCAGGCTTTGGGCAGGTGAGTGCTTTGCTGTATGTGTTTGTTTCTCTGCGTTATCTGGGGGTGCCTTGATTAAAGTCAAACTTCATTTCACACTGATTCTGGAACAAAACGGTTGCAAAAACAAAACAAAAGACCTGGCAAAGTTACTAGGCCATCCTGCTATTTCTCTTTCGGGTTCCCTAACAATGACTCAGGCGTCAGAGGTGATGCTGCAGTATAAAACATTATTTTGTATATTGTACAAGTAATTTATTAACTGTCTTTCTAAAAGTATGCTGCTTTTAAGATGCACTATGACTTTGGATTTAATCCTTGTATTGCGTTCCCGAGGAAGTAAAAAAAGGCTAGTGATTAGAATGCCAACTGCCACTTCTCCTTAAAAAGGAGGCCAGGGACCAGCTCTAGGACTTGCATGAGAAAGCCGCCAGACATTAAGTGGGCATAACGTGAAGTTCAAAGCTATTATCAAGAGGTCTAGGGGCGCCTGACTGGCTCAGTCAGTAAAGCATGCGACTCTCGATCTCGGGGTTATAGGTTTGAGCCCCACGTTGGGTGTAGAGATTATTTAAAAATAAAAATCTTTTCTTTAAAAAAAAAAGATCTAAACCTACACTTTCTATTTTAATACTTTATGATTGCCATTAAAGAAGAAACAAAGGTGTATAAAGTATCCGCCTTTTAAGAAACTGCAAAGTCCCGTCCCTATGGGCTACTCCACACCCTGTGCAGTAGCAGAACCCTCTCAGAGTAAAGGCTGCAAAGCGCTTTCAGACCCCTACTTAGCTGGAGCTCTACATTATACCCCATTTAAACTAGCAGCTGCTTAATAACTGACTTCAATCTGCTCCCCTACCGCTTACAGTCTTAGAGTCGCAGACCTGGAAGGGAGCAAGAATCAAGTTTTGTCCTCAAATTACTGTAAATAGACTGAGGGACAGAACTTTTTTTTTTTTTAAGAATAAAGCTGTTCACTCTATCATGAGTTAGTATCTTTTCCCAAAACTGAGGATCTTGTCGTAGGTGCAGTTTCTGGCGAGTCAGTCACAGTGCCGTGCCCTCTGTGGAGTTGGTATTTGTGCAGGAAGTCTGTGTGCATGGAGGCAATCTGTGTTCAAGCTGTATGTTTCCAGTACCGCCCGAGCCATCTCCTGACCCAAGCATCAAGAAATGATGCTGTAGAATAGAAAATTTTTGTGCACGAGTAGTGTGTGCAAATAGTATTTGTACATAGAAAGGACCTATCCTGGCAGATTGAGGATAAATTATTCAACTGACGGTGCAAACACATTTCTTGCAAAGAAAAGGAAGTGTATAGTATTTTCCTACACTCCACCCTGGGAGGTGATATTTATATCCAGTGACTATCAGCGCATTTTAATAGTACTATGAAAATGACGCTGCCGTTCTGTGAAGAATACCCCTTGGTTGCAGAGGCCCACTTTGTAGGTGTGATTTGATGTTGTGACGTGGTGCATGCATCTCGCTATCAAATGGCTAAACAACTCTGACTTTCACTTCATTCCAGTTTACTGACCTCAGATAAAACAGTGGCCCTCCTTAGAAGCAGAAGCGCACCAAGACCATCCATTCAGTGCCAAGTGTTCCTGGGGGGCTGATCGGACACGTAGATGAGGAAAGAGGGAAGGGACTTGGACAAAGAGGGTTTTTCCTACCAATGATGCTAAGTCTTCTACCAAAACACGTCTGCAGGCAGAGAGGTGACCTCAACCTGGGTCCTAATGATGCACTCGGCACATGTGAATGCTGGGATGCCGTCATTCACACTCTGACACAAGAGACCCACCGCTTCTAGTGAGTGAACAGGAACCTTCCAAATGCACTTGGGAACTTTGGGCGCTGGTTAGACACAGCCGTTGCCGTTCAAGGCAAGTACCACCTTTGCTTGTGAGGCCAAAAGGGCCTGGGAAAATTTGTTCCAGAACCAGTCTGATACAAGTGCACCTCTAATATATGCCTTACAAACTCCAGAGGCCATATTCAAAACAGGGTCTTCTCAGTGTATGCAAGGGGCCACAGCCCCTCTTCTCTTCCTCCCCAGGTCGAACAATACGGACAGTTTCACACATATCTACCTGTATAACCCTCTGTACCTCTCATAACTGCTCAACGACTGTAACAGGTTACATCAGGTGTTTTTCTACATACTTTTTACACAGATTCTATGCGATTAATGTAACTTAATTCAATGCATCATTTTATTGTACTAGTTCTTAGGCTTGTCTTTTTTTTTTTTCCTAAGTGATTGTGGTTTTTGTTGTGGTTTTTATTGTAAAAATGAAATGGCTGTTGATGCTTATTCTCTGTAACTAAGAATTTTTACCTTTTTTGGGGAAAAAAAAGCATTGCTATGAACTAATGAATTGAAACTTCATTTACTCATTGTAAATACACTATTGTGCAAAAAAAATTTTCACTCAGTTGAATTGCTAGTGTTAACTGAATTTTGTCTCGACACCATTTCTGTTGATGAAATAAAGACATATCATTATGCATTGTGGGCTGGCTTTCTCTGCCTCTGAGCCCTGTTACAGATCACAGGGCTGGAGGCCTTAGGAAATCTTTTCTTCCAGAGAAGCCACATGACTTCCTCTAGTTTGGACCTGTACCTGATTATCTGATTAGAAATCTAAAAAATGTGGGGCACCTGGGTGGCTCAGTTGGTTAAGCATCTGACTTCAGCTCAGGTCATGATCTCATGGTTTGTGAGTTTGAGCCTCATGTTAGGCTCTGTGCTGACAGCTCAGATCATAGATCCTGATTTGGATTCTGTGTGTGTGTCTCTCTCTGCCCCTGCACCACTTGAACTCTGTCTCTCTCTCTCTCAGATTTAAAAAAAAAAAAAAGTTAAAAAAAAATCTAAAAAGTGTGATACTGCTAATGTGACTCCTCAATTCTGAATTTTAAAAAATCCCCAGTGACTGTGAGAGTAGATAATTGGATTAAAGGCAATTTCCTGGTTTTGATGTTGTGGATAGCTATGCAAAATGTCACCACTGGGGGGAAGCTGGGTGAAGGGTATTGTTTCATACAAGGGCATGTGAATCTACAATTACCCCAAAATAATAGGTTGGGGCGCCTGGGTGGCTCAGTCAGTTGAGCGTTCGACTTCGGTTCAGATCATGATCTCATGGTTCATGGGTTCAAGCCCCGCATCTTGTGCTGACCGCTTGCTCAGAGCCTGCTTCGGATTCTGTGTCTCCTTCTCTCTCTGCCCCTCCCCCACTCGCGCTCTCACTCTGTCTCTCAAAAATAAATAAATGTAAAAAAATATATAATAATAGGTTTCATTTGAAAGAAAAAGCTAAATGAAAGTCAACAGAAAGAAAGGGGCATTAAAGCAACATCAAGATACAATGATTAGCAAGGCAGGGAGTTTAGAATTGTTAAGGGAGTAAACACATTACAACTAGAAAAGTATATTCGATCATTTTGAATCTTGGATTTTGATATAAAGGGAAAGCAAGGTATTGAATGGGGGGCAGGCCAGATGACCGTGAGTAACGCCGGCCTCCCGTGTTCTGGCTAACCTGTCAGTAAGGCCATAAATAATACATTCTCATGATGTCTGAAGAGCACAGTGCTGCTGAGATCTGAACATCAGGAAGTGCATGGCCTCGCACCATCCACCAGATGGGAAAACCGAAATTAAAGGTATACTGAATTCTTCTCCCTGGGCACCCTACTGAGTCAAAGAGGACTTCCAGGGAGCATATTATGGAGTTAGCAAATGTGTGCTGTTCTGAAATGAACACAGTTGTGAAACGTAAAATAATAGTCATTTGCATGAAGACGTGAAGTTACTCAATCCATTCTAGAAAAAGCAGGTGCGTCTTAGTCTCAAAATTTTGCTAAGAAAACCTGGTCATTAAGGGGAGCCTGGGTGGCTCAGTTGGTGGTTAAGCCTCCAACTCTTGATTTCAGCTCAAGTCATGATCTCATGGTTCATGAGATCAAACCCCATGTTGGGATTCACTATGACAGCACAGAGCCTGCTTGGGATTCTCTCTCCCTCTCTCTCTGCCCCTCCCCCACCTCTAAAAACAAATAAATAAACTTAAAAGAAAACCTGGTCATTTGGAACTGATGGCCATTTGCACCTTCGACCCTGATGTTTGTACTTGTGAAAGGAATGACCGTCATAATTGGAAATAGAATAAAAAAGCTATTGTGTGTTGCAGAAGGGAAGCGTTCAAACACCATCCTGCCCCAAATGGGCAGCGGCCATTATTTTCTTTCCTTTGAATGTGCACCTTAGGAGGGATTCATATCTACTTCCAGGATTCTCAGATTGGCTACCCCTCCGCCAGTCCCTGCCAACACTTTTGTTCTATTTGTAAATAATTAGGCTGATCTTTCAAATAGTTCTACTTCTCCAACCCATCACCCTCACCCCCTCGATTAGGATGCACTAGCAAGACGTACTTGATGTTTGACATCAGCTTGTGAGAGTGCCCTGAGTGGGATGGGTTTCCAATTCTCCCCATTGAGAAGCTTTGCATTCCTGGTATAAATGAATGTGAGACTTCTTGGTGTCAAAGAATCAAGGCCTAGAGAGATGGAAAAAGCCACTCATCCCACATCCCATGATGCAAGTGTCTTTCATTTGATTCAAGAACATGATACCTTCTGTCTTCACCACCCCTGGCTCCTACAGATCCCAGCGTATACCTGCCACTGGCCTGCTTGGTCAGCCAAAAAGAGCCATTGCTGCTGGTTCTTCATGGCTAGATTTTATTCTTCCCCCTTGAAGACAAGTGCATTCCTGAGGCAGTGATCCTCATTCTAAAGCAATAGATGGAAACCGTCATTGACGCACCAGCGTTTACTGGTAGCATTACATTTTACACTGGTCCTTTAACTTTTCTTTTTTCTAAGTGAGCCTCACGCCCAGCATGGAGCCCAACTTGGGGCTTGAACTCGACCCTGCGATCATGGCCTGAGCTGAGATCAAGAGTCAGGCGCTTAGCCAACTGAGCCACCCAGGTGCCCCTTTTTTTAAGCCTCTATTTGTGCTGAACAGTTGATGACCCTATAACGGCTTCTGAGGGTAAAGGAAATTTAAATCAAAGGAAAAAAATGCTGCCCTACAGACTTCTGAAAGAGTCTCTCATAATAAACCTATTGACAGGACATGACAGAACACTAGTGAATAAGGAATAGACTGGAGAGTTGAGAGCGACGGGTACTGTATTGTCTTTGGCATCTATACATAAACATACAATCATTCAGCCAACGCTGTGCTGCATGCTGGGCATCCAGGATTTAAAATGCACAGACCTTATCGTTACACCTTTCAGTTGGGCAGACAGATGCACAAATAAATCATTGCCTGGGGGCTGCTGACTTTTATGGACAAGAGAGAGAGCACAATTTCACAGCTTCCTGGAAGGAGTCCAGGCCTTGGAACAGCTGGATCTGGATCTGGGTTTCAGTTCAGCTACACAGCACGCACTTTAGCTGTGTGACCTTTAGCTGTGGGGCAAGTTACTTAGTCTCTTTGAGCCTTCTCTGATTTGTGAAATGGGGGCAAACAATAACTTCACACCGTTGTAGATATAACAGGTATAGATGTGTCTTAATCACCTGGAATATGGTATGCCCCTTAATGGTACCCACTTGGACTTGGCCCCAGCATCATTTTCATCCACCTGGTCTTCATTGGCTCTTCTACCAACTCACTGTGGAACAGATCATGCCTCTTCATATCTCCATGCCTCATTTCCACTTCTGCAAAGCATGAGGACAGAGAAGACTCAGAAGCCATTTGGGCTAGAAACACAGACCAGCCCCATCCAATGCTGGGCTCCCTTCTGCAATATCCCAGGCAGTTAGCCAGTGTATTGGGGTTCTCCAGAGAGAAAGAACCAGTAGGAGATAGATCTATCTATCTATCTATCTAGTCTATCTAGTCAGTCTGTCTGTCTGTCTATCTATCTATCTCCCTATCTATCCAATGGTCCCAACTGCCACTGTTATGCCACCACAGAGCTGGGCTGCTCTCTGCAGCAAGCGGGGCAACAAGCCCCAGGAGGTTGCTGGATGGGGGAAAGACAGCCGCTCCTCAGTCCTTCTTGCCTCAGAGTGGCGGCAGCTTTTACCCCTGGATTTTCTCTCATGGTGTGCACTTCCTCCCTGCCTAATCCTGCCCAAGATCAGACCTATCTCAGGCTGTGAGGCCAGGTGCAGCAGTAAGAGGTTGATCCCAGCCCCAAAGGGAAGGGTCTCCTGTGGAGGCCAGCCCAGTTGGGAACACCCTGTACAGTTCCCAGTACACACCCAACGCCTGGTGGGTGTCTCTGTGGAGGGAATGCAGAACTGCAGTTCTTCATGCAGTTTGAGCTAACAAAGGTGCAACTTTTCTCCTGCAGATGCGCGTTGCTCCTTGGTCCATTTTTCTGGCCCCAAGCATGAATTATTTTTTCATAATAGATGAAAGTTCTAGAAGCATGTTCTGAAAGAGATAGGAAACAAAACAGACAAAAGTAAATAGACTCAAAGGGCTTGTAAAAGTCAGTCCTACCCACCCACCTAGGACCTTGTATATGTCACAGACACCAGGGATCCAATCAAAACCTGTTGCAGAAGACAATTCTAGGTTGACCCAGAGATGAATGCCCATGTAAGAGGTTCTATTCCCTGAAAGCTCTGATCCCACCTGCCATCTTCTTATCCTTCTGAAGTTGTTTTTATCCAAAATCCAGGTCTAAAACTATAAGCCAAACTTTTCCAAAGCTCCATCTTTGCCCCCTTAAGAATTAGCCAGATTTTTCACTTTGTATAATGTGGAAAGTGATCCAATGCGGCATATTCTATTTTTCAGTAATCTATCCTTGATCCTAAAAATATGCTACACTTAGGCTCCCTTGTGCAGAAAGAGCAAGAAGTAGCAACAAAGTATAGAAGAAGGAGCTTGGGTTGAGTCAGACAGGCTTGGGATAGAATTCCAGCTCATTCACTCATCCAGTAAATACTAATTTGTGTCCCTGCTATGTCCCAATTATATCCTAATTGCATGACTTTGGCCAAGTTATCCATTCTTTATCCATAAAATGTAAATAATTACAGAGTTACAGAGAGGAAGCCCATGACAGTGTCTAGACCACCATCAGGCTCTTCTTTAGATTCTTTGTTAATTGTTATATAAAACTTCTCAGCCAAAGGGCTCAAAAAATTAGTACAATCCATCCTCCAAATATCCATCCAGTAGTCCTTTAATGTTGAGTAAAAAAAAAAAAAGACCTTCTCTCTCTTTTTTTAATGTTTATTTATTTATTTTGAGGGGGGGAGAGAATGAGCAGGGGAGGGGCAGACAGAGGAAGAGAGAGAATCCCATGCAAGCTCCATACTCAGTGTGGAGCCTGACTCAGGGCTCGAGCTCACGACTACAAGATCATGACCTGAGTCAAAATCAAGAGTCGGACGCTTAACTCACTGAGCCACCCAGGTGCACCAAGACCTTCTCAAATGAGACAAAGAACCTAGAAGTAATAGAGACTTTAGATTTAATATAATATTAAAAACTCAAAGATGCTATAAACAGCGATAAGATACAAGCCGACTGGAAGAAAATCTTTCCATATATATATATATATATATACACAAAGAGTTAAATATAATACCATATAAGAGCTCCTAGAAATCAGAAGAAAGACAAATATCCCAACAGAAAAGATAGGCAAGGATCATTCATGGTAGAAATACAAATGACCAATAAACATGAACAACCTTACTGGTAATTACAGATGTAAATTAAAATGAAGGGAAACATGTTTAGTTCATCAGATTGGGTGGGGAGGGGGTGCAGAAGATAGTGGCTGGTATGAGCAAGAGTGTGGGAAAAGAGGTACCAATGTGCTGGTAAGAAAATAAATTGGTGTGGTTCTTTCTGAGCAAAAATTTTCAGCACCTATCAAAATATAAAACATGTATGCCCATTATACCAAAAGTTCCACTTCTGGACACTTATTAAAGATATATGTATGAAACATTCACTGCAACACTGTGTGCAGGAGAAACAAGTTAGAACGGCTAACTGGCCATCAAGTATCTTATGGCACCTCCATACCATACAAAAGCATGAATTGTAAAAAGCAGTTTGCAGTCCATATTTTGACATTGGATGATTATAATCCTGTTTCCTGCACTAATTTATAGTTAAAGATCCCTCAGTTGGCAAGAAGCATGATATGTCAGCCACAGTGCTCTGGAGTTGACAGGTGTGGCCTTAATCCCCAAGTCTTCCTGCCATTTGGGAAGTGAAGTCTTCTGTCAACCCTGTAAGAAGCTTGGGGGAAAGTGACCATAAGTAGGAAAGCTCTGTGTCCAAGGACATTATTTGTAATTCCCAGAAACATTTAAAACAAAAAACAGGGAAGAAAGTGGAAGACAAAAGAGAAAGGGGGCCTGTCATCTTCATCATCTTTTCTCCAGACTCACAAGAATGGCTGGCCTCTCCCAAAAGGTAATCTGAAAGATTAAGAATATCTGTCTCAACTAAACACTACCGTCTCTCCCTCAATTCTCTGACAAAACAAATGCTCCTCTCACATGGAAGCAGATACAAGAGAGGGAAAATGATTAGAACTGCCTTGCCGACTTCACAAATGTAGGTAAGAAGCACTAGTCACTGGCAAGGTTACTCTAAAATAGTGGTTCTCGAGCCTGGCTGCACATTGCAATCACCATGAGAGTTTAAAAAATACTAATCCTAGGGGTGCCTGGCTGGCTCAGTCTGTAGAGCATGTAATTATTGATATTGAAATCAGATAGTGTTCATACACACACACACACACACACACACACACACATATACATATACAGTAAAACCTTGGTTGCAAGCCTAATTCATTCCCAAAACATGCTTGTAATCCAAAGCATTTGTATATCAAAGCAAATTTCAAGAACCATTGGCTCAGTTGTGATCATGTGACATTCGACATCACATACTACTCATATTGCAAGACGTTGCTCATTTATCAAGTTTAAATTTATTAGAAATGTTTGCTCATCTTGTGGAACACTCACAGAACAAGTTACAATCCAAGATTTTACTGTATAGAGCTTACATATATATACACACAGATATATGGGTATATAGTTTATATAAACATACATACATACATACATGCATACATACTGATCCTGCATCCCCCTGCCCCAGAGATTTTGTGTTAAATGAAATTGGATGGGTCCTGGGCATGACAATTTTTAAAAGCTCCCAGATGACTCTAACTTGTGACCAGGGTTGAGAACTCCTGTTATGGAGTTCCAAGTAGCCACACTATGATCTGAGATGTAGTCTCCTGAGTAGATGGCTGGTCACTGCCAAGAAATGAATATCAGTTTGAAAGAAGTATTATAGGAAAAAGCTGAGTAGGATGATGCCTCCTCAAGATACGGCTTTAGTGAAGCAAGAAAATCTCTCTAAACACACGGGAGATGAGTGAAACTGGGAGAGAGATTCAGTCATCAGAGATTTAATCATTATCATTAACAGGAAAAAGCAAGTATGTAAGTTCAGCCAAGTGAGCTCAAGTAGGGGAAGCTTCCTTTTAATGGGGGGGAAAAAGCTATTATGAGGAGTCTAGGTGGCTCAGTCAATTAAGCGCCCAACTTTGGCTCAGGTCATGATCTCACGGTCTGTGGGTTTGGGCCCCGGCTCTGTGCTGACACCTCAGAGCCTGGAGGCTGCTTCGGATTCTGTCTGCCTCTCTCTCTGCCTCTCTCTCTCTCTCTCTCAAAAATAAATAAACTTAAAAAAAAAACTTTTAAAGCTGTTAGGAGCAGTGGATAAAGCAAATGTCATTCTTTTTCTTCCAGAACTAAGAAGAGTCCACAGTAAATATCCATTATATCTTAACAATGGCCAGGAAATGCTTATTCCACACTGGCTTTTCAGAGAACAGAATTAAAATCAATATGATATTGATTTTAGTCTTTGCAAATGTATCACCAAATATTTTTATATGACTTTTAAATGCCAGAACTATTAAAACAATGGAGCACACCCTGCTTCTTCAGTGAGACAAGGGCAATTCAAGGTTACAAACACTCCCTCTTCTGATCCATTTTCTGCGCTGTGATAAAAGAGCTTTCTAAAATGTACTGCTGATCCCATCACTCCTCTGCTGCACACCCTCTGGGTCCTCTGTTGCCTTCCCACAAGGGCCTCCATGACCCTTCTCCAGCCTTCCCTCTCTATAGCCTTCCTGCCACCCAGTGCTCCAGCCACATATAGCTCCCCAGACAGCCCTACTGTGTCACACCTCTCATCCTTTGTCTATGCTGCTCCCTGTACTGGGATGGCCTTCTTTCATGTACCCCAGTCCTCCTAGGTCTGGAGAAACTCACTACATCTTTCAAGACTCAATTCAACAACAACAACCAAAAAAACAAACAAACTAACTAAAGACTCAGTTCAAAAGTGACTTCAACAATGAAGCTTTTCCTGACCCATTCATAAAGAATTGACCATTCCCTCCTTTGCCTGCCCACTCCTTCTAACATGGCATCTTACACTTGGTCACATATATGTTTACCTGTCTAACTTCCCCATCTAGACTCTGAGCCCTTTGATGGGACAGACAGTATTCATTTATAAACCAGCACTTGCAAGACTGAATGATATAAAGTAAGTGTTCAGTAAATTTATTTCATGAACTGAATTACCTGAATGTATTGAATGACTGGATTCAACTCTCCGTAAATTAACCTCCCTCACCTCCTCTCCCTCTCTCTCAAGACACACGTATACACGCCAGGAAATTGGAAATGGAAGGCTAAGAAGTAGCCAGAGTGGAACATCTCTGGTAATAGTTCTATGATTAGTCCTTACTTACCACTGATGTTCTATACCCAGTGGCTGAAGGCAGAAGTGAGGGAGTATTTTCCCAGTGCAGAAGATCCAAGCAAGAGCTGTTCCGAGAACTGGAGCTTCTTGAGTCACTGTGCAACTGTCCGTTTTCAGACAGCAACCTGGACAGAAAGCTGGCCTTGTGACTGTCCAGGTGAGATCTGTCTGTCCAGACCCCACTCTCTTTCACACTGCCATCACTGTCTCTACAGTGACTGTGCAAATCTGTGAGAGGCTCTCCTGAGAGTCGTAGATCCTGGGACTGCTCCCAGGTTCCTATTGCATAGGATACGCAGTGTCTAGGAGCCATCTCTGTACCTAACCAGGACTGGGACTTTGCATTTTCTAGGCCAAAGGAGTGGTCTGGTTGCTGTCCCAGGTGCTGAATTCGAGTACTATCATCCCAGGGCCATGGGCTAGTGACATGGAGCTGTCCACTGTGCTGATCCTTCTCAGCCCGCTCTTTTTTAATACAGCAAGGGTCTACTTCAAGTTGCCTGGGCTGTAGGCTTTGACACGTGGTTTTAGACTTACGCACATTGACTTGACAGACTTGCTGTTGATTGTTGGCTTGAAGTAGAGAGCTTCTTTTAGGCAAGGGAGAGCAAATCATACAAGGCTGGGCCACTGAATATTTTTTCAAATGGAATGGCGTGCTACTTTCATCCTCAATGTCCTCATTGCTGGATTTCTCATAAAGTGCCCTCATGATTTTCCTGATTCCCAGATGAAATATTTCCAGTACATTAAGGAACAAAGAGATGGCTGCAATGCTGTGCATAAAGAGCATGAAAATGGTCTTCTCTGTGGGCCTGGATACAAAGCAATCCACTGCATTAGGGCAAGGAGGTTGAGTGCATTTGTAAAGAGGGTGCATTTGAAACCCATAGAGAACATACTGGCCTATCATGAACCCTACTTCCAGCACAGATCTCATCAAGATGTGTAAGACATAACTACGCAGCAGACATCCTTTCAGAGGGACTTTATGGATTCTCTTCTGCTCCTCTAACCTCTTCAGCTCTCTATCTATCCTCTGTTGCTCCTCCAATTCAAGCTCTGGATTCTCCATCTGGACTCTAAGGTGTGACTTTTTCCTCTGCCTCTCCTGTTCAAAGGCCTTGAGTCTATAAAGCACATGGCCCATATACACCAGAGAAGGAGAAGATACAAAGATAATCTGTAAAACCCAGAACCTGATCAAAGAGATAGGGAAAGCATCATCATAACAGATATTGTTGCAACCTGGCTGCTGGGTGTTGCAGGCAAATGCTGACTGTTCATCATTCCAGACATCTTCAGCAGCCACACCGAGTACCAGCATTCGGAAAATGAAGAGAATGGTCAGCCAGATTTTCCCCACTATGGTTGAGTGGGAGTGAACTTCCTCTAGGATGCCACCCAGTAAATTCCAATCCCCCATGGTAAGAGATTAATCTCTGAAACATACAGAAAACACTGAAGGTAATAGCACCCATGGATATAATGTATAAAGACACAGGCTCATCAAAAAAGCAGGTTCTTTTCTCATGTCAGAAAAGATTTTTCACCCCTAATATTTACAGCCCATGCTTGATGAAATAGGATACTTCCAAGGAATATGATTTTGGAGAAAAAAGAAAAACTTCAGACCCTGCACAATCTGATCCAATTGGCTGCCTATCTTTTCCTTCTCTCCCACATAAAGTTGACTCATTCCATACATGCAATGGCCCTCATATTTCTACAATGCATTCCATCCCAACTTTTGTTCATTTCTCCACCCATATGAGAGGCCCCACTAACCAGACATCCTACATGATCTTAAATAAGTCTCAACTTTTCCAGGAAGTTTTCCCTAGCCATCCCAAGTCAGAGTGGTTTTTCCCATTCCTGAATGCCTACACTATTGTTTATACCACTCATTTGACACTGTGCCTCAAATGAGTTTTGTGATGGCTGTGTCTTACAATCCTCATCATCCTGTACACTCTTCACAGACAGGAACACATTCTATAGCATTTTGTTCTTTGCACACAGAAGATATCAATAAATAATAGTGGGATGAATTGTCTTTCCATTTTAAAACTCGGTTCCTTGACCTTATCACTGGAATAATCATCACACACACACAACAAAAATAAAAGTAAATCCTCATTATGTATTATCCATGGCTCCCACTGCAAGAAAACAAATCAGCCAAATAAACCCTCTGGTACTGGCACAGGGTAGCAGTAAAGATTAAGCAGACACAGAAACAGTATAAGACATGTGATTACATCCACAGTGCTACATCTGGAACTGCATGTTTTCATGATAGCTTTGCTAACTTAGAAGAAAAGTTAATATAGACTGCTTTTCTAGCAAGCTTGGGATCTAGGAAAGAATCGATGCAGAGCTGACATGAATAGGTTATTTGGTTTACCCTAAAAAATAAAATGTTTTTCAAAGTCCAATGAGATAGGTTAAAGGCTTCTAACATGTGGAAAACTTCCCAATATGAAAGATATGGAGAAAAAACAAGAAGTGTTATTAAGTTAAAAGCCAATAATTAAAGAATTTCCTCTTCCATAATTCACACATTCAATAATATTTACTAAAATCTTACTATCACTGAGGCATTGTCCCAGATGCTGGGGAATTCAACAGTGAACAAGATATACCTGGTCCAGCCCTCACAGTACTTAGTCAATAAGGATTCTCATTAACATAAAATGGATAAATAGTGAAAAGAATGGATGAATATCAACTCAAAAATACAAGAGATGGGGCGCCTGGGTGGCTCAGTCAGCTAAGCATCTACCTCTTGATTTCAACTCAGGTCATACTCTCACAGTGATGAGATCAGGCCCCACATCATTGAGCTCTGTGCTGGCTCTGGAGCCTGCTTGAGATTCTCTCTCCTTCTCCCTTTGTCCCTCCCCTTCTTGTGTTGTCTCTCTCTCCAAAGAAAAATCTATATATATACAAGAGAAAAACATGGAATCATTACATTTTCCCTACTTATCTCCAAACAAAATAAATCCCAGGTGGAATAAAGTATTAAATGTAAAAAAGTCAACCATAGGGGTGCCTGTGTGGCTGGCTCAGTTGGTTAAGCACCCAACTCTTGGTTTAGGCTCAGGTCATGATCTAACAGTTCATGGGATCGAGCCCTGAATCAGGCACTGTGCTGACAGCCCAGAGCTGGCTTGGGATTCTCTCTCTCCCTCTCTCTGCCCCTACCGCACTCTCTCATCTCTCAAAATAAACATTTAAAAAAATTTTAAGTCAACCATAGAAGTATTATAATAAAATATAAAAGAATGTTTAGAATCTTGAAATAGAGGAAGTCTTTTTTAAGCATATCAATACCAGAAATCATCATTGGAAAAATTTTTTAGATTTTACCCAGCAAAACTGAATGGCAAAAGTGGAGCTGTCCAGAAGGCATTTGGGTCTAGAAGACAATAAAAATAACAAAAAAAGTACAAATGAAATATAAACATTTAAACATTTGAGAAGAATCACTGAATAGGCAGAGAGGAGATCATTCAGGGACAAGAAAAAGTGAGCCAATGACAAAGCCCTGAAAAATGACACAGGAAAATAAGTCTACAAATAAAAGTGAGATATGGCCAAAGAAAGTTGGGGGCAGGGGGAGACCATGAGAACAGAGAACTATCACTGAAACCAAAGGACAGAGCTTTAAGGAGAGACACAATGCCAGATACACATATACATACTCCTATTTATATTGTGGGATTGGAAAGCTCAGTATTTGTAAAGATGTCAATTCTCTCCAAATGAATTGATCCATAGATTCAATGTGAGATTTTATATCAGAGTAAAATAAAATCCTATAAATGTACATATACATGTATACATATGTATACATATATATGTGTGTGTGTATATATATATGTGTATATATATATATATGAGCATGGAGAAGATACAGGGCACACATCAGGAAGTTAATACAGGTTACTGGAGGTCTGTAGGAAGTGATGACAGTGGAGAGGAGGAGGGAAAAAAGGAAAAGGAAAAAGAATAAAGACTTCTAAGCAAGCATGACTAATTTTTTATCCAATGTAAACATTTATATAAATTTACCTGCCTATGCATACATATATAAATAATTTTTAATAAAATATAAATAGTTGATACCTCTCTGGATTTGGGAGGGGTATTAATGAGACTTTTATTTTACTCTATGTACTTGTGAATTATTTAAAATTCAAAAATTAAGAATGTAGTCACATATAGTACTTGTGAATAAAATATTAGATTTAAAAATTTTTGACTTATGCCTTATTAGCTGAAGCAACAATTTACTAAGTTCTATCTTAAAGAGTTCGGGTGCTTTATCATTCCTTTAAAAATTTATGGACATTATTCTTTTTTTAATTTTTTTAAATGTTTATTTTTGAGACAGGAGAGGGGGAGCGGGAGAGGGGGAAGAGCAGAGAGAGGGAGACACAGAATCTGAAGCAGGCTCCAGGCTCCATGCTGTCAGCACAGAGCCCAACATGGGGCTCAGACCCACAAACTGCAAGATCACGACCTGAGCCAAAGTCAGATCCTCAACTGACTAAGCCACCCAAACACCACTAGACATTATTCTTTATTAAAAATTAATTCCTGAGGAGCCTGAGTGGCTCTGCTGGTTGAGCATCTAACTCTTGATTTTAGCTCAGGTCATAATCCCAGGGTTGGGGGGATTGAGCCCCATGTCAGGCTCTGCATGGAGCATGGAACCTGCTTAAGATTCTCTCTGTCTTTCCTTCTGCCCCTCTCCCCCACTCATGAACTCTTTCTTCTCTCTCTAAAATAAAAATAATAGTAACAATTCCTTTAGCAGTTAAAACATAACTAGAGCTTCTATTTTATATAAAAACACTGAAATGGGAAAGCTAACTCAATTCATTAAATTATCCTCTACTTGGCAGTCCTAAACTATTTAATGCATCTATTGCCAGTATCCCTTTAAAACTTGGGAATTATTATCTTTAAATAGCAAGTAAAGGAAAACTGGTCCAACATGGAAAACAGAAATATAATCATGCCTATTGACATGCAAGACCAAAATCCTTTACACAAATATCCCTGTTTCCCAAAAGTAGTAACTACTTTTTACCAATAATGACTCCAGGTCCTAGAAATATTCTTGAATTTTATTTTCAAATACTAATTTAGCATCTCCTATGTAAAAACTGGTGATCTTTTCCTGAATTTTATTTCAGATCTTATCTTTCTATCCCCACAGGGATTTCCTATATTTCTCATAAACAAGGAAGTCCACATATTTACCACTTACCTTGTAGGTGGTCAAAAATAGTAACAACTGCTCAAAGAACCTTCAAGTTGGTCCGTGAGTAGCTAATTAGTGAAAAACTACTGTTGGTTGCAGATATAAAGGCTCTAATCAGCTGGTGTGGGGCAGGATCCAGATCAATGAAGTCTAACCTAGTTCTCTCTGGAGGTCAAAATGTCCTCTGGGGCTTTTCAATTCTCTTGTAATATTTTCTTCTAATTGACTCCATGCCTGAGCCCCTCCTGGTATATCATATTTAGAAGTAAAAAAGTGAATAAATGAGAATTTTCCTTTCTTATTTGTGGATGAATACAGTGATTCGAGTTTTGGGTGAATTTCCAACTGATTGCTCTGGGAATCAATGTCACAGCTCAATAGGTCATATCCAATTTCATTCAACAGCTGCCTGGGATGAGTCTTGCCTCATAAAATGTGAACAAGTAAAAATGGAGTGACAATCAAGCCCAAAGTGTTCTTGCAAATCATGCAAGGCTGAAAGTAGTAAGATCTCAGAAAGAGATCAATAGATCAGAGAGGGGGTTGTACATGTCTGTAGATTATGTGTGCTAGCAATACTCTATTAGGCTGAAACAGGCAGCTCAGAATATCCACCACCCCTCCAACTCTCAGTGGATAATCTGAAAGCCTTAAAAAGCTCTGTCAGATATTTGTGGAGAAAGTATTTGAATTCTAGAAAGGTCAAGTAACTTGCCCAATTTGGACAGAGACTAGGTCTCCTAACTCCCAGTCTTGTAGCATCTACATTAGTCATATCTCAAGTACACAGTCTTATTGCCATCCTAGAAGGGGTGACAGCAAGGGTGTCACTAGAACCCAATGATGACCTCAAACCACAGCTCCTCTGCACATTTCTGAGTCTGCTCTTTTCTGTTTAAATTTTGAAAGTATATAAAATTATCAAGGGTGCCTGGGTGGCTCAGTTGGTTAAGCATCCAAATTCAGCTCAGGTCATGATCTCATGGTTCGTGAGTTCAAGATCGATATCAGGCTGTCCTCTGCTGCTAACACAGAGCCCACATTGGATATTTTGTCCCCGTCTCTCTGCCCCTCCCCCACTTGAGTGCTCGCTCTCTCAAAAAAAAAAAAAAACATTAAAAAAAATTATTGATAGTTCCTAAGTATCATCTGCCTATTCTATTTCCACATATTTAGTTTTAAAGAAAGGACAATAAAAGCTAAACAGGTGAGGAGGTCAAATTTCCACTATCTGGCACACTAGCCTCAAGTACAAATTGTCAAAATTAACCAGAGGCAAAAACACATGATGTATTAATATGTGTATTTGTATAGTATTGGGCATACTGTCCCAGAAAACCCTTGACATTTAATTCTAAAATTCACCTGAAGAGTAATGAATGTAATACCTTTTATGCATTTTGTCAGAGTCAAACATTAAAATCATACATTATGCACTGAGTAATTCAGAAGGGTATACAAGAAACCTCTATTACTAGTTGCCTCAAGGGAAGGTAACTGAGTGACTGGGGAAGAGGTGGAATGAATACTTTTACATTGACTCCTCTGAACAGCAAATGTATTACCTAACTCAAGAAAATAATATTTAAACTAGAAAGGTAAAAAAACAAAACAAAACAAAAAACCCGCAACCCTATGTCGATTTATTTAAAAATCTCCTGCAGGGGTGCTTGGGTGGCTCAGTTGGTTAAGTGTCTGACTCTTGGTTTCGACTCAGGTCATGATCTCACAGTTGGAACCCCACATCGGGCTCTGTGCTGACAGCACAAAGCCTGCTTGGAATTCTTTCTCTTCCTCTCTCTCTGCCCCACCTCCACTCGCTCTCTCAAAAATAAATTAAAAAATAAACTTAAAAATGAAAAAAAATTTTCTTGGAGATAAAACAATCTGATCATTCTTGAAGACTTTTAGCAAGCAGATGAGTGGCACAAAGTGCATGACTCTCCTATATCCTCATGATAATAATGTGAAATGTCCCAATGAGGTAATACCACCCTGCATGCTGCTGGGGAGGAGGCACTCTACCTACTGCCTCATCCCCAACCAGCCCAAGGCTCAGCAGGAATTAGGACAGTAAAGGATGAGAACCACTGCCAGAGAGAAAAAGTTTTGGGTTTTTTGTTTGTTTGTTTTTTTCAAAGTCCCAACTTTCTAACCAAAAGTGATGTTGAGTCTATGAAGTCACTGGCAGGCCCAAGACACACTCAGAGAAACAGAAGGGAACAGGAACTTTAGAAAGAACAAACGTATCAGGACAGAGGAAGGTGCACAGGGAATGAGAGCTCCACTAGCTACTGCCTCCGTGCTAGTCAATGGTATCAATACTTTCCATGTCACCTCATTCACAGCTGGTGACATATACTCCCTAGGGCAGGGGGTGTGTTGGTTTTCTGTAAGCAGCTGTAAACCATTAGGCCTGGGAGAGCTAACATAATACCAATGAACAGATAGTACGAGTCATATGGGACCCCTGGGGGCTCAGTCGGTTAAGCGTCCAACTTTGGCTCAGGTCATGATCTCATGAGTTCGAACCCTGCGTCAGGCTCTGTGCTGACAACTCGGAGCCTGGAGCCTGCTTCAGATTCTGTGTCTCCCTCTCTCTCTGCTCCTACCCTGCTTGTACTCTGTCTCTGACTCTCAAAAATAAATAAGCATTAAAAAAAGGGGGGAGGGAGTACAAGTCATAGAGGGTAGCAGCAGCAGAAAAGGAAAGCTAATGTGTCAAGTCCCTCATCTGCTGAGATTCAGAGAGACCTACAATGAGAAAATAAGAGATTTCCAGGAGAAAGTGTGAGAAATGATAGGAATTGGATTAACCTATCAGGTTCCTAACAGAGAATTTGGTGTTTCTCAGATAAAAGGTGTTACCATGCCAAAGGATAACCACACCAATTACAGAAAAACAGAAATGCAAAATAAAAGGTCAAGGTGAGTGATTTTCAAAACACTGTAAAGGCGCCTGGCTGGCTCAGTCGGCAGAGTGTGCAACTCTCATTCTTGGGGCTGTGGGTTCGAGTCCTGTGTTGGGTGTAGAGATTACTTAAAAACATAAAATCTTAAATAAAGGATGTTCTAAGGAGCGTGAAATTAAATCCCACCTTCCACTTGTAAAAACATTCTATGACAATGTCAACCTCATATTAATGAATATATTAAATTCATAGTTGACTATCATATTTAGGAGACACCACAGCTTAATAAACATAGTAGTCCACTCTTAGCACTTTCAACCAGTCCTCTCCCAGTCCCAGGATGTGTGCTCATGACCATAATTTAACCTACTACTCTGGCCTTCAATTATACCCGTAAGGAATTTATTCTACAAGTTTACATGCACATGTATAAAATGATATGTACAAAGTGATTCATTACAGTACTGTTTGCATTTGCAGAAGACAGGAAATTCCAGCATGTCCATCAATACGGAACTGGTTAAATAACTATGATAAATTCACACAATGGTGTATTTTCAGCTGTACAAAAGAATAAGGAAATATACTGATATGGAACATTCTCCAGCATATACTATGAAATTAAAATAGCAAGGTACATAACTCTAAAAGGTGTGTTATCTTTTTGTAAGAAAACGGAAGAGATAAGAAATGAAAATGCATAAAGAAATGGTAAAAATATACATAAGAAATTAATATAAGATTATTCTAATAGGGTAGACAAAGGAAAAGATAGGAGCAAGACTCAGAATGATATATTTTATACTGTCTTGATTTTTATTTTTTTAATTATTTTTTAATTTACATCCAAGTTAGTTAGCATATAGTGCAACAATGATTTCAGGAGTAGATTCCTTAATGGCCCTTACCTATTTATCCTATCTCCCCCTCCCACAATCCCTCCAACAACCCTCAGATTGTTCTCTATATTTAAGAGTCTCATGTTTTGTCCCCCTCCCTGTTTTAAATTATTTTTGCTTCCCTTCCCTTATGTTCATCTGTTTTGTATCTTAAATTCCTCATATGAGTGAAGTCATATGCTATTTGTCTTTCTATGACTAATTTCACTTAGCATAATACCTTCTAGTTCCATCCATGCAGTTGCAAATAGCAAGATTTCATTCTTTTTGATTGCCAAGTAATACCCCATTGCATATATATACCACATCTTCTTTATCCGCTCATCCATTGATGGATATTTGGGCTCTTCCCATACTTTGGCTATTGTCAATAGCGCTACTATAAACATTGGGGTGCATGTGCCCCTTCGAAACAGCACACCTGCATCCCTTGGATAAATACCTACTAGTGCAATTGCTGGGTTATAGGGTAGTTCTATTTTTAATTTTTTGAGGAAGCTCCATACTGTGTTCCAGAGTGGCTGCACCTGTTTGCATTCCCACCAGCATTGCAAAAGAGATCCTCTTTCTCCGCATCCTCACCAACCTGTTGTTGCCTGAGTTGTTAATGTTAGCCATTCTGACAAGTGTGAAGTGGTATCTCATTGTGGTTTTGATTTGTGTTTCCCTGATGATGAGTGATGTTGAGCATTTTTTCAAGTGTCAGTTGGCCATCTGGGTGTCTTCTTTGGAGAAGTGTCTATTCATGTCTTTTGCCCATTTCTTCACTGGATTATTTTTGGGGGGGTGTTGAGTTTGATAAGTTCTTGATAGATTTTGGATACTAATCCTTTATTTGATATGTCATTTGCAAATATCTTCTCCCATTCCATCGGTTGCCTTTTAGTTTGGCTGATTGTTTCCTTTGCTGTGCAGAGACTTTTTTATTTTGAGGAGGTCCCAATAGTTCATTTTTGCTTTTGTTTCCCTTACCTCTGGAAACATATTAAGTAAGAAGTTGCTGCAGCTGAAGTCAAAGAGGTTTTTGCCTGCTTTCTCCTCTAGGATTTTGTGGCTTCCTGTCTTACATTTAGGTCTTTCATCCATTTTGTTTATTTTTGTGTATGGTTAAGAAAGTGGTCCAGGTTCATTTTTCTGCATGTCACTGTCCAGTTTTCCCAGCACCATTTGCTGAAGAGACTGCCTTTATTCCATTGGATAGTCTTTCCTGCTTTGTCAAAGATTAGTTGGCCATATGTTTGTGGGTCCATTTCTGGGTTCTCTATTCTGTTCTATTGATCTGATTGTCTGTTTTTGTGCCAATCTTCTTGACTTTTAAACCAATAAATGTATTACCTAGACAAAAATTTTGAATAAGTACACGTAATTTACCCACAAGAAGCTAAATCTGTGCCTTCCCCAACTCTTCTCTGCCTTGGTGTCCTTCAAGGATCAGATCATACAGCACTTCCTCTATGTCGCCCCAATTTGTTCCTTGTAACACTAGTATACCACTTCTCAGAGTTAGTTGGGTGTTTGTCTTCCCAGGAAGCTGAAGTCCTTCAGAGGAAGAATGATTCATCTTTTTATCACCAGCTCCTATCACAATGTCTGGAGTTAGGCACCTCAAGATACATTTAATTTTAAAAATATACCTCAAGTGCATTGAATCAAATAAGTCATAATCCTTGTATCAAGGGCACACACACTGCCAAGGGCACACACACTGCCATTATTCTTCCATGCAAGAAATTGTTTTATTTATTTATTTATTTATTTATTTATTTATTTATTTGAGAGCGCACGAGCAGGGAAGAGGGGTAGAGGGAGAGAATCCCAAGCAGGCTCCATACTCAGCAGAGCCCTATGTGGGGCTTGATGTCATGACCTTGGGATCATGACCTAAGCCGAAATCAAGAGGCAGATGCTCAACTGACTGAGCCACCCAGGTGCCTCAAAAATTTATTTGTTAATAATAGAGTGAACCCACACCAAACTGAACTAGAACACTGATACTAAATTATGTTTCTCTACATGCTTCCTCCGTACCTCTTCCCTTTGCCTCTTTGAATCTAGACCTAGAGCTTACAGCCTTCACGAAAATTAACTCAAAATGGATCACAGAAAATACACTCGTCACCATCTTATCTAAAGGCCGTTTTCCTCCTCTGCCATACTCCAGGCCACAGAAGTCTAGACTAGTCTTGATATCTCTCAGAACATTAGACTGGGCCACATTATACTGATTGGATCTGATGAGAAAGCAGTAGCAAATATGGTAGATGATTTAGTAATAAGACATGCAAGCCACAGGGCAGGATATAAACTCCTCCCACCCCCAAAATTAAGGGGACTGCCACCTCAGTTAAGTTTCTGGAGGTCCATCCTTTACAAAGTGAAAGATAAGTTGCCATCCTTTGCACTAAAATAAGCAGAAAAACAAAACAAAACCCACAATGGTTGATAAGCCTTTATGGATTCTAGAGGCCACTTGATGTGTTATCTGGCCCACTAAATGATCAACCTGTAAAGCTGTCAGTTTTCACCAGGGAGCAAAGAAAAGGCTCTGCAGCAAGTTCAGGCTGTAGTACAAAAGCAGTGCAAGATGCCAGCGAATCCGATGGTACTCAAAGAGACTATAGCTAATAAGTATGTTGCATGAAGTCTCTGGTAAACTTCAATAAAAGAATCAGAGTGCATACTTATAGCAAAGTTATGCCTTGTGGGAGACTGAATGCCTGACCATGGGAAATCAAATGACCAGGTGACCCAAGCTGTCCAGAATTAACTGGGTGTTATCTGAACCACCCAACCAAAAAGTACTAAAAGCAGCGTTCATCAATAAGAGGAAATGTTATACAAAAAAGCAGGCGGAGGCAGGTCTGGAGGATACAAGTTACATAAGCAGGAAGCTCAGACTCTAGTATGCAATACTGTACCTGCTTCTCTTCTCATTCAATCCAAATATATAGCCTCATGTGCAGCTCCTTATAACCAGTTAGGTGAGAAGAAAGATTTGGGTCTGGTTTCCAGGTGTTTCTGCATTACATGCTAACACAAGCCAGAAGTAGACTGCTATATTACAAGCCCAATCAGGACAGAATTAAAAAGGGACATTCTCCCCAAGGACGGGGGTGGAAGAAGTATAGAACTTTTTTCTTAAGCTTGCTCATTTATTTTGAGAGAGAGAAAGCACGCATGGGGGAGGGACAGAGAGAGAGGGAGAAGGAGAGAATCCCAAGCAGCCCCCGCACTGCCAGTGCAAAGCCTGACATGGGGCTCAAACTCATGAACCGCGAAATTAGGACGTGAGCTGAGGTTGGTCGCTCAACCAACTAGGCCACCCAGGCACCCCAGGGTACAGAACTTGTAACACTATATATAGTTGTCTCCTTCCTTTACTGAGAGAGAGGGCCAAATCTAGAATCTATTCAAGGACAGTGGTTAAAGACCTGAGTGGATGGTTAAAGACTTAGAACATAATTGGATATATGACAAAGTCTAGGGAAGCAGCAGTGTGAATGGACTTCTAACATTATACACAAAGAGTGAAGATTGTGTCCCAGGTGAATGTTCACTGCAGAAGAGAATCTCCATGAGATGGACAAGATAATACATTCTGGAAATGAGTCTCTTCCCCTTGCAAACCCAGTGCTTACTTAGTGGACCCATGTACAAAATGGCCATAGGGCAAGAAAGCAAGCCTTATATGGGCTCGACAACATGGACTTCCCCTCACCACAGCTCTTCTTGATACCTCCATTGTGTAAGGCTTAACCTATCAATCACAAAATCGAAGTTGAGTCCAAATATGGACTACCAACTACTTAGTAGCAGGTGTATTACATCAGACTGACTCTATCCATTGAGGAGGAGGCAATAATATTCTTGGAACGACATTATGGAATACCTGTTCACCATTATCACATTCCACACATTTTCTGTCCAAGAAACTCATTTTACAGCAAACTATGTTCAGCAAATGGGTTTATGCTCATGTCTTTCACAATTTCATCATGTAACTCACAGAAAACAGAAAAAAGAACACTTTCCAATGCATTTTATGAAGCCAGCATAATAACCTGAATACCAAAGCCTGAGAAGACACTAAGAAAATTTTTTAGATCTCACAAAAAATTAAAACCCCACAGAATATTCTAAACAAAACATTAGCAAACCAAATCTAATATTACACAAAGAGGATCTAATACATCACATTAAAGTGAGGCTAATTTTTTTTTAAGTTTATTTATTTTGAGAGAGAGCATGTGGATGCAAGCAGGGCATGCGAGCAGGGCAGGGGCAGAGAGAGAGAGGAGAGAGGATCCCAAGGAGGCTCCAGGTTCGCTCTCACGATTGTGAGATCATGACCTGAGCCAAAAGCAAGAGTTGAACACTTAACCCACTGAGCTACCCAGGCGCCCCAAACTTAGGCTTATTCTGAGACTACAAGGTTTAATATTTAAAACTCAGTGTAATTCACATTTACAAAATAAAAGAACATTTCAATAAAAATAAACGTTCATTCATGATTTTTTAAAATTTATTTTTAGAGACAGTGAACGTCCAATGGGGGGGGAGGGGCAGAAAGAGAGAGGAGAAAGAATCCCAAGCAGGTTCCACATGGAGCCCGATGCAGGGCTTGGAAGTCATGAACCATGAAATCATGACCCAGGCCAAAATCAAGAGTCTGACGCTTAACCAATTGAGCCACCTGGTAACCCCCATTCAGGATTTTTTTTAAAAAAGCTCTTAGGAATAGAAGGAAATTTCTTTGAACTGTAGTGGGTTTTTTAGTTTTTTGTTTTGTTTTATTTTCAATTTCCATGAAACCTCATACTGATAAAATATTGAAGGTTTTCACTATGAGATCAGGAACAAGGCTAGTTCACTAGTCTTAGTGTTCACTAGTATCAAATTCTAAACTATTGTATTAAAGGTCTTTGACAGTGCAAAAAAAAAAAGTAGAAAGGCTTAAAGATTACAAAGGAAGAAATAAAACCATGATTTTGTACAGAAAATTCAAAAGAATCTACAGATAAATTTTTGACACATGTATGATAGTTAAGCAAGTTTCTAGGCATAAATCAACTGTATTTCTGTATACCAACAAGAAAACTAAATCATTTACTACAGGATCAGATACTATTAAACACTAAGAAAAAATCTAATGAAAAATATCCAAGACTTATACACACACACACACACATTATTTAAATAATTATAATGGAATATACCATGTTCAAGGATTGGAAAATTCAACATTGTAAACATGTCACTTCTCCCCAAATTGATTCATAGATTCTGTGGAACTTGAAAAACTGATTCTAACATGTGGAAATATGAAGAGCCAAATATACCCACTACAATAGTGAGGAAAGAAAACAAAGTGGTGGAACTTGTCTACTCAATATCAAAACTTACCACAAAGCTACAGTAATTAAGAGAGCGGTAAGAAACTAAAAATAGAACTACACTATGGTCCGGCAATTGCACTATTATTTACCCAAAGGATACAAAAATACAGATTCAAAGAGGTACTCAAACATGTACATGTTTACAGCAGCATTATCAATAGCCAAATTATGGAAAGAGCCCAAATGTCCATCAACTGATGAATGGATAAAGAAGGGGTGGTTAAGAAGGGGTGGTGTGTATATACACACACACTCATATACACAATGCAGTATTAGTCATCAAAAAGAATGAGCTCTTGCCATGCACAGTGGTGTGGATGGAGCTAAAATGTATTATGCTAAGTGAAAAGAGTCAATCAGAGAAAGACAAATACCATATGATTTCATTCATGTGGAATTTAAGAAACAAAACAGATGAACATATGGGAAGGCAGAGGAAGAGAAGTGAGGGAAACAAACCAGAGGACACTCTTAATGATAGAGAACAAACTATGGGTTGAAGGAAGGAGGTGGGTGGGAGATGGGCTAGATGGGTGATGGGTACTAAGGAGGGCACTTGTGATGAGCACTGGGTGTTTTATGTAAGTGATGAATCACTGAACTCTACTCCTGAAACCAATATTGCACTGTATATTATCTAAATTTTAAATTAAAAAAAAAAGGAGAGGTAAAAAAAGTGATAATATGGATGCAAGATTAGACAAATAGACCAATAAACAGAACAGAGATTCCAGAATGAAATTCATGCATATATGGGAACCTGACTTGTTGCCAAGGTGGCAATGAAGAGCAGTGGGATATTGAGTCTTTATAGCAAATGAGACTTAGTCAACTGGATGTTTTTTAAAACTAGAAATTGGGAAGCCTGGGTGGCTCAGTCAGTGGAGTATCCAACTCTTGATTTTGGCTCAGGTCATGATCTTGTGATTTGTGAGTTTAAACCCCACATTGGGCCTGTGCTGATACTGCAGAGCCTGCTTGGGATTCTCTCTCTCTCTCTCTCTCTCTCTCTCTCTCTCTCTCTCTCTCTCCCTCTCGCTCATCCTCCCCCCCATAAAAAAAAATAAACAAAAAAATGTTTTAAATGGAAATTAAAATGACCCCTTACCACACATCCTACAAAAAAAAAAAAAATCAATTGATAGTAAACTGTAGATGTAAATGTGTGAGGTAAAACAATAAAAGTTTCAGACATTAACACAGGAAAATATCTTCATCATCTTGGAGTTGATAAAGGTATCTTCAATAGGTATTACTATAAATTAAAAGAATGATAAATCTTCACTAAAATTAAGAATGTATACTCATCAAAAAAGTGTGACACAAAGAAAAGCAAACTACAAAGTGGGAAAAGGGATTTCCACATTCAAAATAAAGAGCTTATATCCAGAATATATAAATAATTCCTACAAATTAATAAAAGAGATCAGAGACTTGAACAATTTACCGAAAGAGGATAATCAAATGGCCAACAAACATTCAGGAGATATCATTCCACCAGAAAGGCTAAGATTAAAGACTTATCATACTGAGTGGTAAAGAGTATGTGCAGAAACTGAACTCACACTACTGAAGAAGTATAAATGGATAAATGCACGTAGGAAAACTGTTTGGCAGTGTTTACTAAAGCTTCACATCTGCATACCACTAATAGGTACATATCCAACATAAATGTGTCCATATGTGCAGCAAAAAAGCATGTATAAGAATGTTCAGACCAGCACTATTTAAGAAACCCCAAGCTGGAAACAACCTAAATGGAAGCTCACAAACCTCACAGTGAACAAAAGAAGACAAATAAGGGTATACATGATGTAGGATTCCATTTCAAAGGTCAAACATGGGGAAAACCATCCTACGGTAATGTCAGCAATAGTGCTGATCTCCAGGAGGATGGATTATAACCAGGAATCGGGAGTGGGGCTCTTGGGGGGACCGGCAAAATTCTCATTCTTGACCTGGATGGGTGTTACACAAGTATTCACTTTGTGAGAATTTACAGAGCTACATTTTTTCTCAATGCCAGACTTTTTTTTTTTAAGCTGTCTTTTTCAATGTTTATTTTTATTTTTGAGAGTGTATGCATGCAGAGAGAGGAGACAGAGGATCCAAAGCAGGCTCCATGCTGACAGCAAAATCCGACGCAGGATTTGAACGTGCAGACAATGAGATCGTGACCTGAGCCAAAGTTAGTGGCTCAACCAACTGGGCCACCCAGGTGCCCCACCAGCCTTTAATTTTTAAAGTTCAACGTTTTTTTATTTGTACCTTCATCCTAACAAGGCAAGGACTCTAACATGCTCTTGGTCCCTTGACCTCCATCATGTTGATATTGTCTAAAATTAATTATGGATATATTTCCTTTTGTCTCTTTCTCGTCCTATTCACACTTTACCCAGGTATCTAACCACTCTTACTGCCTAGCTCTTATAATATCTCCTGGACTTATTTTTGCTAAGCATTTTCTCAAAAAAAAAAATGTTTATGATGTGGATTTTTGATTGGTAAATCTTAATATTTGTATTAAGCCCTCACATTTGAAGAACAATTTAAATGGATGTAAAACTTTAGGTACAATACTTTAAAAGGTTTTCTTATAGCCAGTTTTGCTCTTGAAAAGACAGATCAATCTGATTCTTGTTCCTTCATACAAGAAAAACTTTTATTTTTTACAAGAATAACTTTTAGATTTTTTTCAGTATCAGCATGTGTCTAGATGTGGGTACTTTCTTCTTGTTTGGCACTTCATGGCCACTTCAATCTTTATTTTTTTTTCTTATCCTGGACCTCTTTTGTTACTTGAATGGTGGCACATCTACTTTGTCCTTCATCTCACTTAAATCTGCATTCATGTCTTCTTTGTTCTCTTACGCTTCTTTCTGGGATAATTTCTCAGTTTGACTTTCCAACTCACTCACTCATTCATCAGCTGTATCCATTCAACTTTTATTCCATTTTATTATGTCATTTTAAATATGTTTCTTTGTATTTCAACAGGGCTCATTATTTCTTATTCTTATACCACATTGCTAAACTCTTCCCTTTTTTTTCTGTTTATGGGCTTAACTTTAGATTCTGATGGTGTTATGTAATCGAGTTTTCTTTTAAACCAGTGGCATTTCGTGGTAATCACTTTACTTTGGCTTGTGAACTCACTTATTTGGTGGTATGGGTTCTTCTGAGTGATAGAATGCCCTGGGGAAAAGCCAAGAGCAGCAATCTGGGCTATGTTGGGAGTTCAAAGAGCGGGAAGAAAACAAAGCCTTATGGTGGACAGCCCCAATACTACAAAAATGACAGTAAATTATTTGTTACCTACGAAGTAACCCTTCAACCGTAGCTCCCTCTTCAGACACCATAGGAGAAATGGCAATTTCCTAAGGCATTTTCTGAAGTCTAGGGCCTACCTTGTAACCCATTAGTCCTGTAAGTCTGGAGGGGGAGGACTGAAGAAATAATGCACAAGCTAGTCAGTCCTTACCTGTTTTCCCCAAATCTTCACCCAAAAGTGTTTTGTGCTGCCCAGATTTTATCTGTGAGGACACCTGCAGCAGAGTTCTGGTTCACTGTACTAGTACCTGCTGTGAGAAAGCAGGCAAAGGCAACTGGTTTTCTCTAATGAATCTACTCACAGACATTCAGCAAGCCATACCCCCAGCAAGAACCACTTCAAAACAGCCCCCATGTCCCCTGTGAGTTTTACTTTTTTCTCCTTTTAGTTATTACCTGAACACAATAAAAAAAACATTCTAATCAAAATATAACAGAACTTTACATGGCTTTATTTCTACATTACTGGTATTGAAAACAAACTTTATACAAAAAGTTTATACAGATAAAAAAAATCCTTGGCTAGGCAATGCCATTTGTGTGTGTATGTACACACAAACACACCTATACACAAAGTATTATACATCATTGTAATTATACATATTTACATATACACTATTTAAATTATTTTACAATGTACCAAAATGATAGGCAAATAGAAAAGCAAATAAAAATGGATAAAGTGAACTAAATAATCATTGTTTCAAATGCTACAAAATTATCTTGAAAAATCTAGAAAAGAAGGTCATTTCTTTGAGGTTTCAATGCCATTTCGTCGTTGCTTTTATCTTAATAACAAGTTCTGTTCAAAAATAAATATCTTGACCAATAACAAGTGAGCAAATCAGACTGATGACTGGAACAAGCCAAACATGCTGACTTGAGATTAAAACGTCAGCAAGAGCAAATGGAGATTTTTACTAGTAATCAAATATGCCATAAAACTGCCCTCTGCTTCCCCATTTAAAACATGAGGAATTCCCAGCTTCTGTGAAATATGCAATATCAATCAAGACTCCAAGGAATTCAGCAATTTATCTGTAATGTAAGAAAATGCTGAAGTTATGATTCTATTTTTCTGATGACCATTTTATAAGGTGTTGTTCTTTAAATGAGTTCACTCATAATATCAGTGATAAAGAACTAGCTTTTTACAGAATCAGTTTGGTAACTTTATTGCTATATTCTGACTCTGTCAAGAATCTAATGAGACTATAGCACTTGGATGGAAAAATTTTGCTCTCATGCAAGCAAATAAAATTTCAAGTAACAAAGCCACTAAAGATTTTAGATTTGTAATGGAATTTGGAAATTTCAAACTAGTAAGCATCACTTCCAGATACAAGGTAATTCTTTCATAAATGTAGATATTATCTTCACAAGGGAATGAAACTCACTTTTTTAAGATAACATTCAGGTAAAATAAAAACTCAGTTTAATTTCTTAAAGGCAGTAAAAAATTTTAAAGCACAGCAAATATGAAAAATAATCAGGCCATTTTAAAAGGTTCTTAAGGAATAAGCTTATTCTATTTAAATTCTCCATTATTCAATCTTACATTCTGAATTATGTAAATAGGATTTTAACTTCACAGTAAACTGCTAAGTATCTTCTGAAGATCTCCTTAGCAAACTAGTTGCTTAGAGAGGATACTGAAATTAACAGATTATCCACAGACAATAAAATTTACATTGGGTAGAGAAGCCGATTTAAACCTCAAAAATATAAGGACCCTTCACACTAAGATCTATGTCCAAATGTGGATTCTATCCAGATTTAATCTGAACTGAATTTAATTTGAAACTGAGTGTTCTGCATTCAAGTAATTAGGACTACAAATAAATTGAAAGATAGTGATAGGTTAAGTACTTTTACAACTTTCCTTATGTAACGTCCAAAATATCTAAGCAATTGGTTCAGGTCTTACAGAAAAAAACCTGCTGATAATTATTGCTTGTACACAAATGGCTTAAATAATGATAAGCCTGTATGGGAATGGCTTAAATAAACTAAGAAAACATGTCTGTGAACATCATTAATAATTGACGTTGGTAAATCATGTCATCTATTCAGATGACAATGGATTCCACGTTTATGAATGACATAGGTTTTATATTTTAAAATATTTACTACTCCTGATTAAAATTGAAAAATACCAAATTTCAAAGACTATAGAGTTCATTGCCTGTGGGATATATGCTATCCAAGAATGTTTTATTTTTCTTCATCTATAAAAAATTTTTTTGTTAATCATCAAATGGATTCCTCCCACATCTTAGACTCATCAACAATCAGAAGGTTGAGGAGAAATGTAATATGGTATGTCAATTATACTCCAGAAAAAAAAAAAGAGCGTTGAGGAGAAATGCCACGCTGGTCTGAGCTGCAGCAGGCTTCACTCTGAGCTGTCCCTACAGATGAGGCGACCTTCCTGCACGAGCAACCATCCTCCAAACTCTGACTGATGCAGAAACTCAACTAGAAGTCTCTCACCCACTATTCATATCTTCAGTGACTAACAGGCCATTAACTGCACAGTTACAGCGTCAGATATTTACTAGTCTCCTGTAGCAGAACCATTAACTACCTGCATTTTGACTTTTCAAAGAGCTTCATTAGCTGCTGGAATCTTTCTGAGACCTGAAAAATTTTAAATGACTGTTAATTACAAACATCTCAAATAATATTTTTTTTTATCTGTGATGAATATTTTCACAAAACATCTAAAGACAAAGAAAGTTGCCCTCAATAATAAAAACATGAAGTAATGTTTGGAAAAATAAAATATCTTCATACCACAGGTGACTGCTAGTTTTTTTTCATTTCTTTTTAGTATTTTATTTATTTTTGAGAGAGAGAGAGAGACAGCGTGAGCAGGTGAGGGTCAGAGAGAGAGGGAGACACAGAGTCCGAAGACAGGCTCCAGGCTCTGAGCTAGCTGTCAGCACAGAGCCTGATGCGGGGCTCGAACCCACAAACCATGAGATGATGACCTGAGCCAAAGTCAGATGCTTAACCTACTGAGCCACCCAGGTGCCCCAGGTGACTGCTAGTTTAAATTCTCAATATTAAACATTCTTAAAGAAGCAAACATCATTATAAGACAGCTTGAGATCACATAAGTAAATGGTAAGAAAATAGGAAAAAAATTAGGACTGTTCCAAACTATTTCCACAGTCACCAAGATTTTATCTACTTTTTTAATTTCCCTAAGTAATCTCTACACCCAAAGTGGAGCTCCTGAGATCAAGAGTCACATGCTCTATTGACTGAGCCAGCCAGGTTCCTCCCACCAAGTTTTTAACAGTCCTACGTAATGAGCCATACTGTTAAAGAAACTGGCTAATAGGAGCACCTGGGTGACTCAGTCAGTTGAACGTACAACTCTGGATTTCAGCTCAGGTCCTGATCTCATGGTTTGTGAGGTCGAGCCCCACATCAGCTCTGTGTGGACAGTGTGGAGGCTGCTTGGGATTCTCTCTCTCCATCTCTCTTTGCCTCTCCCCCATCTGCACTCTCTCAAAATAAAGAAACATTAAAAAAAATTTTTTAAAGAAACTAGCTAATAAATATCTACATATTTTAAACATGATAAAGGTTAAACCTAAGCATTTATATAGAAACATTTGTAAAATTACAGAGATGTAAAAATTAGGTAGTTACCTGATAAGGATTTTTATTCAACTTGGCTGCTAAATAAGAAAATGTTTTCAATGATGGCCCTCTTTTCTGACACTCCAGTAAAATTTCCCGGTCATCATTTCTGAAGAGAGAAAAATGTTATTTTAGCTTTTGTAGATTAGAGTAGAAAGATAACAAAAATTCCTCTGCCTTAATGTCTACAAATAGGAGGTGACATTTTTATTAAAAGCCCACAGAAACAAAACAAAACAAAAAAAAAACCCTGCATATACCAAAATAGGAACAGTGATTATCTCTGAGAAATATGATGGATGATTTTAATCTTTCAGTTCACAGATATTTCCCAAAATTTAAAAAAAAAATTTTTTTTAACATTTATTCATTTTTGAGAGACACAGAGAGACAGAGTGTGAGTGGGGAAGAGGCAGAGAGAGAGACACACACAGAATCTGAAGCAGGCTCCAGGCTCTTAGCTATCAGCACAGAGCCCGACATGGGGCTGGAACTCACACACTACAAGATTATGACCTGAGCTGAACTCAAATGCTCAACTGACTGAGCCACCCAGGCACCCCCCAAAATTTCTAAAACAAACCAATTTATTCTAATGACAAAATTAAAGATTTTTTTTAAATTTTACCTTTAATGTGTAGAGTACTTTTTTTTAATGTTTATTTTTGAGAGAAAGTGCACATGTTCACACACAGGGGAGGTGCAGAGAGAGAGGGAGACAGAGGATCCAAAGTGGGCTCTGCACTGACAGCAGAGTCAGATGTGGGGCTTGAACTCATGAACCATGAGATCATGGCATGAGCTTAAGTCAGAGGTTTAACCAACTGAGCCACCCAGGGACCCCAATGTGTAGAGTACTTTTAAAATCAGGGCCCAAACAAGATCAATGTCTTCATAAGCAGAAAAACCGAAAGTAAAATAGAATCCAGGTATTCTCATTCCCAGACTTCTGTTTTTCTACATGACCTGAACCAGTGTGTGTTATAATCTCTGAGATTCTATTCTGCCACCTATAAATTATCTGGAATGAAGACATGGAAGACTGTGTTATTGAACAAAACTGGTCACAGAGGGTTGCTATAGAGTTCCCCCAGACCTTTGAGCATGTCCAGGACCAGAGGTTAAGAGCAAAAGCAAAGGGACAGTTTCTAGAGACTTGAACTAAGCTCAAGGTGTCAAGGGAGAAAGAATGTGGGACTCTCGGGGTGCTTGGGTGGCACAGTCAGTTGAACATTCTACTCTTGATCTCAGCCCTGGTCATGGTCTCACAGTTCTTGAGTTCGATGGGGCTCTGTGCTGATGGAATAGAGCCTGCTTGGGATTCTGTCTCTCGCTCTCTCTCTGCCCCTCCCCTACTTGTGCTCTCTCTAAATCAATTAACTAATTAATAAAACTTAAAAAAAAAAATGATGTGGTACTCTCAAATGGAGCCAGGCACTCCAGGTGCATCCAAACACCAAATGTTATCCAAATGTGCATGTCCCCAAATTCCACTTTAGAGACTGGTGGTGGTCTGTGGTAGCTAGTGCTTTTGGTTAAAATAAATCTTCATAGAAAGTAAAATAAGGGGTGTCTGGTTAAGTGCCTGACTCTTGATTTTGGCTCAGGTCATGATCTCACAACTCCTGGGATCGAGTCCCATGTCAGGCTCCATGTTGACAGCATGGAAACTGCTGCTATTTTCTCTTTCCCTCTCCTTTCTCCCTCTCTGTCCCTCCCCCATTTCATATGCATGCTCTCCCTCTCAAAATAAATATTTTTTTTAAATTAAATGTAATTAAAATAGAATAAAATACATTAAACTAAAATAAATAAAACTGGTCACCAATTTCAATATGATTCAGCTCCCCTCACTATGGACTCTAGTTAAGTCTGGAGAGCATGAACCTCTAGTCCAATGTTCACAAATGCAGTTACCTTTAAATCTCCATTTCTTAAAAAAAGTTTACATGAAAGTCAAGAGGACAACCAATTGATGAGACTTTTTTGAAACTCCTAGTTTAGGGGAAAACTCAAATTACAAATGCACTTTTTGCCCGTTTCACCACTGTCATTCTTCCTTTCTAAAATGTGGTTATACCAGTTCCTTACAAATGAAAGAATTTTTAATTGAAAAAGTTAAAAAAAATAATAAAAAAAAAGAACAGTGAAAAGTTATGTCCATGGTGCTAATGCACATACCTGGTTAAGAGCCCCTGCTCTAGACTGTTCTATACTACAGCTGGACTGCACTCTAGAATGCATCCTCTACTGACTTTGGCCACTTTTGAAGTCAGTCATCACTTGCCTTATTTAGGGATGGGATAAAACTATGATACATGACAGAACAGATGCCTGGCCTCTCAAAATTTCCTGGTGACTTAGAAGTCTCAAGATTCTTACCTTGTCCATAAAACTATAATTTCTCCCTTCTTTTTAATAACATTCTTTGCAGAAAGGCTTGTAGGAGAAGTGGCAGTTGCTGCTGACAGATCCTCAACCCCTGGGCTTGACTTCAATGATGAGGGATCTTTAGTCACTGCAGGAGCCTTTTTCTTACTGGCTTTCTTTCGGTGAGCTTCACCATTCTCACCAGAATCTTGGGTAATTTTCTTGATCTTTTCCCTACTGATTAAGTCTGTTTCCTTTCTCTGTTTTTTATGAGAATGATTTAGATCAGAAAGGTTTTTTCTCTTTTTAGGAGCATTATCCAAAGTCCCAGGCAACACTGAACTATCAGAATTTGATGCTGGCTCTGATTTTAAATCATCCTTTTTTACTTCACATGAACTGGAAGGTTCTGAGGTCAAATCAATACAGGCTTCCTCAACAATGCATTCCAAAGGCCCGTTTGCCACTTGCATCTTTTCTTCCTTAGAGTTATCTTCATCTACACATATCACCTGACACTCCAAGCGTTCAACACCTAAAGCAGGACGGTTACTCTCATTTTTACTCTCACTTGAAACCTCTTGTGTCAAATCAATAAAAGCATCTACAGTATCAGGCTGTGTATTATCTAATATTTGAGCATTCTGATCCAAATTGCCTTCAGAGCAGCCCAACTGATCCATATTTAAAACTGTTACTTCTATGAATTCCCCCAAGTTTTTGGTCTCAGTGACTGGATCTTTTGTGAGGTCTATATATGTGTTTGGAAGATGATCCTCAACAGAATGTGAAATTTCTTCCATTGGAGGCAATTCTTCAATGCTTTCAGGTACTTTTGGTTCCCATACTTGATGCAACTTGAAACACTCATCAGCCACTTCATTACTATGACTCACTTTACCTGAAGCATCTTTAAGAAATTCGTATATATCAGGAACCTGTGTTTGTATCATACAGTCCTGTTCTTCATGAGCTGATTTACTGCTATCAACATTGTTGTTGGAATTTAATTCCTCCACAGATTTAAAAACTCCATTCTGACATGAAACATATTCTTTCTCTGCTGCTTTATCGGCTTCCTTTTCCACTCTGGGCAAAGATGCCAATGACTCATCAGCTATCACATTCTGTTTAAGATTAGGGGAGGTAGATGGTGCAGCACGCCGTATTTTCACAATGAAATGATCATTGGACTTTTCCATTATGACAGCATGCATGGGTAGGTTGGGGTGGTATTGAAAGCCTGGTGTAATGGACCGACTCGTCCATGATGAAGAACAACTTGATTTACTGCTTGAATTATCAGACTCCAGAGCTAAATGAATATCTTGTTCAGATGCATCCTCTTCCTCAAGTAAGGCATCCTCACTAAAATGGGCACTAATAACTTCTTCAGGAGTTGAACTAGACAAAACTTCAGGCTTTAAGAAACTGAGATGACCATCTGACTTCAGAGGTGATGGTACTGTTAAAGAGACTGCGAGATCTTCAAGAAGTATGGAGGAAATGCAGGGCTTGCTCTTTTCTGAACTACATCCATTATCTTTACTCAAAGCTATATTAGTGGACACTTCAAACATACAGCTTTCATCCAACACATCAGGATGAACGGGCAAAGAAAGTCCTGAAGACAAAGACGGACCTTTCTCAGATGATAATAATGACCAATTGTCATCACTAATCATTTTAGGACATGGAGAAACCACCCCTGAAACCAGCTCGTCGGTTGTACAGGTTGGTATAGACTCGCACTTAAGACTCTCCAGCAGCTGTTTTTCTGGAGTCTTTAACTCCCACTCACTTTTTTCATTACAATTAACACTGTTATCCAAAAGATCAGAACCCTGTAACAAACTTTTAAATATTTCACCCATCTGTGCATCACTCACTAAATTAAAAGTAAGGCTAGATGCTTGCTGTTCAGTAAGAATCTCGAAACTGCGTTCTGGCTTCAGAGCTGCATGCTGGGATGTTTGTGCATCCTCTATGGTGCAGCCTTCCATCTTTCCTGGCTTTGGGGTGCGGGGACAGTTTGGTTCCAAGGAGTGTTCTTCAGGCTGAGAGTTCTTAATGTTATCAAAGCAAGTGTTAAAACTTTTTTTAATGTCACGCTTTACTGTGTTAATACTGAAATTGTCTTGAGGTTTTTCTTCAGGTTTTTTACATCCAAGTGAAGACTTATGATTAACAGAATCTTCTGATTTGGGGGATTTCTCTTTCAGCATTTCTTTGCTGGAGTTGTCCACATTCTCCTTCTGACAAACTGAATATTGTGGTTTCTCCTTATTTATCTTTTCACGTTTTCCTTCATCGCTGTCACTGCCAAAGTTTATGGAATCACAAAACTTTCCTAAGATTTTCTTAAGCTTTGCAAACAAATAATCCAGCTGTTCATCTACAAACTTCCACAATTTCTTTTTCATATCTGGTAGCTGCTGTTCAAACAAACGGTCCACAATGCCATTCTTTTTAACTTGCTTAAGTTTGGATTCTATAACATCACAGAGATTATTCTGTAAAGTAGTCACTGACTTTGAGATCTTGGACAAGTCAAGGTGTTTAATTAGTGATGTAAAACTCAAAATTGCTGATTCAATAATTCTATGAAATTGTATTAATGAAAATTTTACCTTGAATTTCATATAATTTTTCCTTACATGTTTTCTTATCATTCGTAACATGTGCATAATTTCTCGTACAGAAGAGGGTGAAGCAATAATTGGAACTATTTTTTCCAGGCTAGAGGTACTCATGGTTTTATCTTCCCTCTCTGTTTTTGAAGATCTGTTAGATTCACTTTGTCTATTATTCCATCTGCTTTTGGTCTGATGAATTTTTATAGAAGATGTTTTCCTACTATCTTTACCCAAGTGCACAGTACTTTTCCTACTTCCTGGGCTGCTTTTTGCATTCTGGACTTCAGTAGAAGTTCTAGGTTTGGCACTTTTTTCAAAACTTTCTTGTGGTTTAGATTTTTCACTGTCACTTATAATTTCTCCTTCTTCTAATTCATCTAAAGATGAATTCTTATGGTAGTCTGCACCTGTAAATTTGTCAGATTTGCAAACTGGCTTTTCATTTTCCTTATTGAGATCAAACTTGCTCTTGGAGGTAGATTGAGCTGAATTTGGTAGAAATATATCTGTGGAAGAGAAAAGTATATTATAGTCACATGACAACCAAGTTTTAGTCATCTGACATTTTCATACTAAATATAACAAAAACTTAAGTACTGAGGCAATTCATTATTTTAATAGTTTTTTTTTTCCTTAGTAGAATGTTAATGTTTAATACTTAATTATGTCCTATGTTTTTCCCGGCATCAGTTGGTACTCGGTGATGGTATAGTTTGGTCATTTGGATAACCATCAACCAACTGGTCAGGTATCTTTATTTCATGTTAACAGCATCACCTACTCTATACTATTTGATGATGGCTTTTGAATAAAAAATATATCTGAAAGCAAGCAAAGAGTATTTGCAACAACCTGTCTTACCACTCCCTTGTTTGTAAAAGTAAGAATTATCTAAATTTAAAGGCTCAGTGTACCTAATTAACAGGAGTCTGAACAATATGTTAATTATGTTATCGAAAAAGCACTAATTCTTCTTGCTTATATATTTTACATTCTCACAAAAAGTTATAGAACATAATATAAACTATTACCTTTATGACTGTTATTACATAATGAAACTTGAGATGGGCTTTCCAATCTAAGAACTTTCGCTACAGGTCTCACTGGACTATTCAGAGGACTGATGGCTTCTGGAATAGGCCTCAGGTGATTGAGGTCAATGCTCAAAACTGAATTATCATCATCATTATATACTGAGTTTGTTTCACCGATTTCCATTCTGTTGTCCACTAACTCAGACTGCTGAAGTGAAGATTCTTGTGTCTCTTTAGGTGAGCCACGCTCCAAAGGACAAGACTTACTTTCATCCCGTGGTGTATCTACAAGAGAAGGCTCAAATTTGGGGTTACCATCTTCTGAAAGGACTACTGGAAAAATTTCAGTTTCTTCAACTGCAGGCTGCAAAATGCTGTCTCTGGATTCAGCTACTTTTGTTGCAAAAGGCTCCTTCATCTCCATACCTTCAGAAACACTACCAGAATTTAAATCATCATTTCTTTTAGTATCCAATTCCAAACCAAAGTTTTGAGAAACACTTGTTTGTAATATATCCATTACCACAGGAACTGCTTCCCTGGCACCATTAATGGTTTGTTCCATTTCTGTTGATGATGGAAACAAGGATTCTGTTTGTTCCATTTCCACAGCTGCTGAGAAGGAAGCCTCTGCACCACAAATGGGCACATCACAGCCCATAGTATTCTCAACAGATTTAACCAACAAATTACTCTCTCCTTCCATTTTCCTTTCTGGATCACTGGTCCTGGGTTCAGATGCAACTGCAAGAGCATCCTTTGGTTCCAATAATTTTGATTTGCTTTCCTCTGCGGTATGTTCACTGACAGAGGAAACACATGTCACTGTTGTCGTCTGCACCAAGCACTCCAAATCACATATGCCACTGGATTTGGGGATATTGGTTATTTTCGGGTGTTTATCCTGAGAAACAGGCTGCTTTTTAGCAGGAGAAAGAGTTAAGTTCAACTTTTCCATAAAACTCAACTTTAAGTCTTTGTTTTTTGTGTCATTTGGACCACTGTCAGCTTTAATTGCAGGCTCTTTATCATCTGCTCCTTCAGAAACCTCATTGTTAGAGACTTCACCTTTATCACTTTTGGGCTCATTCTGTCTCTTCAAATTAGTAGTGGTTTTCTTAGTTTCTTTGCTAGTCTTCTGCAAATGTTCTGTAGGTGTTCTTTTTTCATTTCTTATATGCCTATTTTCTTCTTTGCTTTCTCGTTCTCTTTTCCTCTTATCTTCAGTTCTATGCCGTTCTGCTCTTAAAGGTGTATTTTCCCATTGGTGCACAGCATCAACTTCCTTGGAGTCAATGTGTTTATGAGTTCTGCTGGATGAAAAAAAGGATGGACATCTTCCTTCTTGAAAACTATGATTACTTACACCCCTATCTCTTTTACAATCTTCCCTTCCTCTTCTCTCTTCTAGATGGTATTTACTTGAATTATGAGATTTTATTTCATTCTTGGAATGAGGAAGTGATGGTCGTTCAGATCTTCTCCAATGATCCTGGTCTTTTACTACTGATTTAGGTTTCTGATCAACTTTTCTTTCTTCTTTATCTTGCGACTTAAGTTCTTTTCTATTTATATTCTGTGATCTTTCACTTTGTCTTTCTAGTTTTTTGTCACTTTGAGATTCTACTCGAGTATATGACCTTTCTCGAAAGGTCTCTTTTTCCCAAGAGTTAATGCGTTCATTTTTATAATCCAAATCTGTGTTACTTTTAAACTTTGAATTTTTACTTTCAGCCTTTGGTTCACCTTTACCATATTTCTCAGGACGTCCTTGTAGCCTTTGACTAGCCTCTGTGTTCCTTGATTCACCATCACCACAGCTAGTATTTAAGTCTTTCCGTATTCTATCAGTTCCTCTGCTATATTGGCTATGTCTAATATCTTTTCTCCCTCTTCTATTATCCTCATTTGAGATACTCTCACCAACCTGATAATGGGAACGTGACCAAATGCCATTGATGCAGTGTTTTTCAATAAATGGAGACAAATACAAAGTGCTCTTTTTTTCACAGTGTGATTTTCCTTCCTTTTCGGAATTTGGCAGTGAAGTGCTATGATGTACATCTTTAGAAACATCACTTTTCACTCTGAGATCAGTCTTTGCACAATCATCCAAATGGGGAGATCTGGATTTAAGATCTTTTGTTTTAACTAAATCTGGTGTCCTTAGAGTTTTGTGATTATTTCGAAAATGTGAGAACTCAGACAATCTGTTGAGAGATAGAAATTAACAACAAAACCCAAAGTTAATTGTGTTTTAATGATCCAGATTTTAATCACATGCAAAACACTTTAAAATTCAGGGGTCTCCACACTGGCAAAACTGTTTTACTTCATATAAAGCTAAGAGTGATGCTTACCAACTTCCAACTACATGGGCCTGTTTTCAAAACAAGGAACTCTCTTTCATATGCTTTGTTCAAACAAAGTCTAGAGGACCTCTCTGTTGTATCCCGGCACTTTCCAAGGTCTTCCAGACTTCCTCACCCCAGGTGGATAACTCCCAAACTAACCAGATTCATTTATTTTAGAACAAGTGATATTATTTTCTTGCCCTCACTCACTCTAGTGCAACTGAAACAGAAGGAAAAGTAAAACATTGCCAGACAACACATAGAGTTCTATGTAGCTCTCTACCCTGGATTTGTTTCACATACAATCCCACAGTAAACCAAAGCATCAACAGCCATCTTAAAATGACACATACTATGCAAAAATAAAGAGAAATATAGAGCTGTGATTCTTTCTTAGGGAAATGGCATATATTTATGCCTAAGTCTTAAGGTTTTATATTAGTGTTTCAGAAAGCTGGCAGTCTTCCTAACAATAAAATGCAAATAGCTCATTTTAGTTCTTTGTAATACTTTTAAGTCCATCTTCCTGAACTTCCATAATTTCTCTGAATCTCCATAAATCTAATCCTAATTAGTACTAAATGTACAGAGAACACCAAAACTTAAAAGACTCAGGATTAAGGGGCGATTTTTATAAAACAAAAGAGACATGGGAGATACACAATCTAAAACAATACATAGATCTTATATGGATCTTATAATTGGTTGTATTCTCCCCAAAATTCATACGTTGAAGTCCTAACTCCCAGTATCTTACGATGTGACTTTATTTGAGAAGGTCTGTACAGAGGCAATCAAGTTAAAGAGAGGTCACTAGGGTGAGCCCTAATCCACCATAACTAGTATCCGTATAAAAAAGGGGAATTTGGGGGCACCTCAGTGACTTAGTTGGTTAAACATACAACTCTTTATCAGCTCAGGTCATGATCTCACGGTTCGTGGGATCAAGTCCCACATCAGGCTCTGCACTGATAGCACAGAGCCTGCTTAGAATTCTCTCTCTCCCTCTCTTTCTGCCCCTCTCCAGCACATGTACGCTAGACAGATAAAATACTATCAAAAGTTTTATTTTAAGGGGAGCCTGGCTGGCTCAGTTGGAAGAGCATGCGACTCTCAATCTTGAGGTCATGAGTTTGAGCCCCACATTGGGTGTACAGATTACTTACATACTTTTTAAAAAAAGTTTTATTTAAAACAAACCTTTACATTACACTTTCCAGAATTTATACTCTTAAATTTTCACCTTACATTAATATTTACATTTTTCCTATTAAACACGAGGTTTCAACCAAATGATAAACACTAGTGGAATACCAGATACAGGTCACAATTAAAAAAGTGAAAATACTTGGCAGAATGTTTATTAGATAAGGTATAACCACGTGAATCAATCTAATGACATAACTCTCATCATTTATTCACCCAGTTTCTCTTTCCACCCTGTTGAAACATCACACCAATTCCCTAAAAGATTTAAATATGTATAAAATTTCCCCAGTATTTCAGGAAGCAATCATACTAGCTGCACTGGTGAGATTTAGTTTAGTAAACACATAGCCATCTTCATTTTCAAAAGGCCTAAAGTGCTTTATGGTATCATATAGTCCACATATAAAATTACCTTCATTCACCTGTCAATCATTTATTGACTATCTGCCGTGCGCCAAGCTCTAAGCTAAGTGCTTGATAAAATGGTGAAGATACACAGACATGGTCCCTGCTCCCATAAAGGTTACAGTTTAGTGAAAAGATAGATACTAAAGGATAATTCTAGCCCACAGAGCTCTTAACAGAGATAACAGGGACATAAGAAAAAGAGAAAGATACTAAACAAGTAATCCCATTAATGATTTTAAAAATTCCAAGTGTAAGAGGAATAACAGACTAATACCCCTGTGAAAAGGATGCTGAGACCTAAGGATAAGTTGGTTTTTAGCAGGTGGAGGATAGGAAACAGGCAGCAACAGTCCATGCAAAGTGAGAGCTCATGGTACATCCAAGAAACCAAAAGAATACAGAAATTCCAGAGCTATGATGCCTAGGGCAAAAGGCAACGACTGAAAGTAGTTTAGGACCATATTGTGAAGAGTCTTGTGGGCCACGTTCAGATTTATTATCTTTTATCCTGAGAACAATGAGAACCAACTGATGTATTTTAATTAAGAAAGAGGATAGGATGGAGTAATTCTATGATAATGAGACGTCCAGACTTGTGCTTTAAAAAGTGTCCTGTCTGGGTCTTTAATACTGAAAAAGATGAACCAGAGGTGGAAAAGAGCAAGAATGGATGCAGAAATACCGGCACAAAGACTACTGCCCCATGAGAGTTGATAGGTAACAACAATGGTAAAAACGGAGAGAAATGAGTAATTTGAGAGATTATAAAAACATAAAAATCAGCAGGACATGGTTATGAATTAGGTCTGAGGGATGATTAGAGAGGTAAGTGTCAATGATGACTTCCACACATGGTGACTATGTGTCCCAGATTGGCAAGTTAATCTCAGTGCAATTACTAATGGCACTCCCTTCTACTCTCAAAAGGGTCCTGGTGTGGGCAATAAAGTAAATGGCCAGTCTACCCCTAAGTCTCTGGCTTACACCAGCTGAATAAATGATGGAGAACCCACTGAGCTAGGAAACAACTGAAGAAGTTTGATCATAACTTCCATTTTGGATGAGATAATTTTGAAAATTCTGTATAGATGTGAAGTAGTTATCTCTATACAAATGGAACTCACCTAGTAGGAGTGAGGTTACCTCAAATGAATATACTGACAGAAAAAGGAAAAAACATAGGTCTGAGCTCTCAGGAATTCCAACCTAGTCAAGTACAGAAGAATAATCCTCAAGTTAGGAAGAAAATTAAGAATCATGAAAGCCAAATCAAGAGACTATTTCAAGAAAAGGTCAATTATATCAAATAATGTGCAAGGGTGGTTAAAATGAGAAATCAAAGCTATTTGATAGACTTAGTGGCAGTCACCACTGACCAAAATGACAGCTATTTTGGTGTACCGATGGAGGCAAAAGTCAGACTGAAAGTGACTCAAGAATGAGTAGAAACAGAAAATGAAGACAACAAGTTTAGATAACTGCTTTGGAGGTTTGACAATGCAAGGGAAGGAAAGATATGAAATTCTCCAGAAAATACTGCCCACAACCAAAATTTTAAAAAGAGAGAATATTAGTCATAGTAAAACCTTAAAGACTTAATAAAATGTATGATTTTCATATCTTTCCACTCAAAAGTTTAAAACATTCTACATATCAACAGCCATGTACTTCATAAACAGATCCACACCCGTCAATTATACCTTTGGTGAAGATTATTTATTTCTTCATCCTTGCGATTTATTTCCACTCTAGCAGTTTTGATAAGTGCTGAAATATTCTTCTTAAGAGACTGGTTTTCATTTTTTAAGCTGCAATTCTAAACATCATAAAATACATTTAAAAAATATATATAAATAAAGTATAGGTCTACAGGATTATTAAACTTTTACTTATATAACATAGCTAAAGATTACTGAATGCTCTAACTGCATGCCAGGCATCACATTTTTTATCTTGTGTAATTCCCAAAAAAGTCCTATGAGAAACAAGTACTATTATGATCATTATACAGCTGAGATTAAAAGATAACGAACACAGAAGAAAGGCCATTTCAAGTTAAACTACTTAAAACATGGATCAAGGGGCACCTGGGTGGCTCAGTCGGTTAAGTACCCAACTCTTGATATTGACTCAGGTTGTGATCTCAGTCATGAGATAAGGCACCGCACTGAGCATGGAAACTGCTTGGGATTCTCTCTCTCCCTCTCTCTGCCCCTCCCATACATACATGCGTGCACATGCTCGCTCTCTCTCTCAAAATAAACATTTAAAAAAAAGAGATCAAAATGAAAAGATAATAAATAACAAGAAAAAAGTTCTGCCTGGGTCATTACCTTGAAAATTGAAAATAAAAATGATAAAGCTTTATTATATTTAGCAACTTAGGTTTAACTTGCAACAAGGCACTAATTCTCAGATGAACAAAGAACAAATTTAGGATTTGCTAGTTATCTGGAGGAAAAGTAAATGAAGAGAAACAACTTTACCTAAATAAATAAATAAATTAATTAATTAAAATAAAATAAAAAATAAAATAAAATAAAATAAAAATTAGACCAAGACATGACATTCCTGTATTCTGCAGCATGCTCACAAAAAGTCACTCTTGCAAAAATTGTGAAGGCATCACCATCTTCCCCCAACAGCCATTCTAAATCTTCACTCCTCAAACCATTCTCTTTTAAAACACCTGGTATCAGGGCTCCTGGGTTGCTCAGTCAGTGTCCAACTCTTCATTTTGGCTCAGGCCATGATCTCATAGTTCATGGGTTTAAACCCCACATTGGGCTCCACACTGATAGTGGAGGGCCTGCTTGGGATTTCTCCCTCTCTCTCTCTGCCCCTCCCAATTTGTGCTCTCTCTCTCTCAAAATAAATTAATTAATTAAAAAAAAACACCTGGTATCATCTCCACTAATATTCTATTATTTTACTATTAACTAGTGTAACAGATCTTTATGCCAATGCCATTTAAGAAATCAGTTTTCCTGTATCATTTTCACTGACAGAAAATATTGCATGTTTTGCCATATTTGCTATTTCATTTAACACTAAAAAGAATTTCCTTATAAACCACCAATACTTAAGCATTTTAATTTCTAACAAAAACATTATTACATTTTGATTTTAAAATAATGCAAAAGGCCCTAGTGCCTCAATAAAATGTCCCTTCAATGACTAGGAAAAAAAAGAGGCAAAAATATTCATTATAATCCTACCTGTGTCTGTATTTCCTTAAACTTTTTCATCAGCTCTTTCATTTGCAGCTGACATTTACCATATTCTACTTGCAACTGTAAGATATAAAAAGATTAAGCATCATTCTAAATTATTTTCTTAGTTTAAATGACATTTCAAAATATTTTAACATTTAGAATATCAACCCACTATGAAGGGTAGACAAGGTCTATTTCTATTAACAGATATTTAGTAAAATTACTAGTTTTTAAAATTGTATCAACCAAAACCACAGTTTGTTTAGTTTCACATTCAATCCCCAGACCTTAAAATTCAAATAAGGCAGAAAGAAATTTGTCTGAATTAAGTCTTGGGACATTTTATAACTTAGTACAAATCATGAAAAGATAAAATGTTTTATCATACTGATTGCCTGTTGAGGTTTTATATATTCAGACACTTAAATTTAATCAAGCAAAATTATAACTAAATTTAGACAACCATTCAGAAAAGATTTTAAAAAGATCTGAAGACAGAAACTGACTTAAATATTCTTTTAGACTAAGAGCTATTTTCTTCAACACACTGAATGATTAACAGTAAGCTGATGTCTGCACTTCAGAAGCTACAAAAGGGTAAAATAACTGTGTCCTTAATTCTGGCAACCCATACATCATTATATGTTGCCTCCTTTGCAGTTCCTTCTTCAGTCAGGATTTCTTCATATAAATCCAAACAATTTCTGGATGGTGCACACGATTTGGAAGCACTGTCTAAAACAAACATACAAAAAGCCCTTGAATTAAAACATGTGCTTTCAGATTAGATGCAATCCCTATCAAAATTCCAATGTCATTTTTCACAGAAATAGAAACAACAATCCTAAAATTCATATGAAATGACAAAAAACTGCAAATAAACAAAGCTATCTTGAAAAAGAAGACCAAACTGTAGACATCACATTTCTTGATCTCAAATTATAATACAAAGCTATAGTAATCAAAACTGTCTGTTATTGGCATAAAAACAGATACACAGATCAATAGAACAGAATACAGAACCCAGAAATATACACAGTAAATTTATGACAGACAAGCCAAGAATATACAACGGGGAATAGATAAGCTCTTTCAATAAATGGTATTGAGAAAAGTAGACCCCTATCTTACTCCATGCACAAAAATCAACTCCAAATGGATTTAAATGTGAGACCCAAAACTCTTACGAAAAAAAAAGTATAGAGGTAAACTCCTAGGTATCAGTCTTGGCAAAGATTTTCTGGATTTGACACCAAAACAAGGGAAAACAAAAGCAAAAATAACAAGTAGGACTTCATCAAATTACAAAGCTTCAGCACAGCAAAGAAAACTATCAACAAAACGAAAAGGCAACCCACAGAATGGGAGAAAATATTTGCAAATTATATATCTGACATAGGGTTAATATTGAAAATATATAAAGAACTCATACCACTCAATAGCAAAAAAAAAAAAAAAAAAAAAAAGTCTGACAGAAAAATGGGCAGAGAAACTGAATAGACATTTTCCCAAAGACATACAAATGGGCCAACAGGAACATGAAAAAGTACTCAATTTGACTAATTAAAAGGGAAATGAAAATCAAAATCACAATGAGATAATGCCTTATACCTGCAAGAATGGCTATCAGCGAAAAGATGAGATAAAAAGGTATAGAATAGGTACTATAATCAATAATATTGTAATAACTTTGTAAGGTGACAAATAATAACTACACTTACCATGATGAGCATTGCATTAGATACAGAACTGATGTCAAATCACTATGTTGTACCCTTGAAACTAATATAACGCTGTATGACAACTATACTTCAATAAAATAAATAAGTAAAAAATAAAAAGCACCACTCGCCAAACTTAGTAAGTAAACGTTCAGTAGAGACTGCTGTTATCAGAGACCTCCCCTGATTAAAAAAAAACAAAAAACAAAAAAACCAACCATGAGATAACAAGAGGATGTGGAGAAAATGAAACAGTTGTGCAAGATTGGTGGAAATGTAAACTGGTGCAGCTACTATGGAAAACACCATGGAGGTTCCTCAAAAACTTAAAAATAGAAATATGATTCAGTAATCCCACCTTTGGGTGTTTATCCAAAGGAAATAGAAAAAGGATCTCAGGGCACGGGGATGGCTCCGTTGGTTAAGCGTCCAACTTCGGCTCAGGTCAAAGTGGTTCGTTGGTTTGAGCCCCCCATCAGGCTCTCTGTACTGTACAGAAAGCTATCTGTAGTCAAATGCTCTACCACTAGACTATTACTGTGGTGATCATTTCACATCACATACAAACATTGAATCATTAGGTTGTATGCCTGAAACTAATATGTAATAGAGTCACAAGTATGATTTCAGTTTGTGGGTTTCAGCCTACATAGGACTCTCTGCTGTCAGCACAGAGCCCACTTCGGATCCTCTGTCCCCCTCTCTCTCCAACCCTCCCCTGCTCGTTCTCTCTCTCAAAATAAATAAAAACTTAAAAGGAAAAAAAAAAAACAATCTCAGAGATATCTGCACACCCATGTGCACTGCAGCATTATTCACAATAGCCAAGATATGGAAACAACCTAAGTGTTCATAACAGATGGTTAAAAGAGATGTGGTATATGTATACAATGGGATATTATTCAGCTATCAGAAAGAAGGACCTCCTGCCATTTGCACATCTTGTGGGCATTAGGCTAAATGAAATAAGTCAGAAAGAGAAAGTCAAATAGCATATGATATAACTTGTAGGTGAAATCTAAAAATGCCAAGTACACAGAAAAAGACTAGAATGGTGGTTTCCGGGGGCTGGGAGTGACAGAAAAGAAGAGATGTTGATCAAAGAATATAAACTTCTAGGGCCCCTGGGTGGCTCAGTCGGTTAAGCGCTGGACCCCTGATTTCAGCTCAGGTCGTGATCTCATTGTTTGTGAGATCAGCCCCGCATCAGGCTCTGCATTGACTGTGAAGAGCCTACTTGGGATTCTTTCTCTCCCTCTCTCTCTGCCCTTGCCCCGCTCATTCTTTCTCTCTCTCACTCTCTCTCCTTCTCTCTCTCTCAAAATAAATAAACTTTAAAAATCAAAAAATAGAGTATAAACTTCTAGCTATAAGATGAATAAGGTCTGGGGATCAAAAATGTAGCATAGTGATTATAGTTAATCATACAGTATTACAAACTTAAAAGTTACGAAAAGAATAGATCTTAAATGTTCTCACTACAAAAAAAGAGATGATAATTATGTCACATAATTGATGCAGGTGTTAGCTAAGGCTAAAGTGGTAATCATTTTGCAATATATAAGTGTATCAAATCAATACTTGTACATCTTAAACTTACACGATGTTACATGTTAACTATATCTCAATAAAGGTGGGGAAAATAGAAAATATAGGTGTTAAGCTTTTTGATGTTGTGTCTACTTCAAATCAAAGGACTATGTATTTCTCCATCTCCTGCTTTTCATCCAAATCTATACTGACTGGTCGGAAAGCCAATTTACCTAAAATATTTCTGGCAACAAATCAGATGTGAGGATCATATTCGTTCAAAGCTTTCAGAGATTTAATTATGGAAAGGTTTCTAATTTGGATAGGTTATTAGACTCTCTGCATATCACACTCTTACTGATACATTTGGTTTTGGGTTTTTTCTTGTTTGTTTTTTTAATGTTTATTTTTGAGAGAGAGAGAGAGAGAGAGAGAGACAAAGCGCGAACGCGGGAAAGGCAGATAGAGAGGGAGACACAGAATCTGAAGCAGGCTCCAGGTTCTGAGCAGTCAGCACATGGCCTGATGCGGGGCTTGAACATGTGAACCGCGAGATCATGACCTGAGCCAAAATTGGATGCCCAACCAAATGAGCCACCCAGGTGCCCCTAACTGATAAATCTGAACACATTTATAGTAACCACCCTTTTCAAAAGTTCAAATATGTAAGCCATGACAGTATGAGTAGTAATATATGTACAGAAACCACCACCAGCTGCATTGCAACATACAAAATATATTTGCTCTAGGTCCAGTGAAATCTGAAACCTAGATGAATAGCAAAACTGAGTGCTAATTTGTTTTACTGATCAAACTTTAGTTAAGAAAATAATTACCTAAGTATAATCATTTCAAAGAATGAACAAATTGTTCAGGAACTATGCATTACTCCAAGAATTGGCAAAAACAAAAATAAATACTTCCAATAGACTGACCAAAGAAAATGAAACTTTTATCTTAGGATTTACATACCAGAAGCAGTACTGTCCAACCCAGCATATATGTCCAAAGAACCTTCATCATTGTTTTTAAGAGGAGAAGCTGCAAGAAAATCAAAGACTAGTTAAAACTGACTTTATACAGTTAGTGAAGTTTCTCTAATCCAGGAAAAGGAGACTTTATTAGTCTTACACCAAAAAAAACAATTGTTTATAATTTATAAACATACTTATAAACAGAAAGATCTCAATATACAGATTTATGACTCTATCACATAAGATTTAGACTTAAAGACTCACTTTTAAAAACAAACTTTAAAGAAGGTTCCAATTCCAATAATAGAGTGGTTCTATTAGACCAATCCTCCTGATAACTATAAACTCTAAACAAATTATTAAAAGCTATCTGTAGTCAAATGCTCTACCATTAGACTATCATTGTGGTGATCTTTTCACATTATATACAAATATTGAATCATTATGTCATATGCCTGAAACTAATAGAGTATTATAAGTATACCTCAACTAAATAAGAAAAAAATGGCCAGGCAATCTGAAAATCTAAAAAACAAACCAAAGCAGGCAAAAATTCAAGGAGAAACAACACCTGAAAGGAGAAAGCAGTCTTGTATGCATCCCCTATCCCCCTGCATTACAATTTTTGTGGAAGAATAAGCCCTAGTTGGAGCCACAATGGGCAGTGAAAATCAGATGGAAACCCCTGGTCCTAATAGCTTGAAGAATGAGAGAAAAAAATTGGGGAATGATGACAGCAACTAGAAACTACAAAAGAAAATCCAGAAAGACAGAGTATTCCCCAATCTGTGCCCAAATCTCCAAGTGACCCCCAAACTATATAAGTGAAGGTTAGAACTCCAAAATGTCCAGTTAAAGTTAAAATATCTGAACAGTTTTCACTTGCTATCCACTACAGGTAAGATAGAAGTTTAAGTTCAGCCAAGTTAAATACTTGCTAACAGTAAAAACAACACTCTTCAGAGCAATATAGCATAATCCAGTGTCTCTAGAACGTAACAGAATTCAGCATCCAGAATGCAATCCAAAATTACTACATAGGAAATCTTGGCAGAGAAGTAGAAACCATTAAATCAAAGAATGAGGGGGTGCCTGGCAGGCTCAGTTGGAGGAGTGTGCAACTCTTGATTTTGGGGTCATGAGTTTGAACCCCACAATGGATGTAGAGATTACTAAAAAAATAATAATAAACTAAAACAGGGGCGCCTGGGTGGCTCAGTCGGTTAAGCATCTGACTTCGGCTCAGGTCATGATCTCGCGGTTCGTGGGTTCGAGCCCTGCATCAGGCTCTGTGCTGACAGCTAGCCCAGAGCCTGGAGCCTGTCTTCACATTCTGTGTCTCCCTTTCTCTCTGACCCTCCCCTGCTCACGCTGTCTCTGTCTCTCAAAAATAAAAACAACATTACAAAATTTCTAAATAAATAAATAACAATAATAAACTAAAACAAACAAGAATGAAAATCCTAACGCTGAAAACTGCAATATCTAATGTAAACAAAATTCACTAAACGTGCTTAACAGGAGAGCCAGTGAACTTGAAGATAGATCAATAAAAATTACCAATCTGAATAGAGAGAAAAAGATTTAAAACAAATAAACAAAAAAAGTCTTAGTAACCTTAGTAATATCAAAAGTTCTCACATACTATATATCCGTAGTCCAAGAAGAAAAGAAAAGAGAATGGGGAGGAAAATGATACTAAAAAGATACTAGAAGGTATTAGGACTAGAAATGGTAAATAATTGAGTAAATATAAAAGACGAATTATTCTTAATTTCTTTTAATTCCTCTTAAGTTTTTAAAAATACATAGAATAATTCATAAAAATTGAAGCTGTGTATCATGAGGTTTATGACATCTTTAACATAAAAGGATGGATGAAGGTTAAATACAACTATACATACAAGATTCTACATCTTAGGTAAAAAGGTACAATACTAAGAAGTAGACTACAAAATGTTAAAGAGGTATACTGCAATCTCTTAAGCAGTCACTAAAAAAATATTCCAAAGAGATGTTGTAGCCCAAGAAACTAATGTATAAATTAAAATGGAATTCTAAAATATATACGGGGCGCCTGGGTGGCTCAGTTGGTTAAGGATCTGACTTCAGCTCGGGTCATGAACTCACAGATCCTGAGTTCAAGCCCCATATTGGGCTCCGTGCTGACAGCTCAGAGCCTGGAGCCTGCTTTGGATTCTGTGTCTCCCTCTCTCTCTCTGTCCCTTCCCTTCTCATACTCTTTTTTTCTCTCAAAAATAAAGAAACATTAAAAAAATTTTTTAATAAAATAAATTCAATATTTGAAAGAAGGCAAGAATATCAGAAGGAAAAAAATTGAGAAAAACTAAAAGTATTAAAATGATAGATTAAAATCCAATCATAATAATAAAAAAGTTTTTGGGTTACCAGGTGAAACAGGAACAAAAATAGCAGATTAAATAAAAGTGTATCAACGTTAAATTTACTGAAATTGATAACTGTGCTGTTGTTATATTAAAAAACCCAACTTTTAGATTAAAATGTAGGTGGAGGAGGCAAGATGGTGGAGAAATAGGAAGTTCCATACTTCCCACCTGCATCTCTCAAACAAAAAACCTAACTTTTTCTTATGAAATACACACTGAAGTCTTTGGGGGTAAAGGACCATAATGTATTCAGTTTACTCAGGAGTAACAAGTATCTGTTTTATATTTCTTTGGATACGTAAATAAATATCATTACCACTTGTATGGGCAAAATTGTTAATTTCATTACATTTAAGAGCCCTAAAAGTATATAATAATAAGAAAGTTCACATTTACTAAGCATTTCCTATTTGCCAGGCACTTTATTATATTAATTCATTTATGTGTGGGAAGAAAAAGTTGATGACAGTGTTTTCAATGAGAATAAATAATTTCGTAAATAAATTTAGAAAGACAGTTAAAATGAACTCTTACCAGAAAAGACATCAAATAAACTTGTTCCGTCACCATTGTCATCATCTGCTGCCATGATCCTATTTCCTTTTGAGAGTCGCCATCTAAAGCGTTAAATATAAAAATTTTCCATTGTTAAAATCAACCTCACAATTCAGAGAATTAACCTAGCTTTCAGTTAAAAAGCAATTTTTAAATTTGGCACAATGAAAAAGTTCACTCTCTACCATCACTTCAAAAAAAGTGCCTAACATTTTCCAAAACCTTAAGCTTACTTATTATGGCTAAACCATGTCACAAAGTAAATGATACTAATTTTATAAAATAGACCAAAATACAAATTAATTTTTATACAAAAATAAGCCAATATCATACTAAATAAATACACCCTATATGATGACTTCTGAGTCCTCTTAGCAAATCATCAAACCTGGAAGCGGTCTGGGGAACTCTAGACATACATGTTTGCACCAAGAAGAGAGATAAGACAGGTAAACAGCAAAGAATTTGATGCTATACTAGGGTTGATAAAGATGTGACTAAAGACATACTCTCATACATCTCCCAAGTATATACTAGTACAAGCTCTATGGAGGCAATTTGACAACAACTATCAAGTTTTTAAACGCACATAACCTTTGACCCAACAAATCGTATCTAGTAACACATTCTAGAGATATATAAGCACCTGGTTACAAAATATATACACAGGAATATTCAATGCAGTGCTGTTTGTAGTGGCAAGAAAAAAAGCAATAGAAGACTCTAAAACAGTTTGAACACACACACACACACACACCTGATTCATCTAACATTTTCCACTCTGCCAGTAAAATCTGATGAATGGTGACTGTGGTCAATGAACTAAGGCCACTGTGGATATGGACAGTCATTACGGATACCTGCACCTGTATATTTCTGCTCCCACCAACTGAGATATACTCTTATCGACAGCCAGGTCACATTTACTTCCAAATCCAATTATGCAGGTTTCCTTATTTTTCTAAGTAATAGTATTATGAAAGATTACATTGCCGAAGGAAGTTCTTTTCCAGTAAAAACTAAGCTGACTGCTTTGAAAAGACTCATAGGTGAGTAGAAAGATATACACACAATTGCTTGTCAATTCAAGTGAAAGTGAGATAATCCAAAATAATGGAAGAGAAAATCTAGTCTGTACCCACATTGATTAACAAGTATCTAGGGTGCCTGAGTGGCTCAGCTGGTTGAGTGTCAGACTTCAGCTCAGGTCATGATCTCGCAATTCACGAGTTTGAACCCTCCTTCAGGCTCTGTGCTGACAGCTCAGGACCTGGAGACTGCTTCAGATTCTGTGTCTCCCTCTCTGTCCCTCCCTACCTCGTGCCCTCTCGCTCTCTCTCTCTCTCAAAAATAAATAAAAACATTATAAAAAATTAAAAAAAGAAAAAACAAGTATCTAAATTCTTACTCCATTTTAATTAAGAAAGAAAGAAAGAAAGAAAGAGAGAGAAAGAGATAGAAATCATAAGCAATGTCTTATTGGTGTGGTTTGCGCAAGAAAGAAGTCAGGGGGCACCTGGCTCAGCTGGTAAAGCATTTGACTCTTGATCTCGAGGTCGTGAGTTCAAGCCCCACGCTGGGTGTAGAGCTTACTTAAGGGAAAAAAAAAAAAGAAAAGAAGTCAGAACTCTAGTCACTGGACTCATTCTCAAAGAAAAGGTTATGGTTCTATCACAAGAGATACAATTTATGTTATTACCTTTAAATAAAATTAAAGTACATATCTTTTTTTTAACACTTACTTATTTTATATTTAGAGAGAAAGAAAACAGTGTTCTTGTGAGAATGGGGCAGGGGCAGAGAGGGAGGGAGAGAGAAAATCTCAAGCAGGTTCCACGCTGGCAGCACAGAGCCCGATGCAGGGCTCAATCCCACAAACTGTGAGATCATGACCTGAGCAGAAATCAAGTCAGACACTTAACCAACTGAGCCACCTAGGCGCCCCTAAAGTATATATCTTTTTATTCATTACTCACATTCCCCATTCCAACACTTTTTCCAATTAGCTGATTTGATTAACTGCTATAATATAGCCTGTACAATAATTATATATCGCATAAATACATTTGGCAAATAACAGAACTAACTCTTGGTAAAGCAAAACTCCTGATGGAGCAGAAACTCACAGGCTTTCTAATAGTAACCAATTACCAGCTGTAAACTGTCATATGGGGGCACCTGGGTAGGTCAGTCGGTTAAGCAGCCAACTCTTGATTTCAGCTCAGGCCATGATCTCACAGGTTCTTGAGTCTGAGCCCTGGGCAAGGGACTCTGTGCTCACAGTGAGGAGCCCGCTTCAGATCCTCTGCCTCCTTCTCTCTGCCTCTTCCCTGCTCACATGCATGTGTGTTCTCGCCCTCTCTCTCTCAAAAATAAATAAATGTTTAAAAAAAGGGGGGGGCACCTGGGTGGCTCAGTCGGTTAAGAAACCAACTTCAGGTCAGGTCATGATCTCATGGCTTGTAGGTTTGAGCCCATCAGGCTCTATGCTGACAGCTTGAAGCCTGGAGCCTGCTTCAGATTCTGTGTGTCTCTCTCTCTCAAAAATACATAACATTAAAAAAAAATTTTAATGAAAGTATAAAAAATAAAATTAATTTAAAAACAAATAAACTGTCATACAGAGGATGGAAAATCAGTCAATGGGTTTGTTACAGAATGGTAATAATGATTTGGTTAAACAGAAATCTAATGGGTCAAAGTTTTCATTGCATATCATTTTACAGTTTTAGTTTTTACTGGCAGGTATCACTTTAAAAAATAAAAAATGAATTAAAAAAAGATGGGGCACCTGGGTGGCTCAGTGGGTTAAGTGTCCTGACTCTTGATTTTGGCTCAGGTTATGATCCCAAGGTCATGGGATTGAACCCCGCACCAGGCTCCGCACTGAGAGTGAAGCCTGCTTGGGATTCTCTTCCTCTCCCCCTGCCCCTCTTCCCCACATGAAATCTCTCTCTCTCTCTCTCTAAAATAAAATAATAATAAAATAAAATCTTATAAAAAACTTCAAAAAATAAAGTAGTGTTGGTTCATTAATTATAGAAAATGTACCATATTAATATAATGTAATAAGACATTAACAGCAGAGAAAACTGGGGGAGGGAGATGTAGCATGATTAACAGATTTCTCTGTACTTCTGAATTTTTCTTTTATTTTTTTTTTAACGTTTATTTATTTTTGAGAGAGACAGACACAGAGCGTGAGCAGGGGACAGTCTGAGAGGGAGACAGAGAATCAGAAGCAGGCTCCAGGCTCTGAGCAAGTGTTCAGCACAGAGCCCGACGCTGGGCTCGAACCCACAAACCGTCAGATCATGACCTGAGCCGAAGTCAGACACTTAACCAACTGAGCCACCCAGGCGCCCCTAAAGATTTTATTTTTAATGAACAAATCAAGAGACTGTAGATGCTGGTGAAGATGTAGAGAAACAGGCACCCTCCTACACTGTTGGGGGGAATGTAAATTGGTACAGCCGCTCTGGAAAAGTGTGGAGGTTCCTCAAAAAATTAACAGTAGAACTCCCCTATGACCCAGCAATAGCTCTGCTAGGAATTTATCCAAGGGATACAGGAGTGCTGATGCGTAGGGGCACATGTACCCCAATGTTCGTAGCAGAACTTTCATCAATAGCCAAATCATGGAAAGAGCCTAAATGTCCATCAACTGATGAATGGATCAAGAAGATGTGGTTTATCTATACAATGGAATACTACATGGCAAAGAGAAAGAATGAGATCTGGCCATTCATAGCAAAGTGGATGGAACTCGAGGATGTCATGCTAAGTGACATAAGTCAGGCAGAGAAGGACAGATACCATATGTTTTCACTCATAAGTCTAACAGGAGAAACTTAACAGAGGACCGTGGGGAGGGGAAGGAGGGAAAAAGAGTTAGGGCGAGGAAGGGAGGCTCATGAGAGACTCTTAATACTGAAAACAAACTGAGGGCTGAAGGGGGGAGGGGGAAAGGGGAAGGAGGTGATGGACATGGAGGAGGGCACTTGTGGGGAAGAGCAATGGGTGTTATATGGAAACCAACTTGATAATAAACTATAAATTAAAAAACAAGATTTTTAAATAATCTCTACACCCAACGTGGGGCTTGAACTTACAATCCCCAAAACCACAAATCACATGCTCCACCGACTAAGCCAGCCAGATGCCCTAAAAATTACTTTTAGACCTGTGCTGACCAATAGAACTTTCTATAACAACAAAAATGTTCTATATCTATGCTGTCCAATATAACACTAACCACATGTGACTATTGAGTACATAAAATATGCATAGTGTGACTGAGTACATTAGTCTCCTATTGCTGGTCTAACAACTTACCACAAACTTAGTGTCTTAACATGTATTATCTTATGATTTCATTGACCATGAAAAGCTCACAGAAATGATTTCACAGAGCTGTGGTTATTACAATTTCAGTAACACCTAACTAGCTCTAAATGCTATTGGGCTCTTATATAAATGTATTTGAATGCTGTCCTAGGGCAATGAACTCCTGGACATCAATATCTTATTTCTATACCTGCAAAGCAAAATTTATTACATTGGGTTAAACACTTGATGAGCAAACACAAGGGGGTATGGGATAAAGAGTAAGTACTGCCACAAAAAGTAGGGGTACCAGATCAGATTTACAGACTCCTCTGCTGCCATCTCATGGTGCTTGAAAACTAGGAACTGTCTGTACTAAAACACAAACCAACAGCCAGCAATAAGATGCTGCAAGTTAATAAACACATTCCTGTAAGTCCCAACTCACCAAGACCAAAACCAAAAGAGACCATCTTTCCATCAATATCTGTCACCTGACATCTCTACTTCTTTGACTGGCACTAGCACTCATTCCCTAATACCCTACTGATACTAGTCTGCAATGTTTCTCCATTTATCCTTGTTCTTTCCTTCTGAATTTTATTTCAGGCTCCACTATAGCTATCTAATTATCTCCTGTCTCCAAATACATGCTACGCACAATTGCTGGATTGGGTTTCCTGAAGCAATCCTCATTATTACTTCTTGCTCAGAAACTTTCCATTACTTCCCAATGTCTACTGAATAAAGCCCAAACGCCTTACCCTGATATACACCAATGCCTACCTTTCTAGCCCCATCATTCACTATCCCAAGGTTTTCAAAATCCCAAGGTTCAGTGAAACTGTGTTCCTTTTTGCAAACACAATTCCTGATACCATCTCCCCACTACATCTATGAGCTCACAAGGAAGTATAGTGTGAACACCCACAGATTAAATTAGAGAAATGAGGGTTTATTATTTTTTTAATTTACATCCAAGCTAGCATATAGTGCAACAATGATTTCAGGAGTAGATTCCTTAATGCCCCTTACCCATTTAGCCCATCTCCCCCTCCCCAAACCCCTCCAGCAACCCTCTGTTCATTCTCCATATTTAAGAATCTCTTTATGTTTTGTCCCCTCCCTGTTTTTATATTAGTTTTGCTTCCCTTCCCATATGTTCATCTGTTTTATATATTAAAACCCTCATATGAGTGAAGTTGTATGATATTTGTCTTTCTCTAATTTCGCTTAGCATAATATCCTCTAGTTCCATCCATGTAGTTGCAAATGGCAAGAGAGAAATGAGACTTTAGAAGTCAGGTGATATATTACACAATTAAGATACTGTACTTCATTCAGTAGAGAATGGGAGAAACCACTGAGGTTTTTAAAGCAAGAGAATATCATGATCAAATCTGCACTCCAGGAATTTAACTCTAGCAAGAAGAGTATAGAAAATATTAGTAGCAAAAGATAAAGAGTATTAAAACAGTAGAGGAGACAGAGGGGTGACTAAGTTATCAGTAGTAGAAATAAAAAAGCAGATCCGAGATTTCTGTGACAGAATCAAAAGATTTAAGGGAAAGTGTATTTAAATGTCCATTCTTGACCACTTCAAAACCACACCCTGAGTTGTCTTTTCAAAATGCAAATCTGATCATGTTCCCTCCTCTACATAAAACCCTTCAGTGCTCCCTGATTTTAGATTTAAAAATTTTGTCACAATTCTGCTTGCAAAGTCCAGAGAGACCTGGCCTCTGCCCACAATTTCAGATAGTCTGCATCCTTCTTCCCCATTTCCCAGCAAGCAGTCTTTACTCTTTATCATACTGACCTTCTTTCAGCTCCTTGACCATGCCACTTGTTTCCTGCCACCACAGGGCCTCTGCAGGGAGTGCTCTTTCCTCAATGCTCTACTATCACTTAACTCATTGCTGGTATTTTGGCTTAAATAATGTTTGAGCTTTCCCTGGCTACCCTCTCTCTCCACTACGTCAGGCCCTCTGTTACATACTCTTATACCACTGTGTCCTTTCTCAATATGGCCTCTTTTCAGTTTATTATTACATTTTTGTGAGATTCCTAAAGAAATGTCCATCTCCTCCACTGGAACGTTAAGATCCATGAAGACCAGGACTGGCTCTGTTCTGTTCACCATTGTATCCCCCAGCTCTCAGGACAGGGCCTTGCAAATTAGTAGGCAATAAAAACATATTTGTTCAATTACTGAAATCTCCAATTTTTTAACAACTACGAAGTTCCTAGCTTTGGTAACAAGGTAGTCATGCTTTTAACTGAAATAGAGAACCAAAGAAGACATGATAAATTATCTATATTACATCCAGGTGAAGATATCTAATAGATAACTGGAAACTTGGAGTATGGACTACAAAAGACAAAACATAATTGGTAGCGTTGAGATTACTGTCTTGAAATCACAAAGACCAGTGCTTCTCCTAAAATAGAAGGGAGGAGGGAAAAGAGAAAGGATTTTATATCAGAATCTCTTGGAAAGAGGGGTTTTATTCACACTTGCTCTCGCCTTCCCTAAATGAGGACTTTGATATTTAATGAGAGGGACTACTGACAGAGGAGTGTTGCACCTAAGCAGTGTAAAGGCAAAGGTTTACATGTTTAAAAACATGGTGATCAAAGAAAAGAGTTGCAAGGTCACTCCTAATCATTTTAAGAACAATTCCAATGGATTCAGATGTGAAGACGAAGCACATGAGAGGAAGATTACCTAGCCTTTTATGATAGGACAATGTCTTAAAAAGACATATTAAAAGAAATTTTCCTTAAAAAAAAAAAAAACAAATTTGAAGGAATGAAATAATCATTTATAGAGGAAAACAGGAAAAAGCCAGGGGAGAAGGAGAGTGTCTTCTAAGGCTCATGGGAAAGGCTAAATCTAATACACCAAGATCCCTAAAGAAAATGTAAAAGGAAAAAAACACTGCATATGCCGAACACTATGTGCCAGCACCTTAAATGTTCCAAATACATTAATTTAAATCCTCCCGAAGTCCCAAGAAGTACATACTATTCATTTTCCCGTTTCACATTTGAGGAAACAGATAACAAATGATTAAGAAACTTGCCCCAAGGTCAAATATCTTTGAAATGGCATATCTGGGATTAGACTCCAGCTGTCTTTAAACCCAAATGACAAAATCCAGTATACTCATGAGAGAAAAGTTTGTATTTTTTTCTTTGAAAGAGGGCCACCTCTTGTGAAATGGGAAGAAACGCTAGAAGATAATTGGGGTGGATGTAGGGGGATTTTTTTGCCCTGGTTCTCTCTCTGTCCTACTCCAACCAAAGAAGCGCTGAGATGGGGGAAGGGCACTGTGGCAGGGAAGAGGTTTGGAGCTATAGCTGCGGAGACTGGAAAAGACCAGGGAAGAATCTGGGAAAGACTAGGGAAGAATCAGAGTCAACACCAACTCGATCTCTGAAGCACAAATCCTGAGATTCTGCATATTCTACATTAACATCTGAGTTGGGGCCAACTATGTGTGAGGTGTGGTTCTAGGCGTTGTGGAGATCATGATAACTTCTCTGGGTATGAGAGACTCGAAAACAACCAACATCAATGATCACCTTACACTTAGGAAAGACCCATTCCTCCAGAATCCATTCTGAAAGCCTTAAGAAGTACATTCCAAGACAAGATTGGTTTTGGGGGGAGGGGTGGGAGAAGCAGTCGAAAGGGCAGTTCCTACATGCTCTCACCCCAACCCCTGCCCCCGAATCTTCTCAAGGGACCACAGAGGAACGCTAATGCGAACCCAGACACTGCACCCGAGGGCGGCGGGAACGCGGCTACCTGTGGGCCCGAACATCAGGCGCGCCCCCCGCTTCCCCGACTCCGTGATTCTCTTCGACTCCTGGGCTCCCCGAAATCCGCTCGCTTCCGCTCGGGGCACTACCGCGCCATGCAGTTTACCCCCAACATCCCCGAGCAGACCGGACCCCCACATCAACTTACCCGCCCTGCCCAGCCCAAGGTAGCCGGGGCTCCTTTCTGGACACCGAGGTCTCCCTGGCATCTCCACCAATGCCAGAGCGCACTCAGGACGCGGAGGCGGGACTGAGCAACCATGGCCAATCAGACCAGACGTAAAGCACGTCCCGGCGCACATAACTAGTTCCCGCCTTTAGGAAGGCGAAAAAAAAAAACACGGTTGGCGCCAAACTCGCGTAAGCTGGTGCGGAGTTTAAGGGAAAGGGGCGGGGCCTACGCTGTTGGAGGAAGGGGAGGGGCATAAGTGCGGAAGGGGTGTGGCTTGGAGAAGGTAAGGGTGGAGTCTGGGAGAAGCTCTTTATTGAAAGGGAAAGTAAACTCTAAGGCACTGTTATTTATTTAGTCTTTTATTCTACAAATTCTGTTGAGTGTGAACCGCGTGCTAGACGTGGTGCTGGACGCTGGCTCGATAATGATGAATAGGCACAGTTCCTTGCCTTCAGCCACTTTTCCTGCGTAATAGGCAAACAATTTAAGGCTGGGTGTTGACAGCTTTGAAGAGGGGATACCAAGTGAAGTGGGATAGGAGCAACAGGAGAGCTTTTTAGAGGGTAGAATACCTGAATTGTCTTATAGAATATGCAGAAACTAGAGGTGCGGGTAGAGTCTAGAGGCGGGGCCTACGCCATTGATTGGTGGGGAAGTAAAACAAAAAAGACAACTTTCTCTGCTATCTGATATTGGGATCTTCATCTTAATCTCCAACCGTTTCCTCCAGTTTGTCCATTTTAATAATTTGTTAACTGTCATATAGACTTATTATATATTTTTAAATTTTCCGAAAGACCTCCATTTGGCAGAATATGTTCTGGGAGAACACTGCTTTCCTAGATTCTCCCCCAATCGCTTTGTTTCTGAAAAGTCAGATAGACAAGCATTTCCAGGTAGTGGAGACGGAAAGAGTAGAGGGTGTGCACCCCTAAGGCGTTTATTGTTGCTGGAGCATGAAGTGTGAGATGAGGCTGGTGGGGAAGACAGGGGTCAGAACTTGAAAGGCTATATATATATATATATATATATATATATATATGTATGCCAAAGAGCTTGGAATTTATCTTTAAATGATGAGGCATTGGGGACCACTGAAGGATTTTATGCTTGGTGTGGTGGTGATCTGATTTGCGTTATTAAAATCCTCTAGCCTTGAGAAGGAGAATTTTGAGATGCTCTTACAGAGATCAGGTTAGAGAAAATGAGGATCTGAAGGAAATGGTAGGTAACAGGATAGATTTTAGAATATTTAGGAGATGAAATCAACAAATTTAGCAATTGATTGAATATTGGTTTCAGCATAGATGCATAATGATGACATTCATCAAAAAATATTGAGACATAAAATACTCTCAAAAATAACTGCAGTTTTCCCCCAAAATTATCCACCAGAGTAGAGTGGCCTTATTACTGATGTACTTACAAAGCCTCTCACTTTACTGGTACTTCTTTAAAAAAAAAATTTTTTTTTAATGTTTGTTTATTTTGGAGAGACAGAGACAGAGTGTGATGGGGGAGGGGCAGAGAGAAAGGGAGACAGACACAGAATCTGAAGCAGGCTCCAGGCTTTGAGCTGTCAGCATAGAGCCCAATAGGGGGATCGAACCTATGAGCTCTGAGATCATGACCTGAGCTGAAGTCGGACACTTAACCAACTGAGCCACCCAGGAGCCCCAACTTTACTGTTACTTCTTAAAACCTTTACATTGAATAGAAAGGAGTGATTGGGTTAAAAAATATTTGCTTAGGGGCACCTGGTTGGCTTAGTTGTTTAGGCCTCTGACTTCCCCGCTTAAGTCATGATCTCACAGCTTGTGAGTTCAAACTTGGTATAGGGCTCTGTGTTTATATAGCTCTGCTTTGAAATCTGTGTCTCCCTCTTTCCCATGTAGGGCTCTTTGCTTCTGTGCTGACAGTGGTGCTTTGGAATCTGTCTCCCTCTTTCTCTGCCCCTCCTTCTGTCTCTCTCTCTCTCTCTCTCTCTCTCTCTCTCTTTTTCTATCTCTCTCTCAAAAATAAATAAACATTTTAAAAAATGTATTTGCTTGGAAAGACCTCAACCAATGCCAAATTGGGAATTTGGGATACTTACAGAAGTCAACTGAAGGTATTTTTTTTTTTAAGAAAACAAAGAAATGTAACACAGTTACATGTTTTATTAAGTCTGAACTCACAATTGCAAATGTTGCCTTAACAAAAAAGCAACTTCTAGGGGCACCCGGCTGGCTTAGTTAGTAGATCATGTGACTCTTGATCCTCTTGATCTTGGGGTAGTGAGTTCAAGCCCCACGTTGGGTATAAAGCTTACTAAAATAACAACAGAAAAAAAGCAACTCCTGAAGATGTCTATATGTACTTATATTGGGTAATTTCCTAGGTATAGCGTTAAGGAAGGAAAAAGTACAGGATGGTATGCTAGCTTTTGTATAAGAAAAAAAAATGAGTAAAAGAAAAGCAGTACCTATATTTGCTTGTTTTTGCATAAAAAACACTTGAAGGGTAAATTAGAATTTAATAAAAAGGTAACTTGGGGTGCCTGGGTGGCTCGGTTGGTTGAGTGATCAACTCTCGATCTCGGCTCAGTTGTGGATCTCTGGATTGTGAGTTCAAGCCCAACATCAGGCTCCATGTTGGGTGTGGAGCCTTTAAAAAAAAAAAAGAGAGAGAGAGAGTAATTCCTCTGGGAAGAACACTGGCTGGAGGGGATACAAAGGGAAGGGAAAGTCCTTTGAGTATGCCTTTTTTTTTTAACTTCCATTTTAGTATTTTCATATGCAAATATACATGGCTTTTCTTCCTTCTTTAATAACAGCTTTATTTTTTTTGATAACAGCTTTACTGACATATCATTCACATACCATATATTTCACCTCTGTAAAATGCTGAGTTTGCCTTTTTATAATCTTTTGCTTTTGAATCACAAAAGCGTTTCATATATTCAAAAACTGAATCAAATCAGAAAGAAAAAAATGCAAAAATTGAAAATAAATAGAAATAAATGAAACTGTGTAAACAAGAGAATATAACCATTCAAACCGATAATCATCTCAAGTGACATTTGAACACAGTGCTCTGACTGTACATCATTAGTGGGATATATTCCAAGCACAAAAAGAACTGCAGAGAAGGTTTATACTTTATGCAATAGTTTTACTGTTAGTCTCAATATCGTAATTTTGAAGCTATTTCATGTATATATTTTTAGGAACCAAGATGCTTAGTGAAAGCAGTCACAGATAATATAAAAACAAATTACTATGACTGTGTTTCAATAAATCTTTATTTATAGAGACTGAAATTTGAATTTTATATTTTTTACCTGTCACAAAATATTATTCTTCTTTTGATTGTATTCCCAACCACTTAAAAATGTAAAAGCCGTTCCTTGCTCATAGACCAAAATCTTCCCCTCTACCTTATAGGTTCATAATTACATCTATGAAATAAACTGACGACAGGGAGATTAACAGGA
>CM053577.1:67832139-67853767 GCA_028646485.1 Cryptoprocta ferox
GAGCTGTCAGCACAGAGCCCGACGCGGGGCTCGAACCCACGAGCTGTGAGATCATGACCTGAGCTGAAGATGGACGCCCAACTGACTGAGCCACCCAGACACCACTCTATGAAATCTTATATACCATCTTAATAGGGGAAAGTTGAAGGCAGATGTAAACTTTTTAGGGGAGAGTCAATGATTTTTAGGAAAGATGAATAAACCCTTAGAAGAATAGATAGGAAGTAGGATAGTTTGTGACAAAATTTGTCTCCATATGGTGTAGACTTCTAGTCTCCTCTTCTGTGTTAAGAGTCAATCTTCAGTGGCTGATTAAACTCCCAGGAAGGGGATTTATGACAGTTGATTTCCTTTTGGAGGATCTGTCTTTAGGCAGATAAGGGGAGCTCAGAGAAAGCTTCTCCCTGCATTTACTGTTTTTCAAGTGTCCTACAGCTAAAATAATCAATATACCAAAGCAGTATATTTTGGGGTGGAATGTCCTGGACTTCTTCACTACCAACCATGGGAAGTTATTTATAATACATATATCTGACAAAGAATTAAATCCAGAATACAAAATAAAACAAGCCACACTTACACCCACAAATCAATAAAAAAAAAGAAGACCCAATTTTTTTCACATATTTTTTAATTTTTTTTTTACATTTATTTATTTTTGAGAGACAGAGTGAGACAGAGTGTGAGCAGGGGAAGGGCAGAGAGAGAAGGAGACACAGAATCCGAAGCAGGCTCCCGGCTCTGAGCAAGCATTCAGCACAGAGCCTGACGTGGGGCTCGAACCCACGAACTGTGAAATCATGACCTAAGCTGAAGTCTGACAGTCAACCGACTGAGCCATCCAGGCGCCCCAAGACCCAATTTTTTTAATGGGCAAAAAAACTACACCAAAAGCATACCCATATGACTACTAAGTAGTTGAAAACATACTAAAATTCTTGCGTATCAGGGAAATGCAAATTCAAACAATGAGATACCTCTACAAACTAACCAGTCTGGTTAAAATTAAAAATCTGAGAATAACAAGTATCAGCAAAGAAACAGAATAACTGTAACTTTCACACTTTTCTAATGATGGTGAGAATTCTTGCAACCATTTTGGAAAACTGTTTAACATTATTTACCACAGCATGTGTTTAAAATACCCATCCTTGGGGCACCTGGGTGGCTCAGTCGGTTGAATGTCTGACTTCAGCTCAGGTCATGATATTGCAGTTCGTGAGTTTGAGCCCTGCATCAGGCTCACTGCTGTCAGCACAGAGCCTGCTTTGGATCCTCTGAACCCCGTCCTCTGCCCCCTCCCCTCCTCGCTCTAGTGTGCCCTCTCTCTCTCTCTCTCTCTCTCAGAAATGACTAAACATGATAGGGCACTTGGGTGGCTCAGTTGGATGAGCCTCTGACTTCGGCTCATGTCATGATCTGACAGTTCATGGTTTTGTTTTGTTTTTTAATGTTTTTATTTTATTTTTGAGAGAGAGACAGAGTATGAGCAGGGGAGGGGCTGAGAGAGAGGGAGACACAGAATCTGAAGCACGCTCCAGGCTCTGAGCTGTCAGCACAGAGCCAGATGCAGGGTTCAAACTCATGGACTGTGAGATCTTGACCTGAGCTGAAGTAAGATGCCCAACCGACTGAGCCACCCAGGCACTCCTGGTTCATGGGTTTGAGCCCCATATTGGGCTCTGTGCTGAAAGCTCAGAGCCTGGCATCTGGTTTGGATTCTGTGTCTCCCTCTCTCTCTACCCCTCCCCAGCTTGCTCTCTCTCTCTCTTTCTCTCAAAAATAAACATTAAAAAAAATTTTAGGGGCGCCTGGGTGGCTCAGTGGGTTAAGCGGCTGACTTCGGCTCAGGTCATGATCTCACATTCGTGGGTTTGAGCCCCATGTCAGGCTCTGTGCTGACAGCTCAGAGCCTGGAGCCTGCTTCGGATTCTGTGTCTCCCTGTCTCTCTGCCCCTCCCCATCTCATGCTCTGTCTCTCTCTGTCTCAAAAATAAATAAAAACATTAAAAAAAATTTAAAAAAAATTTTTAGAAATGAATAAACATTAAAAAAATAAGTCAGTCAAAGACAAATACCATATGATTTCACTCATATGTGGAATTTAAGATACAAAACAGATGAAGATAAGGCAAGAGAAGCAAAAATGGAAAGACAAACCATAAGAGACTCTTAAATACAGAGAAAAAACTGAGGGTTTCTGGTGAGGTGTTTGGTAGGGGGATGGGCATTAAGGAGGACACTTGAGATGAGCACTGGGTGTCATATATAAGTGATGAGTCACTATACTTTAATTCTGAAATCATTATTACACCATATGCTAACTAACTTGGATTTAAATTTAGAAAATTAATTAATTATTTAATTTAAAAAAAACAGCCTATGACCCCACAATTCCATTCTTGATTATATACCCAAAGCTATGTGTGTTTTTGTACATCAAGAGGCATGTATCATAATATTTATAAAGGCTTTATTTATATTCATAACAGGTATGACTGGGAATAACCTAAGTGTTCATCAATACGAGAAAGAAAAGGGGCACCTGGGTGGTTCAGTTGGTTAAGCATCTGACTTTGGCTCAGGTCATGATCTCACAATTGGTGAGTTCAAGGCTTAGGTCATGATCTCACAGCTCGTGAAGTAGAGCCCCGAGTCTGCTATCAGCACAGAGCCTGCTTTGATCCTCTGTCCCTCTTTCTCTGCCACTCCCCTCTCTCTCTCCCCTTTTCTCTCTCTCTCTTTCTCTCAAAAATAAACATTTAGGGGCACCTAGGTGGCTCAGTCAGTTAAGCATCTGACCTGAGCCCGGGTCATGATCTCATAGCTCATGAGTTCGAGCCCCTCATGGGGTTCTGTGCTGACAGCTCAGAGGCTGGAGCCTGCTTGGGATTCTGTGTCTCCCTCACTCTCTGCCCCTCCCCACTCATGCTCTCTCCCTGTCTCTCTCTCAAAAGTAAACATTAAAATTTTTTTAATTTACAAAAATAACAAACATTTTTAAAAAAGAAAAAGTACATTTTTAAAATTTTTTTAATGTTTATTTATCATCAAGAGACAGAGAGAGACAGAACATATCATGGGAGGGGCAGAGAGAGGGGAAGACAGAATCCGAAGCAGGCTCCAGGCTCCAGGCTGTCAGCACAGAGCCGATGCAGGGCTCCAACTCACGAACCATGAAATCATGACTTGAGGCGAGGTCAGCCACTTAACCGCCTAAGCCACCCAGGCGCCCCTACATTTATTTTTTAAAAATTGTTTTAATGTTTACTTATTTTTTATAGAGAGAGACAGATTGCAAGCAGGGAAGGGGTAGAGAGAGAGAGGGAGACACAGAATCTGAAACAGCACAGAGCTGTCAGCACAGAGCCCGACACAGGGCTTGAACTCACAAACCAGGAGATCATGATCTAAGCCAAAGTCAGATCCTTAACTGACTGAGCCACCCCAGGTGCCCCCAAAAGAAAAAAAAGCACATTTAAAGAAAATAAGAGAAAGAAAAAAATAAATTGTGTTATAAGCCAGACACAGATAATACATACTGTGTGATTTCATTTATAGGAAGTTTAAGACCAGGCAAAACTAATCAATGGTCATACTGATAATGTTAAAAGATAAACTGAGGTATATTAACGCTTTTAAGGGTTTATTTAATCAAAAATCTATTTGAGTCAGGTGACATCCAATCTAGAAAATGAAAAAGAACTCCGAGGAGCTATATAAAATGAAAAACTTTCATAGGCAAAAGTGAGTAGAAACAAGGAAGTTATACTGGCAAAAAATCAACTGGGTTATTGCAGTTACTTTCTTTCAGGGATTGGCAGGGGTCTTTCAGGCAGATTACCTACTAGTGCTTATCTGGCAATTCTTGACTGAATGAACTTTAAGATTCCATTTCTGGGCATGCTGAACTGTAATTATGTCTCTGTTTAGTGAAGTAGAACTTTGCATAAGCAGCTCCATTTTGGAGCCTGTTGTCTTGCTTTTATTTTTTTTTTATTAAAATATTTTTTAAAGTTTTTCTTTATGTATTTTGAGAGAGAGACAGAGCGAGCAGGCTAGAGGCTGAGAGACGGGAAGAGAGAGAATCCCAAGCAGCCTCTGCACTGTCCCACAAAGCCCAATGTGGGGCTCCAACTCACAAACCATGATGAGATCATGACCTGAGCTGGCCTGTTGTTTTGTTTTTAACAATAGTAAAGGTGTGAGGTAATTGGTTAAAGAATTCGGACTGTGAGAAGGGTGCCTAGGTGGCTCAGTAGGTTAAGCATCTAATTTCAGCTCTGGTCATGATCTCATGGCTCAGCTCATGGGTTGAGGCCCCATGTCAGGGTCTGTGCTGACAGCTCAGAGCCTGGACCCTGCTCCGGATTCTATGTTTTCTTCTTACTCTGCCCCTCCCCTGTTTGTGCTCTCTCTCTCTCTCCTTCTCTTTCTCTATCTCTCAAAATGAAATAAACATTAAAAAAGAATTCGGGCTGTGAGAAATACATGCCTATTAATATGCTTTGGGAATTCTACCAGATATTTTGGAAACATAGCAGATCATAGGTGAGGCTCTGTGGAAAAAGAAGGGACTTTTCTGAGAAGAGACAGAGATCCACTTGATGGACGAGCCTTTCTCAGAACAGGGCAGAGAAAACAGTGATTGAGAGATAGGGGAGTAGGATGAGCAACAAGGGTCCATGAAAAGCTTACTAGAGAGATAGCATCTAATGTGTAATTCCTTTGACTTTTCTCTAAACCTGTAATAAAACCTATTATACTACTTTCAAGCCTGAACTTATATCCCACATTCTCCAGAAGTGTTTGCTATTTTCCAGGTTGAGTTGGCCACTTCCCTATTTGTATTCTCATAGCACCTTCTCCCTAAATCCCTATGAGAGCCCTTTGTGATACTATCCCTTAGGTATCTGCCTTCACCATAAGACAGAATCCTTTAAGGTCTGGGCCCCTGTGTGTCATCTTTACATTGAGTATGAGAATTAGGAACAGTTGAAACCAGAAAATCTTGGGAGAGAAAGAGATTTTTTTTGGCCTCTTATGGACATTTACTATTAAATATGAATAAAGAAAGGTCTATAGTATGTATTGAATAAGTTAACTGCAAATAAGGGGTAGTCAATGTTTATGGAAGGAACTGATAATTTTATAAGGACTTCATTATTGAAAATAATGATGAGAGGGGATTTGGCTTCCTCTAATTCTCAATGTGACCATTTGTTTTATATATGAAATCATGGGGTGCCTGGGGGCTCAGTCAGTTTAGTGTCTGACTCGGCTCAGGTCATGATCTCGAGATTTGTGGGGTTGGGCTTGCACTGAGGGCTCAGAGACTGCTTTGAATTCTCTGTCTCCCTCTCTCTCTGCCCTTCCCCTGCTCATGCTCGTGCTCTCTCTCTTTCCCTCAAAAAATTTTTAAAAAATTTATATATGAAATCATAGCTGTTGGGGAAAACAATTAAAAACAAAGTCTCTTCCAAACCCAGAAAATTTCTCCATGAAGCTACGTAGAGAAACAATTTTATTATAGAATTAGCATTAAACCAGAATGTGATACATATTGCAGACAACCCTAAGGAGGTTGCAAGACAGAAAGAAATCTCACTCTTTTATATAATGTTAAAAGATAAACCAAGGCAAAATAAAAATTTTAAGAGTTGGGTGAGCTCCTTTGTGGCTCAGTCTGTTAACTGTCCAATCTAGGCTCAGGTCATGATCTTAATGCTTGGGAGTTTGAGCTGTCAGCACGGAGCCTGCTTTGGATCCTCTGTCCCTCTCTCTCTCTGCCCCTCCCCTGCTCATTCTCTCTCTCTCTCTCTCTCTCTCTCTCTCTCTCTCCCCCTCTTCCCCCCTTCAAAATAAACAAAATAAACTTCAAAAAAAGATTTATTAAAAAAAAAGAATTGGGGTGCCTGGGTGGCTCTGTTGGTTAACCATCCAATTCTTTTTTTTTATTTTTTATTTTATTATTTTTTTAAAAATTTTGTTAATGTTTATGTATTTTTGAGACAGAGAGAGACAGAGTGCGAACAAGGGAGGGGCAGAGAGAGAGGGAGACACAGAATCTGAAACAGGCTTCAGGCTCTGAGCTGTCAGCACAGAACCTGACGCGGGGCTCGAACCCACGAACCACGGGATCATGACCTGAGCTGAAGTCAGATGCTTAACTGACTGAGCCACTCAGGCACCCTCTTATTTTTAAAGTTTATTCATTTTTGAGAGACAGAGAGAGTGTGCACAAGCAGTAGAGGGGCAGAGAGAGAGAGAGAGAGAGAGAGAAGACACAGAATCTGAAGCAGGTTCCAGGCTCACTGTCAGCACAGAGCCTGACCCAGGGCTTGAACTCATGAGCTATGAGATCATGACCTGAACTGAAGTTGGTTGGTTAACCGACTGAGCCATCCAGGTGCCCCAAGCATTCAACTTTTGATCTCAGCTCAGGTCTTGATCAAAGAGTCATGAATTCAAGTCCTGCATTGGGCTCCACAAACAGAGTAGAGCCTACTTAAAAAATAGAAAAAATAAAATAAAAATTTAAGGGTTTATTTGAGCAAAAATCAATCCAAATTGGGTAGTGTTAAACCAGATGTAGTACTCTGACAGAAGTCAAGAGAAAAACTTATACAGGAAAAAGTACAGATGCAAACAAAGGAATTTGATTTGCTGTATCTCAAAGCTGGGATGGCTGTTTGTGATTGTCTTTAGTGTTTTGAATTCCTAACCTTCAGGCATTCTCCAGACTTAGATTTTGATTTGCCTAGGAAGGCTACAAAGGCATTAGAGCTACCTTAATCTAATGGCCTGTTTGTTTAATTAATTTAACAATAGCAAAGTGGCTATAATCCATTACATTAGGTAGGTTTTGCAATTTGGAGTCAGGTAACAAGTTGGACCCATCTCTCTAGAAAAACTGGGCATTATCTTCCTTGGCAATGATTTCATTACAAAGAGATGGCTCCCCGGTCCTTGAAGAAAATTCCCGAGTTGTGAAACAGTCAAGAGGCTTATTATTTTTTTTAAAATACATATATTTGAAAAGAGGGGGAGAGGAAGAAATTCTGAAAGAAAAGAATGAGGTGAAGTAAGGAGAGGAGGCGATTCTTCCCTTATTTTCAGCAAGGAAAATTAAGCCTCTTAATTTGTATATGCTCTTACACAGTTTATAACTAGAGAGAGAAATCATTGCAACGGTTTCTTCCCCTTCCCTTTTTTAAAGATTTCATTTTTAAGTAATCTCTACCCCTAATGTGGGGTTTAAACTCACAATCAAGAGATCAAGAGGCACATGTGCTACCAACCAGGCGCCAGCCAGGCGCCCCTGGTGCAACAGTTTCTAAACGTGTTATTTTTATTTTTATAATGTGCACATGTTATTTAATTAAATTGCTCCTGGTTTTCTCAGTCATCTAAATACCTGGAAGGATTGAACAGTTATTAAATGCATATTATGCATGAGAAAAGTATGTTAGCACCGTGTGAGATACAAAGATGAATATAGCACTTCCTGTGTTCCAAGAGTATTTATTGACTCTGGGAGACAGACACAGAATCAGAACTTCTAGAGAAAAACCAAGGCTTTGGAAGGTTAAGTCACTTAACCTAGGTCACACAGCTAGTTAATGGAAAAGTACAACTAATGGCTGAGGTCCTTAGATGCTGTTAGGGCTCTCACAACTTCATATAATACTTCTGATATCCTAATAAGACACAAATACTTTTTAAAAAATATTTTACTCTTAAGTAATGTCTATACCCAATGAAGGGGTCAAACTTACACCCCCAATATCAAGAATTGCATGCTCTAGCAACTGAGCCAGCCAGGTGCTCCTGAAGCACAAAAAACTTTTTGACAGCAATAATTTGAAGTTAAAGAAGAGCGCCTGGGTGGCTCAGTTGGGTAGCATCTGACTCTGTTTTACTCAGGTCTTGATCTCATGGTTTGTGGGTTCTAGCCCCCTGTGGGGTTCCACACTGTGCAGAGCCTGCCTGGGTCTCTCTCTCTCTCTTTCTCTCCCTCTCTCAAAATAGATAAATAAACTTAAAAAAAGAAAAAGAGCATCTGGGAGAAATGAGAACTCTTACCCCTGATGTGTCCTGAAGTCTGAGTCCCACAATTTTTTAGTTTTTATTTACATTTTCTGTATTCATTAAAAAAAACTTTTATATATTAGAGCAATAAAAGCATATATTTATGAAATATTATTACATAAATATCATTGTGACCCAGGTCATGAAATCAAACTTAGAAGCTTTTCTATAAGCTACCCCAAACACAGCCCCTCTCTCCTCAGAAAAACTACTATCCTGACGTTCATAGTAAAAACTCTATTGCATTTTGTTATGGCTTGATTAACCAAGTGTGCATTGGTAGCCACTATAGTTTAGTTTTGCCTGTGTTATAAAAATTTGCTAAGTGTCATAAGTCTCAGTCTTAGTTCAGGCTGCTAGAATAAAATACCACAGACTGGTGGCTTAAACAATAAACATTTATTTTTCACAGTTCTGGAGGCTGGTCAAGGTGCTGGCAAATTCGGTGTCTGGTGAGAGCTCTCTTCCTGGTTTGTAGGCAGCTGCCTTCTTACTGAATGCTCACATGGCAGAAAGAGAGATTAGGCTCTGGTTTCTTCTTGCAAGGGCACTAATCCCATTATTGGTGTTCCACTCTTATGACTTAACCTAAAGCTAATTACTTTCCAAAGTCTTTGCCTCCAAATACCATTAATTTTGGAGGACACAAACAATCTGTAGCAGTCTCATAATTCAGTTTCCCCTCCCATATCTTTCTTTTTTATTTAATTAAACATTTTTTAAATTTTTAATATATTTTTTAAGTAATCTCTATATCCAACATGGGGCTTGAATTCAGAATCCTGAGATCAAGGACTGCGCTCTACCAACTGAGCCAGCCAGGCGCCCCTACATTTCTTTTCTTTTTTTTAAATTTTTTTATGTCTCTATTTTATTTTGAGAGACAGAGAGTGAGCGGGGGAGGGGCAGAGAAAGAGGGAGACACAGAATCAGAAGCAGGCTTCCAGGCTCTGAGCTGTTTGCACAGAGCCCGATGCAGGGCTTGAACCCACGAGCTGTGAGATCATGACCTGAGCCAAAGTTGGACGCTTAACCAACTGAGCCACCCAGGTGCCCCATTTTTTTTTTTTTAACATTTATTCATTTTTAAAAGACAGAGAGAGAGAGGGTGACTGGGGTAGGGGCAGATAATGATGGAGACACAGAATCTGAAGGAGGCTCTAGGCTCTGAGCTGTCAGCACAGAGCCTGATATGGGGCTTGAACTCATGAACCATGAGATCATGACCTAACCCGAAGTCAGACGCTCAACTGACTGAGCCACCCAGGAGTGCCCCCCCGCCCGTTTTCTTTTTCTTTAAATTCATCTCTTGAGGGCCACCTGACTGGCTCAATTGGTTGTGTCTGACTCTTGATTTTGGCTCCAGTCATAATCATGAGGTTTGTGAGTTTGAGCCCTGAGTCAGGCTCTGCAGTGATAGTGCAGAGCCTGCTTGGAATTCTTTCTCCTCTCTCTCTTCTCTCTCCTGTGGGCACCTGTGTGTGCACACGTGCACTCCCTTTCTCCCAAAATAAATAAATAAAATTTAAAAAAGTTTATATCTTGAAAAATTGTGTTTTTGACTTGTAGACTCTCTCAATAGCCTGGATTTGCTGATTACATATTCATGGTGCAGTTTAACATATTTCTCTGCTCTCTTTATTTTCTGCATATTGGCAGCTAGATCCGGAGATTTGATACCTTTGAGAAGACTATTGGTGGTAGTATGTTTTTATTTTTTAAGTTTACTTATTTTTGAGGGGGGTGGAGAGGGGCAAGAGAGAGGGAGAGAGAATCCCAAGCAGGCTCTGCACTCAGTGCAGACCAAAGGTGGGGCTTGATCTTACAACTATGAGATCATCACCTGACCTGAAATTAAGAGTTAGATGCGTAACACACTGAGCCACCCAAGTGCCCCCAAAGGTAACCAGTTCTTAAAAGTATTATTATTAGGGCGTCTGGGTGGCTCAGTGGGTTAAGCCTCCGACTTCAGCTCAGGTCATGATCTCACAGCCCATGGGTTCGAGCCCCGCATCGGGCTTTGTGCTGACAGCTCAGAGCCTGTGGCCTCCTTCCTATTCTGTGTCTCCCTCTCTTTCTCTGCCCTCCTCCCATTCATTATCTCTCAAAAATAAATAAACATTAAAAATTTTTTAAAAATAAAAATATTATTATGTAGTCATGGATTTAAACATATATAACATGTGTCAATTCATTGCAATTGTTATCTTTATTGAAACTCAAATTGTACCATCATTGGTCAGTGGAGGTCTCTGTAAGTTGGTACTGTAAAGGAGGAAAAGAAATAATTTTTCTCACCCGTTTTGGGTTCTCTGGCTTGGGCCCAATGAAATATGTTATCAAGAGACAGATTATGGGTGCCTGGGTGGCTCAGTTGGTTAAGCGGCCGATTTCGGTTCAGGTCATGATCTCACGGTCCGTGGGTTCGAGCCCCGCGTTGGGCTCTGTGCTGACAGCTCAGAGCCTGGAGCCTGCTTCAGATTCTGTGTCTCCCTCTCTCTCTGCCCTTCCCCTGCTCACTCTCTCTCTCTCTCTCTCTCTCTCAAAATAAAATAAAGACATTAAAAAATTTAAAAAAAAGACAGATTAACAAGAGAAAAACATAAATTTATTAACGTGTGCATCATGCATACACATAGGAGGACTCAGAGATTAGTAACTCAAAGAGGTAGTTAAAATTTGGGCTTATATAACGTCTTAAAAAAGAACAATAAATTTTTAGAGAAGTGACAAAACAAAGGAAAAGAACTTCGAGTTTCTGGGGATGGCAAATTGTGAGAAGGCAATTATGTGGGGAAACTAATGGTGGATAACAGATAGTTTTAGCAAAGTATGTGTTAATAAAGGTCTATAGTTGTATAGAAGGGAAGGGGAGACAGTCTTAAAAACATATCCTACTTTTAGGCAAATAGGAGGGCAGAGAGCTTCCGGGTCTGCTTTTCCTCAATTGCCTTCAGTTCAAGCTTATATATCTTCTAGAAAAAGAAGTAATAAACTTGTAAAGAAATGACAAGGCAACAGAGGTTTGGGCTAGAGGCAGTAAATTGTAGGGAAGTGACTAGGAGATAGATGGAGGGAAAACTAGTGGAAGATAAGGGTTATTTTAGTAAGTTTGTTTGTACAGACCCATTTGGTGTCAATTACCAGTCTCAGGTGATAAGTACCTTCTTTTATTCCTGGTAAAGTAGGGCGGAGCACTTTTCTAATGGGAAATTTTATGCCCTGCTATAGGTAGAAAAGGGAGGCATGGTCAGAGAGCCCTTCCTGCATCTACTGTTTCTATGGCATAGTTTGGGATGGCATGTCCCAAACTCCTTCATGCCTAAGTGGCACATTCTGCTACTCTTTAGTACCTGAGTCCTTTTGACATGACCCTAGTAGTCTTTTTTAAAATATATATTATTTTACTTTTTGTTATTGAAAATTTTCTACGCAACAGTAGAATATAATGAACTCCCTTCTTCTGACATCGTTCCATTGTCAGTATATTGCCAATCTTGTTTCGTCTATACCTACACATACTCTATTCCTTGCTGATCATTAATATTATTTTTAGAGCTTTTCCTTTTTTTTTTTTTTAAGTAGGCTCCACACTCACTGCAGAGCCCAATGTGGGGTTTGAACTCATGACCCTGAGATCAAGACCCTGATACTCAACTGACTGAGCCACCCAGGCACTGCTAGAGGTTTTCTGAGGTATAACTTATATACCATAAAGTTCATCCATTATAAGTGTGCAATTTAATGACTTTATTCCATTTATAGAGTTATGCGACCATCGGCACAATACAGTCTTGGAACATTTCTATCACCCAAAAATGTTGCTTTATGGTTGTTTGAGAAAGGTCATAGGGGTGTGTAGAGGAGGAAAAATAACTTTCCTTTTACCCTTTTAAGTTTTGGGCAAGACCCCTGTCATTAAAGACTGATTAACAAGAAAACAACAACACATAAGTTTATTAACAAGTATACTTCACATATGCATGGGAGATACCCAGGCGGAAAAATGAGTAATTCCTCAAATGTGGGTAATTTTTCATCCCATTGTGCTATGTCCTCAGGGAACCCTCTCCATCTTGGGAATTTTAAAAACATTATTTATGTAGAAACGTTTTTTGCCCATTTCCCCAGTTCCCTAATTCTGGAAGTTCTGTGCTTGAGTTTGAGTTCCCCCAAAAGCAAACTTTCAAACCCTAGGGGGAAAAAATTCAAATTCAAATATATTTTTTTAAATAATTTTTTTAAAGATTTTATTTTTATGTAGTCTGCACCCAACATGGGGCTTGAACTCACAACCCTGAGATCAAGAGTCACAGCCTCCACCAACTGAGCCAGTCAGGCACCGCTCAAATACCTTAAAATATTGAATCATGGTATATACACTTGCTATTAGAGATCTAGCCCCCTTTAAAACACTTTTTAGGGATATAGTTTACACAAGGTGTACAAATCTTGTGTACAATTTTTTGTTTTTTTGCTTTTTAAAAGATTTTAAATTTTTTTACTTTTGAGAGACAGAGAGGCAGAGCACAAGTGGGGTTGGAGCAGAGAGAGAGGGAGACACAGAATCCGAAGCAGCCTCCAGGCTCCGAGCTGTCAGCACAGAGCCTGACGCGGGGGGGTCAAACCCACGAACCCTGAGATTATTACCTGAGCCGAAGTCGGACGCTTAACGGACTGAGCCACCCAGGCGCCCCTGTATTTTTGCTTTTTAAAATTTGTCTACCAGAGTAACACCACCAAGAGGAAGACAGGGAAACATTTTCATTACTATTAGCATGTTCCCTCAGGTTCCTTGGTTGTCAACACTCCCCAAAACAACCATTAGCTTGACTTTGTAATTATTTTGGCTTGTTCTTGAACGTCAATCACATAAATGAACTTTCAGGTTCTCTTCAACTCCACCCTTTTTAATGACGTCAGAATTTAATATAAAGTATATACCCTACTTTACTTAAATATTTCCTAACTGAACACTTATTTCCAATATTTATATTAAGATTGCTGCAGGATGGGGCGCTTGGGTGGCTCAGTCCTAAGCCTCCGACTTCCGGTCAGGTCATGATCTGGCAGTTCCTCAATTTCAGGTCTGCATCAGGCTCTGCAGTGACAGCTCAGAGCCTCGAGCCTTCTTCCCTGTTTGGGATTCTGTATCTCCACCTCTCTTTCAAAAATAAATAAACATTAAAAAAAAAAAAAGAATGCTACAAAGGGGGGGTGCTGGTCATGCTTGTTAGTAAATTTCCACAGGAGGGAGGCATGGTGGGCTGAGGATCACCTGCCGAAATGGGCTCCCTCGCTTCCAGGCCTAGCAGAATCTACTGTCTCGCTGTCCCGCCACACCTAGTCTCCGGGACCTACCGTCACTGCAATAGTGGAAACCGAAACACGGTAGCTACGTCAGCTTCAAAAGCCCTCCCGGAACCGGGGCGGTAGTGACTCCCGCTGTTTCCGCTGCTAAGGGGGCGGGGCTGGGGCCGCCCTGCAGCGGCGGTCTTGGTCGAGGGCTGATGACGCAGAGCGCCGCGTGCTCCCCCACGTGTGCTGCAGTTCTCCCGGTGTCTGCGGGGCAGCCGGGGCTGGTTTCCCTGGGGGCGTAGTTGCCGGCACCTCCAGCGCGGGACCTAGACGGCTCGGGGGCTCCGGGGGCTAAGTAGGGAGCGCTGATGGCCGCTGGGGGCCGAGGGTCTGCAGTCATGGAGCATCTTTTCCTGGAGGTGGCGGCCGCGCCGCTGCGCTTACTCGCTGCCAAGAACGAGAAGAGCCGCAGCGAACTGGGCAGGTTCTTGGCCAAGCAGGTAAAAGAGGGAGGGAGAGGGAAAACGCCAGGCCTAGCCCGGCCGCCCCCCCTCGCGCGTGCCCTGCGGCCCTGAGACGCGCAACTTTAAGGGAGGGAAGAAGCGGCGATCTGGCACCTTGGCCCCCTCCCCAGGGCTGGGCAGGGGAGGAGACGTCCGCGCGTGTTTGAGGAAATTGGAAGAAGCCTTTTGTGTGTATCTGAGAGACCCTTCCATTCTTCCCCAATCTATCTCCCCTTCTGTAGCAGACCTGCCCTTCCGAAAGAAATGTGGTTTGTTTTTCTGTAATTGAAGTTATATCTCTGCCCCCTTGACATGTGTATTACTTAAGTGTGCCAAGTCTAGCCACCTCTGTTAGTTTGGGTGATTGTATTTCTTTTCTGCCCCATCCTTTAGTTGTGGCCCGCTGACGCGTAGGGATTGCATTGCGTTCCTGCTTTGCTAGAGGCACAGTATGGTTCTGTTAGGAGACAGAGAAATTCGTTACGGTCTCTGCCCCCAGGGAACTTAGCATCTATTTTTGGAGACAGTTCATAAACACAGAAAACAACTGAAGGACGAAGCAAGACGGCTCATGCTAACTGTGTGACATTAACCGTAGAGATTATGAGGTGGAGTAGAGTTTTCTAGGAAATGGGGTTTTGGCCTTGTGAGAGCCTTCTCTGACTCCCTGCTGTCTAAGTTGAGGACCTTTATCATGCATTTTTTTCCACGTTGCATTTTAATTTCTTATTTTATGCTTCCCCACCCCCAATATCTCTGAGCTTCATGAGAGTAGAAAATGTGTTTATTTTTTTCCTTCTAATTCCAGTATTTAGAACTTATTAAGTCACAAATGCATTGTGTACACATATATCCTTTTTGTTCAGGAAGCAACGGAAGTATTTTGGGTCAGAAGCTGCAGAGAAGTAACATGAGAGGCATTTCTGTTTGGTGACAAAAAATTGAACATGTAAAGGCGGGGGTCAGAGATACCCTCGGGCTTCTGGCCTCTGAGCCCCAGTGAAAGTGGTGAGCTGTAGAAAGAGAACTCTGCTTTGGTTGGCTGGACTAAAGAAAGAGATAATCAGTTTCTATGAGCTGAGCTTGTGGTGACAGGGTCCTGAGTTATGTATTGTTGATAGATATATTTTTCTGTGAGTGTTAGAATTTAGAGCAGAGTTCTGAGTCTAGGGATCATGGACCAGCAACAGGGGATTTATGTTTCCCCACCACTGTAATTGGGTGTAAAATAGATGTTTATGACTGAGGGGAGGGTGGGGAGATGGTTTGTAGCCTTTATTAGATACAGTTTTAGAGAATCTGACACATGTAAGTGTGAGAACCCCTCCTGTGGATTGGGAGATTGTATAGAAATAGTATAAGACTTGAAAGCTACTAGAAAGTTCAGTTGAATTAAGGAGATTGGGACACCTTTCCTTTCCCCTTTGTCTCACATTGTCTGTCAAATTCTTAACTATCTGTGTCTTTCAGGTTTGTTCCTTACCATTTTCATGATTAATTTCAAGCCTTTCACTCAGAAGAGTTGACTGTGTTGCCATTCTGTATTTATCCTATTTTTAGAAACAAAACAATTTTTATTGGAAAGCAAAGCCTTTAGAAACATGATTGTCATTGCAATTGGGATCTGAAGTAAGAATTCTTTAGGATTGTGGGTTTTTGGTTTTATTTTGTCCTTTATCTCAGCTGGTGACAGCAACTTCTCTCTATCCACTTTAGAGAACTGAGTGTCCTCACTCTTTTCACTCCTTTTCCTTCACATATGGCCAAGTCTTCCGTGTTTTATTTACTCAGTATTGAATCCGTATCCCTATTGTCACTACCATCCTACAGTTCTGACTCCATTCCAGTGTGTGGGTTTTCGAACACCTCCAAGCAATTCTCAGGCACAAACTGGATGTATAATTTAATTCAATTCTGACACTGACTACTTGGAGATAGCATGAGACCCCACGTGTTAAGGGCTCAGTCTTTCAAAACTGCCCCCCGCCCCCACCTCTGATGCCACTTGAAAGTCCTGCACTTCTGACCAACTGGCTGTGTGGATTGCAGGTTCCTACAACCCTCTCCTTGGGTTTGATTAATTTGCTAGAGTGGCGCACAGAACTCCGAGAAACATTTTGCTTACTAGATCACTGGTGTATCATAAACGGATAGAATTCAGGAACTGCCAGATGGAAAACAGACACAGGACAAGGTATGTGAGGAGTGCAGAGCTTCCATGCCCTCTCCAGAGGTGACACTCCCTCCACATACCCAGCCTGGAAGCTCTCTTGACCAGGTCCCTTTGGGTTTCTATGGAGGCTTCATTACATAGGTATGCTTGATGAAATCTTTAGCCATTGGTGTTGGAACTCATTGACTAACCCCTGGTCCTTGAGGTGGGGGTGGAGGTGGGACTGAAAGTTCCAACATTAATCATCTGGTTGGTTCTCTGGACAACCAGTTCCATCCTTGGGTCCTTTGAAAAATTTACCTCCTTGGGGTGCCTGGCTGGCTCAGTAGGTAGAGCTTGCAACAATTGATCTCAGGATGGTGAATTCAAGCACCATGTTGGGCCTAGAGCTTACAACAACAACAACAACAACAACAACAACAAAACCCCCCACGGAATTCACCTCTTTAACATAACAAAAGTCACCTTTATCACTCTGCTCACTGGAAGTTGCAAAGGTTTTAGGAGCTCTGTGCCTGTAATGGGGTTGAGGACCAAACAAAATGTGTTACTATAAATCATATCACACATGCTTACCTCCTTGATCACTGTGTTCAGCAAGAGCAGAATGCTTAGGAGCATGCATGGATATTGGAACAGAAGTATGGCTAAAGATCAAATTCTCTTTTACATAATTGCTTTTGGTGCCTTGAACAAGTTAACTCTCCTGAGTCATAATTTCTTGATATATTACATATGGTAGCTACTACGTAGTTGGAGGGGCTCTGGAACCAGACTGTGACATGGATTCTTGGTTCTAGCTTTGTGACCTTAACCCTTTTTTTATTTGTCAGTTTCCTTATCTGTAAAATGGGAATAATATTACCTACTTTATGGGTTGCTATGAGGACTAGATGCCAAGACTATAGTAAGCACTGTTTATAAAAGTGGTTCTTAATTATTATTGCTATAAATAAGGTTGTTGTAAGATTCAGATAATGCATGTGAGGAGCTTACCAAAATGCCTGGTACAAAGTAGGTAATCAGGTGTCAGACTTTGGCTTAGGTCATGATCCCTTGAGGTTCCTGGGTTTGAGCCCAGTGTTGGGCTCTATGCTGACAGCTGGAGAAACTGGAGCCTGCTTTAGATTCTGTGTCTCCCTCTCTCTCTGCCCTTCCACTCACGGTCTGTCTGTGTTTCTGTCTCTCTCAATAAATAAACATTAAAAATTTTTTTTTAAAAACCCAGTAATCTGTACATGTGAACTATAGTAATACTTTTTTTAATGTTTATTTTGGAGAGAGAGAGAGTGCTTGCGCAAGTGGAGGAGGGGGAGAGAGGATCTGAAGTGGGCTCTGTGCTGACAAAAGAGAGCCCGATATGGGGCTCGAAGTCACAAACTATGAGATCATGACCTGAGTCAAAGTTGGACCCTCAACTGACTGAGCCACCCATGCACCCCGATATAATAATTTTTAAAAAGTTTTATTGAGATATAGTTCAGATGCCATATACTTCATCCATTTAAGTGTAGTGTTCAGTGGTTTTTGCTGTGTTCATAGATGTGTGCAACTGTTACAACAGTTTTAGACTGATATTTAGACATTTTCATTCTTTTGTAATTTTTTTATTATTTTAATTTTTTTAAAAATTTATTTATTTTGAGAGAGTGTGCAAGCAGGGGAGGAGCAGAGAGAGAGGGAGGGAGAGAGAATCCTAAGCAGGCTCTGTACTGCCAGCACACAGACCTCAATGTGGGGCTCGAACTTGCCCCGCATGAGGGCTCAAACCTTGAGATCATGACTTGAGCTGAGAACAAGAGTTGGACGCTTAACCGCCTGAGCCGCCCAGGATCCCTTCTTTTTTTATTTTTAAAAAATTTATTTAAGTAATCTCTTCCCAACATGGGACTCGAACTCATGACCCCAAAGTCAAGAGTTGCATGCTCTTTTGACTGGGCCAGCTAGGTGCCCTGACATTTTCATTATTTCAAAAAGAAGCCCCCATACCTTTTAGCTCTTGGCACCCCCCCATTCCCACCCCAGTCACTGTGCTCTCCCACAGTCCCTCAAGCAACCACTAACTTACTTTTTTTCTCTACGGGTTCCCTATTCTGGTCATTAGTAAGACATATAAATTTGTCACCATTCTGTGTAAAAGTTTCTTATTATCTCTAAAATAAAAATTCAAGCTTTCTAAAATTATATATGAGGTATTTTATATTTTTTGAAAATTCGTTATTTAAAAATGAAAGAAAAATTTTTTTCTCTCAACTTTATTTCCGTTTTTTGTTTGAAGTATTTTTAGATCCAGTCCAGTGGTTCTCAACTGGGGCACTTTTGCCCCCAAGGGCAAATCTGGAGACACTCTTGGTTATCATAGCTGTTGGTGGGGTTGCTTCTGGCATATGGTGTTTAGAGGCCAGGGATGCTGCTAAATATGTTACAATGCACGGGATAGCTTCCACAAGGTATTATCCAGCTCCAAATATCAGTAGTGCAAAATTAAAAGATACTCTAAATATATATGCACCTAATAACAGAGTATCAAAATGTGTGAATCAAAAAGTGACAGAAAAGGAAAAATAGACAAATTCACAATTATAATTGGAGACTTTGACACTCTATCCTGATTAACTGATAGAATACAGAAAATCACTAAGCATGTAGAAGACCTACTATCAACAAACTTGACCTAATTGATATTTCTAGATTGCTGTGCGTCTGGAACATTCCCCAAGATAGAGCACATTCTGATCCAATAAACAAGTTTCAATAAATTTAGGAGAATTAAAATCATACATGGTATAATCAGTGACCCCAGTGGAATTAAATTACGAAAAAAACCCTAAAGATAGTGGCAAAAATCCCTAAATGTTAAAAATTAAATAATAAAATTAAAAAAAAAGATGGTTAAAGAAAATCACTGAGTCAGAAAATCATTTGTTCTGAATCATAATTTAAACAAATTGGCGGAGGGCGCTCCTGGGTGCCCAACTTCAGCCCAAGTCGTGATCTCATGAGCCCCACATCGGGCTCTGTTGACAACTCAGAGCCTGGAGCCAAGATCAAGACTCACATGCTCTATCTACTGATCCAGCCAGGTACCCTATAACATTAAATTTTTATATTAGGAAAGAAACATTTGAAATACGTGATTTTTCTTTTTTTAATGTTTATTTTTTATTTTTTGAGAGAAGAACGTGAGTGGAGGAGGGGCAGACACACACACACACACAGAATCTGTAGCAGGCTACTGTCTCTGAGCTGTCAGCACAGAGCCCAACGTGGGGCTCGAACTCATGAACCATGAGATCAAGTCAGACTCTTAACCAACTGAGCCACCCAGGTGCCCCAATAAGTGATATTTCTTAAGTTTTCACCATAGAGAATTAGACAAGGAAGAGCAGATTAAATTCAAAATAAGTAGAAAAAAAATAATAAAGGTAAGAGTAGAAATTATTGAAATAGAAAATGGACAAACAATAGAGCAATCCACTGAAACCAGAAGTTGATTCTTTGAAAAGACTGATCAAGAATAAATGGGAAAGATCCATAGGGCATCTGGGTGGCTTAGTTGGTTAAGTGTCCAACTTCAGCTCAGGTCATGATCTCGTAGCTTGTGAGTTCAAGCCCCGGGTCGGGCTCTGTGCTACAGCTCAGAGCCTGGAGCCTGCTTCAGATTCTGCGTCTCCCTCTCTCTCTGGCTCTCCCCTGTTCATGCTCTGTCTCTCTCAAAGATAAAGATTTAAAAAAATAAAAAAAAAAAAGAATAAATGGGAAAGATCCAAACTCAGGAATGAGAGTGCCACTGTTACAGATTTCAAAAAGAGTAAAAAGATAAGTGACAGTGGGGCACCTGGTTGGCTCATTTGGTTAAGCGTCCGACTTCAGCTCAGGTCACGATCTTGTGAAGAACTTCAGTTCCTGAGTTTGAGCCCCGTGTCGGGCTCTGTGCTGTCAGTTCAGAGCCTGGTGTCTTCCTCTCTATCTACCCGGCCCCCCTTGCACTCTGTCTCTGAAAAAAAAAAATTAAAAAATTAAAAAAAATATAAGTGACTAATATGAGCAATTTAGATCAAATCAGTGTTGAAGAATATAAACTACCAAAGCCCACTCAAGAAAAACAAGCGAGGAGTAGAACAGAAACAAGTTAAGAATAGAATAAAACTTCCTCTGGATGGACCTCGAGGGTGTCATGCTAAGCGAAATAAGTCAGGTGGAGAAGGATGGATACCATATGTTTTCACTCATAGGTCTAACAGGAGAAACGTGATAGGGGACCATGGGAAGGGGAAGGGGAGGGAAAAGAATTAGGGAGAGGGAGGGAGGCAAATCATGAGAGATTCTTAATACTGAGAACAAACTGAGGGCTGGAGAGGGAGGGGGGAAGGGGGATGATGGACATGGAAGAGGGCACTTGTGGGGAAGAGCACTGGGTGTATATGGAAACCAACTTGACAATAAACTATAAAAAAAAATAAAACTTCCTCAAGCTGATACAGAGCATCTACAAAAACTTAATACCTAGTATCACAGTTAATGTGTGAACAACCCAATTTAAAAATGGATAAAAGATGGAACAAACATCACAACAGATGATAAAAGATTGGCCATTAAACACTTAAAAAATTCTCAACATCTTTGGCATCAGGGAAATTCAGATAAAAGCACCAGATTCCACTCCTCCTCCTCTAAAATGGCTAAAATTTCAACTGACCATACTATGTGGCGGTAAAGTTACATGGCAACCAGAGGTCTCAGGCATTGCTGGTAGGTTTAAACTGGTACAACCACTTGTTTTAAAGTTAAGCACTGAGGGCACCTAGCTGAGTCAGTTAATAGAGCATGTGACTCTTGATCTCGGGGTTGTGAGTGCAAGCCCACATTGGGTGTAGAGCTTACTTTAAAAAAAAAAGGCTAAATATCTTTTTTCTTTTTTCTTTTTTTAAGTAGGCTGCACACTCAGCGTGGACTCAAAGTGGGGCTGGAACTCAGGACCCTGAGATCAAGACCCAAGCTGAGATCAAGAGTCAGATGCTTAACCCATTAAGCCACCCAGGCGCCCCTTCTTCTTCCTCATCTGCCTCAGGCAGAGGGAGAGAGAATCTTAAGCAGGCTCCACACCCAGCGCAGAGCCCGACCACAGGGCTTGTTCTGAATTTCGAGACCTTGAGCTGAAATCAAGAGTCAGATGCTTAACCGACTGAGCCACCCTGGCGCCCCTCTTCTTTTTTTTAAATATCTGATTCTTCTAACCCAGTTTTCCAGATTATCTTTTCAAGAGAAAGTTCATGAAATGATATTCTCTCTGGAAGTTTTATTTCCCAACCCACAAGTATCTGTTTCTATATAACATATCCAGGACAGTTGTAGGTTTTTTTTCATTCATTTTGTAGGTGATGTGTTTCTTTTTCCTCACAGTATAACCACTTACTATCTACTTTTTTGAATGGTATTTTTAGAGGGCTTGTTTATAGGGACATTCAGCAGTCGAAAACATCATAGAATTTCCCTATGAATCATGACCAAATCCATTAAATTTCCTTGCAGGACTAATATTGATAGAAATTGTTCCAATTTA
>CM053577.1:67853867-67881455 GCA_028646485.1 Cryptoprocta ferox
CCCCCCCCCCCCCCCCCCGCAAACAAACAAAAAAACCTTAGGTGTTTTTATGAGTGAATGCCCTATAATTTGGAAGACTTTGTTAAGAGCTCATGTGTAAGGTGACCTTTTCTGAGAGATAACTTTAGAGATATTTCTGCATGTGGTATTTAGGTTGTGCTCAAGCTGCACTCTTAATAGATAACTGTTTTTGTGTGAAACGCCTTAGGATAAATACATAGCATCGGACTTGCTGGGTATGACCCTTAGGTAGTTTAAACCTGCTGTCTTGATGGCAGCAAGGGTTGTATAGACCTGTATGCACACTAGCCATATGAGACTGTAGAATTTTACATGGAATTCAGGTATCAGTCCTTTTCCTCAAACCTCAGTGGACTGAAACTTCTTTGTAACAGCCTTTTACATTAAATTACCTGTACTCTTCTATTACAAAACCCTTTTGTGTTTTATAAGATAAACTTATCTAAGAAGTCTGGAAATTGGATGTTTTGATTCTAAGCTAGGACTTTTTGCCCTTCTGCAGCAGTGCTAATGAGTCGCATTTACACAGATACATTGTTTTGCCTTTTTCTCAGGTGTGGACACCTCAAGATCGCCAGTGTATCCTGAGTACCTTAGCACAATTACTTCTGGATAAAGACTGTACTGTGCTGGTTGGTCGTCAGCTGCGCCCTCTTCTTTTGGATTTGTTGGAAAGGAATGCTGAAGCCATTAAAGCTGGAGGCCAAATCAACCACGATCTACACGAAAGGCTCTGTGTGTCTATGAGCAAACTCATTTGTAACCATCCTGATGTCCTCCCGTGAGTAACAAACAGTTTTATTCTGAGTAACAGTTGTATTCTTCACTTTTCTCCTTGAGGTGTATTAGAACCTGCTCTCTTCTGGGAGATAAAGGGTTTGAGCTAAGAAGGGAAGAGGGGAAATACAGGAAAGAAGGAAGATAAGTGGTACTGTTTTATAAAAATTAAACACAACAGAATCCCTTTATCTGGCTCAGTTTAGTGACCATTTACTAGGTTTCTTTTAAGTCTTGGCCATCAAGACCAGTCTGGAAAACTGGCTAAGATGTGTTCTTTGGTATATTTCAATATACCAAATTCAATATTTATTTATATTCAATATTCATATCATCTGGTGAGGTAGGGCAGATTTAAAGTTTCAGCTGAGGCTCTTAATAGCATCCATTTCAAATGGATGTAATTTTTTGCTTGCTGGGGCAGCTGAAGGGTGAGGTTAGAAGAGCTGTGGTGTCCTTTTTAACTTTCTGTAATGACCTGTCCAAAGCAGTTTTGTGAAAAGTTATGTTAGAACTGGATTCTAATGTATTTCTCTTTTAAGCTGCTCTGTGTCCAGCCTGGACTGGTTCACCCCTCCTTAGGCAGCCTGGTGGTCCCCTACTTGTGAGAGGTCACTATATTGATGCCAAACGTATTGTGGACACCAGATCAGCACAGTGCACTGCAGTCCAGAACTAGAGTCCAGCAATCCTGCCTCATCCACCTGAATAGCTGGGGCTACCGGCACGTGCCACTGTATCTGCCTTTGTCTTTTAAATTAATAGCAAAATATCGTTAGTACGGAGTAGTCAGAGGGCCAGCAAAATGAGTGTTAAGGTTTGTTTAATTGATAAGCTAAAGAACTTTCATTCTAAACTTGAATAGTATCTATGCAACTAATAAGAGTATCTCTTATGTCTATCCCTTATTTATTAGTTTTCATCAACATAGTAAATACACTTCGCCTTTCTTGGAAGTATGGTCTCTAATCTGGTTCTTGAATGAAGGGAATAAGAAATGAAAGCTTGACAGAAAACCATAATTTATATGATCTTTCCTTTTTTTTTTTTTTTTTTTGATCTTTATTTTTGAGAGAGAGAGAGAGCGAGAGAGCGCAAGCATGCTCAAGCGAGCTAGGGAGGGAGGGGCAGAGAGAGAGGGAGACACGGAATCTGAAGCAGGTTCCAGGCTGTTAGCACAGAGCCCAATGAGGGACTTGAACTCACAAGCCTGGAGATCATGACCTGAGCCGAACTCGGACGCTTAACCCACTGAGCTATGCAGGCACCTCTGTATGAGGTTTTCTAAAAGGGGGGGAATGGGCCCAGTTTAATGGAACTGGAAGATATACAGCAAATATCATCATCATACGTGGTAATTAGGAACATATGCTGTGGGTTGATTGAGGGTTGAGATTGTGGCCTCACTTAGTGTTTTAATCATTTAGATGTACTTGACTGTGTTACTATTTCATAAGGTGTGCTGACTGTCCTGTATTTACTGTATAGAATTGACATGTGGGTAACTCAACCCCGCTTTCTCCTAAGCCGTTGTGGTAGAGTGCTTCTGGACTGTCTTTGAGAATCATTCAAATGATGAATCAGTTACATCCGCTTCATACTTTATATTCTTATTAAATGCATGTGAGCACAGAGCACACCCCTACTTTTTCTTCTTTTTATTTTGCCAAGGCAGTATATTTTATTTACACTCCCACTTTGTTTCAAAAATTATATAATGTGGTTTACAAAGGTTTCTGTGATAGAGGAACTTAAAAACAAGCCATTAAAGAAAAAAAAGAACTGTGTAAATGAATCAATGCATAATGTAAAATGAACTATAGACAATGGTATAGAATGAGATTTTGATTTTTAGTTTTAAGAATTGTAGCCAATTAATTCAGCACGTGCCCTAAATTTCCTCTGTAGAGGAAATATACCTAATATGTTAGGGATATACCAAATATATTTAGATAGGATACAGTCTTTCATTCAATAGATAAACATAAGAAGACCTTTTTCGGGGCCATTTACCTTATCATGAGGGTAAGAAAGTCAAATATAATGGGTTCTTACATTTTGTAAACAATTGAATATAATGCTAATACAGGTCTGAGCCAGATACTTAAGGGGAGCAAGAAAATCATTAAAGAAGAAAGAATGTTATCCTCTTGGAAATCAGAGAAAATTTCGTATTGTGGCAGATTGTGGAGGAAGAGGGAGGAGAGAAAGAATGAAGACGAGAAATAGGATGGCAATGAAAATCTAGGGGGGGAAAAAACTGGAGAGGAGGATCCCAACTGGAGAGGAGGATCCCAGTCAAGCTCCTCAGGGTCCTAGTGCCTGCTATTCATTTACTGGTACGTACCTCTTTCTGAGCCCAAGGTGTTGTTTGGGGCTTCCATGTAGTCTTAAATAGTTAAAAAATTTTTTTAATGTTTATTTTTGAGAGAGAGACAGAGACAGAGACAGCATGAGCAGGGGAGGGGCAGAGAGACAGGGAGACACAGAATCTGAAACAGGCTCCAGGCTCTGAGCTGTCAGCACAGACCCCGATGCGGGGCTCGAACCCATGAAACATGAGATCATGACCTGAGCCAAAGTCAGATGCTCAACTGACTGAGCCACCCAGGCGCCCCTTAAACATTTCTTTTATACTTGCTTATACTGTTTATTCATTACTGGGTTCCCACTACCCCCACCCCAGCTTTATTGAGATTCAATTGAGGTATATTTTTATTGACTTATAACATTGTGTACGTTGAAGGTAGAAAACATAGTGATTTGATACATGTATATATTATGAATTATTTACCACAGTAAGGTCAGTTCACACATCTTTTACGTCACATAATTATCATTTTGTTGTTGTTTGTTCATTACTGTCTTGAATTGTAGAATCTTTGAACACGTTTTATTCTTTGGCAAATTCTTTGTCAGGACTTTGTGAGAACAATCCTGGTCTGTTGATTCTTTCTCTATTCTTACATATTAGTTAGGTTTCCAAGTTCTTTTTTTTCCCCCCAAAAAAGAGGTACTTTTTGGGGCACCTGAGTGGCTCAGTCAGTTAAGCATCTGACACCTGGTTTCGGCTCAGGTCATGATCTCATGAACTCATAGTTTGTGAGTTCAAGCCTCACATTGGGCACTGACAGCTTGAAATCAAGAGTCATATGTTCTTTCAATTGAACCAGTCAGGCTTTAATCTTTATATTATAACATCCTAAGTCACTGGTAGTCTTATTTCAAATCTTTAGAGAAGTAAACTAAATAGCTGTAAGTGTCAGAGCCAGAACTGGACCACAGGTCTTACTTCTGGATGTTGGAAAGACTGATGAGTTGCTCGAGTGGCTCATCCAAGATTAGATGTTTAACTGGGTGGTATTTCTTGTTGCGTTTTAGACCTTATGCCTATTTTACTCCAGGAAAGAGACCTCCTCAGTCTTTGGCTATTTTTAAGTATAAAACTGATCATGTTATTCTCTGGCTAAAAATGCTTTATCGTTGCTTAGATCAGAATTTTAGAGCACTCTCTGAAAATGATGGGTCTTTAGAGAAAAGCAAGTAGTTAAGTAAGTTTGGGAGAGAATATTGAGCAGTTTCCCCTTTGTATGTTTATTGTGGACCACAACTGTCTTTCTTGCACTGGTCGCACAGATGTAGGCCATTGCCAGTGTACTCTGCTTATTTCCCCGTCTTCCTCAAAGAAGGGAGGTCAGCTCTGGGTCAGGTTGACCACTTGGTTGCTACTTCTCTCTCTGTTACTGCCTGCTAGTTTCACGTGTGCTGCCAACATCAGCTGCCTCTGAGCTAGTGGAATACCAGCCTCTCCCCACCAAAGAATTATTGTACTTACTCTGACAGCATCCTTGTGGAGAAAAAAAAGTCCTGTTTTTTTCTTAATTACAAATGTAACATATTTAAATAATAACAATACAGAATTGCAAAAAGTGGGAGTCCTGAAATTTCACCCTGAAATTCTACTTTTTAGGATAACTATTACTAATAGTTTGGTATGTTACCTCTTAAGTCTCTTCTTTTTCTCACTTTGCCAGGTTTTTTTTTTTAATTTAAGTTTACTTATTTTGAGAGAGATAGTGCGCATGCATGTGAGTGGAGGAGGAGTAGAGAGAGGGAGAGAGAGAGAGAACCCAAGCAGGCTCTGCACTGTCCACGCAGAGCCTGATGCATGGGGCTGGATCTCACAAACCCACAAACTTTGAGATTATGACCTGAGCTGAAATCAAGAGTTGGTCGCTTAACCGACTGAGTCACCCAGGTGTCCCAGCCAGGTCTCTTCTGAGCCACAGCTGAATTTTCTGAGTCCCATTTTCCTTGTTCTTCAGAATATTGTGTTAACTTACCAAGCCTCTATTTCTGTTTGCCTGGCTTGCTTGTAGAAGTCTAAGCCTTCCCACCCATCTCCTGAGTTCTCATTCTCTCCCCCTCCCATAACAGTTCTATGTTTGAGGATGTATTGAGCCAGCAATGTGGGGTGTATTCCCTTGGTGCTTCAGTACAAGTTGTTGTGAGAAGCAGATTCGAATGGCCCCTGCAGCTCCTCTGCCGCGTTCCCAGTGAGCTCCTGAAGATTCTGTTACTGACCACTAGTTCACTGAATTATCGTAAAAGGTTGCAGCTCTGGAACAGGCTGATGGAAGAGACTGCTTCATAAAACTAGATTTGGCAATGATTTTTTTGGATGAAACCAAAAGCACAAGCAACAAAAACATTATAGACAAATGGGACATTAAACTAAAAAGCTTCAGCACAGCCAAGGAAACAAGAATGAAGAGACAACGTAAGATTGGGAGAAAATCTTTCCAAATCGTGTATCCAATAAGGAATTAATATCCAGAATATATAAAGAGCTTTCTTCCATCTTTCTGTCCATCTTTTCCAGTCTTACTGCCTTCTGTGTTCCATGGAAATCTGTTCATCTCTTCAGATGCAACCCAACCATCTCTTCTTGACTCCCCCTGATTTAGCTGAGTCTTTTTTCTTTGTGGCTCTTGTTTCTGTAAGTGACTGTCTTCCTTGGTAGATAGCAAGCTCCTCAAGGAAAGTATCTCCTTCGTTTCATACTCCTGGAACTTAACAGTGTCTGGCTCCTAGTGAGAGGTCAATAAATGTTGAAAACTAGTGTATTTTCAGTAGAAAACACTTGCGATAAGTACTTGTGGTTTTTGTATTCTCTTAGTTAGACATCTCATGCTGTTGTCCTGGTTCCTGAACTTGAACAGGATACAGTCTTAGGACTAGGTAGCTTCAGTATTTGTTTCTTTATTCTCAGACCCTTGGAAATTCCTGTTATATTCTTCTGGCCTGTCTCAAAGTGGAAATGTATACTTTGAAATCTTAACCAACAAATGAAAAAAATTTCTCTTTCTGAAGGTTTGCCCTGAGGTATTTCAAGGACACTTCCCCAGTCTTTCAAAGACTCTTCCTAGAGAGTTCAGATTCGAATCCTGTCCGCTATGGGCGCAGGCGGATGAAGCTCCGGGACCTAATGGAAGCAGCTTACAAGTTTCTGCAGCATGAGCAGTCTGTGTTCCGTGAGCTCTGGGACTGGAGTGTGTGTGTCCCTCTCCTCAGGAGCCATGACACCTTGGTCCGCTGGTGCGTAGCTCCTGGAATTTTCTGCCGCTTCAAGTGTGGGGATGGTAGAGGGGGTGTAGAGTTCTGTGATGAGGTGGGAAAGGAAACTATGGAAGATGTGTTATTTTTGTTCTGGTGGCTTTTGGGTTCCTATTCCCTTTCCTTAGTCATGCATCTCCTCAGTGGAAAATGAGATGATACAAATGGAGTTTCACCTTTTTCAAGTTCTGTCAGGTGAATTCATCATACTTGATTTGTATTTTCTACTCTCAAATGTATTAAAATGTATTATATTAATTCTATAAGGTTTCCTTTTTTTTTCTTTTTAAAGTTTTTTTTTTTTTTAAATTTAATTTTTTAGTAATCTCTATACTCAACATGGGGCTCAAACTTACAACCCTGAAATCAAGAGTTGCATGCTCTACCAACTGAGCCAGCCAGGCGCTCCTAAGATTTCCTTTTCTAATGTTTAGTTGGCTAGCAAATTTTCTTTTTTCTTGAGAATCAGTTGCTTTTCCTGAGTTTATATATACTTTGGTTTTCTCTAGGTACACAGCCAATTGCCTTGCTTTGGTCACCTGTATGAATGAAGAGCACAAGTTATCATTCCTTAAGAAGATTTTTAATAGTGAGGAACTGATCCATTTCAGGTTGAGGTAAGGAGGAGGATTCCTGGAGATCTTGATGTGGCTGTGGCCTTACTGTTTATTAAAGTAACTGATGAGATCCTCATTTTCCTCAGATTACTAGAAGAGGCCCAGCTGCAGGACTTGGAAAAGGCCTTGGTTTTGGCTAATCCAGAAGCCTCCCTTTGGCGTAAGGAGAAGGAGCTGCAGTACGTACAGGGCCATCTTGTTTCAGCTGACCTCTCTTCCAGGGTGACTGCTGTCTGTGGCGTGGTGCTGCCTGTGCAGCCACCAGCCCTTGGAGAGCAGGTATGTTGGCATTAGTAGGGTGTGTGCCCTCTTCTCCCCTCTTAAACATTGAGTGTGTTTTTTTTCCCTTGGCTGGACTGTGTGTTATAGGTGTGAGCCAAGTTGAGTTTTCCAAATTGGCTGTTCCATTTACAGAACTATTCAGAACAGATTAAGGAAAATCTACCCAGGGTCCTCTTCTCTGATAGTTCCTTTGACGTTAAATTAGAATGTCTGATGATGCCTATGTGATGGTTTTAACTTTGGCAAAGCACTTCCATATAGTCTCTTATTTACTTGCTATAATAATTCTGTGAAGTTGGGTAGTGCATGTTGTGATATCATATTTGTGTAAAACAGAGGCCGAATGACTGGCCTGGAGACCCTTGGGCTGCCCTTTGGTAGAGACGGTGCTAGGCCCAGCTATAACTATCAACAACCTCTTTCTAACAGGATATTCTTTTTGCTTGTTAGGTGGGAGACTAGTAACTGTAGTGAGCTTTCCCCCTGTCATATGAAGTGAGCTTCTTTCCAAGAATATGGCTCTAGACCCACACTTTGCTTATAGATCAATATCTAGCTCTCTAATCTGAAACCGTTGGGAGCCAGTCTTTTGTCATATGTCACTTTGTTTGATGGTCAGGTTCTTTTCGGAACAAGTCCAGAGTCATTCCTTGAACCATTGGTTTGTCCATTGGGGAGTACAATTAAAAAAAAAAAATCATACATTAAAAATATGTGCATCTTAAGTATACAGCTTGATGATTATTCATAAACTGAATATATCTATGTAACCAGCACTAGGACACCAACGTTTCCACAGGCCCTTGTGTTTCCCTCTAGTCACTAAGATCCCTCAAACTCTAACCATTTTTCTAACATAGATAAGGTTTGAAGCATTAGAATTTTAACATAGGGAAAGATTTTAGTTGTGGTAGGTTTGATGTTGAGTAGCAGTGGCTAGGCACTGGGGCAGAAGTACAGAATGGTGCTATGGCCCAGCCTTCCTGCTAAATTGCTGAGAGTAACAGCAGAGAGTTCAAGAACTTCTGGCCCTGAATCTCATTTTGTCCTCATATATCTATAGGAGACTAGCCGTGTTTGAGAAGTTACTATTCCTTAAAAGTTCTTAAAATTCCACTTTTCCAAGAGATTTTTTTTTCTATTTTATATTAGGTACATTATTATTTGAAATTCTTTTTAATGCAGTAAAATACAACATTTATCATCTTACACTTTTTTTTATTATAAGTAAACTCTACTCCCACCCTGAGGCTTAAACTCACAACCCTGAGATCGAGAGTCATATACTGTCTGAGCCAGTCAGGCACCCCAACCATCTTAAACATTTTTAAATATGCACTTCAGTGATGTTAAATATATTCATGTTGTTGTATAAACCAACTCCAGAACTTTTTCATCTTGCAAAGCTAAGACTTTACCCATTAAACATCGGGAGCATTGTTATTATTTTTTACATTTTGTTATGGAAAATATCAAGCATATTGCAAAGTGGAAACAGTGGTGTTATGAATCCCCATGTACTCATCACTTGGCTTCAGTAATTAGAAATTTATGGTTAATTATCTTTCATTTATACTGCACACTCTCCCTACACTATCTGGGAAGCAACTCCCAGATGTCACATCATTTCATGCCTAAATATTTCAGTATATGTGTATAAAGGAAAAGAACTTGAAAAAAAAGGCATTATTCTTTATTACACCCCCGAAAAATGTAACAATTTTATAATACAAAACATCTTTTTAGTGTTCATATTTCCCTGATTTGATTTCCCTGATTTGTAAATGTATTGTGTGATTCTTTTTTTTTTTTTTTTAAGTTTTTAAGTACGTTCCACGCCCAAAATGGGGCTTGAACTCACAACCCTGAGACCAAGACACATGCTCTACCAACTGAGTTTGCCAGGCACCCCTATTGAGTGCATTCTTGATCTTAGATAATGAAATCTTAGAATATGGGAAGAGAAAGAAAAACAAAAAAAAAATACACTCCTGAGATTAGGTTTGCCCCCATCCCTCATGTGCCAACTTTTTTGGCTTCTTAAACTTTGGGGAGACTTTGCTTAAATTTGTTAGCAAATTCTGCCAAAAGGAAAAAGATCCTTATTTTGGATAACCTACCTATTGTTATTATAGTTCTGGTACTACTAATTTAGAGGTTTATGTAAAGGTCAGTGGAAGCATTGTTGTAGAAATTAATGTGTACCCTTTGGAGGAAAGACTGTGACATGCCTTTTATTTTTCACTTGCCTCCTTAGGCTAGTAATAGAAGTTCTTCTCGTGAACAGGAGCTGGCCTTTAGGTCTTATGTGCTGGTTGATTCAATCTGCAAAAATCTTCAGACACTGGCTATGGCGGTGGCTTCTCAGAATGCTGTGTTGTTGGAAGGACCAATAGGATGTGGCAAAACTTCCTTAGTTGAATACTTAGGTGCAGTGACAGGTAGAAGGAAGCCCCCTCAGCTTCTTAAAGTCCAGCTTGGAGATCAGACCGACAGTAAGGTAATTAAGAAAGGGCAAGTTTTGGTGGGTTAGCATGCTTATAAATGTTTGCATTAAAGTATTGTTTTTGCTAAGGAGATGTGAGAATAGTTACTGGTCTTCCTCATAACTGATGGGACCAGGGTGCCTGTGCCTGCTTACAGCCATATAGAAGTTTAACAGAATTAATCAAAGGTTATAGCAATTGGTATCTCAGATGTGTGGTGTCAGTAATTACTTTATACTCTTCCTGTAGATGCTGTTGGGAATGTATCGCTGCACAGATGTCCCAGGAGAGTTTGTGTGGCAACCTGGTACCCTGACACAGGCAGCCACAAAGGGACATTGGATCCTTCTGGAAGATATTGACTATGCCCCTTTAGATGTGGTATGGCATCTCACTAATTATTTGCTAATTTTCTATCTTTGAAGAACATTTTGTTAATAGTGATTCTGGGAGATGACTTAAATAACATAGGTGTTTGATTAGAGATGGTATGTTTTGCAAGAAGCTCATTCATGGTTACCTACCTAATCTGGTTTGAGGTAGGATTACTTGGTTGGTCTCTTTTTTGATAGAAAATTGATAAAATTCTGCTGGTGCTGTTTCATTCAGTAGAGTAGTACCCCCTTATCTGCTGTTCAGTTACCTGTGGTTACCCATGGTCCTGAAGCAAATGATCTTCCTCCTGCTGCGTTGTCAGGTCAATAGTAGCCTGATGCTACGTCACAGTGCCTCGGTCATTCACCTCACTGTTACGTAGGCATTTATCATCTTCCATCTCCACAAGAAGGGTGAGTACAGTACAATAAGAGACTTTGAGATACCTTGCCAGTTTATAAGTTAAACTTTATCATAGGTATTTTTGTGTAAGAAAAAGTATAGTACGTATAGGGATCTGTATTATCCATAATTTCAATATCCACCAGGGGTATTGAAACATACACTGTGTGGATAAGGGAGAAGTACTGTAATCGGATATGTGACCAATTTCACTGTAGATTTTTCCTCCTTTAGTTAAATATGTGACTAGTTTCATAATCTTTCCAAGAATAGGCCTGTGAGAAACATTGTGCCTATGTTACAGATACATTGAGAACTTTGAGACCCTGCTTTCTATCTATGGCATCCATAGAGCAGTGGGCTGAGGACAGAGGAAGGAAGAGATGATGTAATAAGACTATCTTGTATCATTAAGTGTCATTAAGGAAAATCTACTAAATGTATATTTTCATTTTTAGAAGATTACTTTTTTGTGTGTATCAAAATAGCTATGCAGGCAGTCCATGTTTCCTTTATATTTTGTTAAGTATGACAAAAAAATGTATTGCAGAATGAAAAATTCTTAACTTTTGGCAGATTTTCCTGAGATTGATTTTAATTTTTTAATTTTTTTTTTTTTTTATCATGAACCCTAAAGTACCTGCATATGGACTTTGCCCTTTTGGAAATGAGAATAACGTGAGAGTGTGTGTGTGTGTTTGTATGTGTAGGTTTAGGGAAATAAGGGGAAGGAGTAGCTATAAATACGTGTGTATTGGGATGATTTTACAGTCTGTTGAAGTAAAGACGTAATGGAGTTCCTGGCCTAGGTAGGGCCTCATAATTTGATTACCATGTTCTAGGGTCTCTGTCTTTCTCTCACTCCTTTTTGTTTTGTTTTGTGTTGTTCTGCTTTTTTTGTTTCTTGAGTCTAGTTGACACACCATGTTCCCGGTGTTTTTTTTTTTTTTTTATAGTTTTATAGGACTAGAAAGTCAGTTTTCTTTCTTTCTTTCTTTCTTTATTATTTTTTTTTTTAATTTTTTTTTTTTTGAGAGACAGAGAGAGACAGCGTGAGCAGGGGAGGGTCAGAGAGAGAGGGAGACACAGAATCTGAAGACAGGCTCCAGGCTCTGAGCTGTCAGCACAGAGCCTGACGCGGGGCTCGAACCCACGAACCGCGAGATCATGACCTGAGCCGAAGCCGGACGCTTAACCGACTGAGCCACCCAGGCGCCCCGAAAGTCAGTTTTCTTAATAAGCCCAGAGCTAAGGCTGACTCCTTGGGACTTAATAATACAACTGAAATATAAACCACATGGCCAAATATTTGTTGAGGCTTTTTACTTTCTTCTCTGTTTTCTTTTTCATTTTTTTTTCTCCTCTCCACACCAAAATTGAGGCTTTTCATTGTCTAGTGCTTTCTTCCCTGGCAGTTTTTTTAGATACCAGGGTACCTGGGAAGTCGTTAGGATTATAGATTATGGAATTAGAGCCAAAGATAGGTAGATGAACATAAGAGATATTTCATCCAGGCCATGATGGAGCCTAGGGATCTATCCCTGTCCTATAGTTAATTACATTCCTTGATGATTAAGTCCTGATTCAAGAACAAACTGACAGTTTCTATCTTGGTCTCCCTTTGCCAATATTGATAAACACTAGAAAATTCTATATTGAGTCCCATTTTGTGTATACTCATCTCTGGTCTTCTTACTTTGGTTTTTCTTTTTAAGCTTCCTCTGTAAACTCATGTTACCTAGATCCATATGCCTAGTCCACCCCCTTCTCAAAAAATTTCTACGTGCATGTCCCTTAGCTGGTAGAAATTCAAGATGCCCAAAATGGAACCTGTCTCCTCATTCTCAGAACATCCTTTTCTGCCACAGTTAGCAAGCCAGAAGTTTGATGTCTCCTAGTCAGCACAGGAGATCCTTAGTCATTTATCTCTAAGTTTTGTAGTTTTCCACTACTTCATATGCACATTCTGCCCTAACAACAGAATCCCCTCATGACATGCTCTTACGAACGTTTTATCCATTTGAATATTTTTACATGGAGTTTATGCGCCATCTCTCTCCCACCAAACCTGGCTGACTCCTGCTCACATTTAAGACTAAGTAAATATCATTACCTCTGGGATGGCCTCGCTGCCCTGCTTCTACGCCATTCCATTCTGATTCATAGCCACCCTCTATCTTCAACTTGGATCACACTGATCATGCTGTATGGTGGTTTGCATGGCTATTCCATCAGATGCTAGTCTGTAAAGCCTCAGTCATGCCTGGATTTTTAGTGTCTGGCTTGTTTCTAGTCCATAGTAGGCACTCAGTGAATGTTGAATGAATAAATCATTTTACTGGAGTATAGGTGGCTCAGACATTCCTGCCTGCCTTTTGGCCCCTGTTCATGCTATGAGAACTAAGGTTTCCTTTACAGATGTGCTCATCATTTGGATAGAAGGGTTTTGTTGTTGTTGTTGTTACTTCTGCTTTAATAGCTTCATCAGTGGGGTTTTGTGATTTAGGTTTCTGTGCTGATCCCTCTCTTGGAGAATGGAGAGCTCTTGATTCCTGGCCGAGGTGACTGTCTGAAGGTGGCTCCTGGATTTCAGTTTTTTGCAACTAGGAGGTATGTCCTATTAACCTTTTTATTCCCAGTATGGAGCCTTTTCCTCATATATTCCCCCACTAGAGTGCTGAGTTCAAAACCCCTGGAATAGAGTTTCCTGGGCCCACTTAAGGGGTCCAGCTAAGATCAGTTGGAACTGATGACAGATCCAACCTTTTCATTCCTTATTTATTTTTAAAAACACCTGATTCTGTATCTATATTTTGTTCCATTGTTCATTTGTCTGTACACCATTTGTCTTTGATTACTGGAGCTCTTTTTCTTTTTTTTTTTTAATTTTTAGAGAAAGCACACTAGTGGGGGAGAGGGTCAGAGAGAGAGACAGAAAATCTTAAGCAGGCTCCAAACTCAGCACAGAGCGTGACGCAGGGCTTGATCCCACAAACCTGGGATCCTGACCTGAGCTGAAATCAAGAGTCAGATGATCAATCAGATAAGCCACCCAGGTGCCTCTGTAGTTTTTTAAAATTAAGTAGGCACTGTGCCCAACGTGGGGCTTGAACTCACAACCGAAGATAAAGAGTTGCATATTGTACCAACTAAGCCACACAGGCGCCCCTTTACATCTATTTTAAATAGAGATAATTAAATCCGAAAATGAGAGGGTTTTTTTTTTTTTGCCACTTAAAAATATCCATTTTCTTAAAACTATATCTTGTTTTCATGTTTTCAAAAATAATCACCAGTGGAACTGTTGTCAGACAACCCTGGGTTTGAGTCCTGACACTGACATTTTGTACTTGTGTATATTTTGCTTGTCTGACAATGATGGGACTAATAGTACCTACTTTACAATGTGGCGTAAGCTGTAAAGATTAAATGAAATAACTTACATTAAAGACTTGTCACATAATAAGTGCCCAGCTGATGGCTGGCTATGATAATGGTGATGACGATGACCTATAAATTTTAATCAATTAAAAAATTGAATATAAGCATCAACAAAGCAATAAAATCTTAAGCAAATTTAGTATATGTCCTTGTGTATATTTTAAAATAACATGGAGGAAGTGGTTTATTTCCTACTGCTTGTCTATATCTTTACAGCTTTCCTAAGGTCTTAAACTGCCCAAGAATGACGCTAATGTCACATTATATATAGTGGTTAAATTAGTGTTTGCCTCAGTGAACATTTACAGATGGAGGGTGGAGTTTAACCTCACAGTTCTCAGGAAGCACTTTGCTAGGCCCTGCCTTTTTTTTTTTTTTTTTTTTTTTTAAATAAACTCTAGTTTCACTCATAGAGATAGTGAAGTTCTTTCCTGCTACGTTCATATCTCAGAAAGTCTTGGGACACCGTAGAAAGGTGTCAGACAGACTTGAATTCAGTTCTTGGCTCTTCCATTTATAGTCATAGTTGAATGATCAAGGGACCTTACTCTCCTCCTCGTCTTAAAAAAATTTTTTTTTAATGTTCATTTTTGAGAGAGAGACAGTAAGAGCCAGGGAGGGGCAGAGAGAGGGAGAGAGGGAGGGAGGGAGGGATACAGACACACACAGAATACAAAGTAGGCTCTAGGCTCTGAACTGTCAGCACAGAGCCGGGCGTAAACTCATGGACCACGTGATCATGACCCCAGCCGAAGTCAGATGCTTAATCAACTCAGCCACCCAGGGACCCCAACGTTTATTCATTTTTGAGAGACAGCACAAGTGGGAGAGGGACAGAGAGAGAGGGAGACACAGAATCTAAAGCAGGCTCCAGGCTCTGAGCTGTCAGCACAGAGCCTGACACAGAGCTTGAACTCACAAACCATGAGATCATGACCTGAGCCAAAGTCAGATGCTTAACCAATTGAGCCACCCAGGTGCCCCAGCAATGAACTTATTTTTAATGCTAGGGGCCTTGGATTATGTTTTCTCTTTCCCAAAGTTATGTCTTAAGGAAGAAAAACATGGTATTAAAATCAAAACACCTGATGGGGTGCCTGGGCGTCTCAGTCAGTTAAGTGTCTGACTTCAGCTTAGTCATGATCTCACAGTTTGTGAATTTGAGCCCAGCATCAGGCTCTGTGCTGACAGCTCGGAGCCTGGAGCCTGCTCCGGATTCTGTGTCTCCTTCTCTCTCTGCCCCTCTCCACTTGCGCTCTGTCTTTCTCAAAATAAATAAACATTAAAAAAATTTTTTTAATTAAGAAAAAAGATCAAAACATCTGATAGAATCATTTGCAGTGATTTGAAAATAATTTGGTTAACATTGCGATACCACCTCACACTAGTCAGTGGCTAAAATAAACAACTCAGGAAACAATAGATGTTAGTGATGATATGGAGAAACGGGAACCGTCTTGTGCTGTTGGTGGGAATACAAACTGGTGAAGCCACTCTGGAAAACAGTGTGGAGGTTCCTCAGAAAATTAAAAATAGAATTCTCCTACAACCGGCAATAACACTACTAGGAATTTATCCAAAGGATACAGAAGTGCTGATTCAAAGGGGGCACATGTACCCCAATGTTTATAGCAGCACTATCAACAATAGCCAAATTATGGAAAGAGCCCAAATGTCCATCAGCTGATGAATGGTTAAAGAAGATGTGGTTTATATATACAGTGGAATACTACATGGCAATGAGAAAGAATGAAGTCTTGCCATTTGCAACAACATGGATGGAACTGGAGGCTAGTATGCTAAGTGAAATAAGTCATTCAGAGAAAGACAGATATCATATGCTTTTACTCATATGTGGAATTTGAGAAACTTAACAGAAGACCATGGGGGAAGGGAAGGAAAAAATAGTTTCAAACAGAGAGGTAGGGAGGCAAACCATGAGAGACTCTTAAATACAGAGAACAAGCTAAGGGGGGGTGTGGAGGGGAAAGTGGGTGATGGGCATTGAGGAGGGCACTTGTTGGGATGAGCACTGGGTGTTGTATGTTAAGTGATGAATCATGGGAATGTACACTGTATACACTGTATGTTAGCTAACTTGATAATTATATTCAGAAGAAACAAAATATATAGATTAAGAAAATAAAAAGGAAAGAAATATAATTTGGTTAAAGCTGTATTCCGCTTAGGAAAAGAGTCAAACTTGGGTCAACTGGCAGCCTTTCATTTGTCTTCTGCCCTATGAGCCCAATATACGAGTATCTGGCACCAGAAGGGGTTGTGAGTGTTATTCATATATAAGATGATGTCTAGCAAGGGCTAAATAGAGGCATAATTAAAGATTAATATTGGGAGTTTTGTGTAATTCTTTTTTTAATTTTGAAATATAGACTGTTGAGCTGTGGAGGAAATTGGTATCGACCTCTAAATAGTCATGCTACACTGCTAGACAAATACTGGACCAAAATTCACATGGATAACATGGATAAGAAAGAACTGAATGAGGTATGTAGTTATTAGTGAGAAAGTACAGATGCTTTTTTTAGTTTTTATTATATTAAAAGTTTCAGATATACATGTAAATAGAGGCAATAGCATATTGAATCACCAAAATACTAACAGTTAATGTACTAACATTTTACTGTGCTAACTTCATCTAGTATTTCTTACTTGCCAATATATTGGAAAGCAGACATTTCATACCTGAATACTTTGATGCATCTCTAAAAATTTAAGTGCATTTTCATATGCAATCACAATAATTTTATTATACTCTATAAAATGAACAGTAGTTTTTCAATAGTTTTTTTTTTTAAGGTTTATTTATTTATTTTGAGAGAGAGTGAGAGAGTGCATGTGTGTGAGCACAAGCAGGGGGTGGGCAGAGAGAGAGGGAGAGAATCTCAAGCAGGCTCTGCAGTGTTAGTGTAGAGCCTATAGCAGAGGTCAAACCCACGAACTGTGAAATCATGACCTGAGCTGAGATCAAGAGTCAGACTCTCAACAGACTGAGCCACCCAGGCGCCCCATCCTCATTACCATTTAATTCTCAGACTGTGTTTAAGTTTTCTCCATTGTTTCCAAAGAACTTTGTTTACTAAGTTGTTTTGTAACTAATGTCTTTAACTCTCAGCAACTTAGTGTACATTTTATTCTGGGTATTAATGAAAATGGAGATCAATTATTTTTTTATTTTCTACATTGATTCGCCTTGTAGTTTTTGCTGGTTATCCTTAATCATTAAGAGGCATACCTCTCTTCACCCGGCTAACCCCTCAGTTTCCCTTTGTATCTACTCCCTCAGTTGGAAAGCTTCCCATTCTTCAGTGCTTCCTCTTGGAGAATAGTAAGTAATGCGTTGTCAGTGATTATTCAGGCATGGAAAGGATGCTTTGGTCTTTCCTTAAATAAGTGACAAGACAACCTTAATCAAATATTTTCGTTTATTAGCAGAGGGGTTTTCAGGGTGGTATCTTCTTCACCGTATTATTGGAGAAAGCTTGATCATGTAATCTCTCAGAAGCTTTCTCTTGCCAGTGTGATTTTTTTTTTTTTTTTTTTTTTTTAATAACCCTGCAGCCTGTTTTGGACTTCTGAATTCCTTATCTCACTCTGGTTCCCAGGTGTCTGTCTCTGTGTATGTCTTTCCCCATTTTGCTGCTCTTAACAATAGCCCCTCCAGTAACTTCTTGACCTTTGTGTCCCCAGCATCCACTCTGCCTGGCACTTTGTAATTGTTTGATGTATTACTCTGTTATCTCGCAGCTCTTTTTTTTTGCAGTTGTAGGTAGACCTTTGAATGTTTAGTTTTCATTCCTAAATTGCCATTCTGTTCTTTAAAGAAGCAGTCTGAAGTTCACATGTAGGTGTGGTTTTTTGGGGGGATTGAAAGGATGAGAACAACATTGATAGCTACTTTTTTTTTCACTTGTGTTCTTTACTTGAAGTAAAAGCCAAAGCTCATCTTTCTTTCCATTCCTGTCATGAACAGCTGTACACAACAGGAGCATTCACCTCATCACTTAGATGATGTATATCATATTTAGATAGGTGACCTTGAGAACCTCACTTGTTATTTTTAAGCTTCTGGGCTTGCTAATAAATTCTAGTAACACTCACCTAAGTGAGTGTGAGTCACTCACCTAAGTGACTGGTGCCTAAAACTCTTGTGTACATTAGTTAGAAAATAAAATAATCTCTTATGCTGACCTCATGGGGAGTACAAGGAACTACATTTCTATTTCAGTCATCTATTGATGACCCCCAGTCATCTTATGCTTAGAAAGCTGTCTTTGACTTCTTGCTGAAATAACAAATTATATTTTAAAATATGAGCTATTTTCATGCTTATATAATGGAATTACTACTCAGCAGTAAGATTAAACTAGTGATACACGCAGTTTAGTGTAGTGTCTAGACGAATTTCAAAAACAATAGCTGAGTAAGAAACCAAACTACACCCTACATCCTATATGATTCCATGTATGCGACAGACTTGAAAGCGGAAACATAGGGGTCAGAATCCAATTGTGGATTCCCACAGGCAGGGGTGTGGAGGAAGGGATTGATTACACAAGGGGCATGAGGGAACTTTTTGTTTAAGGAGTGATGGAAATAGTCTATATTTTGTTTGTGGTGACCAATGTCATGAATATATATGACCAATTTTATAAATGTTGCTACACAAAATTTTATATTCCATATTTAAAAGACCCATGTGTGTACCCATTTAATTAAATTTATTTTGTTATTTTCTGCTATAATTTTTAATCCATATTCAATATGTTTTCAGCAATATTTGTTGTAAAATTCTTCAGTAAAACAACATGAAGTAAAATCTGTGAGATCTACCACTTGAGATGACATTTATTAAAAGATTTTAGTTCTTTGTTTTTGTAAATATGTGTATGTTATATATACAGAAAAAGTGCATATTTTATATACAAATTGGAATGACAATATACTTTTCAAGGTAACTTAAATGTGTCAGATGACAATATTTCTTTTCTTTAAAAAAAATTTTTTTTATTAACTGTACACCTACTGTGGGATTTGAACTCTTGACCCCAAGATCAAGTGCCACGTGTTTTACTGACTTAGCCAGCCTGGTGCCTCTGAATGACAGTATTTCTAATATATACATTTCCCTTCCTTTCCAAATAGACTTGTCTGAATAAGTTCATATCATAAAACCTTGGAATCAATATCATGAGCACCAATTATTATTCTGCAAAAAATTCTCAGTAGTTATTGAAGTGAATAGGGCTACATCTTTTGCCTTTTAATTTCTGTTGTTTGCTTTTTTTAATTTTAATTTTATTTGTTTTAAGGTTTATTTTTGTTTAATTTTTTTGAGAGAGACAGAGACCGTACAAGTGCAAGCAGGGGAGGGGCAGAGAGAAAGGGAGAGGGAGAGAATCCCAAGCAGGCTCTTCACTGTCAGCACAGAGCCCGAGGAGGGACTTGAATCCATGAACTGTGAGATCATGACCTGAGCTGAAACCAAGGTTAGTGAGAGTCGGATGCCCAACTGACTGAGCCACCCAGGTGTCCCTGTTGTTTGCTTTTTAAAGATCAGCTGCTTTTTATCATTACTTAACATTAATCCTTTTACTGTGGTTTGCTTGTACACACTTATTTTGTCTTTTCGTTTCCTATTAACTGCTTCTGATTGCATTTGCTGAGGAATGACATAACAAACCTTACTAGAATTGTGTTTAAAATCAGAGTAAGTAGTGGGGCGCCTGGGTGGCCCAATCGGCTGAGCCTCTGACTCTTGGTTTCCATTCAGGTCATGATTCTGCAGCTTAGTGGGTTGACCCCTGCTCCGGCTCTGTGCTGGCAGCAGAGAGCCTGCTTTGGATTCTCTCTCTCCTCTTTCTCTGCCCTCCCCCACTCATGCTGTTTCTGTCTCAAAATAAGTAAAGTTAAAAATTAGAATAAGTAGTACTTGCAGGATTCTTCAGTGAGTAAATTCCTGGGACTTGGGTGTTTATGTTGCTTGGACACCCTTTTACCATCTGGTTTCTACACCCTAAGTTGTGTAAATGGAGAGGTTGTCAGATAACTGTGTTTTGGCTAGGAAAAAAGTTGTGGTCTTTGGCGGGGGGAAAGGGGTGTGGGTATTGGCATAAGTTCTTACACAGTAGATCCCCCTTATCCCTATCACTTTTTGTTCTTTCAGCTACCCATGGTCAACCTCAGTCTAGATGGTCCTTCTTCTGATGCATTGTCACAAGGTCCATAGTAGCCTGACAGTAGGTCAGAGTGCTTGTGTCATTCACCTCACATCATCTCATGTAGGCATTTTATCATTTCCCATCACAGTACAAGATATTTTGAGAGGCCACATTCATATAATGTTTATTACAGCATATTATTATAATTCTGTTTTATTATTGTTGTTAATTTCTTACTATTCCTAATTTATAAATTAAACTTTATCATAGGTATGTCTGTTTTGGAAAAAACATAGTATTTATAGGAATTCATACTGCCTGCAATTTCAAGCATCTTCTGGGGGTCTTGGGGCGTATATACCCTGTGGATAAGAGGGGACTGCTATATTTGGGTGCAAATTTCATAGAGAAATTCATTTTTTGGTTGACTAATATCAGCAGTTTACATGTGCTTTTAAAAATCACTGTGTCTGCTGCTAAATTTTCTTTGCTTTTTTTCCTCCCTCTATCAGGTTCTTCAGAACAGATATCCTAGCTTCTTGGCAGTAACTGATCACCTGCTTGACATTTACATCCAAATTACTGGAGAGAAACATCACTCTCGGAGTGATAGTTCTGTTACATGTGAACAGGCACCTGGGGAAGTTTCAGAAGCCAGAAGAGAAAACAAAGGACTAAGCCTTGAGGGAAGAGAATTGTCTCTGAGGTACTGGATTAACACTTTTGAATTTATATTTTATTTATTTTTGTTTTTTTTTTTAATTTTAGAGTGAGAGAGAGCACAAGCTGGGGAGAAGGGCAGAAGGAGAGTGAGACTCCTAAGTAGGCTCCATGCTCAGTGTGGAGCCCAACACAGGGCTCGATCCCACAATCCTGGGATCATGACCTGAGCCAAAATCAAGAGTCTGACACCCAACTGACTGAGCCATCCAGGCAACCTGAGATTTTATTTAAAAAATAAAATAAATTTTATCTATTTATTTTTTAAGTAGGCTCCACACCCAATGTGGGGCTTGACCCCCCGATCCCAAGGTCAGGAGTTCTGTACTCCATGGACTAAGCCAGCGAGGTGCCTCTTGAGTTGATCTTTTATTTATTTATTTATTCATTCATTCATTCATTCATTCATTCATTTTTGAGAGAGTGAGAGTGTGAATGGGGGAGGGGCAGATAGAGAGTAGGGCATAGAATTTGAAGCAGGCTCCAGGCCCGACCTGTCTGCCCAGAGCCTGATGTGGGTCTTAAACTCACGAACCATGAGATCATGACCTGAGCCAAAGTTGGATGCTCAACCAGCTGAGCCTCCCAGGTGCACCTTGAGTTGATATTTTAAAAATTGCTTCCCTTAAAGTTCTTAGCAGCTAGCACTGAATGGTTCTGAGGGGTCAGGTTTTGAAATTAGACCTGTGAACTGCTTCTTGGTGTCCAATCCTGTTTTCAGATCTTACAGTTAATCATTGAGAAGTCTTATTACAGGTAATGTTATTTTAGCTGTAAAAAGTAACTTTTGGGGGCACCTGTCTGGCTCAGTTGGTAGAACATGAGACTCTTAATCTGAGAGTCATGAGTTTAAGCCCCATGGAGCCTACTTAAAAAAAAAATTAAAAAAAAAAACAATTTAAAGAAAAATGTTTATTTATTTGGGGCATGCAGAGAATCCCAAGAGAGGGAGAATCCCAAGCAGGCCCTGTGCTATCAGTATGGAGCCTGATTGTAGGGCTTGATCTCACAAACTGTGAGCCGAAATCAGGAGTCAGATGCTTAACCGACTGAACTACCCAGGCACCCCCAAAAATAACTTTAAAGGTTGGGACAGTTAACTGACATAATTCTTTCACTAGCTTTTTTGTTGTTGTTTTTGTTACACTTGGGGTCATAAATAAGACTCTTGAATTTTGCTATATGTATGAGTTCTGTCCCTTTGTTTTCTTTTCTTGATGGTTGACTTGCCCTTTGAGAAGTGATTATTAGGAATGGGCAGTTCCCCTCAGTTTGCTCTGGGAATTTGTTAGCCACCCTTCAACCTCGTTGGGCATGGATTGGGGTAAAATGAATGATAGATCACTTCCTGGTACGGTTAGGGAGTGGGACCCCCTCACTTTTTCTTTCCCCTGTGCTATTTGTTTTCACAATGTCAGAGATACAGAGAGACTTCACTGTCTGGTGTCTCCAGACTTAAGTGGATTGAATTGAACTCTGATGTCTTTGTTGTCTTTGACCTATGGTCTTTTATTTCCTGGCCCCCTCTTCCCCGCCTCCAAAGGGATCTACTGAATTGGTGTAATAGGATCGTCCATAGCTTTGACAGTGTGTCTTCATCAGCATCCTTAAATATTTTTCAAGAGGTAAGATAGAATCTTCAGAATATTCCTGTTTGTTTTCTCTGTACTCTATAAGGCTATTGATTTTTATTGTTATTTTCTGTCTCTTGGCTACTATCAGGATTTTTCTTCTGTGTTTATTATTCCTAGCTACTTAAAACTGAACTAATGGTGCCTTAAAACTAATTGGGCATAATAAATGTTTGGTTTTGAAACAGGTTCCCACAAATAACAAATAAGTAGTTTAGATAGAGTAAAACAGGCACTGAAATTAAAGATAAATGAAAAGAAAATCTCCCAGGTGATAATAACGTTGTAAAATATAGTGTTTCTAAAATGTTTAGTATTTAGGGTCCCCTGGCTGGCTCAGTATAGCATGTGACTCTTGGTCTTGGGGTAGTGATTTAGAGCCCCATGTTGCATGTGGAGTCTACTTAAAAAAGTTCAGTATTTATTCCTAGGTATAATTTCATAGTCTATATGATAGAGTTATATTTGTCTGATCCCTCCATTTGCCTCTCTAGGGCCTTTTAACTTTGTCCAGAGAAATTAATGTGAGGGTTACAAAGTATAGCCTTGTTTGCTGGGCTTGGGGAAGAAATGTGTTATGTGGGAGTGAAACCCTACTGAATTACAACTCTGCCATATTCAGTAAGATTTAGACATTTATTCCTGTCTGCTTAGGAATAAAAATGGTACTGCCTGAAATCTGTTGGCTCTTAAAGCACTGACCAGTCTTGATTATAAAGTGTTCTGGTTTCTGTTAGCTAAGATTAAAGGGAATAGTGACCCAGTTTGGTTTGCAGTGTCTCATTATGTTTGGCAAAGTTAGTTTGAGTAGAAAGAAACCACAAATGGAGTTCACATTTAAGGTGAGCCGAACCCTGAAATGCTGTGTGCCAGTCCTTGCTTGAATTTCTGTCTTCTCTCCCATGAACTTGCCTTCTCATTCTCCTAAATTTCTCATTTTTCTGAGAAAAAAGTTTGTTGTGTATTTTTAAAATAAAACTGTGGCATTAGTAGGATTCCTCTTACCTTTAGTTTCTGTTTTAGAATGTCATTCTGTGTGTTTGTATAGAACCACCCTATTGAGGCATAATTCACATACCATAAAATCCACTCTTTTAAAGTATATAACTCCATGTTTTTTTACTATATTCACAGAATTATGGAACCATCACCACTATCTAATTATATAACTATCTAATTTCATCACCCCAGAAGAAAACCTTGTACCCATTAGCCATTATCCCCATTTCCCCCTCTCTGTATCCCCTGGCAACCACTAATCTACCTTCTGTCTATAGATGTGCTAAATTTGGACATTTCATATACATGGAATCATACAATATTTCACCCTTCGCATCTGCCTTCTTTGACTCTGCTTATTTTCTCAGTTAATCCATGTTGTAGCATGACTTTATACTTCATTCTGTTTTTTTTTTTTTTGGCTGAATAACATTTCATTGTATCAATATACCACATTTTGTTTATCCATTTATTCATTGTTGGATATTTGGGTTATCTTTACCTTTTGGGTACCTGGATAATGCTGTCCGGAACATTTGTATACAAGTATTTTATTAATACAGAAACAGTATATATGTATTGTTGAAAATAGGAAAATATAGGAAAGCAAAGTGATAAAAACATTCCTCCATTCAGAGGTGCCCCAGCACTTTTAACATCTTGGTGTATTTCCTTCCAGATCTCTTTCCTTCTTTTTTAAGATTTTAGTTTTAAGTAATTCCTACATCGAATGTGGGACTCAGACTCACAACCCAGATATCAGGAGTCACATGCACTACTGTCTGAGCCAGCTAGGCGTTCCCGGATCTTTTTCTATGCATATAAGCTTAAGAATCCTTTTATTATCAGAGTTCTCATCTTTACAGATACAATCTTGTGGGTTTTTTTTTTTAATTTTATTTTTTAATGTTTACTTATTTTTGAGAAAGAGCATGAGTGGGGGAGGGGCAGAGAAGAGAGAGAGACACAGAATCTGAAGCAGGCTCCAGGAACTGAGCTGTCAGTACAGAGCCTGATGTGGGGCTTGAATCCACAAACTGTGAGGTCATGACCTGAGCTGAAGTTGGATGCTTAACAGACTGAGCCACCCGGCGCCCCTACAGATACTATTTCGTTGAGGAGATCCAGCCCGTTTTGCACAATGTTCTACCTTTTGGCTTTATCTTGTTGCTTCTTCATTGCTCTGTCACCAACCGGTGTTCTGCAATTCAATCCAGTTCTTTTTTTTTTTTTTAATTTTTTAATTTTATTTTTTAATTTACATCCAAGTTAGTTAGCATATAGTGCAACAATGATTTCAGCAGTAGATTCCTTAATGCCCCTTACCCATTTAGCCTATCGCCCCTCCCACAACCCTTCCAGTAACCCCATTTGTTATCCATATTTGAATGTCTTATGTTTTGTCCCCCTCCCTGTTTTTGTATTATTTTTGCTTCCTTTTCCTTATGTTCATTTGTTTTGTATCGTAAAGTCCTTATATGAGTGAAGTCATATGATACTTGTCTTTCTTTGAATAATTTTGCTTAGCATAATACCTTCTAGTCCCATCCACATAGTTGCAAATGGCAAGATTTCATTCTTTTTGATTGCCAAGTAATACTCCATTGCATATATATACCACATCTTCTTTATCCATTCATCCATCAGTGGACATTTGGGCTCTTCCATACTTCGGCTGTTGTTGATAGTGCTGCTATAAACATTGGGGTGCATGTGCCTCTTTGAAACAGCACACCTGTATCCTTTGGGTAAATACCTAGTAGTGCAATTGCTGGGTCGTAGGGTAGTTCTATTTTTAACTTTTTGAGGAACCTCCATACTGTGTTCCAGAGTGGCTGCACCAGTTTGCATTCCCACCAGCAGTGCAAAAGAGATCCTCTTTTTCCGCATCCTTGCCAACATCTCTTGTTGCCTGAGTTGTCAATGTTAGCCATTCTGACAAGTGTGAAGTGGTATCTCATTGTGGTTTTGATTTGTATTTCCCTGATGATGAGTGATGTTGAACAGTTGGCCATCTGGATGTCTTCTTTGGAGAAGTGTCTGTTCATGTCTTTTTCCCATTTCTTCACTGGATTATTTGTTTTTTGGGTGTTGAGTTTGATTAGTTCTTTATACTTTTGGATACTAACCCTTTATCTGATGTCATTTGCAAATATCTTCAGTTAATTCTGTCAGTTGCCTTTTAGTTTTGCTGATTGTTTCCTTCGCTTCGTAGAAGCGTTTTATTTTGATGAGGTCCCAGTAGTTCATTTTTGCTTTTGTTTCCCTTGCCTTTGGAAACATGTTGAGTAAGAATTTGCTGTGGCCGAGGTCAAAGAGGTTTTTGCCTGCTTTTTCCTCGAGGATTTTAATGGCTTCCTGTCTTACATTTAGGTCTTTCATCCATTTTGAGTTTATTTTTGTGTACGGTGTAAGAAAGTGGTCCAGGTTCATTTCTCTGCATGTCCCTGTCCAGTTTTCCCAGCACCACTTGCTGAAGAGACTGTCTTTACAATTCAATCCAGTTCTGATACTACCTGGAGTTAGTGTAGACCCTACAGGTCAAGGGATCAGTCCTCCAGAAGACTGCCCCCATTTTAGACTCCAGCTGCAAGTCTTAGTGGCTATACTCACTTGTGACCTACCAACTATACATTCAGTGGTTCCCATGACAATCAGTAACCCACAGAGCTCATTGAAACCACTATATTTATAGTACAGGTAATAGTTTTATTATAAAAGGTATAACTTAAGGACAGTTGAAGAGACAAAAAGGGCAAAGTTTCAACGGTCCTGAGTACAGGAGCTTCTGTTCCTGTGGAGTCAGGGTGTGCTACCTTCCTGGTTCATCAGTATGTCCACCAACAAGGAGGTTCACCGGGGGCACCTGGGTGGCTCAGTCGGTTAAGTGTCCGACTTCAGCTCAAGTCATGATCTCACGGTTTGTGAGTTTGAGCCCTGCATCGGGCTCTGTGCTGACAGCTCAGAGCCTGGAACCTGCTTCAGATTCTGTGTCTCCCCCTCTCTCTGCTCCTCCTCACTCATGTTCTGTCGCTCTCTCTCAATAATAAATAAATGTTAAAAAAAAAAAAAAGGTTCTCTGAACTTTGGATGTCCAGCATTGTTGTTTGTGTGTGTTTTATATTATTTATCTTTAGAGAGATAGAAGGTGAATGGGGAGGGGCAGAGAGGGATTCCCAAGCAGGCTCCCTGCTGTCAGCTCAGAGCCCTATTCAGGGCCCTATCTCAATGAACTATGAGGTCAGCACCTGAGAGGAAATCAAGAGTTGGATGCTTAACTGACTGAACCATCCAAGGCTTTTATTAGGGTCTTCTGTCATTAGCCATATGCTGGAGCTCCATCTCTAGTCCCTCCTCCCACCTCAGAGGTTACAGCCCTCCAGTTAGTGCTGGGTCTTTCTGGCCAGACCAGCCCTTCCCTTAAACTGCCTAAGGACCCTAGAGGAGAAAGCAGGAAACAACCTCTGTGACCTCAACCGCAGCAATTTCCTACGCGACACATCCCCAAAGGCAAGGAAATCAAGAACCAAAATAAACTATTGGGACCTCATCAAGATAAAAAGCTTCTGCACTGCAAAGGAAACAATCGAAAAAACTAATAGGCAACCAACAGAATGGGAAGAGATAGTTGCAAATGACATATCTGATAAAGGGCTAGTATTCAAAATCTACAAAGTACTCACCAAACTCCACACCTGAAAAACAATCCAGTGAAGAAATGGGCAGAAGACATGAAGAGACCCTTCTCCAAAGAGGACATCCAGATGGCCAACAAACACATGAAACGATGCTCAGCATCACTCGTCATCAGGGAAATACAAACCAAAACCACACTGAGATACCACCTCACGCCAGTCAGAGTGGCTAAAATGAACAACTCAAGAGACTATAGATGCTGGCGAGGATGTGGAGAAACGGGTACCCTCCTACACTGTTGGTGGGAATGTAAACTGGTACAGCTGCTCTGGAAAGCAGTGTGGAGGTTCCTCAAAAAACTATCAATAGAACTCCCCTATGACCCAGCAGTAGCACTGCTGGGGAT
>CM053577.1:67881955-68017592 GCA_028646485.1 Cryptoprocta ferox
CATGCTAAGCGAGATAAGTCAGGCAGAGAAGGACAGATACCATATGTTTGCACTCGTAGGTCTAACAGGAGAAACCTAACAGAGGACCATGGGGAGGGGAAGGAGGAAAAAGAGGGAGGGGGAGGGAGGCAAATCATGAGAGACTCTTGAATACTGAAAACAAACTGAGGGGGGAACGGGAAGGGGGAAAGGTAAAGGGGGGTGATGGTCATGGTGGAGGTCACTTGTGGGGAAGAGCACTAGGTGTTATATGGAAACCAGCCTGACAATAAACTATAAAGTTAAAAAAAAAAATCACCTTGCTGAGCATAATAAACTCAAACATGGTCCAAAGGGGCCCTAGTGAATAACAAAAGACACTTCTTACTCTTGGTAATTCCAAGGGAAGCTCTGTGCCAGGTACTAGGGACAAGGACTGGATAAATTCCCTCACTTTTTAAATGTTTACATAAAGTTTGTTGATATTTTACACTTGGTGGTGGTAGAACCAAATGTATTGTTTGTTTGCCAAACTCATGGTATCCTTTCCATTGTCATTTTATCCCTTCATCTTTTCATGTAAGTGAAAATTTTACAAATGCTGGATGTATTCAAATTTAGACTTTTTTGGGTAGAATCTGCTTTTGGTGGTAATATGTACTTTATATTTCATTATATCAGGAGATACATATCTGGTTGGCCTATTAGAAGTTGCTGAGATTGAGTAATGGATTAGGATAATGACAATGTGATTTTTTTATTGTGCACCAAGAATTTTCCTTTACAGCTAGAAATTAATCTTTTGGTGCTACTTCCACTGTCTGAGAGTCAGATTTGTAAAATGAGCCTTTTTAAATTGTTTTCTAAGTAACCAGTATTTTGATATGAAAGCCTTCACATTTGTTTGTGTCTTGTGTCTCTTATGATAAGGTCCTTGATTCTGGGGCTGGTACTTTATTTCTACTCTCGTTACTCTCGCAGAAATGTTCCTGCTGGGTTTTATGTTCTTCCTTTTTGTGGCCAGGATAGTGGTACTCTGTTATTAATACAGTATTTTAAAAAGTCAGTTGGCATTGACCTTGGTTATTTTAATAGGCTCTGGACTGTTTCACTGCAATGCTTTCTAAGCATACAAGCAAGCTGAAAATGGCAGAAGTCATTGGGAGCAAATTGAACATTTCTAAGAAAAAGGTATGTGGTACTATTTTTAGCCTGGATATTTACTTTATTTGCCGGTCTCTGTCCTTACCTAGAACAGTTCTTTTGCGATTAACTACGTCCTCTGAAAGTTGGTAGTTTATTGCTCCCTTTCATGGATATAAAGCTCTCACTATCTCCTAAATAAGTAATTCTTCACGTGTTTTAAGGGAAGCCACGTTGTACCGTATATCACATGCATGCTTTATTTTCTCCGGTGTTTTAATGAATGTGTTCTGTAGATTGTGGACTCAGGACTGGAGCTGTTCTAGTAACCCCTTTGTCTATAGTTTTAGGCACAATTAGATTTTTCCCACCTTTTCATTATTAATATCTTCAAACATCAGAAAAGTTTAAACAAATAGTACCGATGGACACCAAGAATAGTATAAAGAATAGTACTTAGGTTCATTGCTGACATTTTTAATATTTTGCCATTCTTGCTTTATTTCAAGAAATATATTTTTGGAGTAGAGAGCTTTTTAGCAGTGGTGATGGTAGCTAGAGAAATGTCTGAGGCCTGTTTTGTGGCAGATTAGCTGGCATTCCCAAAGGAATGATGACTCAAAAAAGCTTTATATCCTCAACTGAAATAGAAGTGCTCCTTAGGATTCTGAAACTGTTGGGATGGTTTTGGCTGCAGGTGACAGAACACCGACTGAATGGGACTTAAATAATAATTACAATAGGCAAAAGAAATGAAGCTGCCTCAGTTGGCTTAGATTGATCATTATTTATCCCTTTTGGCTGAAGAGAGATTCACTTTCCCTGAATACTGGACTGTCCCTTTCATTCCTGCCCCAAATCTAAACAAAATCTGTGTTCTTAGGGTTACCAACAAGGATAAGAGAGAATTGCTCTTGGATAGAGATCTTGGAGCTTCTCTCACAGCTTCTCTGTTTTGGCTGTGGGCAGATGTACCATGGTTTATTCAAGGCATTGTTTCCTGCATTATGTTGGAATCTAAAGCACAGGAAAGCATATATGAAGGAAGATCACTTTGATTTTCTTTCATAAATTTTAGGAGTAGAGCTTTCTGTTTACTCACTATTGGAATATGTCAATGTTTTCACTTTATTTTTTTTTTTAATTTTTCAACATTTTATTTATTTTTGCGAGACACAGAGAGAGAGACAGAGACAGAGTATGAACTGAGGAGGGGCAGAGAGAGAGGCAGACACAGAATCTGAAACAGGCTCCAGGCTCTGAGCTGTCAGCACAGAGCCTGATGCGAGGCTCGAACCCACGAACTGTGAGATCATGACCTGAGCTGAAGTTGGACGTTTAACCAACTGAGCCACCCAGGTGCCCCATGTTTTCACTTAGATATAGGCAGATATGGGCTTATTTGAATGAATAAAAAGTATTATTACAGGGAAACATTCATGATCAATGTTTTTAAAAAAATCAGAAATTTAGAAAATTTTTAAAAAGACATGATTAAAGCTAACTCGCCTGCCTTGGAAGTAGAAAATGTTTGTTAAAAGGGCTAATTAGAGGGGCACAGTAAGCCACATACATGAGGAAATGTTTGAAGTGTATACAGAACTTTTTTTTAAAGGACTGTATGGAATTTTATCTGTCCCCTCCCATAGGCCGAATTCTTCTGTCAACTTTATAAACCGGAAATTGTGATCAATGAGTTAGATGTGCAAGTGGGTCGAGTGCGCCTTCTACGGAAACAAAGTGAGGCTGTCCACATACAGAGGTAAATAGACTCTCAACTAGTCTGAGACTGTGGGGCGTTAGGAACATGATAGAAGGGTTAGTCTAGCCCTTTGTCTCCAAGCAAAATGTGTGTGAATGGTGATATCTCTACTGTGCTGGATGGTAAGAAGCAGTGCTTTCCCAAAGTATATTCTATGAAATTAGATGTTAATAGGCGAAGGAGGTGAGGGGGATTGTTAGGGATTTGGGACTAGCAAAGACGTATCTTTGATTTTATTTATTGTAGTGTATTTAGCAGACTAAGCCTCACTTGGAAGTTAGGCTAGGTCCTAACGTTAGTCTGTAAATTCCTTGAAGGGTAGCATGATTCTGAGATCTAGTTACCATTTATTAAGTACTTATTATATGCTTAACATTGTTCTGAGTGCTTTGCATATGAAAATAATTTTATGAATTAATAATTAGTGTCTTACAGTTGCCATAACAAGTTACCATAAACTTGGTGGCCTAAAACAACAGACATTTATCTCTCACAGTTCTGGAGGCTCAAAGTCTGAAATCAAGATGTTGGTAGGACCACGCTTCCCCTGAAGGCTTTTGCCTCTTCCTGGCTTCTGATAGCTACTAGCAGTCTTTGGTGTTCCTTGCCTCTATAGCTACATCACTCCCATCTCTGTCTCCATTGTCATATCATATTCTTTTTTGTGTGTGTTTGTGTTTCTAAGTCTCTCTTTTTGTAAGGACACTAGTTATGGGATTTAAGCTCAACCTTAAAGCCAGTATGATAGGATTTTAACTTTGTTGTTTTGCAAAGACCTTCTTTCCAAATAAGGTCACATTCACTGGTTCTGGGTGGACATGAATTTTGGGGGAGGCTGTTCAACCCACTGCAAATAGTAACTCATACCCAAATTTTATAGGTGAGGAAACCAAGGCAAAGAGAGTTTAAGTAATTTGCCCAAGATGACATAGCTATACAGATAATGTCTTACCTTATGGGTGTTTTGACTCTCCAGAGTCTAGTAAAGTACCAGTTGTATAAATGCTCAGTGTTTGTAGAGTGAATGCATTCTGCGATTCCTAGGTTGTAAGAATATCTGTTTATAGCATGAAGATAGCTACTGTGAGTTGTCTTCTCATTTTTGTGGAGTCTGGAAAATCTGGTTCCTCAAAACATTACTAAAAGACATTTGTAGTCTGCTTCTCTAACTGCTTTCTTGTTTTCCCCTTCCCAGGGAGAAGTTCACTTTTGCTCCTACAAGGCCATCCTCTGTTCTTATTGAACAGCTCGCGGTGTGTGTGAGCAAAGGGGAACCGGTATTGCTGGTGGGAGAGACTGGGACTGGCAAAACCTCTACTGTCCAGTATTTGGCTCACATTACAGGTAACTTAGAGGGGAAACACTATGCTCCCAGGCAATAAACATTTCAGACTGACTGCCTTTTTTTTTTTTTTCCCTAAATAAAATGTCCAAAAAATATTGGAGTTTAAAAAGTGCCACCTCTGCACTTTGCCTGGAAATAACCACTGGAAATTTTTTCCTTGCAAATAATGTAAATTTTTTCCCCGGGAAATAACTACTGTTAACGGCTTAGCATTCTCTTTTTCCAGTTTATTTATCTGTTTTTAAGCTTATTTATTTGGAAAGAGAGAGCGAGAGCTGGGGTTGGGCACAGAGAGAACTAAAGAGAGAATCCCAAACAAGCTCCATGCTGTCCGTGCAGAGCCCAATGCAGGACTTGATTCCACAACCATGAGATCATGACCTGAGCCAAACCCAAGAGTTGGACGCTCAACTGACTGAGCCACCCAGGCATCGCAGCTGTTTCCAGTTCTCATCTATGGTCTGCAAATATATAAACATTTAAGTTTGGTTTTGTGTTGAAACAAATGGGATCAAACTCTTAGATACTGCATTTAGTTAATAAGCAAATTGGGTATCTTTAAAAACAGAACTGCTTTACCCCTAATGGCTAAATCATATTCCATATTGGATGTTTATTTAATTTTATTTATAGACACTTATTGTAGGATTTTTTGTTGTTTTCCGTTATCTGATGCTAGAGCAATAATATACAGTGCATCTTCTTGTATATCTCTCTGGGTTAGGTGAAAATTTTGAATGGTTAAAATTCCTGAAAGTAAAATAAGAGGATCAGAGGAAATGTGTCCCATGTCCACTCATCTTTAAGGATCACACTGGATATAATCAATCTTGAAATTTTCAGAGTGACCCTTTTGCCCTTTCTTTTTAAAAGGCCACCGTTTGAGGGTTGTCAATATGAATCAACAAAGTGACACTGCAGACTTGCTTGGAGGGTAAGTTTTTTTTTTTAATTATTTTCTGGTTATTTTGTGTTTACTGCTTGAGGGAGCAAATAGTGCTTTCTTATAAAGCTCAAAATTTGCCTTAGAAAAAGGATCAAAGACTTGCATCCCTAGCCCCCACACCAATAGGTTATTTATTGGACTTTATTGAGGACTTCTTGAATGTGTAGATGTTTCTCTTAATTTTAAATAATGCTTGAGATTCTTCCTCTCAAAGATCATGCTGGAATGGAGAGGGGAAAAAAAAGCAAGTATGTAATTAACTAATATTTGTGTGTACTGTCATTTATCTAAAGTGTACATTCTGGAGTCACACTGCCTTGAAGATAGATTCTCTCCTGCAGTTCAATTATCTTTGAAACATTAAGTAGCTCTCTACTTGGTTAAATGTTGCTCATGGGATTCCACTGTGGTCATTAAAATGCCCTTCTTCCCTGTTGGTGTTTTTGAATATTTAGGTCATGAACAATATTAGTTTGTGCCGAAGGCTGTAAAACTTATGAATGCTTTTGGCATACCTTAAGTTCAGTGATATTGAGATCTGTCCATTAACTCTAAACAATTGCTTAAAAAAATCCTTAAAGGCATAAAGTAGAAGTTATGGTCCTTTTTGCTCTTTATGGCGTCTGCTAGAAAGCTTTTCATTTATTTATTTTTTTTTTTTGAGGGCCACATTACAGCAGTTTTTATTTTCACCCTTCCTTTGTCTTATATCCCTCCCCACTGTGGTTAGAGTGCTACTTTGGAATCCTGCTTCCTTCTTTGCTTACTCATTACTTATATTCTCTTCTATACATACCATTAATTATGTTAATCAGTGCTTTTAAATATATATTCTGTCTTAAAATCCATTAGCTCAGGTTTTTCTTTCTTACCCTAATTCTACTTTCATTTTTTAATTTTTTTCCCCCAGTGATCTTACTACCTTGTTTTTAGTTTACTTCTGTCAGTTAATTGACAATCTCCTCTTTAGCTCATTGAGGTACTTGGCCATGTGTTCTTATTAATATAATTTGTTACTTAACTAGGTGTATCTATACTACCATGTATTTCTCTCTATTCTGTATCTATATATGTCTTCAGGAATGTTCTGTTACATATTCCTGACACAAATGGCTAGTCTTGTAATAACTGAACATGGACTAGGTCTATTTCTTCTAAGAATTTATAGTATTATGTTACCCATTATAAGTAGTTTTAAACTTAGCAAGTACAGAGGTGCATATTTGTGTGCTCTGATGCAAACGATGATGTAAAAAGGTTGGAATTAGAATATGGTAACTGGAATTTTGTTTTAGTGCTAACTTGCTAAAAATGTATATTCATTTTTTCTTGTTAGTAGGTTAGCATCACTTATCAAGAAAACTTTTTGTGCTTCAATTTGTATGGTTGGGAATATGCCTTCCTTCCTATACTTTTTTACTGGAAAGTGCTGTAAATCAGACCATTTAATATATACATTGTAGATGCATGGATGACTCCCTTGCTTATGAATTTTTATATGTAAGATAGAGTAAAAATGACTTCAAAAAGGCAAGGGAGTGGAAAACAAAATTCAATTAAGAAACACAACAGATGAACACAGGGGAAGGAAGAAAAAGGGAAGCAAACCATAAGACTCTTAACTATAGATAACAAACTGAGGGTTCATGGAGGGAGGTGGGTAGGGGTGGGTTAAATGGGTGATGGGTATTAAGGAGGGTACTTGTTATGCTGAGCATTATATGTTCTATATAAATGATAAATCACTAAAATCTGCATCTCAAATCAATTTTACCATATACATTAACTAACTACAAATTAAATAAAAAAAAGAAAAAATTCAAGAGGACAGGTAGATGGGATAGAGAAAGGGTAATATTTCTGTTTTTGGGATGTGTGGTTAGTTTCATCTGTTTATAATTTACGGTAAACATATTTTGCATATATCAAATACCGCTGTTGTAAAAAAATAAGAAATTTATAGACCTAATTAGTTTAGTTTGCAAATCTGGATCCTTTATTATTATTATTTTTTTAATGTTTATTTTGAGAGAGAGAGAGCAAGAGCAGGGGAGGTGTAGAGAAAGAAGGAGAGAGAGAATCTCAGGCAGTCTCTGTGCTCTCAGTGCAGAGGCTGACTCGGGGCTCCATCCCATGAACTGTGAGATTATGATCTGAGCTGAAATCAAGAGTTGGAGGCTTAACCGACTGAGCCACTCAGGTGCCCCAAATCTTTAGATTGGTTTTTAAAAGATTATTTTAAAATAATCAATTTTAATTGATTTAACTCAATAATGCCTCCTCCTATTTTTTGATTAGTATTACCTTGGTATATCTTTTTCCTTCATTTACATTTTTTAATGTTTATTTTTGAGAGAGAGTGAGAGTGCATGTGCATGAGTAGGTGAGGGGCAAAAAGTGAAATTTTTTTTTTCCTTTAAAAAACAAAGCAGGCTTCAGGCTCTGAGCTGTCAGCACAGAGCCTCATGCGGGGCTCAAGCTCACAAACTATGAGATCATGGCCTGAGCTGAAGTCAGATGCTTAACCGACTGAGCCACCCAGGTGCCTCAAAAGTGAAAATTTCAAGTAGGCTCCATGCTGCCAGTGCAGAGCCTGACATGGGACTTGAACTCATGAACCATGAGATCATGACCTGAGCCAAAGTCAAAGAGTTGGATGTCCAACCAACCGAGTCACTCAGGTGCCCCCAGTGTTTTTTTAGGTAGGCTCTGTACCCAACGTGGGGCTTGAACTCAAGACCCTGAGATCAAAAGTTGCATGTTCTACTGACTGAACCAGCCAGGCGCTCCTCCTTCATTTAATTTTTAAATCATTTTTGTTGTTTTTTTCTTAAGATTTTATTTTTAAATAATCTCTTTACTCAACATGGGGCTTGAATTTACAACCCCAGGATCAAGAGTTATATGCTCCACCAACTGAGCCAGCCAGGTGCCCCTGTTACTTTTTTTTTTTTTTTTAATATTTATCTTTGAGAAAGAGCGCATGTGCATGTGCACAGTTGGGGGAGGGGCAGAGAGAGAGGGACAGAGGATCTGAAGAAGGCTCTGTGTGACAGCGGAGAGCCTGAACCTGAGCCAAATTCAGACATTTAACTGAGCCACCCAGGTGCCCTCCCTCCTCTGTTACTCTTTTTATAGTATATTTCTGGTTGGCAGAACTTAGAGATTCAAATTCAAATTATCTGTGAATAGAGAACTAAACCAAATTCCAACACAGTTGGGAGTGAAAGAACTCATGATGTGACTCTATGAAGAAGAGTAGAGGACTACACAGAGGACTTAGATGAAGAAGGTAAAATCATTCCAGAAGGAGAAAAGTCTGGGATTAAATGGCAAAACCCAGGGCATGGGTTCACAGCATTGACTATGGGGAAGGAGATTGGGAAGGGCAACCTCTAAGGGAGAGGCAGCTGTATAGAGAAGGGGAAATACCCTTGGAGAAGTTGGCAATGAAGGAAAAAAAAAATGGGAGGAAAATGAAAGACCATAGAAATGGAAAGGACACCAGGGGCACCTGGGTAGCTTAGTCCGTTAAGCGTCTGTTAGATTTTTGGTTTTGGCTCAGGTCATGCATGATCTCACGTTTTGTGGGATCGAGCGCTGCTTTGAACTCTGCTCTGGTGGCATGGGGTTTGCTTGGGTTTCTCTCTCTCCCTTTTTTTCTGCCCCTCCCCAACACACAAGCATGTGCCTGCTCTGTCTCTCTCAAAAATAAATAAATAAAATTGAAAGGACTCCAACTTGCATTCTTTTCCTTGCCACCCATAGAAACATCTGCACAGAGGAGAGAGCAGAGCAGAAGTGCATGTTCATAAACTTGGAATCCTAACTCCAAAATGAAGAAGAGTGTTTGTTTATCATTTCAGTTACTCAGCATGTACTGTTTTACATTCTTTCATTCATTACAATTTTGGAGAGCTGTTTTCTTTTGTTTTATCCATTTTCAAATGAATTCTTTTATGTACTCTCCGTGTATGTTCTTCCAGGTGTGAGGCTGGTTCCCATTGAATATTTGTGTTGTGTTGTACTTTATTTTTTTCTTTTCTGAAGTGTATATATGTTGACTCATTTTTTTCATTGCTTGAAATATATTGACATAACTGTTTCAGCCACTATGCTCCACTTTAAATGAGCAAACATTTTTTTTAGTCTGATTTGTAGTATTAAGCTATTTCTTTTATGAATTCAATAGACTTAATCCAGTTAACAGTATAATAATTATAACAGTTAATTTTTTAAATTTTAATGTTTTTATTTTTGAGAGAGAGAGAAACTGAATACTAGCGGGGGAGGGGTAGAGAGAGACAGACGGAGACAGAATCCATCAGGCAGGCTCCAGGCTCTGAGCTGACAGCACAGAGCCCAACATGGGGCTCGAACCTGTGTGCAACGAGATCATGACCAGAGCTGAAGTCGGATTCCTAACCAGCTGAGCCACCCAGGTGCCCCCCACTCGTTTTTTTAAAAATGTTTAAATGCTTTATATAACAGTTCTTATATGCACTCCTGTTCCAGGCTCTATTTTGAGTCCTTTATCTGTGTTAACTCTCTTGGCCTTTTTAACAACCATGAGGCACAGACTGTTACCCCATTGTACACAACAGGGAACTGAGGCACATGGGGATTAAGTACCTAGTTCACAGTAATGGCTGGTTCGTGTTTGAACCCAGGCAGTCTGTAGTGAACCTAGGCAGCTGCCTCAGTTAGCTTTAGATTCCATTAGTACTATCATCTTTAAGACTAGCAATTTTATTTAAAACACGTGTGTTTTGTTTAATTTCTCACTATTCGTACTGTTCATCATCTTTTGCTTTGGTCCAGTGTGTAGGTCTTTCATCTTTGCTTCTACTCTTAACTTCCCTATGGTCTCTCTTCCGTTTAGTAGTTAATGGTCCTTTTAAAGTATAATCAGATCGCATTACTCTCTCTCAAATCCTTGCACTGACTTCTCAGGCCATTTAGAGTATTCTCCAAAGGCATTTTTGGGCCTATAAGACCCTTCATACTCTAGCACTGGTGCGTCTCTGACAATTTCCTTCCTTAGGCTCTGCTACTGAGCTCCAGCCATACACTTTTCCATGTTGCACCTGGGTGCTTGCTGTTCTCTGTGTGGCATCCCTTGCCATCCACAGATGCTTGGCTTAACTCCTTTCCTTGCTTGCTTTGGGTTCCCTTTAAATTCTCATCTTTAACAAAGCCTTTCTGTCTATTGTATCTAAATTACCAGTGCTGCCTTCACCCACTCTCCTTTATCTGTAATCATAGCACTTAACTACTACTCAATATTTTATAGTAGATGTCTCTTTTTATTCTTTTGTTAGACTGTAAGTGGGGCAAGACCTTGTGGGTCTTGTTTACTCAGTGCCTAACACCTAATAGATACTCAGTAAATTTTTGTTGAATAAGTGGAATAAATAAATGTCTTTTCTAATGTGTTAGTGCTTACTGGTAAGTGTACATGAGTTTGAGGTTCTCATACTTTTTCTCTCTGCAATCAGACTGATAGATGCTCAGTATCAGGGCGCTGGTTTTACTTATCCATTCTCTCTCACAGTCCAATGAGTGAGTAGTGTCCATGAGTTTTCTAATTGTTTTCTAATTGATTGTTGCAAAACATATTTGTTTTTGTTTCAGTTCTCAAATTATTTTTCTTGGAAATAAAATTTATGTCACTGTATTTGAATTATAGTGTTTAGTATCTTAGGATATGGAAAATTATATGTTTGAAGTTTTCCAGGAAAAACTAGTGCTGTTTGAGCAACTTCTAGCTACAGCAGTGTTTCTAGACTGTTCATTCTCACCCTTCTCCCCAGATATTAAAATTTATATGAACTGATTTTCTACTTCCCCAACCAGAGAAGTACTAAAGAATAAGAGAGAATCTAAATACTAAGAAATAAAATGTTGAGCTTTGGAGGGCCACAGACCATTGCAACGTCTAAGGTTTTGTTGCTCTCCCCTCTCCCCCAGTTTTTCTCTTTTTGAGAGCAATACTTTCGCCCATCAATTGAGAAGGCATGAACCGTGTTCACTTTTCTTAAGCTAATCAATTTCAGATCTTGTATTTTCTTCTAAAATATTCTGAAAACTTTTTGGTCAATCTTAATAAAATATGGTTTATCATTAAGTCCTATACATTGTTTACTTAAACATGTTAGTAAAATAAGTGACATGCCTTTCACTGCCTACTAGGAATTTCAAATTCTTTTCATAATACTGTTTTTACCTTCAGTTTAGACCCTTCAAACATTTAGAATGGAGAAAATAGATTATAATTTAAAACTTTAACATAGATTGTTATGTTACATATAGAGAGTGCAAGAGTATGAGCAGGGAAGAAGGGCAGAGGGAGAAGGAGAGAGAATCCCAAGTAGGTTCCACGCTTGAGGCAGAGCCTCGTGTGGGGCCCAGGAGTTGGATGCTCAACCAGCTGAGCCATCCAGGCACCCCTAAAGCTTTAAAATAGAATTTTAAAGTATTTTGATATTATTTCTGATTTTGATTAAATTAAATCTTGGACGTATTTCTATTTTCTAAGACATGATTTCTGATTTCTAGTAGCTTCAGAAGTTTGGAAATTACATTTACCTTTTGTTTCAGTTACAAACCGGTGGACCATAAACTTATTTGGCTGCCCTTACGGGAAGCATTTGAAGAACTCTTTGCCCAGACATTTTCCAAGAAGCAAAACTTTACATTCTTAGGGCATATTCAGACCTGTTACAGGCAGAAACGGTGGCATGATCTCCTCAGACTAATGCAGCATGTACACAAGTCGGCCGTCAACAAAGATGGAAAAGAGAGTGAAACTGGTAAGAACAGGACCCATCATACTGCTAGTGGGAGACCGTGAGGCTGCGGCTTAATTAGCAGAATTGAAACCAGTGACCAGAGGGTTAATGGAACTAATAAGCACAGCTACAGACTAATAAACCAGGCTGTCATGTTTTCCCTGACTCTTTTCCATCGGGGAGGCAGATTTGAGACTTGCTCTCCCATCTCCTTGTTTGGCTGCCTCTGGTTTTGTTTTTGTTTTTGTTTTTGTTTTCTAAGATTTTATTTTTTAGTAATCTCTACACCCAAAGTGGTGCTCAAACCTACAACCCTGAGATCAAGAGTTGTGTGCTCAATGAAAGCCAGCCAGGCACCTCTTGGCTGCCTCTTGAGCAAAGACTTTCTTTACTACATAATCGACTTCTTAAATGGCTTTACTGTGTGTTGGGCACATGAACTGGAGTTTAGTTACAAATTTGTGAGCCAGCCAGGAGCTTTTTGCCAGTGGTTCATGAGCCCCCAGCCAACAACAAGAATCTGGAGGAAAGTCTAAGCAGCTGCCTAGGCTTTTTCCTAAGGATGACACTTCCTGCCCTGACTGGGCACTGCTAGCCCTCTGTGTTTAATTTAGCTCTTGTGGCCAGGAAATGGTGTTTAGTTTGGGCAGACGTGTCTTCATGAGGTTATTTCTTCCTCCCATTTCATTTGGCTCTCTTAGCATCCTTCCCTTGCTTAAGAAAGGTTGACTAGGAAGCCATTTGGTTCAGTTGGTGAAGCCCTGACTTTCAGGGAAGAACCAGTGCTCAAAGAGGTACTCAGGGCTTCATTCATTTGGTTTCTTGCTGCTGCTTTTGGGATCTTTGGGTTATATTCTTCAGAATTGGGGAATGTTTAGTTACAAACCTATGAAAGGAAAAAGATGATCTTTGCAACACTGCTTGGTCATAATATTCATTAGACTCCAGATGACAATGACCAATTAATGAGTTCATAAATTATAATACCATTTTGCAATTGGATTCATTCTGTAAGATTTTGTTTGCATCTTGTTTATTTGTATGTGTTCATGTTTGTTGTAAATATGAGATATTTTCTCCACCTTTGGATAATATTGCTAAAATTAGTTTGTAAATGAGTTCTATATAAGTTGGTTTAAAGGCAAGTGCTTATAAGCATTGGACATTCTAAAACTCAGAAACTAACAAATTTTTCAAGTTTATGTGACCTAAAAAATATTTGGTATTAAAGCTAATTTAAGGTTGTTGGTTTAAGGTTCTTGGTTTAATAGACATGTCTTTAGAATTAACAGCATTATTCTTACTCTGCTTGGATTTACTTAAGTCAGTAAGTTGATACAAAAAGAATTTTTTAAAATATATGTTGCTTGGGAGAATGACTTTCTTCTAATGTTTTTATGGGTAATCTAAACATAACTATTAAGAAAAAAGAAACAGATATAAAATAAAAAGGTTTGTAGGTTGGGGCGCCTGGGTGGTTCAGTTGGATAAGCGTCTGACTTCAGCTCTGGTCATGATCTCGCGGATTATGAGTCCGAGCCCCATGTTGGGCTCTGTGCTGACAGCTAAGAGCCTGGAGCCTGCTATGGATTCTGTGTCTCCCTCTCTCTCTGCTTCTCTTCCATTCATATTCTCTCTCTCTCACTCTCTCAAAAAAATGGATAAACATTTTTTAAAAAAGGTTTATAGGTAAACTTTTAAGTAGCTTTCAAAATCTTTGGTAACCTAAAACTGTAAAGTTTTACGAAGTTAAATGATGGGGTTAAGTAATTAAATATCTATCATTTCTAGGTAAGAAAACATCAATTACTAAACATAGTTTTATCTGCTTTTGGCCTCCTGTTACAGAGAAACTAAAGATATTTGGGTTTATTAGTAAACATGTTTTATGCTACACTGAGATAAGGCATACATTTCTAAAAATTCTTAAATGTAGTCATAAGTTTACCAGTCTAAAGAATGCCAGTACAACAAACAGTTTACAATTAGTTACTACTTAGTTTTCACTAGAAACTTAAGATTTCTAAGAGTTAAGAATTCTAGTACATAGAATTACTGGAAATGATAAGGGAAACAATTCATGTATACAAGGAAAGTGACATTCGTTATTTAAAGAAGAAAAATTTAGGACAAAATGTGAATGTTAAAAGGAAAGTTGTAGAAGGTGTGTGAGAAGGGAATCTTTGGAAAGGAATTTTTATGCATGGTAGGCACTAAGATTAATGATATTAGTTGTTTTTTGTTTTTTTTTAAAGAGAGATCATGTACTCAGGGGAGAAGGGGAGAGGGGCAGAGGGAGAGAGAAAATCCCAAGCAGGCTCCTTGCTCAGCATGGAGCCTGACATGGAGCTTGATCCCATGACCCTGGGATCATGAACTGAACTGAAAAAAAAAATCAAGAGTTGGATGCTCAACTGACTGAGCCACCCAGTCGACCCAAGATTATGGATATTAGTATGTAGAGATTATTAGGGAGTAGTCTACACCTGGGTAAGAGAAAAGTAAGAGAGCAAGATTAAGCAGAAGTTGAGCAGTGACACAATATCAACAGAAGCTGTAGCTGATTCTCTGAGGAGTTCCAGAAGTTTGATTATCCTTCAGAACCATCCAAAATTGGGGCTGGATTTCTATAATAGTCATTGGAAGTAACCACCTGGGAAGAGGGCATGCCCTTGGCAAAGCAGTTGTCGTCAGTCAAGGCAGTCCCTGATGGCATCTGAGAGTTGCAGACTGAGAGCCTTTCATTTCTTTTCTTTTCTTTTTCTTTTTTTCTTTTTTCTTTTTTTTTTTTTGAGAGAGAGCAAGAGCATGAGTAAGTAGGGGAGGAGCAGAGGGGGAGGGAAGGAGGATGGTGGGGGGAGAGAGAGAGAGAGGGAGGGAGGGAGGGAGGGAGAATCTTAGGCAGGCTCCATACCCAACACAAAATCCATCAAGGGGCTCAATCTCAAGACCATAAGATCATGACCTGAGCCAGATGGTCAACCAACTGAGCCCCCCAGGTGCCCTGAAAGCCCTTCATTTCTGATGGAGATTCTGGTTAGCACATTAGCTGCATGTACCACAAGAGATCAAATTTGTGCAGTGCCCTAGATGTCCTCGTCCCAATATGTATATATCAACATGGGAGCTGACAGGGAGGAAAAAAGGAGGGACTGCATACATTTATAAAGAATTAATTTTGTTGGAATGAGTAAGTTTTAATATCGGAAGTATACTGGCATAAAACTGGAATAAGGTTTTTCTGTTAAAAGGACAGTTTCCTTAAATTATTGGTCTAATAAGAAATTATAAACAAAAGTTTTTCTTTATTGTTAACATAATCTGCTTAGAAAAACAAAGTTTCTATGTTTTGTCTCTATTAGGTCCCTGATTATTTAAGAATGTTTACTTTTTTTTAAATTTTTTAAAAAATATTTTTATTTATTATGGAGACAGAGAGAAACAGAGCGTGAGAGGGGAAGGGGCAGAGAGAGGGAGACACAGAATCTGAAGCAGGCTCCAGGCTCTGAGCTGTCAGCACAGAGCCTGACGCGGGGCTCGAACCCACGAACCGTGAGATCATGACCTGAGCCAAAGTCGGCCACTTAACTGACTGAGCCACCCAGGTCCCCCAGAATGTTGACTCTTAACATTAAAAGACTTAAGTGTTTCTAACAAATCTGTAACCTTCTGTATTTGCATTTAGAAACTCTTATTGCTGCCTTGGCTAAATAGATAAATATTGTTTTGTCATGATTTATAATCCTATTTTGACATATGCTTTAAAACTTTCTGATATTTCTGACAAACTTCCCCAAATTCAGCTTCTTAATGAAGTCTTTTTTTACTAACTAGGCTTATTTATTTGGTATGTCAAATTACATGGGAATCATTGTCAAATAAGTGATGATAAGCCTTCTAAGGTTATAAGATTTTATTATGTCATCACTTGTAATTCTAATTATTGAAATGCTGACAAATTTCCTTGTCAACTGCATTATAATGAACTCCTGTCAGATCCTTAACCATGGCCATTTTTTGGTCTTTTCATCATGTATAGTTATTATTTTACTCTGATGGTCTTGCAAATACATTTCACCTTTAAGGCAATCCATGGAAAGGTTTTTGACAAATAGTTTTCTTATATCTTTAACATCATAAAACTGAACTAGGTATAAATTTCTGGAACTAATGAAAAAGCTGGATTCAAGCAGAATAACATGGGACTAAAAGAATTGAGAAAAATGGTTATTTTTTTATGACTTTGTTGAAACATTGCTGGCTGTCTAATGTTTGCTCTTCCAGGTTTAAGGAAAGTTTTTCTCTTAAGCTGTGACTTGGAGAAATTTAATACAGTATTCCTTTGTAAACATATATGAAACATTTTTTCTCCTACCTGATTCCTCCAGAATTCGGAAATTCTCAGTGAATAGTCTTATATTTTCATGGCAGATATAATTATTAGCATAAGTTCTCGAAGAATTTGTTCTCCTTATAACAGGACACCACTGGAAACGGTTATATTACCAAGGCTTTGACTGGAATGTCATATTTGAGTGCAAAATGCATAGACTCAAATGTGACCACCTAGCTTTAAGGATCTAGATTGACTTAATGGGGCCAATAAAGCCCTTTAGAAATAATCCGCTTGATGCCTTGCTTATAGTGTTCCTAGCAGCCTTATCAGGCCTAACTTTGAGAGCCCACTTGCAAAACTGCCTCCTGAGCTAAGACAACTGTTAAACAAACTGACCTGTTCTCAAGACTAAGACTGGTTGATAAGATCTGAAGCAACTTCCTACCTAGGGTCAGAACAGTTAAGCTCAGGCCAAGAAGAAACAATACTGAATTGTGTTTTTCTAACAAACAAAAACTTGTCAAAAGTGGAGAATGTTAATTTTTTTTAATGTTTATTTATTTTTTGGGGGAGGGGTACAGAGGATCCAAAGTTGGCTCTGCGCTGACAGTGCAGAGCCTCAAGCTCATGAACCGTGAGATTATTACCTGAGCCGAAGTCGGATGCTTAACTGACTGAGCTACCCAGGCACCCCAAGAATGGTAATTTGTAGTGGTACGCAAGGACTTTGACTATACTGTGGCAATCCTTCAACAAAGCTGAAGCCCTTTCCTTAGTAAATGCCCATGGGGATAGTTGGAAGGAATGAGGACTTTTGACGTTGGAGAAAAAAAAAGACAAAAAAAAAAACAGAAGAGCCAGAATCACCCAAACCTTGGATGGTGACACACCTTGAGTACCAATTTCACCCACCATCTTTGGGACAAAATTTTGCTAACTATTCTTGTGAGCCCCAACAGATCTTAAGGTATTTATCAGGAGACAGACTAACAGATGAGTGTGATTACTTTGGGTTACTGGCTTTGCTATTTTGCTATGTACTTTATAGCAGGTTGAATCCACAAGCAATAAAGGCTGGACACTAGGTGGAGGTTTTTGCATATGCTTGAAATGCTTAGAGACACTGCCAGGTGTGTCTCTAATAGAGGAAAAGACAGTGGCCAGATTTCCTGCTTTTTTACCTGCATAAGGATCTGAATATGGACATGCAAAAAAACAGACCAGACGGGTGTATCCAGATTGTGGCCACTGAAGCTGATTGAACCCACCTGGTCAGAGTGGGCGATGCTGTGTTAGCCCTCCAGGACCCACCTTCTCACCTTATGAGAATATTCTCCACATATTTCCTGCATTCGCCTGCTTACTGTGTCATTGGTGTCACAGGCCAACTGCTACCATTATGTAATGCAGTTGACTTTGAGGAAAAACCAGTTTATATGCAAGACTTAGATCAGGTAGCTGGCTTTTAAAGGAATGAGGAGATTCAATAGAATCCATTCACTTGTGTTGGAGACTGGTTCCAACACCAGTGACAAATTCAGCAAACATCAGAGCCTTAGAGCATCGCTGTGAAAGAATTGGTTGGTGATATAATACAGTTGTCAGTCACAGCAGAAAAATGGGATGTAGTGATAAGAAAGAGCATTGGGGGTGCAACTCTTTCCCAAATTGTGAAGCCCCTTATTCTTGATGAAGTTTATTTGCTGCATGATGAAGATAAAGGACTTTAGCTGTGTCTTGTAGCTTGTCTGGTTGCTGGATATGTCAGCTTTCCTATGTTGCTCCGAAACAAGAAACTACTAGTTTGGTCAAGCAGAATGTATATGTCAAGCTAAGTATCAGGGAATATTTCCAAGAAAGCACGAAGTTGTTTGATTCCTCAAACCACGAAACTACACCCTGTTTCAGCGGGAAGGAGCAAGAGCTGTTCTCCTCCCAATTCCCTCAGAAATGAAGCATGATCAGAAGACAGTGGGGATTGAAACTGGTAACCAAAGGGTTAATGGAACTAATGATAAGTGCAGCTGCAGACTAATAACCACAGATGCAACTTTTTACTCACATCTGTTTTCGTTTGCCTCTAAATATCCCTGACTCTTTCTTCAGGGTTATGTATTTTAGGCTTGCTTTCCTGAGTCTCCTCATTTGGCTGCCTCTTAAATGCATCCTTGCAAGCTCTGTGATTGGCTTTGCTGCATGTCAGGCAGAGAAACTTTTGGGGTTTGGTTATAGAATCAGGAGAGGACTTGGGGGGAAGAATGAAGCAATACAAATCGGAGCTTTCTAGGACTTAGGGGCAAAGACTGCTCCTGTGATTCTAGGCATGATTTCCATAGAAACATGGTTGGTGATGTACAGGTACCACTTATTGGTCAATAAGTCTTATTTCCTTAGAAAATAAGTTCTTCTAAAAAGCTGAATTCTACAGCTTAAAGGGCTTTTGGTAGCATAGTTATCTTCTCTGTGCTTCCTTATCCCTAAAAGGGGAATAAGCGTACCTACTTCAAAGGATTATTGTGAGGGATAAAAGAATTAATGAATACTATACGTACATATAAATGAACTGATTAGTGGCTGGTACGTAGCATTACATAAGTGTTAGGACTTATTTTTTTATACGTCTAAGATGTTTGATTTTTGTGTGAGTTTTGCTTGTTTTGTGTATATGTTTAAGTCAAATGTATTACAACCTAAAATATATATTAAATTCTTGTCTTTATTCTTTTCTAGGGTTACTCCTAAAAGAGAAATGGGAAGCATTTGGTCTTAGACTCAGCCATGCACAGCAACAGATGAAAATGACTGAAAATGCCCTGTTGTTTGCTTTCGTAGAGGTATTTTGCTTCGGCTGGCTACTTAGGTTAAGGGAATGTTGGTTTGATGCAAAATGCAAGTTTAGGCAGACTACTATTATTATTGATATTTTTAGTGCTTGCTGTTTAAAACTTAATAAACACTAATAATACTTTGGGGAAAAGATTTCTGAAAAATGTCCTTAATGGAAATTGTAAGGTCTTGATAAGCACCATTATTTTTAAAGTTGCAATTGAGGACAACTAGTGAACTCTGTTTCATGGCGGGGGCCGTGGGCGGGAGATTTGAGTCTGTTCACTTCAGGCCTTACTTGCTATTCCAGTAAATGGGTAGCTCTACTGTTTTCTGTCCTGTGACCTTGTGGGAAAGATCAACTTAATTAAATTTTCATGATGGAAGGTTTTTAAATTCTTCTTTTGTGGCATACTTGAGACCACGCCCTAAAAAGAGATAGGAATCTTATTTGAGATGGTGTTTTGGTGAGAGAGCAAGTCATTCAATCATATGTCCATCAGTATGGGAAATTTGGTCATCAGTGCTTAATCTTAATAGGATTTATTTCTAAAATAACCAACTAGAATGTCAGTGCTTTCAAAATAGGTTTATACCTATTTAATGACTTGGCATTACAAAAGAGTTCAATACATTTGTTCTGTTTTATTTTCAATTAAATTTATAGAAGATTCTATTAGGATCATCATGAAAACAAAAGTATAAAGCCATTTAATAATAAAACAGTTCAATTTTTGGTGTTCTGTCAACTGAGTAGATGGTAATATTTATTTTTCAGTGTTCTTGGAAATATAACTTGAAGAGATAAATCAGTAAAGATGAGGAAAGATTTATTTTGATATTCTTCAACAAATGTGAAAGGCTGTGTATTACAACCACTATACCTTCTTGATTTAGTCATTTATTTCATGTTTGCATACTTGTCAGTATACTGACCCTATATTTATTTTGGTTGCTTTTAATAACCATTTGGGTACATATAAACATCTGAATACATTATAAGTTACCAGGTACCTCATCATTTATCTTCTGAGATGATTTACTTTGTTGCATCTCTCTGTTAGGCTCAGAGATATTCCCTTGACCCTTCTGGACATTTAAAAAAGGTTAAATTTGGCCTTAGCTCTGACCACAAGCTGGCAGCCATTTGGCAGTTAGGGTGAAAGCTCATCAAGTACAAGAGGTTTGCCCTTGCTTGCCTCTTATTTCTAACCCTGCTTACACAACTGCCCTTTGTGAGTGTATCTTTATTTGAAATGGATTTTTAACATTTTACTTATTGTTTTTTAGGGTACGCTAGCTCAAGCTGTAAAGAAAGGAGAGTGGGTCTTGTTGGATGAGATTAATCTGGCTGCTCCAGAAACATTAGAATGTCTCAGTGGTTTACTCGAAGGCTCCTCTGGTTCCCTGGTGTTGCTAGATCGAGGAGATACAGGTAGCACTTGATCCCGTTGTGGTTTGACTTGGCACCAGGCCTTTTGGCCTGGTAATATTCTTTTGGTTAGTTGTGTTATATAGGCCTCCCAGTGTTCATTCTGTAGTACTAATTTTCTACCAAGTTAGGTAGGATGGGGAATGCAAAGAATAAGATAATCTGTCAAGTTATTTGGGTAGTAGGTAATAGATGTGCATACTCAATGACACAATACATGCTGTTCAATATAATGAACAACCCATGCCTTAAAAGGTAGTGGAATGGCAGCATAAGATTAAGGGGTACTAGGTCTGGAAACTTTTCTGTGGGGTTCAGGAAAAGCAAGGATGGTTTAAGCAGCCAGCACCAACTGAGTCTGAGGCAGGGTGTCTTGGCCTGAACTTCTGGGGCATTAAGATAGTCTTCCCCTGTGGACCTGTGGCTGATCACTTGATGTTCCAGTTGAGAATTTATAATTTTCTCTTAATAGAACCACTGGTTCGTCATCCTGACTTCCGTTTATTTGCCTGTATGAACCCAGCAACAGATGTGGGCAAAAGAAATCTTCCACCAGGAATAAGAAACAGGTGAGGAGACATGCACTGGTGCTTGGGGATTTTTTTTTTTTTAAGTTCTCTTTGTTTATTGATTAGTAATACCAACACAACCAAACCTCATAACAGTGCTTGAAATTTCTTGATCTCTGATAGGCAGAGTCCTTCATTATTTGTCATATTCCTCTACTTTCTCCAGATGGTAGGAATACAGAGGATTCCAGAACACTGGAGAATTTTTTCCTTTGGGGTGTTAGTATGACACTTAATGGATCATGGATATTGTTGGAAACAAAAATTTTTCCTTCAAATATCCTTGTATTTACCAGAAAAATTTCACATACTGATAAAAGTTTAAATGCATTTTAGGATGTAATCCCCTTGCAATGGACCAGTGATTTGTAAAAGGCCTCTTAAGTTTCACTTTTCATCATTAAGCACTGACTGACACCAATAAGATACTTAGTTGTTGGTGTTTTATATATGTAGCATTTGGGAAAAGGTGAATGATCTAATTTTTTGTTGGTGGTCTTTTGTTGAATTTTGAGTTTTAAAGTGGTGTTAAAATTTTTAGATTCCTCCCTCATTATAAGAATAATAAAACCTTCTTAGGAAAATATTATAAACTACATTATGTATTTTCCTTTGCTCCCACAATTTTACTTTATTATTTTTTTCCCCACGATTTTATTTTGATGGTGAGGGTTGTTGATGTTGTTTTCTTGCTGTTGCAGCATGTATGTTTTATTACATGTAGTTAGTATCAAAAACACCTCTGAAAATGAGGATAAATATCTTTCTTTTTTAAATGTTTTTTTATTTATTTTTGAGAGAGAGAGAGAGAGAGAGAGAGAGAGAGAGAGAGAGAGAGAGACAGCGCGAGCAGGGGAGGATCAGAGAGAGAGGGGGACACAATCCGAAGACAGGCTCCAGGCTCTGAGCTAGCTGTCAGCACAGAGCCTGACGCGAGGCTTGAACCCACGAACTGCGAGATCATGACCTGAGCCGAAGCCGGACGCTCAACCGACTGAGCCACCCAGGCGCCCCTAAATGTCTTCTTTTTGTAACTCTTCATTGCAAGGAGTATACGTAGAAAACTTCATTGCATAGAAATAAAAGATTTTTGGTAACAATTACATTATCTTTCGTTTCATTATGGTCCATCTGTATTTAGGTAAAAGGTTTTTATAGTTTATACTTTAAACGGCTCAAAGAGTTTACTTAACTTGTGTTTTCTGTCTTTTTATTGTCATAGTAGCTGTATTAACTCCCTCAAAGTTGGTAATTATATAATAATGATTGTCTTCCAGGTTCACAGAACTTTATGTAGAAGAATTGGAAAGTAAAGAAGATTTACAAATTCTTATTGCTGATTATCTGAAAGGACTGAGTGTGAATAAGACCACAGTGCAAGGAATTATCAGGTAAGTTCTCTTTGGTTTCTCTTGATAAACATTTCCCATGAAGAAAAAATGTATACCTCATGCATCTATATTTATTATTTCTTTTTTGCTAGAGAAGGATTATCATTAAGGTTTCTGTTTTAAAGTTGGGACCTTATGATCTCCTTTGGATTTTCCTAATGAAGCTACATTGAAAGCTTAAGAATCACCACATATGAGAATATTTAAGTAATTAGATAATGCTCTCCTAATTACTTTTGTATTCTTAGCTAGATGTTTGCATCCCTGGAAGATGTAAATGGCTTGTATTTTGATCTTGATGAAATCTTAATTTTTGGAATTTGCATACTAATGTGAGATGTAGGGGGAAAAAGGTTGATAAAATAAAGGATTCAGGTTTAGAATTAATTGAGGCTTAACAAAAACAGGCTGGCCACGTGGCTTGGTGATTTCTGGAGTCTTTTTTTTTTTTTTTTTTTTTCTGTTTTTCTGTTTTTGTTTTTTATGCCCTGTGGAAAGGGCATAATCTTTTGTATCAGACAACCACATTCTCATACAGGGTCTGTCAGAAACAAACTCTTTCATCCTGGGCACATCGCTTAATTTTGTCTTTGTTGTCTAGATAGAAATATACACTATGTAAGGTTGTTTTTCTTTTTTAATTTTTAATTTTTAGGGGGGGGGAGAGAGAATGGGGGAGAGGAGCAGAGGGAGAGAGAATCTTAAGTGGGCTCCATGCTCAGTGTGCAGCCCAATGAGGGGCTAGGGGCTTGGTCCCATGACCTTGGGATCATGACCTGAGCTGAAATCAAGAGTTGGATGCTCAAACACCCGAGCTGCCCAGGTGCCCCTATGTAAAGTTTTTGAAATAGGATCATATTAATGTTTTACCTTGCATTTTGTGGTTCCTTATTTTTTATACAAATAATTATTGAATTGCCTAGGTACTAGGGATACAGCTATAAATAAGAGACAGAATCCTTGTTCTCTTCCTAGAGCTTTTAATTCAAGAGGTGAAGATAACCAATAAATAAGGAGATACATACTATAATTTAGATTGTGGTAAGTGAAGAAAAATAACACCACAAAATGGGGATTACAACATACTGGCTTGGTGCCCTATCTTAAATAGGTTAGTTAAGGAGGCATTTGTGAAAATGCTTTGGAATGGTTTACCAATACCAAATTCTAAGACTGGAGCACTTTTTGTTAGCCAAGAATATTTGGACAGAAGTATAAATATGTGTGGTTAAAATTCAAAAGTGGAGATAAACCAGGCTCGATAAAGCAGAGGTTCTTGTAAAATGCTGATAGTACAAGTAGTAGCCACTTTCTGCAAAAGGAAGAATATATAGCTAGATTGCAAAGTGGCAAGCCAAATCCCATTTCGCCAAGCACTTGGATTTCATCTGTGACACACATTTGGTTACTCTTCGTCTTGTATAGCTGGTCATGAATTTAGTGACATTTTAAATTTCTTGCATGTTATGTTTCAGTCTGAAACTTCTTCTATCTTGTCATCTTCTGAACCTCTAAAGAGTATGGCAATGATAACAGTAACAGCCACCTTATATTCATGCTTTTTTTTAAACATTTTGTCATTATTGATTATGGCCATATCTATGATTTTTCTCTGTGCTTATCCATCATGATTATAGCTTACAAAGGGACTTTATTTCCCCATTGGATTAGAGCTAACTCTGGAACATTATGTTTGGACTCTATATATTCTTGGTAAAGGCCTCTCCTATCTCACTCTGTTTTTGTTAAGAATCTGATATTTCTCACGTCTCCTCTTTTCATCCTAAAGGAAATTGATAGATCTTTCTTTTGAAAGAGCCCCTGAGTGTGTGAAAAGTAGATTTAAAAGAGAAAGTGAGAGGTTTTGATTAATGTTCTAGGAAGTTGTATGCAAGCTTCACCATCTAATTCTGTAAAAAAGGCTTTGGGCCTTATGTAGAAAAATGGGAATAACAGCAAAATAGTTCATGCTAATCAGTTAATAAAGTCACCTGACTCTGTTCTTTTTGTAGCTTGTACACAGCTCTACGGAAAGACTCTGGGACAAAATTAGTGGACGGAACCGGCCATAGACCTCACTACAGCCTTCGGACTCTTTGCAGAGCCCTGCGATTTGCAGCCTTCAATCCATGTAGCAACATCCAGCGCTCACTCTATGAGGTCTTTTTAATGTCTGCGTTTGGATGGGAGCTGGGCGGATGGGCTCACCATCAGAAGGGAGGGAGTGATTATGTGTATGCCGGGTTTGCTTGTGTTTTCCATTTAGTCAGATTAGCCCAGAGCATTTCATACCAGAGCTACCCTGACCTTCTACTATCCTGTCACATTTAAAAGTTGTTCAGTGCTGGGGAGGGGGGGTGGGAGGGGGGGTGGTGTTGCACGCCTGGGGGGCTCAGTCGGTTAAGCATTTGACTTGATTTTGGCTTTGCACTGGGTGTGAGGCCTGCTTCATGTTCTCTCTCCCATTCCTTCCACCCCTTCTGTTCTCTTTCTCAAGAAGAAAAAAAAAAAAGGTTCTGGGAACCAGTGCCACCTAAGAGGTTGAATTTTGTTCCCGAAATATGTTGGCCTGTTGCTGCAGATGGGTAATTAGTTTTATGCATATTTGTTTTTTCTTTTTTCCCCTAGGGCTTTTGTTTGGGTTTCTTAACACAGCTTAATAGGGCATCACATCCAGTAGTCCAGAAGCTCATTTGTCAACACCTTATCTCTGGCAATGTAAAAAGTCTGCTGAAGCAGGTATGTGTTTTGGTTTTTTGACTTGTTTAACATAAATGCATGGCTGAATTATCATATTTTCATCTGTGTTTTTTTCTTTTAACAAAACTTGCTTCTAATTATAAAAGTAATCTGTTGAAAAAGATTTAAATATTAGAGGGTATCTTAGATGGTGAAAATTCCCAATAATCCTACTCCTACTCTTTAGAGATTTAAATCTTGCAGATAGTCCTTTCCACCTAAATTAGATGTTTTTATTATATATTCACATCCTGACTGTGTATAGATTTGTCAAGGCAAATTCTTTGTTTTTTATTTTCATTCCAATATATTTAACATACAGTGTTAGTTTCAGGTGTACAATATAGTGATTTAACAATTCTGTACATTATTCTGTACATTATTATTATTTAATAATGTACAGAATAATGTACATTAATGTAATTAATAATGTACATTAATTATGTATTATTCTGTACATTATTCAGTGTTCATCACAGTAAGTGTTCTTTCATCCCCTTCATACCCATCCACACAGTCACCTCCCCTCTGGTAACCATCAGTTTGTTCTCTATAGTTAAGAGTCTATTTTTTGGTTTTTCTTTTCGGTTTGTTTGTTTCTTCAGGTCCATACCTGAGTGAAATCATATGGCATTTGCATTTCCTTGACTTATTACACTTAGGGCCAAATTCTAATACACATATCTAATATAAATGATTTAAAACAGGATCGATCATCTTGGGGTACCTGGGTGGCTAAGTTGTTTAAGCGCCCAACTCTTGATAACGGCTCAGGTTGTGATCTCCGTCATGAGACTGAGCCCCGCATCATGCTCCGCATTGAGCATGGAGCCTGTTTAGGGTTCTTTCTCTGTCCTTCTCTCTCTGCCCCTCCCCCACTTATTCTTTCTTTCTCTGTCTCAAAATAAATAAAATTAAAAAACATAAAAAAGGACCATCTCATAAGACTGTTCTGTAGCTTCATTTCTTAGCCTAACTGGATCCTGGATACATTTTTTGTCTGTACCAGAGATCACTGTGAGATGGTTTCTAAAGGTTACATAGTATTTTGTTGCTTATACCATAATTTGTGTACACACTTCACATCTGACTGATGGTTGGGCTTTTTTTTTGGGGGGGGGGTCTATTAAACACAATAACTGGGTCGCCTGTGTTATTCGGTTGAGTGTCTGACTCTTGATTTCGGCCCAGGTCACGATCTCAGGGTCATGGGATCGAGCCCTGTGCTGAGCATGGAGCACCACAGCTATTTCAGTTTGACAAAGGAAATTATAGAATAACATAGGACTGAAAGATACTGAATAAGTGGTTTACCACCTAAATGGCTTTTTATGTTGATTCATTCCTTTTTGGGAAGAAAGAGCCTTAGAGACTTAGGACTACTTTAGATTCAATATATTTTCCTCTTTAAAAATTATAAAAGTAGGGCACCTGGTGGCTCAATTAGTTAAGCGTCCAACTCTTGACTGTGGCTTAGGTCATGATCTCGTAGTTTAGTTCATGAGATCGAGCCCCATGTTGGGGCTTGGAACTTTTCTTTCCTCTCTCTGTGCCCCCCCCCCACCCCCCGCCGACCCGTTCACATGCACACATGTTTTCTCTCTCAAAATAAATAAACTTTAAAAATTTTACAGGTAACACATGAATTTTACTTTTGGTGAAACAATAAAACATTGAAAAAAAGACTTAGGCTTGCTTTGATTATTATCTCAAAACCACTGTCCTTTACTATCTTTTTTTGTGTGTGTTTCTCATGGTTACACATGATTGGAGGCTTGAAAATTCTATTTCCTCACTGGTCCTGAGCTCAGTTGAGGAGCCCTGCAAAGCAGTAACTTCAATGGTAGTAGCTTCAAGTTAGGTCACTAAATGTTTTAAGAGAGCACTTTTTTGTAGTTACAGATCTGACATTTTTGATTTATGAAAATGACAGTTTTGTAAAATACAACTTCACTTCCATCATATCTTCAAAAGATTATGGTGTCATCCACAATATTATCCTTAATAGATTAATTTTTCTGGATGGTCGCTTTTATTTCTAATGTCTTCTAGGCAATCCAGAATGTAATAATGCAAAGGCTGACTTCCTCAATTCAACACTGGTCCTGTTTTTAGGAATGCGGTTTATATGAAGTACATATTTTTGAACAAAGTACTTCATCAGAGTGGGAATTTTAATAGGTGAGAGAAAAGAACTGAATCATAAATTATTTGAGACCTTATTTGATTCAGTTTCTTCCCCATACTCACCTACCACCCACCTGGATTTTAAAACGAGCACATGTCATCGTTTTGACCTCATTCCTCAGAGTAATTTATTTTAATATTTTACCTATGGCTTTAATGGTGAAAGCATTCAGAACAGGGTGGCATTCTTGGTGATAATTTCTTTTCCTACCTTATTCCCCTCTCTGAAAGAATGCCATAGTTGTCATTGGACTGTGGGGTTATTCCTCTATAACTTGTGTCTTTTCAGCCTATTCCAGAACCAAAAGGAGGTCGTCTTATCCAAGTTGAAGGATATTGGATTTCGGTGGGAGACAAGGAACCTACAATAGATGAGACGTACATTCTTACATCTTCTGTTAAGCTAAACCTGAGAGACATAGTCCGTGTGGTTTCTGCAGGGTATGTGGACCTTTTCTCTTGTTGCTCTGAAGCTTTACCAGGATAGGCATTGATGATAGTTTAGTCTTCCATAGTTTTCAGAGTGCTTCATTGTTGTTTATTGTCTGAGTGTCGCTTTTCTCCTGGCACAAAGCGTTGCTTCTAGTTATACCTTTGGTGGGAGCAATACAAATGCCAATTGTTTTGGCCATCTTAAGGTTGCTTTCCAGTATTAGGCTGATGAGTACTTATCACCCATTATTTAAGTGAGTAACAGCTAATACCATTTACTGTTTCTCATGAGTACTGCAAGAAAGGTTGAGATTGCTTTCCTCTGTATTTTTTGAGGAACCATTTTTACATAGAAATTTCTCAGAACTTAAGAAACATTCCATTAGTGGCGCATAGGTATATAAAGATGTTCTTTTATGCTGATAAATTATGCATTCTTTTTTAACACTGCTTGAATTAATTATAGTTTCTGTCTTTTTTTCTTAAATTACGTTATTGGCTCATCTGTTGAAGAACCTATCCAGTGTTGATTCAGGGAGAGACATCAGTTGGTAAAACAAGCCTGATCCGGTGGCTGGCAGCAGCTACTGGTAACCACTGTGTGCGTATTAACAATCACGAACACACGGATATTCAGGAGTATATTGGTTGTTACACATCTGACTCTTCAGGGAAACTTGTGTTTAAAGAAGGTAGGATTATTATTTCATTCCATGGGTGTGAATATTCATTCTTTTAAACGCATTTCCCCAAGTAATCTTTTTATTCTTTCCAGTTGAGGCACACACACCCTTTGCCGTAATAGCTGGTTTTCCTTTGTTTCTGATTTCCCTGGTTAAAGAATGATGGTGAGGGGTCCACTTTCCTTTGAGCTTCATTGATCTAATCAGCTGTACACAGGACTGCCTCCAAGTTTTGTAGTGTGCAGTCGAACTACTACTTCATTTTCTAGAAACTCAGAAGAATGGGGTGAATGTTGAACAGAGGGGAAGCTGAGAATAGATATGAGAATGTGGTAATTTAAATGAAATTGGACTGTAGGGGGGAAATAAATCGAAAATGTGATATTTGTCAGCCTTAGCTCCCCTTTTGTGTGAAATAAAAAAGGATTGCTTTGATTGAAAATTATGCTTCCTTGATACTCAACATCACAAATTATTTTGGGGCATGACTAACTGTTGGGAGTAATTTGTTTTGAAATTTAATGTTCTAGTATTTGTTGATTCATACATAACATTTTTTAAAACTTTGGGCTAATTTATATACTAATCCTCAGTGTTTGTTTTTTTAAGGTATTCTTATTGATGCTATGAGAAAGGGCTACTGGATTATTTTAGATGAATTAAATTTGGCCCCTACCGATGTGTTAGAGGCACTGAACAGATTGCTGGATGATAACCGTGAACTGCTCATCACAGAAACGCAAGAAGTTGTTAAAGCTCACCCTCGGTTCATGCTTTTTGCTACCCAGAATCCCCCAGGACTCTATGGAGGTAGAAAGGTGTGTAGCATTTGCCCTGTACACCATTTGTTATCCCATTGAGTAGTAAATGTTCCTTGATAAGACTGAGATGATTTTTTTTTTATTTTACTTCTTTTGAAGGGTTTTTCTTTTTATGGTGAATAGCAGGCCTCCATTTTGGAAACTGGGTGAAAAGGCTCTTTTTATCATGTATTTTTCCTATGTGTTTCCTAGATGCTTTCTAGAGCCTTCAGGAATCGGTTTGTGGAGTTGCATTTTGACGAATTGCCTAGTTCTGAGCTGGAAACAATCTTGCATAAGCGCTGTAGTTTGCCACCCTCCTATTGTAGCAAGTTGGTTAAAGTCATGCTGGACCTTCAGGTATCTCACTTATCACTTAGTTTCAAATGAAATGTGTTGATTAGATTTGGTGATCAAAATTTGAAATTTGATAACCTTCTCTGGTAGACACAGTAGTCCGTCCATTAATTTTTTTTTTCTCATAGAATGAATAGTATCTTTAAAATGCATTCTGTTAATATCCACTTTTTGGTTTTGTAAATCAGTAATACGCTAAAACTTTTCTCATAATTATATATGATAACAGTTTCCTACTTGTGGTTAATGTTGGGACATTTTGTTTAGGTTGTGATTTGGCATTGGCAAACTACAATTTTTGTTTTTTAAATGGACCTGGTCCTTGAATGGACATAACTAAAGATACTTTACTTTTTTTTATGTCTCCGCCTTGTCAACTGTGCAAAGCTACAGTTTTTTGTATCCCATTTTAAGGTGTTAAAAGTGTTCTTTATCAGAATTAATACACTTTTCATTTCTAGAAAGATAATAATTAGCAGTCTTATGATTGTGTTTCCAAATAATGGGAATAACATTTCTGTGTGTTTGCCACCATTTGTATACATAACTTTTTCTATATGGTATAGGAGATGGGATTCCTTTTTTTTTTTTGTTTTTTTTTTTGGTGTTGTGATTTGAAATTCCATTGTTATATTTTTATACGTGAGTTTGAGTATTTATCTTCAAAGGCTTGCTTTCCATTTACTGTTTTAAAAAATTGTAGTGGAATGAATCATTTTTTAAGTTTATTTTGAGAGAGGGGCAAGTGGGGGAGGTGTGGGGGGCAGAGGATCTGAAGTGGGCTCTGTGCTGACAGCAGAGAGCCTGACACAGGCCTCAAACTCACAAGCTGTGAGATCATGACTTGAGCCGAAGTTGGACGCTTAACTGACTGAGCCGCCCAGATGCCCTTGAGTGAATCATTTTTATGGGTGCTTACATTTGCTAAAAATTTTATATAGGTTGTACAGTGTGCTTGCCATCACCCTTTTTCATTTGTTTTGATATTTTAATAGTCCTATCGCAGAAGTTCTTCAGTGTTTGCTGGAAAACAGGGCTTCATCACCCTCCGTGATCTGTTTCGATGGGCTGAAAGATACAGATTAGCTGAACAGACCGAAAAAGAGTATGACTGGTTACAGCATTTAGCCAATGACGGTGCGTTTTCAACTGGATGGTCTCAAACCATTTAGTTATGTCAAATGCCAAACTTGTTAATTAAAATACATTTTCCCCTAATTGTGGTCTATATATACATTTTACTAGGTATTCCAGAAATAGTCTTTCTCCCTCAGGTGTCAACCAAGTGCTTTTGAAAATGGTTCTTTTCTGTAGGCCTCTGTGTTAATATATTTGGATTTCTACAGTTTTCTCTTTGGTTTAGGTGGGTCCATGTAGGAGGCAGATAGGCCTCTGTGTTAACATATTTGGATTTCTACAGTTTTCTCTTTGGTTTGGGTGGCTCCATCTAGGAGGCAGATAGGGGCACAGTGCCCATAAGACTTTAGGCAAGTGGTTGGTGGTGTTTTTGTTGACCATTTATCTATAACTCAGTAACCAGAGATAGCAGTGCTTCTGTCTTATACAGAAAGCTGACGGGTTTGGTCAGGTAATATCAGAGTTTTGAGAGAAAGCAATTATGTCATCTGAGATTCCTGATTGGTCATTTTGGTTTAATCCATGGGAAGAATTTTTATGTTTCTCCATATCCTAGGAAACATTTCAGAATCTTCTGACTTGAAAGGTACTTATGAGTCATTAATAGAGTCATTATAAGGAGAGTAAAACTAATCCTTGAGTTGTATTTTTTTTTCTTTACTGGTAAAGGGTAGGTAGATGGAGGAACACATAGTTTAGAAAACTGAAAAGAAAACTTTTAATCAAAGTGTAACGTACAGTAAAATGAATGCATGCTATTTTTTCATGTATAAGGAAGATATATTTTTTACATAGGTATGTATCCACATGAATCATCATCTAGATCAAGGTTTAGAGTATTTTCCAGTGCCTCAAAAGATTCCTTCATGGCTCTTGCCAGCCTTAACCTCCCTTGGAGGTAACCACTGCTTTGCCATCTATCTATCACCACTGCTTTGATTTTGCCTGTGCTTGGGCTTCAGCTAATGTCAGGCAGTATGTACTCTTTGCTTTATACTCAACCTAATATGAGGTTCATGTGTATCAGGACTTCATTCTTTTTTCTATTATTATTGTAACCCATTGTAGAGATACCATAATACATTCATTCTCTTGCTGATGGACATTTGGGTTATTTCCCCTTTTTAGCTATTATGAATAAAACATCTCTGAACACTCCTCTATATGTCTTTTTGTGCACACATGTTTATTTGTGTTTGGGTCTACCTGGAAGTCATGTTGCTGGAGCACAGGCAACCAAATATGGTTATTTGCAGTAGCTTGTCCCAAATTTCCAGAGTAGTTTCTGTAGAAACCCTTTCCACCTGCAAGCTTCTAAGAGTTCCTGTTGCTCCGTATTCTGAACATCCCTTGGTATTATAACTTGACACTTGATGATTCCTTTTTTTTGTTTCCAGGTTTTATGCTTCTCGCAGGCAGAGTCAGGAAGCAGGAGGAAATTGATGTGATTCAAGAAGTCATTGAAAAACATTTCAAGAAAAAATTGTGTCCTCAATCCCTTTTCTCCAAAGAAAATGTCCTAAAATTACTGAGTGAGTAGGTCAGAATAGCTAGAGAAAATGAATTGAATTGTGCTCTTACTAGAAACTTAGATATTTATTCTGCCTCTTATAGGTAAATTGTCCACTCAGTTATCCTTGTTGGAATCTGAGTTCAGCCACGTCGTGTGGACTGAGGGCCTGCGGAGACTGGCAGTGCTAGTAGGAAGGGCGCTAGACTTTGGTGAACCGGTGCTGCTGGTTGGAGACACTGGGTAAGATCCTCTGCTCTGTGATTGTACCTCGGTGTGATGGATCATCTTGGTTCCATAGGAGTACTTGAGTTACCTCTGAAGGATTATCAGGGATGCAGTCTTTGTTTTTTCTTTTCCTTTTCTCCCTTCCTCTTTTTTTTTTTTTTTTAAGGGCATGTAAAAGATGTATTGTTTACTTTTCCTTCAGACCTTTGTGATAGAAAAAAATTATTTCTTGCATTATTATCACCGGAGCAGCTTTTTTCTTTTTTAATTCTTCTGAATAGTGACATCCATTCTGTAGGTGTATACAGAAGAGCAGACGAGATACCATCTCTCGGAAGTCTGTAATGGTTGGATTTCTTTCTCATCCCTTGGTTGTTGTTAGTAGGCATAGGAAAGGATGAAATTCATGCGGTTTTTTCCTTTCTAGGTGAGAAACATTGTAGGGTGCTGGTGTTTGGGGGAAGGGTACCCTGAGCCCAGGGCTCTGAGGTCATGTGTTGGTCTGCAGTGTCTGCTGCTGCAGGGAGGCCCTCACCAGGGCTTCCCTCTTTTGCTCACTGGGGTGTTTGTGGATGTGTGTTTGGAATTTTTGGTCCTTATTAATCTGGTGTGTATTTCTTAACAGGTGTGGGAAAACTACTATCTGTCAGATGTTTGCAAGCTTGGCAAATCAGAAACTATACTCTGTCAACTGCCACTTACATATGGAGACGTCGGATTTCCTGGGACAGCTGCGACCAGTGAGACAGAAGCCAAAGGACAAGGTTTGTCCAGTAGCAAATGATGATGTGTTCATTCATTTGAAGAAATGTAGTTGGTTCTGTTCATGAGTCAGCTGTGGAATTTGTTTATGGAGAGATTTTTTATTCGAGGTTTGATATGTATGTATCTTTAGATTTTCACTTGTCTACAAGGGGCCTTAATGAGTGTCCTGTTGTGCATGCTTTCTTCTTTATTTTTAGATCCTTAATTTCTGCAGAATGACCCTTCACTCCAGCAGACAGCAGCTAGCTACATGTATATTGTCTTTTAGTGCCACCTGCTCTTTAATTGCACACCCCTCTTTTCCAAATTGTAGGAAGAAATTGATACATCAAGACTTTTTGAGTGGCATGATGGTCCTCTAGTTCTGGCCATGAAGGAGGATGGCTTTTTTCTCTTGGATGAAATCTCACTGGCTGATGACTCTGTTCTGGAAAGACTCAATAGGTATATGTCTCTATAGTTACGAGTCTGTTTCTTGGTTTGGCTCTTTTTTTTGGTTTGTTTTCTTAAATTCCACTTATGAGTGAAATCATATGATATTTGTCTTTCTTTGACTTCCTTAATTTAGCGTTGTACCCTCTGGCTCTATCCATATTGTTGCAAATGGCAAAATTACATTCCTCTTTATGGCTGAATAATATTCCATTGTATATGTATATATACCATATTTTCTCTAACCATTCATCTATCAGCGGATATTTGGACTGCTTCTGTATTTGTTGTAAATAATGCTTGTAAATAATAAACATAACAGAGGTGCGTATAACTTTTTGAAATAGTGTTTTCATATTCTTTGGGTAAATACCCAGTAGTGGAATTACTAAATTATGTGGTACTTATATTTTCAGTTTTTTTTGAGAACCTCCATATTGTTTTACTGGTCTGGTTTTTATAGATATTAATTCTTGTGCACAGTAGTGTTCTCCATAGGTGCATAGTAAATATTTGAAAATAATGATAAGTTAATGTTTATGTTCTTGTTTTTTGTTTTGGATTTAGCACTCATGGTCTTTTAAGGGGCCTAGTTTTTCTGTTTTTCTATAAATAATCAGAAAGATAGCATTGTGGTGTGACGGGGGTAAGGGAAATGAGCCTAAGTTACACATCTTTTTAGGGCAACTTTTATGTGACCATTATCTAAATTCTTCTTTGAAAGAACTATAATCAGAGTTTGAAATGTTATGGCTGTGAGGTCTCGAAATCTCAGACCAGTATGAATTTTGATGTATATCTATTTTTCTTTTTTGAAGTTTAATTTATATACCATAAAATGTACCCATTTTAAATGTATAATTCATAAGTTAGTAAATTTACTGAATTTTGAGACCCCCATGATCCAGTTTTATATTTCTACCATCACAGAAGGATGGATTTATTTCACCCCTTTACAGTATATTTCTGATGCTACCTCCTGCTCCAGGCAACTACTAATTTACTTTCTGGGGAGGGGAGGGAAGACTTGTCTTTTCAGCATATTCGTATAAATGGACTCTTCTCTCACTTTGCATCATTTTGAGGTTCATCTGTGTTGTAACCTATGTTAGTAGTTTGTTCCTTTTTATTCCTAAGAGTATTCCATTGTATAGTTACACCATATTTTTATCCACTCACCACTTGATGGTATTTGTGTTGTTTCTACTTTTATGAATAATGCTACTATGAATATTTGCATGGGATTTTTAAAATGCATTTTTGTACATTTTTAAAACAAATGTCATAATGTGGCATAAGTGGATAAAGGGAAATTTTTTTCTTTTGATCAGAAATATTGTTCCATTACACAGGAATTGGGATAATGAATCATTTAAAAATTCGTGATAGGAAATTACTAACTAAAGTGAAAGCTCAGTAGAGGAGGTAACTTTTTTCCTTTTTAAAAGGACGTTGAAGAACACAAAAAGAAGAATACATAAACTTTTTCTAATCTTAATTCTCTAATTTTTCTGTCTTTTAGTGTCCTTGAAGTGGAAAAGTCCCTGGTATTAGCTGAAAAAGGCAGTGTAGAGGACAAGGATAACGAAGTAGAGCTGTTGACTGCTGGGAAAAAGTTTCGTATCTTAGCAACCATGAACCCTGGGGGCGACTTTGGAAAAAAGGAGGTAAAATTGTGTTCCTGAAGCATAATTTTTTTTTTTCAGTTTTTGATCTCAGCTCACTGGTAGCTGTAAATATAATATGTAAAAATGCATTTGGAATTTTATATTGGTTAAAAATTTAAAACCTAGAAAAATATTTTAGAATTATTACAAAGTTGAGAAAGTCTGACAAAAACATTTCCGTAATTTTAACATCTCACTGTGTGTATATGTCTGAAATTTCATTGTTTCAGTCATTTTGCCCACCCAACCCTTTATATATATTACCATAACAAATTCTCACAAGGACTCTGTATGAAAGTTATTTTCCTACTTTCATGGATGAGAAAAGATGAAACTGAAATTCAAGCTTTTTTTTTTTTTTTAAAGTTTATGTATTTTGAGAGAGAGAGCACCAGCAGGGGAGAGGCAGAGAGAGAGAGAATCCCAAGGAGGCTCCACGCAACACAGAGCTCAACATGGAGCTTGATCTCACTGTCGTGAGATCACAACTTAGCTGATATCAAGAGTCAGACGCTCAGCTGCTGAGCCACCCACTGAAATTTAATCTTTTTAATTTAATCTTAAGCTCTGCTTCTGGAGTCTCCTTTCTTAAACAGGAGTGTGGCTTTGAGTGCTTTTAAAATGACTTGCAGCCAGGAACTCTTCTGGTTTTGCAAGTGGAGCATATCTGTTCGCTCCAGGGATTATGTGGGTTACACTTACACTATTTGTAAAGGAAAGGGTGGAAAGCAGTTCCATCTGTTCAGAGGGTGGTGTTAGGATCCAGCCAGGATCCAATACGCTGAACTCCATAGCTTTCAGGCTTATGACGCCTCTCAGTGGAGAAGTCTGCTTGTGTGTCCATCCTGGTCTGTTAGAATTAGGAAGATGGTAATGCGATGGTAGGTCAGGATGTTGAGAACGAAAGTATTTAAAATTCTTGGTAACTTGGTGGGTACTTCTGAAATGTGAACGTGATGTTTTGGGCCTGATTTTCCTCTGTAGCATAATAAGAAAGATTATTACTGTGCCTCTTGAAATGTTCTTAAGAGAAGAAATAAAGTAAATTACAGTTTCAAACATAATACAAAATACATATTACAAAATACATAATACAAAACCTGGTTCCTGGGGCATGTGGGTGGCTCAGGCAGTTAAGCGTCTGACTTTAGCTTATGATCTCACGATTCGTGAGTTTAAGCCCCACGTTGGGCTCTGTGCTGGCAGCTCAGAGCCTGGAGCCTGCTTTGTTTGGATTCTGTGTCTCCCTCTCTCTCTGCCCCATCACATGCTCGCACTTTGTATGTCTCTCAAAATTAAGTAAACATTAAAAAAATTTAAAAAAATAGTTCTTTGGCAATTGGAAATCATATAGATCTGATTTTGATGTGTGTGTTAAGGTTAGCTTAAGTTAAGTTAGGATAGTTTAAGTTTTTCTTAGAAAAAGATTGCCAACTTTTACCTAAGGGAAAGTTCTTTTTTATTTTTGCACACCTAGCAAGCAGAGCGAGGTGGGATACCGAAGACCAGCAGCACTATTTGTCTAGGATGGCAATAGGGAACACTCACACATTCACTGGGTCTTGATTGAGCTGCTCTTGGTATAGGCATTGCTTCTGGTCCTGCTGCAGTAGGCCAGATAGATGGATGGAGCTTGTCAAGTAAAGGAAAGCAATGATAAACTAATAGTTATGTGCATATATGGCATTGTAAATGCTTATTAATAGGGGAAGGGGAAGAGGAATCCATTTTGAGAGCAAAGGCCATAAGACTGGAAGACCTTACAATTCTTTGTTATACAAGAGGTAAAATACGTACCTCCTTACTAATTTACTGTTCCTCTTTGAGCCACATAGAAGACGTTTTCTCTGACTTCAGATAGCTCTCCTCTATCGCACAGTAACATTTATTTTCTCTAAAGCGTTGGTTACATAACTGAAGGTAAAGGAATGGCCTTTGCTTAGGGGAAAGTATTCAGGTTTGGGAATTATCCACTGGGGCTAGAATTCAACTTATACCATTTACTCTACAAAACCTTGAAGTTCTATATGTAATGAAAGTGATGGGAATATGGTCTTGGAGGGTGTGGTTGAGATTAATGAGATGACATATGGAAGGAACAAGGATAAAGTAGATCTTTAATAAATTGTACCTACTAGTAAAAGTAATAAAAGGAGCATTTGGTATTCATTAGCTAACATTTCTTCAAAGGATTTGTTCTCTAACTTTCCTCATAAGTATCCATTCACATTGAAATTTTTTTTCTTATAGTTGTCTCCTGCCTTAAGAAATAGGTTTACAGAAATATGGTGTCCACAAAGCACAGGTCGTGAAGACTTAATTCAGATTATCAGCCATAATCTTCGTCCAGGATTGTCTCTGGGCAAAATAGATCATAAAGGTGAGTTTTTTAGGTGGTGCAGGTAGTGATGGTGGTTACGAGGTAGAGGGGGTTATATGTTGGGAGTGAGAGGTGTGGTATAGGACGTAAGCAGTATGTGTGTGTGTATATATATATATATATATATATATATATATATGTTGGCGTGGTAAAAGGAGAAGGGAGAGAAATGGGAATAAAATATATGTAAGAAAATATGATATTTGTTATCTTCTACTTAAGTGTTCCTTCTTCATATTCCCTCCTTTACCAAGGTTTTTAAATTCTAGCTTTTTTGTTTCACCTAATGGTTCTCTTATTTAAGGTATATTTATTGGCCAGAGATCAGGAAAATTTGGTTTAAGTTTTAGTCATTACCACCTTCATAAAATGTTTATAGACTCTTATTTTTTATTAAAATTTTTTAAAATGTTTATTTATTTTGAAAGAGAGGGAGAGAAAGAATCCCAAGCAGGCTCTGCACTGTCAGCAAAGAGCCTGACATGGGGCTTGATCCAGTGAATCGTGAGATCATGACATGAGCCAAAATTGAGAGTCAGATGCTTAACCAACTGAGCCACCAGCCTCCGCAGAAATGCTTATATACTTTTAAACTGCATATCTTTGTCATCAACTAATTTATTATTAACTTTATTTAAAATTTTTCATTATAGAAATTTTCAAACATAAGAAAATTGAAAAATAATGTTAAAAGAGCTTCTATATACCTAAAACCTAGATTTATCAATTTTTAAGATATCTAGTAAGGGTCAAAATGTTTTAGTTTCATTTATTTAACCTAGATTGCTTCAGTGTATATATGCATGTATTTTTATAAATGCTTATTTATTTATTTTGAGAGAGAGAGTGTGTGTTGTGGGAGGGGCAGAGAAAGAGGGAGAGAGAGAATTCCAAGCAGGCTCCTCGATGTCAGCAGAAAGCCTGAACCATGAAATCATGACCTGAGCTGAAATCGAGAGTTGGCTGGTTAACCGACTGAGCCACCAAGGTGCACCTACATGCGTGATTTTTTATTGAGGTATAATCAACATGTAACGTAATAGTTTTAGGTACACCACATGATTTGACATTTGTATCTATTGTGAAACGATTGTAGTAATACCAGTTAACGTTTATCATGAGGTACGTGTGTTTGTGTGTGTATCCTACACATTGAAGGGTTAAATTTAGATTTTTAAATTTTTATTTTTTAATGTTTATTTTTGAGAGAGAGAGAGATTGAGAGAGAGAGAGAGAGAGAGTGTGCCAACAGGGGAGGGGCTGAGAGAGAGGGAGACACAAAATCTGAAGCAGGCTCCAGGCTCTGAGATGGGGGGCTCGAACCCATGAGTGGTGAGATCATGACCTGAGCTGATGTCGGGCGCTCAACTGACTGAGACACCCAGGTGCCCCTGAAGGGCTAAATTTAGAATCTAGTTCTGATTTCAAGCCATAATACATAGTTTTTGGATCATTTTCTCTTTTCTTTTTCTTTTCCTTTTTTCTTTTCTTTTTTTTTCTTCTCTTTTATTTCTTTCTTTCTCTTCCGTCCTTCCTTCCTTCCTTCCTTCCTTTCTTCCTTCTCTTCTCTTCTCTTCTCTTTCTTAAAGAATATAAAAGGATATTTGCTTGAGTTCCAGACTCACTTGGAGGACTTGTAGAAATAAAGCTTGCTGGGCCTCACATCTAGAGTCTTTCAGTTGGTCTGGGGGGAGACATGAGAATTTGCCTTTCTAATAAGTTCTCAGTTGATGCCAATAATGTAGGTCCAATGCCCACACTCAGAACTTCTGACTTACCTTGGTTGTGTTCTGTTTGTAATGGTGCATTTGTTATGAGAATTCCGATTAAAGAAGACGACAAATTACTACACAGGCATGGTTTGTCTTCTGCTTCTGTGTTGGGGCTGGATTCCCCTAGGACATAACCTCTTTATCTCCTATGGGCTTCTTACTTTTATAAGTTATTAGGATTATGATGAGAATGGCAGAGAATGCAACTGCAATTACATTGCCACGTTTGCTTCATCACCAGTGGGCTTCATGCTTAACTGAGTGAACAGTTTCTCCACAGGGCAACTGGGGTCTCTAGGACTTAACTCTGAACCTTGCTGCTTGACCTTAAGGAGCTTGTTTACTGTAAGCTTTGTAGGCTACATGGCAGCAGCTTTTTGGGGGAAGCATTAGAGTTCCGGAGGGAGCAAGGAGAGTAAGGGAGAAGTGGCTTGATTTTTATCGTCTGGAAATGGATCGGGTTGGCATAGTATAAAAACATTCTTAAAAACTCTGCAGGGGGTGCCTGGGTGGCTCAAATAGTTGTGTCCAACTCTTGGTTTTGGCTCAGGTCATGATTTCATGGTTTGTGAGTTCCAGCACCAAGTTGGGCTCAGTGCTAACAGTGAGGAGCCTGTTTGGGATTCTCTGTCTCCGTCTCTTTCTACCCCTCCCCTGATCCTACACACTCACACTCTCAAAATAAGTAAACTGTAAAAAAAAAAAAAAAAAAAAAAAAAAAAAAAGATTTAACAAACTGTGCAGTATAGGGGTGCCTGGGTGACTTAGTGGTTAAGCACCCAACTCTTGATTTTGGCCCAGGTCATGATCTCACTGTTCGTGAGGGCGAGCCCCACATCAGGCTCCATGCTGACAGTGCAGAGCCTGCTTGAGATTCTCTCTATTGCTGAATGGTCTACTTTATAATATTATAGCAGTGCTTATTCCTCCTCATCATACTTTCTTTTTTTAAAAAACATTTTTTGGTATTCATACTTATTAGATAAATGTTTAGTTTTGGCTTCCGAAGTTCCATAAAGTGCTTTACTTAATTTAATTGAATTTGCTTTGCTTTTTTTTTTTTTTTTTTGACAGAGCTCTCATGAGTAGCGGAGGGGCAGAGGGAGAGGGAGAAAGAGAATCTTAAGCAGGCTTTATGCCCAGCATAGAGCCCGACATGGGGCTTGAACTCAGAAAACTGTGAGATCATGAGCTAAAATCAAGAGTAGGATACTTAACCAACTGAGCCATTCGGGCACCCCAAATTGACTTTATTTTAATATCTGCATAAGAAGCATTTTGTTTCTGGGGTGCCTGGGTGGCTCAGTTGGTTAAGTGTCCAACTTCAGCTCATGTCATGATCACACGGTTGGTGGGTTCAAGCCCCGCATCGTGTTCTGTGCTGACTGAGCCTGTTTCAGAAACTGTCTCCCTGTCTCTCTTTGCCCCTCTCTAGCTCGCACTTTTCTTTCTCTCCTTCTCAAAAATAAACATTAAAAAAAAAAACATTTTGTTTCCAAATATTTTACAATATGAAATTTTGATAATTAGCATAGTCCTTTAACATTTTTAAATCATGGAACAAAATTTATGAATCCTCTAATTTGCAGAATTCTGAGGGATGCATCAATTTAATAAAACAAAAAACCTGAACTAAATGCCACTGAAAATGTGTCATCCCCATTCCAGTGGATCAGTTTAAAATATAATAAAATTTATGTAAAATCATTGTGTCTTAACTTCAAAATTGTATCTAAACATGAACCAAAGAAATACTTTCTTTGAGCAGTTTTCAGGGCTCCCATCTCAGGCTGTAATTCCCAAGGTGGTTTTTCTTTTTTGGTAGGTATGGATGCTAATCATGAACCCCTTGGGAATGTAATAAAAGCTATGGACCTCCTCTCCTTAGAAAAAGCAGTACTGTACATTCACAAAAATTTGCATATAGTCTTATGAAGCATAGACCTCTTTTAGGCCATTTCTTGCCCCCCGCCATTACAACCCCCCATTTTGGATTGTTTCATTACAACTACTTCCAAACAACTACTTTTTATTTCCTCATGTCTTAGGGGCTGACATAGCTGAGGTGATGCTGGATTTCATTGAATGGCTGACCCACCAGGAATTTGGCCGAAGGTGTGTGGTCAGTATCAGAGATATCCTGTCGTGGGTTAACTTCATGAACACGATGGGGGAGGAAGCTGCTTTGAAACGGCCAGAGACCATCTCCACTGTGACATCTTTTGTCCATGCTGCATGCCTGGTGTACATAGATGGAATAGGTTCAGGTATGTTGTCTGTTAACTGGTGTGGGGACAAGGGGGTTAGGGTAGTAAACGCAGATATCTGAACCTGTGACCCAGATACTTCGTAAAATCACTTAACTCTAGCATTTCCAGGACCCAGAATAGATTTTCTTTTCTTTCTACTTTTTTTGAGAGGTGGTTGATATAAAAAGGCTGAAACTTCGTATTGCTTATAGTCCAGGGACTTGGTAAACGTGAAGTGATTATGAAGAAAAAGAAGACTGTTGGAAATGTCCCTGGCTCCTAAAGGACTGGATAATTCTTTAAAAAAATTTTTTTTTTTTTACATTTTTATTATCAAGAGACAGAGTGAGACAGAGCATGAGCATGGGAGGGGCCGAGAGAGGGGGAGACACAGAATCTGAAGGAGGCTCCAGGCTCTAAGCTGTCACCACAGAGCCTGACGTGGGTTTTGAACTCAAAAACTGAGATCATGACCTGAGTCAAAGTCGGATGCTTAAACGACTGAGCCACCCAGGCACACTGAGGACTGGATAATTCTTAACATGAATGGTCCTTTATAGTGAATGGGCCTGAATCCTTTAGTTTTTTTATTTTTAAGTTTACTATAATTTTTTAAATTTAACTATTTAAGTTCTGTTTTTTCAGCAGTGATGATTATCGATATAAACCAAAATGATCACTAGTACCACATTAGTTACTCCTTCCTCCAGGCTGATTTATCATGGAGTACATGATGCTGCTGATGATCTGTAAATTATTGGGATGTGAGAGGCCAGACCTTTTGCCTTTGGACTGTTTATACTAGCAGTCATATTTTGGGTATACTTTAGCTAAGGTCTGATATCCCCTCGAAACTGCCCAGGAGCTCTTGAGATGTATGTAATTGGGAAACTTGTTGTCATGCTGTTATTTGATGGCCTGATCCTCTCTCTTTTAGGGGTAACTTCCTCAGGGTTTGGTACAGCCCTCTTGGCTCGCAAAGAATGTCTGAAATTCCTAATCAAGAAACTTTCCAAAATAGTGCCACTTACAGAGTGTCAGAAAAATGAATTGAAGATTTATGACAGACTCAAGGCCAAAGAATTTACTGGAATAGATAACCTTTGGGGAATTCATCCATTTTTTATACCAAGGGGTAAGAATAATTTTAAAGAAATGAAGGTTGTTTTCTCGTAGATCATAGGTGCTTGACTTTCATTGCAACTTTTAGTGTATCCTACTTCTGATTATTTTTAAACTAGTTATCTGAATTAGAATCTGACTTGGCATAACCAACCATAATTGCATGAATATTAAAAATACATAACTTGCATCTAAAAATAGGGAAAAGTATAGTCTTTATGAATAAAATGTCTTGTGAAATGTTATTTATTTTTTATTTGGTGGTTAAAACAAGAGCTTTCCTATAGTGATGATTCAGCCCAGGACATATCAACTATAGACCCTCATCACTGCTTATGAAAACAGTTTTGTAAATCATTGAGGAATTGGGTCACTCATCTTCCTGTCCCTGGCACCTGACATGTAGCCTAGCAATCCTGGGTATTCAGAAAATGTCTGTTGATTGAGTGAATGGATGAATGAATGAATGATTAAGATGTTGCTTGTCTAGCAGGGTCATCTGTTTATTGTCCCTTCCTCCTACCCTACAACAATAATTGTTGAGTGTCTGAAATGCATAGAGGTAGAGTGGCAGTTACTGGGGTTTCATTGGTGAACAAAACCAGCCCAGGTATCTGGCCGAATGCAATATTGCTCTTTTCTCTCTCTCTCTTCAGTACTACTCTTCAACCCTGAGGGTGCATCAGTAATCTAAGTTCTCTAACTCACTGTAATAGTATTTAGTTTTCTCATGTAGGAGCTGTATGTTAGTGGCCTGGGACTGGAGTGGTCCTTGCTTCTGCTTCCGTAGCTGAGGTGTAGTAGATGTGTTCCTAGCCCTCCAAACTGCTATATGAAAAGTTTCTTCCAGGAGACGTAGTAGCACAGATGTTAAGCCCTATAGAACTATTATTAGTCTGCATTATAGCTACATCTACATTATGTTAATGTAGTTAAAGATGCATCCTGAATTGTCTCGGTGACCTAAAAACGTTGGATGAAATTACTTATATGGAACCATGTGGCCTATACACCTAGCATACACTTGATTTTTTGGAAGATACCTATTTACAAAGGTAAATTGTGCAAGTACTTGTAGTAATTCCAGGTGTACGTTATGAAAGGAAAAGTATGCTTGCAGTTAGAGCTATGTATGTATGTATAGACCTAAATATATGCATCGGTATAAGAGCCGGAAAGATCTGAGTAGTAGGCACAGTTGAAGAATGTGTGGTGTGCTGCTGGCTATTGTATTAAAGCATTTTATGGATCTAAAAGTGGGTAAATGTTGAAATAGGGTTGAGCATTTTCACCACACATGGTATTTCACTGACTGAAAGTCTATTTGGTGGTTCTTAAAATCTTGGCTCGACATGTATATATGATTGTTGATGTTCATCTTCTATGTGGCTTTTCTTTTCTCTACTTAAGGACCTGTCCTTCACAGGAATAATATTGCTGACTATGCACTCAGTGCAGGCACCACAGCTATGAATGCCCAGAGGCTCTTAAGAGCTACAAAATTGAACAAACCCATTCTTCTGGAGGGCTCCCCTGGTGTGGGCAAGACGAGTTTGGTGGCAGCATTAGCAAAGACTTCAGGCAACATCCTTGTTCGAATCAACTTGTCAGAACAGACGGTAAGCTTAGTCATTCTACAGCTGATGATGAGTGTAGGGAGTAACATGTGTATCTGTTTATAAAGTTTCTTATTCAGAAATAGGTAGGACATTTTCAGTACCTCAGATATTTCATGGTGGTAAAGACCACACCAACATGACCTTCCAAACCAAGTCTCCTTTTAGATTCATTAATAGGTGGTATCTGTAATCTTGTTCCCTTCTAGATGCTTTATTCTAATTGTCTTTTGATAGTTAACCCAATTCAGTATTTATTATAACCTCCTTTATTTTAGTCATTTCTAAAAAGGAAAAATTAATAGAAATGGCCTTTAAACAGTCTTAGGAAATTATGGAGAAGAGGTGACAAATAGAGGTGACAAAGGAGACTGCCTGGATGTTGTTATTGGTCTTCATTTTGTTTTTTGTCTTTAAAGCTCACCAATTAAATTCCAAGTATAGCCACAATTGAGAGCTACTGATCTAGAGCTCCTGCTCCAATCGATTGATACTTGCCCTGTTGTGACAAGGAGGTTCTTGAGGGGCATGTTTGGGCTTCTGGTACAGAGTGCTAGGTTGATTAGCTCTGTCATGGGTATAAAAAAGAAAGGTAGCATAAGGCTCAAGAATTTATCAGGTTAGATTTAGGGTCTTTGGGATCTAGTAAATTTTTTAATGTTTTCCTCCTTTCTTTCCTCCTTAAAGGATATCACAGACCTGTTTGGAGCAGATCTACCTGTTGAAGGTGGCAGGGGAGGAGAGTTTGCCTGGCGGGATGGCCCCTTGCTGGCGGCTCTGAAGGCAGGCCATTGGGTTGTGTTGGATGAGGTGAGAGGTCTGTTGTTCTAAAGATTGGAGTCACAGTGGGAAGAGCAGTCGTACTTTTCATATTGCTGGCGCATATTGCAGTGGATGATTGTGCTATTTTGCTAGTAAAGAAAAATTCTCTAATGAAGAAAAATCCTTCATGGTCTCTTTTGAGAAAAGTCACTTGTCACGAAGCACATATAGAAGCCCCTACGTATACAAGCTACAAACCCTGGCTTTTGTAAGCCTCCTTCTAGAGAAAAACTATCTCTTAAGTTGACTTTTTTTATTTTTTTGGTAATGTTTATTTATTTATTTTTGAAACTGAAAGCGAGCAAGTGGGGAAGGGAGAGAGAAAGAAGGAGACAGAGAATTGAAAGCAGGCTCAGAGCTGTCAGTACAGAGCCCAACTCAGGGCTCAAAGTTACGAACCATGAGATCATGACTTGAGCGAAAGCTGGACCCTTAACCGACTGAGCCACCCAGGTACCCCTGTCTCTTAAGTTATCTTAAGAGACATACAAAAAAATGGTGAGAAAATGGTCAGTGGTACCTGTACATACTGGATAAATTAATGACTAGAATTATGGAGCCCCTCATGATACCTGTGATAAATGCTGAATCTTAGTGACCAACAGGCAGATGGAGATACAGAGAAGTGATGCACAAAAATAAAAAATTTAAGGCTGTGGGAGGTCACAAGATTCAGACCCTTTGGATCTGAAGTTGGAGGGCAAACTGTGGGGTTTATTTTCACGTGAGCTGCTTACTATGGAGGAGATGTTAAGGAGAGGGAGGTGTCTTGTGGACCACTTCCCCACCTCTATTTTTAGAAAAAAGATATCTGATAGTATTAAATTCTTTAACCAGAAAAGAAAAAAATGCCCAGCTTTAAAGCTTAAGGCTTCAGACCATTCTTCTTCTGGGTGGAAATGCATCTAGGTCCCCAAGGCATTCTTCACTGCAGTCACATTTAAGAGCAGCTTTTGGAACAGGACCTGTTTGGGAATAGTCAGTAGAATTTGTGCTTTTGAGTGCTTATAACATGACACTTGAAACTCTGGTAGAATATAGTCTGGGTGTTTTTTGGTCCGTTGGCATTTTATTGATGTTACATTATCGTAGTTGAATTTGTCCACGTTACCTAAAAACTATCACACTTCGTGAAGTCCCTGGGCTCTGAACTCAAGCATCTGAACACCTTCATTCAGCTCCTTTCATTTTTGGCACAGAAACTCCTTGTATTTGTTCTTGTTCACAAAACTGTTTGTGAAAGTTAGCTATGTCGATCTACTTAATGTGGTTCATATCATGATTTTGAAGCCCATTTGGAGATTTCATTCAGTATTTGACCTGGGAAAGATACTTAAGTGTATAGAGAGCTGTCTTCATTTTTAAAGATCTCACAGTACAAAAGCGAGATCTGTGTGTTGGCATGTTTTTTTTTGTTAGCTGTGATTTACAGTGTGGGTCCATATAGGTGAAAACAATGGATGCAGTATAATTTTAGAAAAGATTTTAACTGCTTTTTAAAAAATTCAGTCGGATTATTTATTCAGGTTACTTAGGTTACTGATAATTTATATACTCCAGATGTCTCTACCACATATATATGAAATAATAAGATGAACATACTTGGCTTCCTCCTCCTGAAGATAACACTGTTCTACTTTGTGCATATTATTCCTTTGCTTTTTGTTACAGTTATACAGTGTATGTAATAAACGTGCACTTTCTTCAAATAGCTCAACCTGGCTTCTCAGTCTGTACTGGAAGGACTCAATGCTTGTTTTGACCACCGAGGAGAAATTTATGTTCCTGAGTTAGGAATGAGCTTTCAAGTACAACATGAAAAGACGAAGATTTTTGGCTGTCAAAATCCTTTTAGACAAGGAGGTGGGAGAAAGGGCTTGCCAAGGTCTTTCCTTAACAGATTCACTCAGGTAAGATTTGTTGTTGCCATGGACGCCAAAGGTGGGGTGTTGAGGGTGATAAGACTGCTGGCACGTAGCTATTAGGATGCTCATTATAAGAATGAGAGAGCATTGGTTTAATGATGTTTCTCAATTCCATGTCTTTATATGGAAAATACTAATGCGACTAGTTCCCATCATCACTTCCCTCCTGGTGTGAGTCCCTTTTTTTTAATCCTGGAGGACCTGGTGTGTTATCAGTTAGTGGAGAGTAAGGTCATCATTCCTCTAGGATTTCTATTACTGTGGTTAGGTAAAGACCAGTATTTAACCTTTCTAGGTGTCTACATGATATATTAAAACATTGAAATTAAAAAAAAAATCTTTTTAACGTTTATTTTTGAGAGACAGAGCACGAGCTGGGGAGAGACAGAAAGAGAGGGAGACACAGAATCCAAAGCAGGCTCTAGGCTCTGAACTGTCAGCACAGGGCCTAATACGGGGCTCAACCCACAAGCCATGAAGTCATGACCCGAGCCAAAGTCAGAAACTTAACTGACTGAGCCACCCAGGCACCCAAAACATTGAATTTTTTTATTATGAAATTAAGGCATTGTAGTTAAAGGGAAAAAGGAAACTACCATGAAAAATAAAATCCAGTATTCGGCATACAGGGGTCAATCATTATTAATGTTTGGTGTCTTTTCTTACTGCCTTTATTCTCATTTACAGAGGTAGGAGTTGTGTGTACATATGCTTACTTGTTTTAACATTTACTTGTGAAATTTTGACTAGTCTAGAGCTTTGGAAATGGCTATAGATGTTAGCTTTCTTTAATGTCCTTTTCTGTTGACAATTAAAACTTTCTTATCTTTTCAGAATAACATGTCATCAAAATTTTCAAATATATTGAAAAGTTGAAGCGATTCTGAAGTAACTGCTCATCTGCCCTACCATATAGAGTTTTGAGGGCATTTTTACATAATGATAGGAAATTTTAAAAAAACCAAATACAGTTAAAAATATACTTTAAAAAGTTTCTGTTACCTTTTTTCTTTAATTCAGGAGAGTGGAGCTACACCACCACCAACACCTCTGTATAAAATGTTTGAAATATTTTATGTGATTCTATATCCTAAAAATGCCAGAAAAGAGATTTCTGTAACTGAATTTTTATATATAACTAAACTGAGGTTTGATACTTTGGTATTAAATAAAAACTTTGCATCATAAGTGGTAGTTATTCTGGTGTTTGGTGAAGAGACGCTATAGCTTTTCTTCATGTTATTTTTGGATTCTATAGGTCTTTGTGGATCCCCTTACAGTAATTGACATGGAATTCATTGCCAGTACTCTGTTTCCAGCCATTGACAAAAATATTATTAAGAAGATGGTTGCTTTCAACAACCAAGTAAGTACCTATTTGTATTAATTGTTCTTTGTTCTGATGGCTGTAATTGAACTATCTTTATTTCATCATGGGACACTATCACATTTACCAGTCTTTCTAACATAAATCATATTGAATTGCTCCAGTTTCTAGTGGAATAAACTGCTCATTGAGGATTATAGTAAGTCATATCTATTGTGTATATCAAGTGAATGCTTACAGAGTATTTCTGGTTTAGCTGTCTGGGTTGGGCGAAGGAGACATTCGTATCAAATCTGCTAATTCCTATTTTCAGATTATGCACGCATTTGTTGTACATCAATAGTACTTAATACAGTGCCTACCAGTGGGACATATTTCCCAGTAATAGTGTTTTCTTTTTAGATTGATCACGAAGTGACTGTTGAAAAGAAATGGGGGCAAAAAGGAGGACCCTGGGAATTCAACCTTCGGGACCTTTTCCGCTGGTGTCAGTTGATGCTAGTTGACCAGTCCCCCGGGTGTTATGATCCTGGTCAGCATGTGTTTTTGGTCTATGGTGAAAGAATGAGAACCAAGGAAGACAAGGAAAAGGTGAGTTTCACACTTGTTTTTTGTGTTTCTTTACATCTAAAAGTTGATTTCTTCCTGAGGGAGAGAAAGGGCATACTCACTAATAACATTCAACATGGTAAAGCTGCTTAGAATTAATAAATTAATTTTTAAAATAAATTTTTAAAATGTTTATTTTTGAGAGAGAGAGACTGATAGAGCATGAGCGGGGGAGGGACAGAGAGCAAGGGAGACACAGAATCTGAAGCAGGCTCCAGGCTCTCAGATGTCACCACAGAGCCCAACGCGGGGCTTGAACCCATGAACCATGAGATCATGACGTGAGCCGAGGTTGGATGCTTAACCGACTGAGCCACCCAGGTGCCCCTAATTAGTTAATGTTTTTAAATGTTTATTTTTGAGAGAGAGAGAGAGAGAGAGACAGCGTGCAAGCAAGGGAAGAGGTAGAGAGGGAGACACAGATCCGAAGCAGACTCCAGGCTCTGATCTGTCAGCACAGAGCCCAACATGGGGCTCGAACTCACAAACCATGAGATCATGACCTGGGCCGAAGTCAGCTGCATAACCACTGAGCCACTCAGGCTCCCCAAAGCTGCTTAGAATTTAAAAGTTATGGAAAGAGAATAAACGTTCACTGACTTCAAAGTCTCAGAGTGCACCTTTCTAGGTGTCTGTGTGATGTATGAGTTTACTTTTGAGTACACAATTTGCTTATCCATCTGAATTCCAAATACTGCAAACCTTTTTAAAGCAGTAGTGCCCCCCAGTAATAAAGAACTATGTCTTCAGCATCTTTCTAGGCATAAAGGAGAGAAATAGGAGGAGATAGGTGATATTCAGTAGAGAAGGAGGGTTTTCTGTTTTTAAATAAACTTTGAATTACAAAGTATCTAGAAAGTATAATTAGTTCTATAAGAGGATATTCTGTATTCAAACAGCAATAAAAATATCTCTTTGTAAATAGAAAATAACACTAGAATTCCTAGCCTAATAAACTAATAATGTGTTCATTTTGCCTTGTGGTATTTAAAGTCCAATCTCACAGAATACTCACAGTATCTGCAGGTAGAAGGCACAATCATGACCTCTGAACAGTGCGGATCCAATGCTCATAGTCACAGGTATCACCTATAGTAAATGGTAGAGCCAGCACTTCTACATTGCAGTTGTAGCTAAATATTAACTCATTCATTATGTGCAAGTGGCTTTTGGTAAGTATATTAAAACAAAATATTCACCTAGTGTTTTTTTTATTTTTTACAACTCTATTATATATAATTCATATACCATTAGCTGATAATTTATTTTCTTCATTCACTTACTAAATTATAGTGTACTTATTATGGCCGGACACTGGCCAGTTGTTGGATAATTGATGTTAGTCAGATGGTATGTTACTGTAGAGTGTGGAACCTTTCTATCACATATTCTCTAATTCAGTTATTGTAATTCACACACCAAGAAAAGTAAAAAATAGTAATAGGAGAAAGACTTGTAAAAGCTGGAAGAGTTTGAATAAATTGAGTCTGACTTCATAAAACTAAACCAACTACATTTTGAAAGCATTTGTAATTTTAATTTTGGTAGACTGTCAGGAGGATGAGATTATATTCTGCCTCGGAGGGAAATATAAGGTCAGAAATCACCTGGACCCAGGAATATGTGACAGGAGCACTCAATTTCCTATGTTACTTTTGACTGCTAGTCAGTATTTGGTACTGATAATGATTTTAACTTTACTGTTTTTTCCTAATGTTTCTCAGACTCTTATTAATTTTTTTAGTTGAGGTATATTGACATATAACATATTAGTTTTAGGTGTACAACACAATGATTCAATATTTGTGTGCATTGTGAAATGATCACTACAGTAAGGCTAGTTAACATCTGTCACCTTATGAAGCTACAAAAGACTTCATTTATTCATTCATTCATTCATTTATTATTTATTGATATTTTTGAGAGTATGCATGCATGTGCTTTAGCAAGGGAAGGGCAGAGGGGGAAGGAGAGAAAGAATCTTAAGAAAGCTTCAAGCCCAGTGCTGAGCCCAAATATGAGATCATGACCTGAGCCAAACTCAAGAGTTGGACACTTAACTGAGCCACCCAGGCACCCCAAGACTTTTCTCTTTTAATGACAACTTTTTAAATCTGTTTCCTTAGCAGTTTTCAAATACATAATATCGTATTATTATTTAAAAAAAATTTTTAGCTGTTTATTTTTTATTTTTTTTTTTTAAAGTTTGTTTATTTATTTTTGAGAGCGAGAGAGAGCAGGGGAGAGGCAGAGAGAGAGCAAGAGAGAAAATCCCAAGCAGGCTCCATGTAGTCAGCGCAAAGCCTGATGCAGGGCTTGAACCCACTAACCGTGATTTTGAGCCAAAATCAAGAGTCAGATGTTTAACTGATCCAGTGACGTGCCCCTATGTTTATTTATTTTTGAGAGAGACAGACAGAATATGAGTCGGGGGGGAGGGGGTGTGCAGAGAGAGAGGGAGACACAAAATCTGAAGTAGGCTCAAGGCTCTGAGCTTTCATCACAGAAACCGACGTGGAGCTCGAACTCATGTGCAGTGAGATCATGACCTGAGCTGAAGTAGGATGCTTAACCAACTAAGCTACACAGGCACCCCACGTAATAAAGTATTATATTAATTATAGTCACTACAGTGTACATTCTATTTGTAGGACTTATTTTATAATACTTGTTATTTTTCTGACTTTAGTCCAATGTATGATGATTAATATGAGTATTGCTGCTTTGTTAGAAGCATGCAGCTTTGTATACATATTTTGGGTGGCTGGATTTTTTCCTGCTGCCCTGGGCTAAGTTAGTGTATTTTACACACCCCTATCTTTCCTTTCTGCCTCAAATCCTCTTAAGAAGAAACCCAGCAAAGAAGTAAGGTTAATGGCAAGTTTTCTAATCATATTTCTGGTAAGAGAGGGATAAATGAATGTAAATAATCAGAGGAATAACTTTGATTGTCATTCTATGTAAATTTTATAAACCTAAAATGGTGTTTTGGGGTGACACTGGCTTCCAAGATTTTTTTTAAAATGTTTATTTTTGAGAGCGAGAGAGACAGAGTGTGAGCAGGGTAGAGTCAGAGAGAGAGACACACACACAGAATCTGAAGCAGTCTCTAGGCTCTGAGCTGTCAGCACAGAGCCTGTTGTGGGACACGAACCCACAAATGGTGAGATCATGACCTGAGCTGAAGTTGGACGCTTAACTGACTGAGCCACCAGATGCCCCATCACCTCAAGATTTAAAATCAATTACCATGAACAAATCCTGTAACTGTCATGAATCCCATTATCCATATCTATAAAGCAGAAACAGTACTTATTTTGCAAGGGCATAAGGATCAGAAATAATCTGTTGAAAGCACCTACTATAATGTTTAGCACATTAGTAGATGCTTAAGAAATGGTCATTGTTCTTGATAATCTTCAGACTATTCTACTTTTTTTTAGGTGGTATCTTGAATGATGAAAGCAGATTCATTTTTCATGTGTAGATTTGCCATAGTATCCATGGCTTTAGTTTATGGTACATTTTCACTGGAATCCCAAATAGTTTGAGGTTAGGTGACTATTCTTTGCTTGAGTTCCAGTTTGCTTTCATTTCAAGATTTAAATAAATGTAATCTATCCTTTTTATAAGAGAAAACTCAAAAGGATAAGCAAATTGTGACTAGTGTTCACTCAGTGTTAGGACCTCTGTTGCTGTTCATGTTTTCTAGAAGGTTTGGCTCAGAATTTAGTGGAATCATTTGTGTTTTGATTGTATTATCATCTTCATGTAGGTCATTGCTGTATTCAAGGATGTGTTTAGTTCAAATTCCAGCCCATACATGGGAACCAGACTATTTCACATTACTCCCTATGATGTTCAGGTGAGGCAAGTAGGATAATCCTCTATTCTTTTATAATTTTCTATGATTTCCTCTGCTCCCACTACTAGGCACACTTATGAGATCTCACTGGCATGTCTTTTTCAGCTGGGCTACTCAGTCCTCTCCCGTGGCAGTTACATTCCTCTCCTGTCTCGCCGTCCCCTGTCACTCCTGCACCAATCATTACAATCTCTGGAGTCAGTTATGAAGTGTGTGCAGATGAGCTGGATGGTCATCCTTGTGGGGCCAGCCTCTGTGGGCAAGACCAGCCTGGTGCAGCTCCTGGCACACCTTACTGGTCACACATTAAAGATCATGGCTATGAACAGTGCAATGGACACTACAGAGCTTCTAGGTGGATTTGAGCAGGTAAATGGTCTGTCTTCACATTTTCTGGCAAAACATCTATAATGCTATTGTCTGACTGATATTCTTTTGTGTTGGTGAGTACAAATAAGAGTATTCTCTTTTTAAGTAGTATCTATACCCAATGTGGGACTCGAATTCGTGACCTCAAGATCCAGAGTCACATGCTCTACCAATACAGCCAGCCAAGCATCCCCGTCCCCAACCCCTGCCCACTGTTTTTTTTAATTTAAAGGAGTATTTATTTGACTCTGGCCAGTGGCTATGATGAGTTTTTGTGCTCTGGAAATTTCAGGTTGATCTTATACGGCCATGGAGGCAGCTGCTAGAAAAGGTGGAGGGCACTGTAAGGGCACTGTTAAGAGACAGCCTTCTTATCAGTGCTGATGATGCAGAAGTAGTGCTGCGAGCCTGGAGTCATTTCCTTCTGACTTACAAGCCCAAGTGTCTTGGAGATGGGGGTAAAGGTATCACGATGGAGATTGTCAACAAGCTGGAAGCAGTATTATTGCTTATGCAGCGACTCAACAATAAAATTAACTCCTACTCCAAGGCAGGTATGTGTGTTTGGATGTGTATCAGATACATAGTATTGTCCATATTCTGTCTGTATATAGGTAGTAATATATTTGTAATGTGATGTCTGTAATTTTTTATTAATAATATTAACAAAACTGAAACTCTTTTAGAAAGTAGCATGAAGCTGATGTAAAATAATTCAGAATTGATGATCCTAAACAAAGCAAAAACAACAAAGAAATTGCTTAGTGAGTTTGATGGTTCATATTGTATGTAATCACCTATTATAATGGTAAATCATTTGTATCTGAAGCTGGTTGTAGTTTTCTTGACTTTTTTTTAAACTAAGAAATTGAGAATTTTAATTATTTTTAATGTTTTTATTTTTGAGAGAGAGAGAGACAGAGCGAGTAGGGGAGGGCAAAGGGAGAGGGAGACACAGAATCCCAAGCAGGCTCCAGGCTCTGAGCTGTGAGCACAAAGCCCGATGCAGGGCTCAACCAACTGAGCCACCCAGGCACCCCTGAGAAATTTTATTTTATTTTTTAAAGTTTATTTATTTATTTTGAAAGAGAGAGTGGATGTGCACATTCACACATACTTGAGCCTGTCATGGGGAGGGGCAGAGAGAGGAGGAGAGAGGGAATCCCAAGCAGGCGCCTCAATGTCAGCATGGAGTCTGATGTGGGGCTTGATCTCATGACTCTGGGCTCATAACCTGAGCCGAAATCAAGAGTTGGATGCTTAACTGACTTGATCCACCCAGGGAACCCAAGAAGTTGAGCATTTTAAATGGGAGAATACAAGTCCAGATGATCATTAGGATGTGGTTATTAATTCTGTATAGAAAGTGGAAGAAATTCTGCAGATGACATGGAAACTGCTCTCATTTTTGTGGTGTAATTTTCTGGGTGGTCATGAGCATATGCCCTTAGAGAAGATTAAAGGCTCATAGGTTGTGTCTGTCACTATGATTGTTATCTGTTATTTCCAAAGCCTTTTTGTAACTGGTTACAAAGTGATTCCTTAGGGATAAAGAAATGAGACTCCTTTGTTCTAGCTCTATAAACAATTGTATCAAATAGTTTACTTTCTTAGGCTAGACCAGAAAGTGATTTTATTGTTTGATTTGTCATTTCCGAATTCAAGCCCATCATTTGGATTTGAAATTCTGTACTCATTCACACAAATTAATTGTTAGAGATATTTAATGGAGTTATACATTACTTTATATATATTTTAAAGACGGGTATTGTAAAACTCACCATTGCAATATGAATTCCTACTGGGAGGTAGCTCCTATAGTAAATATTTACTTTTAAAACCTCACAACACCACTGCATTACAAGGAAAGATTATCCTCATTCTGTGCTTGCAGAATGGATGCTCATAGAGGTTAAGTAATGTGCTCAATGTCTTAAAGTTACAAAATGATTAAACTAGGCTTTGGATCTAATCCTCTAATTTTAAAGCCTTGAAACTAGTGCTTCTATATATCTTTCAGCTAACGTTTAAATGCTTATTTATTTAGGGGCGCTTGGGTAGCTCAGTTGGTTGAGCATCCGACTTCGGCTCAGGTTATGTTCTCACACTTCCGTGAGTTCAAGCCCCACGTTGGGCTCTGTGCTGACAGCTAGCTCAGAGTCTGGAGCCTGTCTTCAGATTCTGTGTCTTCCTCTTTCTCTGACCCTCCCCTGCTTGTGCTGTGTCTCTCTGTCTCTCAAATATTAAAAAAATCAAAAACAAAAAAATAAAATATTTATTTTATTATTTAATGTTTATTTTTGAGAGAGAGACGAAGAATGCATGTGGGGAGGGAAGAGAAAGAAGTGGACAGAAGATCTGAAGCAGGCTCTGTGCTGACAGCAGAGCGCCTGACTCGGGGCTCGAACCCACTGAGCCAAATTTGGATGCTTAACTTACGGAGCCACCCAGGTGCCTCTAAAATTTAAATATTTAGAGTACGTGCTCACAGCTCATTCTAAATACTGCTTTTTATTTAGGATTCACTTTCATACTGAGTCATTTCTTAGGGGTATTAATAGAGTGAGGAAAGGTGAGTCTAAAACAGGTTTTCTATTCTTTTATTTTTGGTTAGACATATTCTTTCTACTATATCTTTTAACATTAGTATGAAGGTGTATGACTGTTAAATATATTCTAGTTCTCTTGTGTTCACAATTTATCTTAAATGCTTGTGCTGTTTTATAATAGCTCTCTTAACATCTTTGTTTGCTAATTTCATCATCTATGATCTCTGGGGCTGTTCTATTGAGTTTTTTCTCCTGGTTATGAGTCTTGTTTTCATTGTCAAGTAATTTTGATTGGATACTGTAAATTTTGAATTAATGCTTATTGCTACATTTTTGTCAGTTGCTCCTTGAATAACATGGGTTTGAGTTGCATGGGTCCACTTACATGTAGATTTTTTTCCAGTAAGTACATGTACAGTACTGTAAATGTATTTTCCATACAATTGTTTTTAGCTTATGTTATTGTAAGAATATGGTATATAATATACAATATACATAACATGGTAATTGTTATTTGTAAGGCTTCTGGTCAACAGTATGCTATTAGTAGTTACATTTTTGAGGAGACAAAAGTTATATGCGGATTTTTGACTGCTTGGAGGAGGGGTTGGCACCCCCGTCCCTTGTTGTTCAAGGGTTAACTATGTTTCTTTAAAGACTTTTGGACGGGGCTGCCTGGGTGGCTCAGTCAGTTAAACATCTGACTTTGGCTTAGGTCATGGTCTCATGGTTCATGAGATCAAGCCCTGCATCAGTTTCTGTGCTGAGAGTGCAGAGCTTGCTTCGGATACTCTGTCTCCCTCTCTCTTTCTCTGCCCCTCCCCTGCTATGCTTGCTCGTGCTCTCTCTCTCCTTCTCTGTCTCTCAAAAATAAATAAACATTTAAAAAAATAAAGCACTTTGGACTTTGTGGTAGTCAGTTAAGTTGCTTATGGATTATTTTGATCTTGTATGTTTATTTGATCTATTTAGACTAAAAAAAAGAACCTCAAAACAAACATTTCACCCATTTCTTCCCCCAACTCCCTCAACCTCCAGTCCGTTCTCTGTATCTATAAGCTTGGTCTTTTATCCCACATATAAGAGAGATCATATTGTATTGTCTTGCTCTGATTTATTTCACTTAGCATCATGCCCTTGGAAGTCCATCCATGTTGTCACAGATGGCAAGATTCAATTCTTATCTATGGCTAAATAATATTCCATTGTGTGTGTATATATACACATATATATACGCACACATATACGTATATGTATACATATACACATACATATATACACATATGTATATGTATACATACACTACAATTTCTTTATTCATCTGTGGAAAGACAATTAGGCTGTTTCCATATCTTGGCTATCATAAACAATCCTGCAGTGAACATGGTGGCATGTATCTTTTCAAGTTAGTGGTTTCATTTTCTTAGGATAAATGCTCAGAAGTGGAATTGCTGGATCATATGGTAGTTCCATTTTTAATTTTTTGAGAAGCTTCTATACTGTTTTTCATGGTAGTTCCACAAATTTACATTCTCACCAGTAGTGCACAGGGGTTCCCTTTTCTCCACATGCTTGTGAGCACTTGTTATTTCTTATTGATAATAGCCATTCTAATAGGTGTGAGGTGATAGCCCTTTCTGGTTTTGATTTGTATTTACCTGATAATTAATGATGTTGAGCATCTTTTTGTGTACCTGTTGGCTAAAAGTCTTTGAAGGGGTGCCTAGGTGGCACAGTCGATTAAATGTCTGTTCACACCTCACATGGGGCTCTGTGCTGACATCTCAGAGCCTGGAACCTGCTTCAGATTCTGTGTCTCCTGAGCTCTCTGCCCCTCCCCCATTCGTACTCTGTCTCAAAAATAAACATGAAAATATTTTTTTAAAACTTTTTGAAAAAATGTCTTTTCAGATCCCCTGCCCAGTTGCCATTGAGATGTATGAGTTATTATGTATTTTGGATATTAGCCCCTTATCAGATAAATGACCTGCAGGTATTTTCTCCCATTCAGTAGTAGATTGCCTTTTCATTTTGTCAGTGGTTTCTCTTGCTGTGCTTAAAGTTTTTTAGTTTGATGTAGTCCTACTTGTTTGTTTTTGCTTTTGGTGTCATGTTAAAAAAAAAAAACCATCACCAAGATGTATGTTAAGGAGCTTAACACTTATGTTTTCTTCTAGGAGTTTTGGATTTCAGGTCTTTTATTCAAGGCTTTAATCTATTTCAAATTTTTGTGTGTGGTACAAGACAGTGGTGTAATTTTATTCTTGTGTATGTGGCTGTCCAATTTCCCCAGCAACAATAATTTAAGAGATTGTCCTTTTCTTATTGTGTATTCTTGGTTCCTTTGTTGTAAATTAATTGACCAAACATTTGTGGGTTTATTTCTGGGCTCTCTCTTTTGTTCCATTGATCTGTGTGTCTTTAGGCTCATCTCATGCTGTTTAATTACTTTAGCTTTGTGATATAATTTGAAATAAGGGAGTCTGCTGCCTCCAGCTTTGTTCTTTTTCAAGATTGCTTTGGGTTTTGGGGGTCTTTTGTGTTTCCATACAAATTTTAGCATTATTTGTTCTATTTTGGTTAAATATACCATTGGAATTTTGATAGGGGTTGTATGGAATCTTAATATTGTTTTGATAGTATGGACATTTTAATAACATTTGTCCAGTCTAGGAGCATGAAAGATCTTTCCATTTATTTATATCTTAATCAATTTCTTTCATTAATATCTTACAGTTTTCAACATGCAAATCTTTTACCGCTTTGTTTAAATTATTCCTAGGGGTTTTTTGTTGTTGTTGTTGTTTGATGCAATTGTAAATGTGATTGTTTCAATTTCACTTTCCGATAGTTTATTATTAGTGTATAGAAACAAAATGGATTTTTGTGTATGTATTGATTTAGTGTCCTGCAACTTTACTGAATTGGTTTATTTTCAGGGTTTTTTTTTGTGTGTGTGCTGTCCTAGGGTTTTCTGTATATAGTATTATGTAATGTGCACGGTTTTCTTTTTTCTTTTTCAATTTGGATGCCTCTTATTTTTCTTGCCAAATTGCTCTGCCTGGAATTCCAATGTTTTGTTGAACAGCATGGTGAGAGTGGACATTCTTACCTTGTTCCTGATCTCAGAGGAAAAGCTTTTAGCTTTTCATTTTTGAGTATGGTGGTATCTCTGAGCCTGTCTTATAGAGCTTTTATTAAGTTGAAGCATGTTTTCTCTATATTTAAGAGTTTATCATGAATGGATGTTGAATTTTGTCAAGTGCTTTCTCTGCTTCTGTTGAAGTGATCATACGATTTTTATCCTTCATTTTGCTAATGTGTTGTATCACATTGATTTACAGATGTCAAACCATTCTTGCATCCCGGGAATAAATCCCACTTCTTAGTGCTGTATGTTCCTTTCACAGTATTGTTTAATTCAGTTTGCTGATTATTTTGCTGAGAATTTTTGGATTTATCAGTGATATTAGCCTGTAATTTTCTTTTCTTTTTAAAAAATTTTTTTTAACATTTATTCATTTTTGAGAGACAGAGCATGAGCCGGGAGAGGGGCAGAGAGAGAGGGAGACACAGAATGTGAAGCAGGCTCCAGGCTCTGAGCTGTCAGCACAGAGCCCGACGCGGGCTTGAACTTACAAACCGAACTCACAAACCACGAGATCATGACCTGAGCCAAAATCAGGAGTTGGATGCTTAACTGATTGAGCTACTTAGACACCCCAAAGCTTTGTTGCTTTTGGAAGATAGATGTTCTGAGGGCTTGCCTTTTAGGTATGTGTCTTAGAAGTTGGGATTCTTGATGTAGCATTCAAACCTTTTGCCCCACAAGGAAGAGCTCCAGGTTTTCAGTTCCTTTCCAGTTATGGGTCACTATGCTGGGGTTAGTGTTTATGGGGAGATTACTTCCTAGCCTCTCTTCCCTGCTTCAGTATCTATCTATCTTCCTTCTTTCCTTCCTTCCTTCCTTCCTTCCTTCCTTTCTTCCTTCCTTTCTTTCTTTCTTCCCCATTTGCCTGGTGTGTAGTCATCAGACTTTAGGGGTTCTTTTGGAGGAAATTGTTCCATCGATAGCTGTTGATTCAGTGTGACCATGGGAGAAGGTATTTCAGGATCTTCCTATGTTGCTCTCTTGAATTAGGTCATTTTGATCTTTTCATTCTTTTTAAGGTCATTCCAGAGTAACCTTTACTCTAGGGCTAGATTAGCTCTCTCTTGAGGCATTGCTTGCATGGCATCTCTGCTGAATAGCCTATATACACTGGGGTCTCCTTAATTTGGCTGGTGGGAACTGGAGTAAAACTCAGTTTTGGGTGAGCTCTGAGAATTGTTCCACTCATAGCTCCTCCTCAATTGTCTTTTCCTTGCTAGTGTTCTCACCCTTTTGGAGCTTCAGCTTTCATAGGCACATGCAGATTTTATTTAGCCAAAAACTCCAGAGGCCCCTACCTAGATTTCTTGAGCTCTCCTTCATTTCGAGTACTCTGCCCTTCAGTGTAGTTGGCTTGCCCTCCCTGAGTTCCAGTCTGTGTCCTCAGATCAGTGAGTGAGACCTCTGTGGTACAATGGAGTTCCCTCTCCTTGCTTTGCAATCCAGGAATGCCTTCCAGGCAGAAAGCAGGACAATTATAGGGCTTCCTTCCCTTAGGTATCACAGTGCTCTGCTGTCTATTCTCCAGTGTCTGAAAGCTGTTGTTTATATATTTTGTATAGTTTTTAAATTGTTAACAGTGGAGCTGAAGTCTAAACCTTGTTATTTCCTCATGGCTAGAAGCAGGAGTCCAATACATAATACTTTGTGATACGAACAAGGGTCATGAGGCAATTTCCAATAAAAAAAGAAAAGCAATTGAAATATTTCTAGGGAAATAAAGTACTAGGCAATGGGCGTCTGGGTGGCTCAGTCAGTTGAGCATCTGACTTTGGCTCAGGTCATGATCTCACAGTTCACGAGTTCGAGCCCTGCATCAGGCTCTGTGCTGACAGCTCAGAGCCTGCTTCGGATTTGTGTCTCCCTTGCTCTCTGCGCACCCCCCGCCCCCGCAACCACTCGTGCTGTCTCTAATACCAGTTATTACTATAATCATGTGATATGGTCTTTATAAAAGAAACTTTTGACTTCATGACTTTGATTTCATTGTCCCAACTTAGTGCCCTTTCATTTGGTAAAAATGTACTAATAGATGGGAGGCATTATTCTCCTTGTGCCATTTGAGATATCATGACAAAGATTATTTACGTCTTCTGTCACTCTTGAGTTACCTCTACCTAGTCATTAATTCAGAAAGTCATTAAAAAGTATTTTCTGCCACCAGACCTAAATTTCTTACCTGTTTTATGTAAACAAATTTAAAAAAAATCCCTTCTTATATATACTCTATTATGACACTTCAAAAACTTGGACCAGAAGTTTCCAAAACTTAGGGGTTTTTGTTCATTTTCTTTTTGTTGTCTTTTTATTGTCCCTGTTTGAAATTAAGTGCTGTGGGTGTGAAATTTCAGAGTTTGCCAAACTTGTGGAAGAATTCCGAAATTTTGGGGCGAAGCTTCTGCAGTCCACCAGTGGCCGCAGCCATGGCACATTCGAATGGGTTGACAGCATGTTGGTTCGGGCTCTGAAGTCTGGAGATTGGCTTTTGATGGACAATGTTAACTTTTGCAAGTAAGGACCTTCTGCCTAATCACCAGATTGAAATTTGGGCTATGCTTATCAAAGTAGAACCCCAGTTGGAAACTCTGGTATTTTGAACCTATTGTTTTCTTAACTAGAAATGTATCCTCAGTCATCTTCTGTAGTCTTATCCCTGTGGTGAATAAAGGTAGTTGGTCATTAGACAGCTGCAAGATTTTAGTTCTGTATGATGTTTTGAGGCGAACTGAAGGCTAACAAAATTCAGTTACGTTTCTAATTTTTGAGGTAGACCTTTTTATTTAACATCAAAAATCCTTTTGTTAGGGTCATTCTTGAGTACAGGTTTTTGAAATGGAGGATCTTTTACAGGGCAGACATTTAGAAAATGTGCATCAGTGTATTGCTTTGATTCTAAAGTAAGGAAAAAGTTATTGTAAAACTACCATAGTAGAGAAACTACATTTTTCAGAATGTTTTGAATTGAAACCCAGTTGCCTTTAAATTGATTTGATAATGTTGGGAAGTGGGGAGATGGAAGGGAAAAGAGGAAAGAGTTAAAGACCATAGAACCATTTCCCTTAATTTTATGTATTTATTTAACAATATTTTGGGTATTTACTGTTTATGAATCTCTGAGTAGTGTGCCTCGGAGTGTGAAAAGGGTAGTGGATGGGAGGAGAGAGCACGATTCTGGATGGGAGAGTGGTCCATGCTGAAGGAGTACATGGGTCAGGATCAGTGGGAAGCCTGTGTAAGGAAAGTAGAACATGTGCAGATGTCATTCTGTCACCATTTCATTCGACTTCTCTCTGTGCAGCCCATCAGTGTTGGATCGTTTGAATGCTTTGCTGGAACCTGGAGGTGTTCTCAGTATTAGTGAGAGAGGAATGATAGATGGATCCACTCCCACCATAACACCAAATCCCAATTTCAGGTATTTGTGCCTCTTAAGTTTCTGGTTATGAATCTGACCACCTCAGTAGTGGAGGTGGACATTCAGTAGGACATTCCTGTATGAATATTATACATTCAGTCATAAGTATGTTCACTCATTTATTGATTCAGTTAACAAATATTTATGGAGGCTCTGCTATTTGCCAGACTCTTGGAACATATCAGTAAACAAGAGGGGGCGCCTGAGTGATTCATTTGGTAGAACATGCTACTCTTGATCTGGGGGTCATGAGTTCAATGCCCACGTTGGGCACAAAGCTTACTTTAAAAAATAAAATACTAAAAAAATAAAGAGGTGAGATCTTTCTGGTGGGTTGGTGGTAAAGGGTAGAACCAGAGTCATAAGCCTTTTGCAATAGTTCAAGCAGAAGATAGGATAGCTTAGACTGGGGTAACATTATTTGACTTGCTGGTCAGAAATGTGGTTGAGAAAAAGAGGAAACAAAGATTTTACCTAAGTTTTTGGCCTGATTAATTGGATGAATATGAAAGCCATTTACTGAGAAAGGGAAGACTGGCAAAAGAACAGGGTTGTTTTTTTGTTTTTTGTTTTTTGTTTTTATGTTTGTTTATTTTTGAGAGAGGGAGACAGACAGACAGATAGATTGTGCGTGGGGAAGGAGCAGAGAGAGACCCACAGAATCCAAAGCAGGTTCCAGGCTCTGAGCTGTCAGCACAGAGCCTGACGTGGGGGCTCGAACCCTTTAACCATGTGATCATGACCTGAGCTGAAGTCAGATGCTCAGCTGCCTGAAGCACCCAGGTGCCATGGAGCATGTTTGATGTAGGGAAGGTCAGAAGGGAATTCACTGTTTACTTTTGGAGATGTCAGATGGGTAGGTAGAGATACTGCTACACATTGAATATATGAAGGTAAGTATTTCAAGAGATCACACTGTTCCCTTTGCTGATCTCTGTAGGGGGGTTAGATGATGAATTAGCACTGTTTGATTTGGGAAATACCTGAAAGTAAGAATTTTAACGTTCTTAGATAATATCAAAGGTGCACTGGATAAACACTAGTTTCTAAGGTGAATGGGTTTAGAGAAACTGATTTTGCTGCACTCATGCATTTCGGCACTACAAGGTAGAAGACAGATGAAAATAGCAGACTTTGAGTCAGTGGTACCTCTCTTGATAAGCTCCCTGGAGACGAGCTGCATAGGATCACCCATTGTGGCTGAGCAGCCACGTCATTGGTTGCAACTGGGATTTTAATTTATTTTTCTTGGAATTGCTACATTACCAGACTTTTTCTCTCAATGGATCCTGTACATGGAGAAATATCCCGAGCGATGAGGAATCGTGGACTTGAAATCTACATTTCAGGAGAAGGGGATGGGAATATCCCAGATGACCTGGATATGAAAGTTCTCCTGCACAGTCTTGGGTTGGTGGGGGACAGTGTGTGTGACACCCTCTTGGCTCTACACACGGAGATCCAGAGCACTGTTGTAGGTAAGGTGCTTGACTTCTATGCCTCTGCGGAGTTTTCTTCTTATAGAAATTCATAGGTCGGCGTGCCTGGGGGGCTCAGTTAGGCATCTGACTTTGGTTCAGCCCATGAACTCATGGTTCATGAGTTCGAGCCTTGTGTCGGACTCTGTGCTGACAGCTCAGAGCCTGGAGCCCTCTTTGGATTCTGTGTCTCCCTCTCTCCCCTGCCCCCTGCTCGCACTCTGTTTTTCTCTCTCAAAAGTAAATAAACATTAAAAACAAAAACAATTTTAAAAAATTCATGTGTTACTCAATTTAATTGCTAGTCTAGAAGTTCTTTTTTTTTTAAATATTTATTTTTGAGAAAGAAAGCATGAGTGGGGGAGGGGAAGAGAGAGAGGGGAACAGAAGATATGAAGTGGGCTCTGCGCTGACAGCAGTGAGCCCTATGTGGGGGGTTCACACTCATGAACCGTGAGCCAAAGTTAGGACGTGTTAAGTGACTGAGCCACCCAGCCTCCCCTAGTCTAGAAGTTCTTAAATTTAGTGTACATACAAATAGAAATTACCAGAAAAGTATTTAAAAATGTAGATGTGTTGGTACCCTACTTCCCTCTAAGAGATTGGGTTTAGCAAGTCTGAGTGAAGCACAGAAGTTAGTATATTAAAGAAGCTCCCCAGGTTAATTCTGGTGAATTCATTCAGAGACCCATTCTTTGAGGAATTCTGCTTTAGACATTGATGTGAAGTTAGTCCCTATCTTCAGGATGGTCATTGAATCTTTTGAAGGTAGAATCAAGAGGGAACTTTGAACTATTCAAAACAGCCAGGTGTTTGTTACTTCTTTTAAATGTCCAAATACACAGGAATAAGCAAGAATAATAGCAAAGATAATGATAAAAAATGACAATGCTACTTATTGAGTAACCATTATGTGTTAGATACAATGTCAGTTGCTTTTTTAGTTTTCACATTAGTTCTTCAGGGGATGTTTTCATTTATAGATAGGGCTCAGAGAAGTTGAGTAACTCTTCAAAGCCAAACAGTTAATAATGATAGGTGAGATTTGAAAGTAGTTCTGTTGGATTTTAAAGTGCATGGTCCTTCATGAGGACATGCTCTTTCTGCTACCTTCATTGTGTGTCAACTTTAGATTTAAGGGTATGTGACCAGGCTTTGTCATACTTGGAATTGTTGCTTTCCTGCACTATGCTTCTGACAGCCAGAAAGAGAGGGAGGGAGGCAGGATAGAGAAGGAATACGAATGTTCCTACAAGTCCATTATGTGCTAGTGAGACCCTATATCCACTTAGAAGGCTTTCTGAAATAAGTGCTTGGGTGAATTTGAGTAGAACGAAGCTTGACGTGAAGGTGAATTTATTTGTTTTCATTGGAGATTTTGCAGAATCGATTGCTCATAGATGGCAATATTGTTTTCTTTATAGGTTCTCCAACATCATCTATTTCAACTCTAATTCAGACAGCCTTACTCATTGTGCAGTGCCTACAGCGAGGGCTGAGTTTAGACACAGCCTTTTCTGAAGTCTGCTGGGAAGCATATGTCCGCTCCCAGCATTCACCAGCAAACCAAAAGGTACTATAAAGTGTTTCAAACAGCTTTATAAGTTATAACACTATGTTATTTAGGTGGAAGAAATTCTTTCTTTGATGGTAACTTTAATGAGCTAAGATTAAGAGTGGACTACTTTAGTTACTCTCTAGTAGAGATTTGATATCCCAAGTAATTTTCTAGGAAATAGGTGAAATGTAATATTTACTTCTTTGAAACTTAGCTGTCATCAGAAAAAGTGGAATTTAGCCTGTAATGTTGAAAATTGAAGGATGTGAATGAGAGTTGTTATGACAACAGCTATTGGGGCCTGGAAGACTGTCATCACTCTGCTCGTATTTGGTAATAGCACTTACATATTGTTGCCTGTATACCACGTGTTTTTGTCTCCTACCAGCTTGTGCAGGCTTTACTGGAAAAACATGTTTTTTCTCTACGAGCACATGAAACCTGGGGTAACTCCATCCTTGCTATGGGCCTGTGGCCAGATTCTCTGCCCTCGGCTCTCTTTGCTACAGAAGATTCTCACCTCTCTAGAGTCCGAAGTGATGGGCAAGTCTTAGTGTATTGTCTCAACAGGATAAGCATGAAAACCAGCAGCTGGGCCAGGTTAGTGGAGCTTTGAGGTGGTATCTCTTTAGCATCCTGACTTTTTTTTTTTGGGATGGTAATGGTCATGACCCAACATTGTTTGACCAGAATGTGGTATGGTCATTTATTACCCATCTATCATAGTTTCCTTGTTCATTGCAATATTCCTCCCTATTTATTATTCACTTGATGTTTTAATTGTCCTCCTTTAAAGGGGACTAATCTTTTCCCCATTACCTCTTTGATCCATTATTTGCAAAGTTATTTTCTTGGTTCTTTGAAATACAAAATGTAAGTTCCTTCTAGTACTGACCTTGCCTTGCTGTTCTAATCAATTTCAGGATTCAGCCTCTTACTTTACCAGACTTAGAGAAAATTATGCAGTCCTCCAACCCTGAGAGCTTGAAGTTCAGTTCAGTCGAAGTGGATACTTACTGGATTGATGAACCAGATGTTCTGGCCATGGCTGTTAAATTGCTTATAGAAAGAGCAACCAGTCAAGATTGGATGCTGAGAGTTAAATGGCTTTATCATTTAGCCAAGAATATACCACAGGGGCTTGGTGAGTCAAAAAGCTTACTTTGTATAATAAGTGAATATATTTACACCTACCCTATTTTAGTTCCTCAGCAGCTGTGTTATTCTGTGAGGACACTGTTAAAATTACATCTGGAAGATCTCCTAGCAAGAAATTAGTGACCTGGCATTACTGTTTGTATAACTGTTAAAAAAATTAAGGAACATATCTGCCCTTAGATATGTGCTAAGAGAAACTGTGCTCTTATGTAATTCTTAGCATTTCAGCATCCATCCACCTTTCTGTAAAATCCAAAAGGAAAATGTACTATATTATGTTACTGTTTATTTTTTGAACATGCTTCTGTTCTACTGCTGCACAACCGTTCTATCTGGGAAAGGTTGCTTTTGGTAAATTCATTTCCCCTAAAAGTGCATAAGAGATTTATTTTCTTTCCAGTGCTCTAATTTTTCATGCTTAATTTCTTTCTACTTTTTACACTTTAAGAGGAAAAATCCAGCAGTAACAACATTGCATGGGTTGCAAAGTACAGGGCATGGAATTTGTTGATAGAACTTGTTGTCTAAAGTAACTGAGTTTACATGAACTTTTCTATCTATGAGAAATTAGCCATAGAACGTCTATATTGTGTGGTATATGTGATCTGTCTAAAAACGTCTAAAGAGAATTTATGAATTGTCATCTGCATTGTCTATGAGAGCTACTAGCCACAGAAAGCTACTAAAATGTAAATACAAGTTAATGAAAATTAAATAAAATCTAAAATTCAGTCCTTTGGGGTGCCTGGATGGCTCATTTGGTTAAGTATCCAACTTCAGCACAGGTCATGATCTTGTTTTGTGGGTTCGAGTCCAATGTCAGGCTCTGTGTTGACAGCTCAGAGCCAGGAGCCTGCTTCAGATTCTGTATCTCCCTCTCTGCCCTCCCCTGCTCACGCTCTGTCTCTCTTACTCTCAAAAATAAATAAACACTAAAAAAAATTTTTTTTATCCAGTCCTTAGTTGTACTGGCCACATTTCAAGTGCTTACTAACATGTGACTGGTGGCTACTCTTGACAATGCATCTATAGGATGTTTTCATCATTGCAAAAAGTTTACTTGGACAGCCCTGCTTTAGATATTAACATTTGCTTCTCTTTCCTCCACAGAATCAACACAGATTCATTTGGAAGCCAGTGCTGCATCGCTTAGGAATTTTTACTCAAATTCTCTCTCAGCTGGAGTCAGTAATGTCATCAAAATATTACAACCAAATATAACAGGTACTGCACCTGATTTGATTTTGAGTTCTCAACATAGTTTAGGAAATTGGTCTATTGGTCATGGAAAAAGACCTATCAGAACTACCATTCTCATAATAGTAATATTTAGAAGACTCAAAGTATCCAGATGCAAATTCCTCTTCTTTGTTAGAAACTATCAATTTTATCCTTTAGTCTTTGAAAGAGGATGATGGTACACAAGCATAGAAGGAAAAACACAGGAGTGGAAGGCTGGTCTCTGGTCCCAACTAAGCCACAAACTGGCTTCTTCATTTGGGACCCATCATTTATACTCATTGCCTGTGTTTGAAAAATATGGGAAATAGGGGCATCTGGGTGGCTCAGTTGGTTAAGCGTCCGACTCTGGGTTTTGGCTCAGGTCATTATCTTGAGGTTCATGGGTTCAAGACCAGCATCAGGCTTTGCACTGACAGTGTGGGGGTCTGCTTGGGATTCATTCTCTCTCTCTCTCTCTCTCTCCCCCCCCCTCCCCCTCCTCCCCCTCTCTCTCTCCCTCCCTCTCTCTGTCCCTTCTGCACGCGTTGTGTGTACCTCTCTCTCAAAATAAACTTAAAAGGAGTGAGGAAGTTAGGGACATTTTGACAGAACTGGGTTTTTAATTTCCTACCCCATCTTCGTTTGATTTTGATCAAAACATACTATTGCCATTTGGTTTAGAAGAAAAATATGCATGACGCTTTTGTGCTAAGCCAATTACCTTATCTACACTAAAGGTAACAAGGTAAATGTTGGGAAAGAATCAAACAGTAGGGAAAACTACCATAGTGATCCTGTTGCGGCTGAACTGAATCATGGCTTCCCAAGTATGCGAAGTGTTGGTCATAGGCAGCACAGTTCTAGAGTAGAGTAGCAGGTTCCCTTTTTAGCAGATATCATTTGCCCATTATTGGAACATACTAGGTATGCCTTTATCTTCCTTTTCAAATGTGTAGCTCTGGATTGTGCAGTCTTCCTGGACATTGGAATATGGGCTCCCTCCTTCATGTACTTTGCGGTTCACATTAGGCATTCGTTAGTCTGCTGTATGGTGGATACCTTTAAAACTTGTGCTCCGCTGACCTACCAGCATTTTCAATTTAATGTTGCCATTGTTTTTGTCATACTCCCTTCCTTGGGTTCTCACAATCTCTGGAAAAGGGTCAGATCTGATCACTACTGCTTTACAGTTTCATCTTTAAGCCAAAGAAGTGTGAGGTAGCAGCAGATGCCACATTCTGTGATGGTAAAGAAATGACTTTTGGCTTTTAAGCGGAATAATCTTGAGTTGTTTTTCTTACTGGAAAAAAAAACAATGAGGAATGTATTCATTAATTTTTCCACTGTGTAAGTTAGTTTCTTTTTTTTTCTTTCTTTTTTGAGGTTAATGACCACAGATTGGGTGATTAAGCTCATGGATTCTTTTCTGACCAGCTGTGGGACCTGGGCAAGTGAATGTATTGGTCATAATGCTTATATTGTTACAAGAATTACCTGTGTCCTAAAGCAGAATGAATTTTCAAGATTAGTAGAGATGTTGCATTTAGAAAGGAAATAGTGTAAAAGCAATTGAACCTTACTTTTCTAGTATTATGGGCTGAAACCAGCATTTTCCTGTTCTTTATCTGCCCCATCAGGACTGAATGTGATCAAATTAGGACCAAGAAAAATCTTCATACTGAAATTTGCTAGGCAAGGAGTTTAACTACAAAATTAGATTTTTTTTTTTTCCTAAACCAGATGAATTTGTGATCCCTTTGGACCCCCGGTGGAATATACAGGCTTTGGACATCATTAGAAATTCGATGGACTTTGACCCACAAACCGACCAGCCTGAGCAGCTCTTTGCCCTTTTAGAGTCTGTTGCAAACAAGTAAGTGAAGCCTGCTATTCTGGGCGCTGTTTGCCTCACCGTACACCATCATTTCACAGATCATACCTTTTCTAAACTCCGTCACATTTAGCTTACATGTGTATAATCTTTTGAACCTAAGAAGTGGTGGGATGTTAGATGGGATGGCCTTCATTACCACCTTTTCTTCATGCTCCGTGGTCAGTGAAGTAATTCTGACTCTGATGTCAAAATGCCTGTAAATTTTGCAAGTTCTTAAAAATTTAACAAGTTGCTTTAAGAGATACTAGCTTTACATTAATGTTGTGTTTTATTTTACAGTTAATCCTTTATCATAGGATAGTTATGTTTCTATTGTTTTCTGTTCATGATTCTTGGAAGCTCCTCCCATTTTCGCCTGCTGATTCTCTCACAGATCCTATCCTCAGCCTTGGGTCCGCATCATTTTGCATCCTCAAATGCTGCAGACATATGTTGCCTCTGCATGCTTATATACACACTCAACATATAAATTTACCTACTTGTTATATAAGCTGGTCTTTCCTCACATTTAATGTAATGGCCAGAGTATTTTTTAATTAATTAATTTTTAAATTTACATCCAAGTTAGCATATAGGGCAACAATGATTTCGTTGTTTCATTTAGCCCATCCCCGCTCCCACAACCCTTCCAGCAACTCTGTTTGTCCTGTATATTTAAGAGTCAGAGTATTTTTTTAATTGACCCATCAGTATTTTTTTATTACATTAATTTAATGTAATACATTTTAAAAAATAATTTTGTAATTGAGGTATAATGTATGTTACAGAAAAGTGTACTATAATATTAATAATTAGTATATTTGGGTTTTCATGAATTTCGCAAAGTGAACTCATGCATGTGATGTAAACTAGCACCTCAAAGGCTCCCTGTCTCTCCTCCCCTTGTGCCTCTCCAGATAACTTACAACACCAGAGATGAATTTTATGATGTCCACTTTTAAGAGTTCACAGTGCAGTTTGTCAGATCATGGCAGAGCAAGGGTGAGGCCTGGCAGCCTTCCTAGGTGCAGCTTTCCCCAGCCGTCTGTCTTCTGCCCCCTGCCGCCCCCAACTCAGTTGTCATTACTTTCACCTCCATCTCTCTAGTCCAGAATTTGTAGGGGCTGGAGAGGAACGGCAGGTTGAAGGAGATTGGTGCTCCAAGGGTTCTCAAGATTTCGGCAGGTAGAGGATGTGATTGCAAAGTAGTATTCACCAATAACCAATACTATTTATTATGTTATTGAATCACATTTCAGGACAGTCATATATCTTGAACGGGAAAAACGGATATTTACTGAAGCAAATTTGGTTTCTGTTGGTGGCAAAAAGTTAAGAAATAGTGTTTTGAGAATGTCCTTTGAATTCCATAAAGGTGAGAAGTTTACCTTTTGTATACTTGAGTTAGTGCAACTGATCACATACTGTCGCTAAAGTGAAGAGACCTTGAGCAGCTGCTGCCATTTCACTGGTACCTGTTGATTTGCTGGACTGATTTCAAACATATCCTATTCAATAGTAATGACTAACTGCTATTTACATGTCTTTTATTTCATTTACTTTTTATAGCAACCTTAGGGGCGCCTGGGTGGCTCAGTTGGTTAAGTGGCTGACTTCGGCTCAGGTCATGATCTCGCAGCTTGTGGGTTCCAGCCCCGCGTCAGGCTCTGTGCTGACAGATCAGAGCCTGTAGCCTGCTTCAGATTCTGTGTCTCCTTTTCTCTCTGCCCCTTCCCTGCTCATGCTCTCTCTCTGTCTCTCAAAAATAAATAAACATTTAAAAAAATTTATAGCAACCTTATGTGGTGTAGGTCTATGCTGTGAAAGAGGAAAGGGAGGTACAGAGATGCTCAAGGTCACATCTCTAGCAAGTAACAGCTAGAATTTGAAATCTAGATTTGTTGGCTCAAAAAGATCATGCTCCTAAGTATTTGGTTATAGATTCTTTCTTTATTCTTTATTTTGTTAATTGGAATGATAGAAGTCTGCCTTTGAAGCAGTTACTGTTAATAGTACATTCATTTGTGTCTTCTCATCTGTTTGTGCTCTTTATCCTTTCACACATATATACACATCTTGTTTTGTATTTAAAGTACTTGTATAAACTATATGCTCTGTAATTTTCATTTTTCAGTAAGAGGTTATAAACATCTATAGGTGTATATACCTGATCTGTTAAGTTTAATATGATAATAGTAGGCTAAGAATTTGCTTTCAATTTTGACTTTCAAAATTGACTGTACTGGAGATGCAGTTAAGTTCCATATTACTGTTGAGTTTGAAAATGTCTAGAGATGAATTTAAATCTGATGGAATCTTTTATTTATGTCAACTCTAAGATCCAGAGAGCTATCACAGCCTGCCCCACGAAATAGTGGTCAATCTTGCTGCGTTTTTTGAACTTTGTGATGCACTAATCCTGCTCTGGGTACAGTCCTCCCAAGGGATGGTGTCTGATGCCAGTGTCACTGAGGTGAGGAAATGTATCTATTTTAATTTTTGTGCAAAGACAAATGTTTAAGAGTCTTAGGGGTGAGATAAACTACAATGTTGTTATATATCCAGTATTATTTGAAAAATTTAACAGTTTTAAATATATATACATATTTTAAAGCTTAATGAGTATATAAATGACATATCATAAAGAGCATATATTTGAAGTGTACAATTTTGTGTTTTGAAATGTATACACCTTTGAAGACATTACCACGATAATGAACATATCCAACACACTCGAGCTTTTCCTCATATTCTTTTGTATTTCCTTCCTCTCCCTTGCCCCCACCCCAAACCAAATATCCATTAATGTGCTTTGGTTACTATAAATCAGTCACATTTTCTGGCATTTTTATATGAATGAAATTATGCAGTATGTATTCTTTTTTGTCTGGCTTCTTTGGCTCAAAATAGTTATTTGAGATGCATCCATATTGTTTATTATATCAAGAGTTAATTCCTTTATACTGCCAAGTAATATTCCATCAAATGTGTGTACTGCAATCCATCCAACTGTTGAAGAACACTGGACTTTTAATTTATATTTTAATTCACTGAAGCCTTCTTAGACAACATTGTTGCGAATGGATTACTTGAGTTTTGAATCCAGATTATTCTAGTAATTTTAATAAACTAGGATAGAAGGTCTTAAACTTTTTGGTCTCAGAACTACTTTATGTCTTAAAAATTATCAAAGACTCCAAAGAACTTTTGTTTATATAGGTTTGTCTATCAGTATTTATTATATTAGTAAATAAATCTGAGAAATAATTTAATTATTCCAATCAGTATTTTATTTCTATCAGAAATTTAATTTCTATCTATAATTTAATTATATCTATCAGTATTTATTAGGAAATAAATCTGAGAAATAATTTAAAAATTACTAATTTGTTTAATAGCACAGTAGCAAATCCATTTAATGTTAATAGGAATAACAGTTATAATGAGAAACAACTGTTTTCCAAAACAAATTAATGAGAAGAGTGCAGCTGTTTTTACATTTCTGCAAGCCTCTCTGGTGTTCAACTAACAGAAGAAAATGTTTTGCATTCATTTCTTTTACAGTATGTTATTTAGGCTGCTATTCATACAATTATACTTCTCCCTTTTCCAATCTCCTGTCTTCATAGCCATTGCATATGATTGTAGATAATTTTCTTTGGGACTGTACCACAACTTGACATACGGTAGTTTTCTAAAGGTTACTTGTAATATGGAATCTGAAAAAACACACCGAACTTGTCATGTATCAGAATCCATTGGTTGGTGGGGCACCTGGGTGGCTTAGTCGGTTAAGCATCTGACTTCAGCTCAGTTCGTGATCTCACAGTTTGTGAGTTTGAGGCCCACATCGGTCTATATGCTGACAGCTCAGAGCCTGGAGCCTGCTTCAGATTCTGTCTCTCTCTCTGTCTCTCTCTCTCTCTCTCTCTCTCTCTCTCTCTGCCCTTCCCCTACTGACACTCTGTTTCTCTCAAAAATAAATAAACATTAAAAAAATTATAAAAAGAAATTAAAAATCCATCAGTCAGTCTGGCTTGCACTTTGAATGGACTTTTGTAGGAATTTATAGCTCATGTGTTGGTAATCTGGAATATATTGTTCACTGAGTTATCAGATCTTCCAAATGTTGACACATCATTTTTCAATATAAACAGAGTCATGCTCATGAAGAATTATCCCAAACCTCATCAGAAAAATCTTGAAACATTAGGTAGTTGTCTCTTGGTTTTTCAAAGTTTTAGATTTTTCTTGAAAGCTTGAATTTTATCACTAGCAACAAATGCCCTCAATTGCAGTTTTTGAACTGATAGATTCATTTCAATTTCAATATAGTGTTTGTTGGATACCCAGTCACAGTTTATCCTATCCTGCCCCCGCCCCCCCCCCCCTTTTTGGTACCTTCCTTGCAAATGTCAACATAGTAGAAAAGGTAAATAATTTGATATTATGCAAATAGCTTTTACCTCATGGAATTTGAGAGAAATCACTAATCTTTTTTAATTTTTTTTTTTACATTTATTTATTTTTGAGAGACAGGGTGAGACAGAGCGTGAGCGGGGGAGGGGCAGAGAGAAGGAGACACAGAATCCGAAGCAGGCTCCAGGCTCTGAGCAAGCGTTCAGCACAGAGCCTGATGCGGGGCTTGAACCCACGACCATAAGATCATGACCTGAGCTGAAGTTGGACACTTAACCGACTGAGCCACCCAGGTGCCCCAAGAAATAACTAATCTTGAGACTACTTTGCTAGAAAAATACATGTTAGAAGAGCAATGTTGGAAACTTACCTGATTTGCATTACAAAGCTACTTTAGTGAAAACAGGTGTTAACAAGGGTAGATGATATCACACATAAACCAATAAAAACAAAATGGAGTTCAGAAATAGACCCTCATATATAGGGTCATTTGATTTTTTTTTTTTCTTCCAAACGTGTAAAGGTAACTTAATGGGGGAAGTACCGTATATTCAATAAATGGTGATGGAACAATTAGATGTTCATACAATAGAATAAAACAGAGCCTTTACCCCTACCTTACATTATATAGAAAAATTACCTCAAAATAGATCATAAACCTAAATATAAAAGCTAAAACTATGAACTGTTTTAAAAATGGGAGAAAAATCTTCATAACCTGAGGATAGGCAAAGATTTTACAGGATTCTTCATAAAAGAAAAAAATTTGAAAAATTTTATCAAAATCAAAAACAACTTTTTTTTTAAGTTATTTATCTTGAGAGAAGTATCTACAAGGTGGAGGTAGGAGGACAAGAAGAAGGGAGAATCCCAAGTAGGCTCTGTACTGGCAGTGCAATCCCATGAACCGTGAGATCATGACATGAGCCAAAATTCAGAGTCAGATGCTCATCCAACTGAACCATCCAGATGCTTCCCCCCCCCCGCCAATTTTTTTTTAATTAAAAAAAATGTACATCCAAGTTAATTAGCATATAGTGCAAAAATGATTTCAGGAATAGAATCCAGCAATTCATCCCCTATGTATAACACCCAGTGCTCATCCCAGTGTCTTCCTTAATGTCTCTTACCCATTTACCCATCCTCCCCCCCCGCCAAAACCGCTCTAGCAACCCTCAATTTCTTCTCTATATTCTAAGAGTCTGTATATTAAGAGTCTATATATTAAGTTGTTAATGGACAACTTTAAGAAAATGAAAACACTGGGAGAAACTTAAAAATTGGGCTGTATTATTTCATTTGTATATAAATTACAAATTATAATTCTGTATTATAGATATCATATATAAATTATATAAGCAAACTAATAATACAGCCCAACTTTTTAAATGATCAAGATAATTTGAATAGATACTTCTCAGAAGATAGATGAATGCCCAGTTAAGAACTTCAAAAATTCCAGCGTCATTAGTTATCAAAGAAATGTAAGTGAGGTGCCATGTACCAAAATGGTTCAAGTTAAAATCACTAACAGTAGCAAGTATTGGCAAGGAAACAGAACAACTGGAATTCACCTACGCTGCTGGTTGGAATGCAGCTGCCTTGTAAGAAAAGTTGGCAGTTTCTTATAAAACTCTGCGTACACTTAAGGAAATAGTTCTGAACTTTAAGTACTTGGAGGAAAAATCTTTTTCTCTGACTGCTTTAATGTCTCTAAAAATATTTCAATCGAATGCTAGACTTTTCATATGTGTATTTTGAGTATTGATTAACAATTGAAATCTTTGTCTTTTGTCTTACTGAGAGGTGTTTGTGAGTGTGGTTTACTCTGTTTTTAGATCTTAGATTCCTTGCGATGGCGAGACCGGTTTTGGACCATTGCTGACACAGTGAAAGTGGATGCCTCAGGCCTGGCCCTGCTTGCCCTTCACTGGCACTGGGTTTTAAAACATCTGGTCCGTCAGATCCCCCAACTTTTAATGAACCATGAAGACAAGTAAGACTCCTATTTAGAGTAATAATGTCAATATCTATAGTACTGATGCTGATAAAGAGAAGAGGGTTTAAAATGGAAACTTTCTTCTTGCTTCACTTTGGCTTATTCCCATGGCCTTTTGGTGAATGTAAATCAAGTATAAAATGTAAATGATGTCTCTTACTATCCAGCACTTCCCCCTTTTCTTACATCCCCCTGCCTCTTTTCCCTTCTTTAAAGATACTACAAAGAGGTTCAGACTGTCTCAGAACATATTCAGAATTGCTTGGGGAGTCCGACTGGTGGCTTCACTGGTATAAAGAAGTTGCAAAAGTTCCTCGGACGACCATTTCCTTTTAAGGTACAACTTGGAATCATGTAGCAAACACAAAGATTTGAGCTCTTCTGATGTTCTGGAACATGGGGACTGCCTCAACTAGACTCATAAATGTTCGCCGAATACTATTAATTGATTTGTTAAGTGTTACATTTTTGCTTATTCTTTTTTTTTTTTTTTTTTAACATTTATTTATTATTGAGAAACAGAGAGAGACAGGGCATGAGCAGGGGGAGGGGGAGGGGCAGAGAGAGAGGGAGACACAGACTCCAAAGCAGGCTTCAGGCTCTGAGCTGTCAGCAAAGAGCCCGACATGGGGCTCGAACCCACCAACTGTGAGATCATGACCTGAGCCGAAGTCGGACGTCTAACCGACTGAGCCACCCAGGCGCCCCAACATTTTTGCTTATTCTTGAGAGTATTAAGTCTGGATAGAGTTTAAATTTGATTACTGTAATATCTCCTGAGAGCAACATAGACAAACCTTATGTTTTCTAGAAGAATTGTGGAAATATTACAGTTTTTTCTGAGACATGAATAGGCTGCTAAAAAGAACCTCATTTCTCCTCTGTAATAGATTCTCCTGGATTCTGTTGTTTCAGAACAAGCTGGTGGTGGAGTGTTTCTCTCAACTGAAAGTCCTTAACAAAGCGTTTGCCATCAGGGAGTGGGTGCCTGCCCTTGGGGAAAGTGGATGGTGGGAAGACATTAATCGTCTCCAACTGGTTGCTTCTGAATGGACTTTAAAGAAAAGTCTCTTGCAGGCCTGGGGATTGGTCCTCAGAGCTAATATTCTAGAAGATGCCAACCCAGGTAATCTCCTGTAGAGTTTATCCTGCTAACAGATGCTCTAAAAGTATCTGCTGCTCTACAACCAATAAATTTTAAGTTTCTCTCTTAGCTTTTATTTTTTTGTTTCTTTTTTTTTCTTTTTTTTCTTTTCCTTTTTTTTGGTATATTGTAACCGTTGTTAAGTAAGTGTCAGGCATAGAGCTGAACTTCACATCTATTGCTTAATTCTGTCATTAGAATTGTGGAGGTAGTAACAACATTTCATAGGTATAAAACCCAAGCTGAGGCTAAGCTCACAGTCACATAACTAGTTGTTGGGCATCTGAGCCTATACTACTGACTACTATGCTATAATATCACATGTGTCTTTTTGTTCAGATGAGCTGAAGGATCTTGTGAATGCCCATTGTTTAGAACTAAAAGCCAAAGGAATTTCACTTGGTTTTCTGGAGAAAAAGCACAAGGAAGCTTCCTCCCTGTTCCACCCAGACTTTACCTCCTTGATCCAGCTCACCAGGAGTGTCCAGTTGTGGCCTGCAATGGAGTACCTGGCTCTGCTTTGGCAGTACAAAGTGACAGCTGATTTTATGACCCAGGCTTGCCTAAGAAGGTAAGCCATTTTCCTCAGGGGAACTTTCTATTCGTTAGGTTATTCTGTGTATCCTACATGTGAAACAAAGCACAGACTTGTATTAAAGGGGAATAGTTTTATTGTAACAGAGGGAAGTCAGTTGCCACTTTGGAAAGCCATAACTTCTGTAGGATTTTTTGCCTCTTTTGATTCTACCTCTGTAAGTTACTAGGTATTTTTCCAATAGAATTGCTTCTTTGTGTTTCAGTAAATGCACTGTAAATTTTGTGCATTTTGTGGGAAAATCTTCCCACACACAACAGATTTTTAGCGGCTTATTGATAGCCTGTACCCCTTCCTCTCTCTTTATTTTTGGAACAGGTCCAGCAAAAATCAGCAACCCCCATTAGATGAAGAGATAAGACATTACATCATATTTTGTCTTAAGCACACACCAATTGCTCCACAAGAGCTTCGAGACCTTTGGTCCTTACTGCACCATCAGAAGGTAAAAAACAAAATCCAGAAGGGGAATAAGCCTTCTTTATACTGTGAGCCAATTAGACTTTCTGTGGCCGAATGGCTGCCGAATGGTTTATCTAATTTAGAAATCCCATGTTGTAAACTCCAGTCTTTTCTGACTTAACTTTCAAAAGGGAGAATTTTGAATGTCATTTGCAGTAATTACCTGGGTATTTCTCTTATCACAGAATCATTCTATTTGGTTTCCAGTTAAATGAGGCTAAAATAGTTCCCTTTTTTTTATTGTTTTTGTAAAAATACATCCTGAGAGGGTTTTAATCGCTCCTCCAAGAATAACTATTGAATATGAATAGTGGTAAACTGTAGTTTAACCTCATTACTTAATTTTTATTTATTTATTTATTTTGAGAGACAGAAAGAGCAGGATAGGGGCAGAGAGGGAGGTAGAAAGAATCCCTAGCAGGCTCCGCACTGTCAGTGCTTGAGGTGGGTTCATTGAAAGCTTGAACCCACGAACTGTGAGATCATTACCTCAGCTGAAGTCAAGAGTCAGATGTTCAACCAACTGAGCCACCCAAGCGCCCCTCATTACTTAATATTTTAATGATGTTTTATTCATTTATCTGTTTTGCTGGTACATTATAATTGTTTGATTCACTTATATTTTCTTATTGCACCTTATAAAGCCAGATCTCCATTTTATAAAATTATGAACAGTATAAATGGCTTAACCAAGATGACCAATGTGGCAGAAAATCAGAAACATTAGAATTAATATCTTTAAACCCATGTTAATTTTAGATGAGTCTTCCAAGACAGAGACCTCATAACTTGATTTATGGAATTTTTCTCAAATTTGCTCTTATCTATTTATCTCTAGGTGTCTACTGAAGAAATTATTTCCTTGTGGTCTGACTTACTTAATTCCACATTTATGTCTTTCTGGAGCAGTACTGTTACTACAAATCCAGAATACTGGCTAATGTGGAGCCCTCTGCCTGGTGTACAGCAGAGGGAGATGCCCAAGTCCCTTTTGGACCCCACATTGAAGGTTTGTTGGCATAAAATCATAAAAATGTTTGATAGTGGAAAAAATTTCTTGATCTAGCAATAAACATTTATTCCTAGGACAGAGCAGTGACTAAATAAGTGATTGTAATTCTTTATTTTCTGCAGGAAGTTAAGTATACTTTCAAAAGAGATATTCTGTCTTAAATCATTTGGGAAATTCTGAATTAAAGTAAAAGTTTCCTTTAAAAGGTCTTCATTTTCTTCTCTAATTAAAATATGATTTTTCCTAGTTACAAAATATATTTTTACAGAAATGTGTATGTATGTATGTATATGTATGTATATTTGCAGTTGACCCTTGAACAACACAAGGTTTGAGCTGCACGGGATCTCTGACCCATGGACTTTTTTCGATAAATATGTATTTTATATTGTGATTGAAAAGTATGGTAGAAGTTGCCAAATGACCAGAAACAAAAGGAAGATGGAGGAAAGATACAGGAAGGCTGTTAATAGCAGGGTTGTCAACCTGATTCTGGCAGTCCTTATCTCACACCTGTGCAAAATTCACTGAGGTATTGAACTGAGAGAGGTGTGAAGGAACTGGGCGGGGTAGAGGTGGGGGGATTGACAGGGCCAATCACTGGCCAGAGTTGTCCAAGGACCACATAATGAGAACCTGCCTTCCTCCTGGGATAAGGAATCTAGGAAAACACCAGCACAGGATAAGCACTAAGGAGGATTCTTGGTGGTAGAGGGGACTGCGGTGCTTTCCATGGTGCTGAAAGTCCAAGGCAGAAAGTTAATACCACAGGGGGACTGGCAGCTGGCTCACTGCTTACCACCTTTTCCTGTAAGCAGAAACTGTGTTGGAACCATATAAAGAGGGTCAGATGGAGCAAGTGACCTAGAGAGATGAATAAAGGTACTCTGCCTTCCCTGTTTTTTTTTTGCCTTTCTCTGGACTCTACTTGGAAGGAGATTTTGCACTCATGAGTAGAGGAGCAAGTAGTGGACGTCACTCTAGGATCCAATTTTGCTAACTTTGGGTGAGGATGAAAAGACCTGTGGTGTCTTATTCTACTGTATTGTACATGGTTAGGTTTGGGGAAGTTAACCGTTAAATACATGGATTTTTTATTGCATGGGAGGGGGTTAGTACCCCCAACCCCTGTGTTGTTCAAGGGTCAGCACTCATGTGTGCTCTCTCCCTTTCCCCCTCCCCTCCCCTTCCCCCCCTCTACAGATATATATCATAGAATTCTGTAGAAATAACTCCTCTTTGCTTCTTGTTTACATGTATTTTGCATTAAATGTACACATAAAAATAAGAGCACTTTTTCTGTTCACATAATATGTCATGGAAACATGTCATTCCAGCTTACTCTTTTTAAGGTATCCATTGTTCTAATTGCTGGAATTTATTTAATCACTTGTTTATTCATAAATGTTGGCGTTTCTTGCCTTTATTTTCCCCTTTCTATAACATGCATAACTGCATCAATTACTCTTGCATAAATTTTTGTCTCTTCTAGTATTTCTGTGGATATGTTACAAGATCTAGAATTTAATCCTTGATCAGAATGTCTGCTCCATTAAAGAGATTCATGGCTGTTCTCAGAATGTCTAGGCATGTGGTTTTTGTTTCCATTATTTTTTTCTTTCCAGGTTTTTATTTGAATTCCAGTTAGTTAACATTCAGTGTAATATTAGCTTCAGGTGTAGAATTTAATGATTCATCACATACTGCACCCAGTGTTCCTCACAAAAAGTGCTCCCCTTAATATATATTACCTATTTAACCCATGTCCCCACTCTTCCAACCCCTCCAGCAACCTTCAGTTTGTTCTCTAGAATCTGTTTCTTGGTTTGATTCTCTTTTTCATATCCCCCCCACCTCATGTTCATTTGTTTTGTTCCTTAAATTTCACATATGAGTGAAATCATGCGGTATTTGTCTCTCTCTGACTTACTTCGCTTAGGATAATATTGTCTAGCTCCGTCAGTGTCATTTCAAATGGCAAGCTTTCATTCTTTTTTATGGCCAAGTAATATTCCATTGTGTGTACATACACATACCCATACACAGACACCACATCTTTATCCATTCATCAGTCGGTGGACATTGGGTTCTTTCCATTATTTGGCTATTGTTGATAATGCTACCATAAACATTAGGGTGTATTTTTTTACTTTTTTAAACATGCTAGAAGCTGGTAAAGGGGGAGGTCACGAAGTAAGTCCCTGATGACCACAGGAGAACTTAGGACTAGAGCACAGTTCTACTTATTAGTATGCTTATAAGAAGCTGTTTCTTATATCTTTGGCACACTAGGTGTTATCAGCATTTTTAATTGTTACCAATTATTCAATTAAAATATCATTTGAATTTGTACTCTTGATTATTTTTGAGATCAAGCATCGTTACATATGTGTATTTTCTTCTCTGAATTTTTCAGTCATGTTTATTGCTCATTTATTAAAAAAATTGAGTTCATCATCATTTTCTTATTGAAGATCTTTTTACATGATATGTATATTAAGCCTTTATCCACCATATGGTTGGAAATATATTTCTAGTGTTCTCGTGTCTCTCAAGGTTTATAATGCTTTCTCTTCAAATATTGTAGTCCTTTTCTTTTTTCTGGCTTTGATGTCATGCTTTTTAAAAAAAGTCTTCATTATCCCTAGAATTGCAAACCGTTTGCCCGTTATTTTCTTGTATATTTGTTTTATATTTAAATCTTCAGTTACATCTGGATGTCTTGTGAGGTAGGTATACAATTTTTTTATTTTATACAAATAGTGTATCCAAAAGCAGTGTAACAACACCATTTTATTCATCCTTTTCACTCTCATTTGAAATGCCACCTTTATCATACTTTATTCCTGCAGATGTTCATGGATTTGTTTCAGACTCTTCTATTCTCTTGCTCTGTCAAAATTGATTTTTTAAAAATTATTATTTTTTAGTAATCTCTATGCCCAACATGGGGCTCAAACTCATGACCCAGAGATCAGGAGTCACCTGCTCTTCCAACTGAGCCCAGTCAGGTGCCCCTCAAAATTGATTTCTTTATTGTAAAACATTTCTCAAAGCCTTTAGTTATAAATCTTATGGATTCTCAAGGGTTGTAGAGTGTACAGTGTTTCCCATTTTCTATATTTAACCATCTCATCTTTTGCTGTGGACAGCAGTTACTGTGTCCCAGGTGAATAGTCTCAAGGAGCACAGGTTTGACAGACTTTGTCCCTGGCTCTTACAATTGTCTTCTAACTCTTTTCCTTGCCTCCAAGTCTCTCTTTCCTGCAGTATACCTGTAGCTCTACTGCAGAGATGGTCTTTCTGATGCCCAGGTTAGAGGGATTTTCTTGCATTACTAAAGCACCCATTGTTTCTAATTCCTTGAGAATGCAGTCTATATTTCTTTAAAGCCTACTGAACACCTGACCCCATTCTGTCCTTTGTTTGAGGTTTACCTGGTCCTAGCAACCTGAACCTCATTTTCTTACTCTCTTTCTTCCCTTGGAAGTGCTCAGTGCTACTTGTTGAAATCCATTTACTTCTAGAAGATACATGACTTCTCTCCATCCATCAGGGCCCTGGCAGTCTCAGTAGAGCCATCTTCTCCAAGTGCTGCTTTGAAGTATTGACCAGCAGCTGCAAAGCAAGTCCCTGGGATGTGAGTGGCCTCCCCATTCTGTCCTCCTCACATGTCACCTTGGGAGAGTGGGTTGAGAGAGCCCAGCAGCTCCGGGACATCAGCTTGGTGCTTTGGACCAACATGGCTGTGCCTTCAGTCGCAGAGTTCAGGTATTCTCACCCCCTGGGTAGACTGTAAAGCTTCGTCTTTTCCATAGAGCATGTAGCAGAAAACTTCAGAACTTCTTCTGTACTGGCAAGTTTTGGTGGGTGAAGGCAAGTGTATCTTTTGGCTAGATCAGCAGATTTTCAGCCCATGGCAGGCTTTTTATAAGCGGGCCAGTGCCTCTGTCACTTTTAATCTTCTTGTGATCAAGAGAGTGGTGCTTAGAAAAGAATATAAGATTACTTGAGAAGAGAAATTCACCTGTAAGTATTGGCAGTGCAGTCTGCCATGTCATTTTCTAAAAGAATGATAATGTGAGAAAGGAATATTGTTTGATGTAGTGTAAGCCCTTAAGTGCTTCCTTGTTCTGCAGACACACGGATTCCCAGCTCCAGAGACTCGTGCTGTGTCGGCATCTGGCAGGTTTGGCAGAGCTGCTCCCTGAACACCGGCGGCAGGAGTACATGCAGAACTGTGAGCAGCTGCTGCTCGGGGACAGGCAGGCCTTCCAGCATGTGGGCCAGACTCTTGGGGACATGGCCGGGCAGGAGGCCCTGCCCAAAGAGCTGCTATGCCTCTTGCTTACCTCCCTGCGCCATTTGTTTGGAGAAGGGGACGGTAAGCGGGACCTGCCCGAACCAGCACGGCGTGGGAGCCTGTGGGTGAGCCTTGGCTTGCTCCAGATTCAGACATGGCTTCCGCAGGCACGCTTTGACCCTGCAGTGAAGAGAGAGTACAAGCTCAAGTACGCTAAGGAAGAGGTATGGAGGGATGAGAGTTTGGAGCATGGGCTCCATCCCTGACTGGGTGGACTTGCTTAGTGTATTACTCCTTTTATTCCCTTTTAGATGCTCAGAGTAATAAAGGGGTGATTTTGCATAAGCTGCCCTGTGACTTCCCAGGAGTGTGTTCTAAAGGCTATATTTTCCTCTTTGAGAGGTCCTCTAAGTAAGCTGAGGCACTTAGAGGGGCCCTTCCTAAGCCTCTGAAGTGTATCTCCTATCCAGACTCCCTCTATCTGAACTAAGTTTTGAATATTTGGACTTGGATAATTTCTTTAGATATGGTATAGTATTCCTTAGGTTTTGAACTTTTGGTGTTCATTATCTAAAATTCAAGGATCAAGTAGATTTAGATTCGGTGGTATCCCTTGATATTTGAACTTCTAACCAAATTCATACATATATAAGGATAGTGATAAAATTTTTCTTCTTCAAAATATGGAAGTAGTATATGAGTTGGTAAAGCTATAAGAGCAGAGTCTCATAAATTCAGTGGTCTAAACAAGATAGTTTCCTTCACCTAGCAGCTCTGAGGTGAAGTGGTCCAGGTTAATGGAACAGAACCACTTGGTCTTGGGTTATTCAGGAGCCCAGGTTCCTTCCATCCAGTTGCTCTACCCTTCCCCAGGGCATTGTCCTCTTGGACAGGGGCACAGCTAGGCACAGCAGTCCAGCTTCTTCTGTTTCCATTAGTTACACCAGCTGCAGTGTGAGTGGAAGACCCGAAACCTCTCATCCCATCTACAGACTGGAAGAGACCTGGAAGATGAAGTCATTCTCAGTTACTCTCATCCTCACATCAGGTAACAGCAGGGTTATTGTTTTGAGGGTTTATTGACTCTTAAAAAAAAAGATTTTGAGGTTGACCTTCACAGTGTACTTGCAGTGTTCAGGGTGATGATACATATCTCTGAACTACATTGGCAATTAGATCCTAAAGCCATTGTTATAGTCAGGAAAAATTAGTACTCTGAAAGGAGGGGCAGGATTCTCGTGGGGCTGGGAGGGTTGAAACCAGAATTTATTCTTAACATGACAGAAGTTGGGTGTGAGGATGTGCATGCACTGTTTGGGTTTGTTGTCTTAGTAAATATTGTATAGTGTAGTAGGTCTGAGTTCCAGTCCTGTCGCTGTCCTTTCGCTTTAGACTTTGAATAGATCACTTTATGTCTTTAAGCCTAAGAGGTCTGTAAGAGAAGGGTAATGCAACTACTTCAGTGAGTTGTGATTAGACTTTGATGAAATATGCATCTATATTGTATAATACCAGGTGTGGAATGTGATAAATGCTTTTTCTATATTCTCCATTTACATTATAATTGCCAGTGTTTTCTTCATGTTATTCCTTAGGAGCTGATATATCTTCATTCTGTTTTCCTAGCTAGGGGCTCAGTCTAGATTTGCTGTTTTTCTTCTGACAGAATTTGCATATTGTGTTAATTTCCCTTTAGATTACTTCGCCAAAGAATAGATCATCTGGAGAACTTAGTCTCCAGCCTGTCAAAGAAGCAGGCCTTCAGACCCCAGGTGCCTGCCTACGAGTCACTGGTGCAGGAAATCCACCACTATGTCACCAGCATTGCCAAGGCCCCTGCTATTCAGGATCTGCTCACACGGCTCCTGCAAGCCCTCCACATGGATGGGCCTCGGTCTGCCCAGGTGGCCCAGAACCTTCTGAAGGAGGAGGCTTCCTGGCAGCAGTCACACCACCAGTTCAGGAAGCGGTTGGCCGAGGAGTATGCTCTGTATCCAGATTCTGTGGCCCCACTGCAGGCATCCATCTTGCAGTTGCAGCATGGCATGAGGCTGGTGGCATCTGAGGTTTATGCTTCATTCCATGGCAGTGTGGTCTGTGCAGACAGGCTGGGTGCCCTGGCCACGTCCCTATTGGCTTTTCCATCGGTGGGCCCCATCTTCCCCACTTACTATGCTCATGCAGATGCTTTATGCTCAGTGAAGTCAGAGGAGGTTCTTCGAGGACTTGGGAAGTTGATCCTCAAGCGCTCAGGAGGAAAAGAGCTGGAGGGCAAGGGCCAGAGACCTTGCCCTACCCGAGAGCAGCTGCTGATGAACGCCCTCCTTTACCTGCGTTCCCATGTGCTGTACAAGGGAGAGTTGGACCAGAGGGCCCTGCAGCTCTTCAGACACGTATGCCAGGTAAGCCCATTTCCAGGGGGAAGCCCTGACCTTCTCCTAAAGGAAGCTGAGTGTATAATGTATAAGCAGGGTGTCTGCAGGACACTAGCAGTACCCTGTGTAGATAGAGACCATGTGGTTGGGCAGTGGGATCTAGTATCTGTTCCTTTCTTTCTCCTATTCAACTGTTAGTTTTTGGGGTCTTTGTCCCTCAGTTTTTAAGACATTAGAAAAAATTAGTGATACTAGCTCTTTATCTGTGAGAGGCACTGGAAATATTTCCTCCTAGTTTGTTGTCTTTTGACTTTATGGTGATTTTGTCATGTAATAGTATCAACCTTTATTAAGAAAATAACTTCTTTTTACCAACAAAAGCAATTTGTTTTCAATTTATACAATTAAAATAATAAATATAAATAAAAACTACTAAATTTTACCATTTAAAGCTGTATAAACTGTTAACATACTGGTGCATCCCATTCTAGGCTTTTTTTTTTTTTTTTTTTTTTTTTTTAAGTTTATTTTGAGAGAAAGAGTATGTGCTTGTGCATGAGTGGGGTCGGGGGGAGCAGAGAGAAGGAGAGAGAGAATCCCAAGCAGGCTCCATGCTGTCAGTGCAGTGCCCAACTTGGGGCTTGATCTCATGAACCGTGAGATTGTGACCTGAACCGAAATCAAGAATCTGACACTTAACCAACCTGAGCTGAAATCAAGAGTCCAGTGCTACCCAGGTGCCCCTTTAGCAGTAGAACTCTTAAAAATAAAAATCTTAGAATAGTTTCCCAATATGTAATGGTTAAAAGAGCGGCTTTAGTTGAGAACAGTTCTGTTCCCTCCCTGGTCTCTGAGACTGGTCCTTAAATCACTAGACTTCTGCAAACCACTACTGAAGTTCATTCTGTTTTATACTTTGCTTTAAAAAACCTAACAGCATTTAGTGATTATTTTCTTCCATAATTATGGTAATCTTTAGTTGCATCGTATTGAATAGCTGCCTAGTTTTCTGTTGTATGGATATGCTCTAAGATATTTAAATAATTTCTTATTGAATGTTTATTTTGTATGTAGTCTTTTTACTATCTTGGAAAACATCACCACTACCATAAATAGTCTTATACCTAGGTCTTTGGGTACAAATTCTGGAAAGCAGAGTTGCTTAGGTTTTTAATACAAGCTATCATCCTGATTGGTGGATGCTCATTTCCTCAGTTCTTATCAATACTGCATGGTTTCTTTAACTTACAGTTTTCGCAAACTTAAGGATCTAAAATCTTAGAGGTACTAGGGGGTTTCAGAAGTGTCTGATAAGGCATAGAGTCCAGTTTTCCTGATTGGTCGCCCTCAACCACCCTGCCCCCAACCCAGCTTTCCCTTTCCTGAACCCTTGGACCAGTTGCTTGAGTTGTTAGCCAAGTATAGTCTGAATTTCTGAATTACAATTCCTACATTGCCTATGCAGAGCCTGTCCTTAGTATAAAACACCACTAACTCCTGACAGGAACTTCTACTGTAGCAAGGTTTTATGCCTGTGAAATTGTAGCACTACAGCAAGGTGGGGGCGGAGGGGTGCTTCGGAAAATGGGTTGCTGCAGATACACAGTTTGAAAACAAAGTTCATTTGCTCTCTTTACCTGAAATTTAGTTTCTTGGACGTTGGCATTTACTTCTTTTTGAACCACGGTACTTTTTTTTTCATGAGAAATTAAAATTTATTTTCATGAGAGATAGCAAGTCTTGGGGCACCTGTGTGGCTCAGTTGGTTGAGTGTCTGACTCTTGATTTCAGCTCAGGTCACGATCCCAGGATCACGCATCAGGCTCCAAGCTGCGTGTGGAGCCTGCTTGGGATACTCCCTCTGCCTGCCTCTATCTTGCGCACACTCTCTCTCTCTCTCTTTCCTTCTCTCTCGAAAAAGAAAAAAAAGAAAACAAGTTTTGCTTTGTTTATTAAGTACCTCAGTAAAAGCAAATAAATTTTCTAATACTGTGGCTTTTCAGGAAATTATCAATGAGTGGGATGAGCAGGAACGCATAGCCCAAGAGAAGGCAGAGCAGGAAAGCAGCTTGTACAGATACAGGAACAGGAACTCCAAGACTGCCCTGAGCGAGGAGGAGGAGGAAGAACAGGAGTTCAGAAAGCAGTTCCCACTGCATGAAAAGGTCAGGTGGTGGTAACAGGGTTTATTTGAGAATGGATTCCCTTGATACCATCCATGTTACCTTCGATTGGTTTTGTAATCAGTCTTTTTACTGTATCTGTATGGAAGTCACTACTTCATTTTCTTGATTGTTCACAACATCTTTCCTCCTTCCTTTTTGATTAGAACTGGATTTTGATTTGTAGAAGTTCAATTGCTCTAATGTTATTGGCAGGATTTTGCGGATATTTTGGTAGAACCAACACTGGAGGAGAAGAAGGGAACTTCAGATGGGCAAGAAGAGGGAGCAGCTGCAGATCCTGGCCTCCTCTCCCAGAGCTCAATGCAGGCTGTGATGCTCATTCATCAGCAGCTCTGCCTCAACTTTGCTCGGTCCCTCTGGTACCAACAGACTTTGCCACCACATGAGACAAAGCATTACCTTGGCCTGTTTCTGTCCTGCTATCAAACTGGGGCATCTCTTTTGACACACTTCTACCCTCTGATGGGTACGACAGTTTATCATTTGAATACTTTGGGGTGATGGGATGTAAAAAATAAGGATATGGTCTTAGTTTAAATGGTTTTGTTCCTCAGTATTATTTCTAATTTGCCTCTAATAGCTTTAATGCTTTTCTCATCATTTATTCCTGGGAGAAACCTGAGAACTCAGAAATTAATCTCACAGAATATTCTTTGGTTCAGTTTCCTGTATGACCTCATGAGTTATTTCTTAATATTAGGAAGGCGGCTTTAAATTTCATTTCTGTCTACCAAAACAGCTATAAAAACCAGGAATTTGAATCCATCAAACCAAACTCTCTACTCTTTTTGATAACAGCCAGGCAATGTCTGAGTTCCTCTGTACGTATGAGAAACTTGGCAGATTTTGGTGATATTACTGTGATATTAGGGTCCTAGTCCTCTAGGCCTATGTGGCTTTGGGCATGATTGGCACTGTGACATAATCTGCTTCATTAGTTCTAGTAATTCATTGTATCTGAGCATGTGTTTGACATCTTTGTAACTTGATGGCTCAACCTACTGAGTTCACTGACTATACTGATGTTAACTTCACAGGAGCTGAGCTGAATGACCGACTCTTGGGCAGCCAACTTTTGGCCTATACCCTGTCCCACAACACTCTCTTTGGTGAGACAACCTCAGATCTGATAGTGAAGCCTGATGGGCCCTATGACTTCTACCAGCACCCCAATGTTGAAGAAGCAAGGCATTGTCAGCCTGTGCTTCAAAGTTTCTCAGAGGCTGTCAGTCAGCTGTTGCAGGATTGGCCAGAACACCCAGCCCTTGAGCAGGTAGGGCAGCAGTTGAGGAGGGAACATTGAGGGTGTGGTCTCTGCCATCTCCAGGGGCAGTTATGTGCATATTCCAGTATATAAACAAAGGTTTACAGAACCCCACTTCAGTGAAACACCACTCACTGCAGGATAGACATACCAGTTTGTATTGCGATTACATAAATGATGTTTGGGATTCTACTAATTTTATTTGTTGATCAGAGTTTGCTGTCGACATGTTAAAATGCTGCTGTATTGCTCTCTTTATTCAGATACATAGGCACATTAGCAAAGGCCTGCTTTTTCCAGATGGGCAATTTTAACTCAGACCTCACTCTGTGGTCTTCAACCAATTTTGTAATAACTCCTACAGTGGAGAGTGGTTGAGAGTTATTATTTTGGGGGTGCCTGGCTGGCTCACTTGGAAGAGCATGTGACTCTTGATCTCAGGATCATGAGTTTAAGCTCTACATTGGCTGTAGAGGCTACTTTAAAAAAAAAAAAAAACCCTTTAAAAAATGCAAAAAAAAAAGTGATTATCTTCTCAAACTCCATCTTCTTTCCAGAGTAATGCAGCAGATAGAGTGTTTATCTTTGATCCACAGCCCTAGAACTTTCCTCTGTGGCTTTCACAGGTGCTTATGAGGCAGGGACTTTGCAAAAAAACTTTCATCAGGCCTCTTTTCAGTGCCCTGTGACTTTGAGTGATTGACACTCCCACAGAGATGCCTACATCTTTTTTTCATTTTTTTTTTTTTCTGCAGCTGCTGGTTGTAATTGACAGAATTCGTAGTTTTCCCCTTTCCAGTCCTATCTCAAAGTTCCTAAATGGCTTAGAGATCCTTCTGGCAAAGGCACAGGTAAGATAATTCTCTCTCTTCCTCATTTTAGTTTGTAGTCGATTGAAGAAAGATAGTTGTATGGCAACATTTTTGCTAGAGGGACAGAAAGTTATAGTTTGGGTTGGAGAAGGATAAGCCTCTGTTTTTTTGGCATGGGGTCACATCATTACAAGTGAAGCTGTTGTCTTCTGGGGCACGTGAGGGGCCTGCCTCACTTGTTTTCAAGGGTGGGACACAGCATCCACTGGTATTGAGGGCTTCCTCTGCCAGGGTTTGCAGGTGGGCCTCCAGACCAGCTGCGTGCCTGCATGTGCCATCCCCTCAGTCCTCTCACAGCCTCTGAACTATCCAGTGCTTCCCTGATGATCACATTAGGGCTCTGCACTTCAGAGGGGGTCGAATGTGTAGCAATCTTTGTTTTTTTTTAGGATTGGGAGGAGAATGCAAGTCGAGCTCTGTCTCTGCGGACACATCTCGATTTAGTCAGTCAGATGATCATTCGTTGGCGTAAATTGGAATTGAAGTAAGTGATAATCTGTCACTCCCCTTCCCCTCCTGAACTTGTGCAGTAGGGACATTCATCATTTGATTGTTTAAGATAGAGAATGTATTTTTCAATGATTAATCACAGAGGTAAAAAGCAGGGCATTAGGGGCGCCTGGCTGGCTTAGTCAGTAGAGCATCTGACTCTTGATCTCAGGGTCGTGAGTTTAAGCCCCATGTTGGGCATGGAGCCTACTTAAAAAACAAATAGGGTGTTTAAAATGACCTCAGAAGAGGGACACCTGGATGGGTCAGTTAAGTGTCCAACTTCAGGTCATGATCTCACAGCTCATGGGTTCGAGCCCCACATCAGGCTCTGGGCTGATAGCTCAGAGTCTGGAGCCTGCTTCGGATATTCTCTCCTTCTCCCCCCGCCCCTTCCCACTCGTGCTCTTTCTTCCTCTAAACAGTAAACATTAAGACAACTTTTTTAAATAAAATAACGTCAGTAGAAACCAGACAATGGCATACGTTCCTAGGCAGTGAAGTAATATCTTTTCCATCTCCACTTGGGAGGAGAGAATAGTAAATGTTTAGCTTTTGCTTTTGCGGTTTCAGATCTTTCAAATGGGTTTTCTTAAATGCCTGCTTGGCTTCTTCTCTCATGTTTCAGCTGCTGGTCCATGAGTTTGGACAATACCATGAAGCGCCATACTGAGAAATCCACCAAGCACTGGTTCTCCATCTACCAGATGCTTGAGAAGCACATGCAGGAACAAACAGAGGAGCAGGAAGGTAACACCTGTCCATAAATTCCCTGCATGTTTAGAAGTTGCAGACTGTTGTAGAGTGCTGCAGATGTAGGGTTTATCTGTTCCCATGTCTCCCTGTACCACTCCTTTTACATGGGATGCATCGTTTGATTTCTTGGTATTCCTGAGAGGTTTACGTGACTTGTTCAAAGTCTAGAGAGCTAGCCATAAGATAAGGTTTCCTTATTCCCTATATCCAAGAGATAGGCAAAAATGAAGATTTCTTTCCTTGTGTACTAGCTGGCCTGCGTGAGTTAAAAGTGTTTCATTTCATACTTAAAACAAGCACCTTTATAATTCAGTTACATAATTTGCTATGAGTGTATTTAACACACCCTGAGTGCACATGTTTTTATATGAGCTTGGAATTTACTTACGGTCCTTGCTTCAGAGTTTCACTTTAATTATGGTCTCACTTGCCCGCCATCCCCCAGTGTAGCCCATAGTAGATTGTGTGCATGTTACAAATATGAAATGATATTCAGGTGCATATGTTTTCTTTTTGAATCTTTAAAGATGACAAACAGATGACCTTGATGTTGCTGGTCAGCACATTACAAGCGTTTATTGAGGGATCCTCACTGGGAGAATTCCACATACGACTTCAGATGTTACTGGTTTTCCACTGTCATGTCTTGTTGATGCCTCAAGTTGAAGGAAAGGGTAAGGAGGGGTGTGTGTGTGTGTGTTTTCTCTTTACTCTTATACTGCACTGTTTAAATGGGTTAGGCTTTGAATTCTTCACGAGATAGGCATCCTCTTGCATACCAGGTTTTAAATGAGACACTTCCAGTCATCTTTTACTTTGAAGTGATTCACATTAGATACAGAGAACAACATTAAAGTACAAACTGGTTATAAATGAAGCCTTGACGAGTGAACTCTGCCAGAGGTAAATTGCCAAATGCAGATCTTGGGAACCGGCGTACTGAGGCTGCACATCTTTCTGTCTAGACAGTGTAGGTGTCCTGCTAAGCTTCTGCTTGATCCAGGCTGTAATTAGATTCTTTGATCTAGTGAGCGCTGTACTATGTATCAAGTAAGTGCACAGGAAACACTGTCAGTTACTGTCCCTGACCACAACTCTTTGGATGAAACAAAACTAGGACTATAGACTGTATGTGAATGAGCGGTCAGGGTGAACCCTAAATATGCCATCTTTTAAAACAGATTCCGTTTCTTAAGATTCTGAGAAAGGGTTTGAAATGGTGTTTAGTGGAACATCTGAGTACACCATCTTTAAGAGCAACAAAATTCAGTACAAGCTGTAATGAAAATATGGGGTAGAGTTGACAGGCTGCCTGCATCTCTGGGAATTGCTAGACTCAGGCTCTCTGATGAGCTGTTAAATAACGTGCCTATGAAATACGCTGTTATCTCATGGCCTGAAGAGTGGTAAGGAAGGAACATAACTAAAATATGCAGCCCACAGATGGAGCCAATAGCACATGCAGCAAGTGTGGTGTTTTTGTTTCTTTTTCATTTCTTCCAGATTCACTTTGCAGTGTTCTGTGGAATTTGTACCATTATTATAAGCAATTCTTTGACCGGGTCCAAGCCAAAATTGTGGAACTTCGTTCCCCGCTAGAAAAAGAACTTAAAGTAAGATGAACAGCTGTCATGATCACTCTTTGTAGAACAAAATCAGCAAATTCTTCTATTTAGTTCTTTTCTTTTATCCATTTAAAAATGAAACAGAGGGCTCTGGGGAATGGAGGAAAGCATTGCAACTGCCAAGTAGGTTGACATGATTTATTTTGTGTCATTGGCTCCATTGCTGACCTGTCCATGTGTGTGAGGGGTTAGTGGAGTGGCTCCTGTCAAAGACTCCTCAAAAAGATGGCCACAAATGTCTGCTAGTGTTCACTCCCCTGCTCTTGCCCTGGCTGATTTTCTACCTCAAAAGAGTGCCATCTAGTGTGTGCCATCGAGGTGCCCTGGGGGAAGGAGGGCCCTGTCTTTTGATAATTCAGTGGTTGTGGAGTACAACCCTGGTTCAAGCGGAATACATATTAGGTGACCTGTTGATCATAGCAGCACTCTCTTTTCATTGCTTTGTGACAAACACATGGGTTCCCTTTTTAGACTTGTTTTACTTGTTTACTGGCACACAGTCCTATATTTGGGATGGAGTGGGCTCTGGTCTTTGGTAAACAGATGATTTAGAAAGAAACAAAATGCAACCAGCTTTATAAAACTATTCCTTGATCTTCATTTATCTTACAGGAATTTGTAAAGATATCCAAGTGGAATGATGTCAGCTTCTGGTCCATTAAACAATCTGTGGAAAAGACACACAGGTAATTTATCTTTTAAAAATTGGGAGCGACCAAAGCTCAGAATTTTTGTATGCTAGGTAGCAACACTAAATTGTTCAAGTGGCCTTAGTGCTGCTTTGAACCTATTATGAAGCACTAGATTGTTTTGGTGTGGCTTTTCGACAGCTCCCCCTACCACCTGAAGCAGGGTCTGACTACAAAAAGAATTGGTGTGCCTTGAGACAAAGCAGGCTAAGCACTCTAGAAGGATTGAGTCTTTTGCCACATACTAGCTGTCCTACCTTGAGTGAAGTGATCCCACCATTCCTGGTTTCAGTTTTTACTTTTAGAAAAAGGAGATGACAATAACTGCCTTACTTTTCCTTAAAAAAAAAAGATGATTATGAGTATCTAAGGGGTTCATGTGTACAGAAGATATAGGTTATTAAGTTACATGTATATGCATTATGCCATTTTACATTTCCTCACTTTCCATCCATCTTTTCCTCTTCATCTGTCCTTATGTGGGTCCAGGACCCTCTTTAAGTTCATGAAGAAATTTGAAGCTGTCCTGAGTGAACCCTGCCGGTCATCCTTGGTGGAGAGTGACAAGGAGGAACAGCCTGATTTTTTGTCGCAGCCAACAGCCACGAGTGAGGCATCCTCCATTCAGAGTCTGAACATGGCACTGAAGGAGACCCTCTTGGCCCGGCCAGCAGCTGCACAGGTATACCTCATGAGATGGTGTTTGCTTATTCCTGGGCCAGTCTGTTGAGGTCTGTGCTTTGTGTGGAAGAATGTCCCCAGAACCGGGCAAAGTAATGCCTTTGAAATCTTGCTCTTTGGACAAATAGAGCACTTGTATGTCTGCCTGACAGTGCTGCATAATAAAGCAAAAAGCATCAGTCCTGGTGCTGAAAGTTTAATCTTCGCGTATGGGAAATAAGCATTTTTTGTGCTTACCTGTGAAGATCTCATCTACCTGTGATGGAAGACTTAAAGCATCATTTGAGGAATATGCCATTGAAGCTGCCTTTGGGCTACTGCATGATGAAGCTGCTGTACAGGGAGTGAATGTTTGCAGTGATATGTTGATTTTAGTGGTTGCTGATGACCATGGTATAAATTCTCTCATCGTCACCAATTTCAAGCACTAACAATTAAGAGCTGGCTTGCAAAATTCCAGAAAATGTAACAGTTTTGGAGACTCTGGGTGCGCAGGTCTGGTGCAGGATGGGTGGTCCCACATTATATCTTTAGGTATAAAGAGCTCTGGGATTAGGGAGCTCATCTCAGGACAGTGATAGCCTTTGCCTTCTCACTGTACTTCCCATCTTGGGTCCATAGAGTAAGCAGTGGAGTCCTCAAGCTATTTTTAGTATTTCCGAAGTACAGAAAGCATAACAGAAATTGAGCATCTAGCCATGCTGTGGCTCTACAAATATGATATGGGCACCAAGTTTATTTTCTTTTGATTATATTCATTAGCTCACTGATTTGTGTCATGCTGACCAAAAACTTTGATGTGCTATTGATGACAGCATAGGAATTTCAGAGATTCTTCAGGGGAAAAAAAAAAAAAAAGATGAAAATATGCCCCTAATGGACAAAAGTTTTTCCCATTATCCAGTACCTGGGTTCCTGATAATTGAACTGTCAGGAAGTGGAGGGTGGGAAGAGGTGGTAGTAGAAGTACGACTTGTGTGTCTGACAAATGCAGTGCAGCACAGCACCGTAAAGGCAGCAATTTTAGTACATTCCAAGGTCAGGCCTGAAGCCTGGTGGCTAGCACGGGTAGCATTGCCGCAGGTGGGACAGGGGTCCTTCTACAGTGATCTCCTGTGGAGCAGCAGTAGGGTTCTCTAAATATCCAGGACACATGCCTGTCTTAATTTTGGTGATGCTGCTTTTGTTCTTGTGAGACTTCAAAGATGGGGAGGAGAAGATTTAATACTTGTTGAGCTGGGTGTATGTGGAGGGGTATAACATTGAAGTTTAGCACCAGTGCAGGTGAGTGCTGTTACTGTTCTTGGCAGTGAGACTAACTTGTGTTTTGTCTCACAGGCTGTGATTCCAGAACAGTGTCAGGGTGCTCCTTTCCCTTTGGAGGGAGAGCTTCTGCGTCGCTTGCCAAAGCTTATGAAACGAATGAGGAAGGTGTGCCTGATGCTCATGAAGGAAAGCCGTTTGCCTCATCTAGTGGAGGGCCTTGATCACTTCACTGGTGAGTGCCAGCAACCAGGGTCAGAAGGTGGGGTTTGCTCTTCCTGTTTTCCCCAGTGCCCCCAAGAATGTGGGAATTTGTTACCTATGTCCTTTTTTGACCTCTTCAATAGTGTTGAGCAGTTAATTGAATAAACAAGTGGGCTAAAAACAGTCCAGTTGCAGGAGCCAGCAGAGACCACACAAGCTGTTATAATTTTCATCTTGTCTATAACTAATGCTAGTTACGCCATTTTCTACGGTAGCCTTGTCTATATCTGCTCTCATTGGTTGGGGGCATGAATAAAGGGGTACAGAGACATGTTTCCCAGAATCTGTAAGCTGTCTCTACCTCTCCAAATAATTGTCTCCCTTGAGTTAAAGGAGAAGGAAGATTGACCCACCATCCTTTTCTTGCTTTCTTCACTGTGGAGAGATGTAGTGGTTTCATCTCCTGGTCGTTCTTGTACAGGGAGGTTGAGAGCCAAGATTTGCTCTGTAGTATAACAGCAGTGGCTGAGGAAGGGATTCCAGAATTTAGTAGATTGAGGTCGTGTCATCCGTTCAGCACTGTCTTCACCCCTAATCACCCCCTGTGAATATGGTGTCAGAATGAGACTGGTCCTTCTTCAATTAGGCTACAGTCTGATCTTGGGGAGCTCTTTATTTTTAAAACTTGTTAGGGGGCGCCTGGGTGGTTCAGTCGATTAAGCGTCCGACTCTTGATATCAGCTCAGGTCACAATTTCACGGTGTGTGGGATCGAGCCCCGAGGTGGGATCCGAGCTTGATAGCGTAGAGCCTGCTTGGGATTTTTCTCTCACCCCCTCTCTCTCTGCCCCTCCCCTGCTTCTGTGCGTGTGCATGTGTGCACGCACACACTCTCTCTCCAAAAAAAAAATATTAAAAAAATAAGTTGTTAGAATAATAGTCTATTATATATATCCATTGCTCAAGATGATTTGCCTGCCTGAGTCTGATGATCGAAATGAATGGGATACAGGTCCGATGTGCATCTTCTGGAAAGGGCACCCACTCTGTGATGCAAAGAATTCTCTAACTTTCCTACAATGTCCGTATATTGGTGTGCAGTATACTTGCTCTCTTCTGGAGACTAGAATGTCTGTGTTAGTTTGTTAGAGCTACCTTAAAGTATCACATATTGGGTGGCTTAAACAACTGTTTCTTAGCAGTTCTGGAGACTAAACATACAAAATCAAAGTATTAGCAGGGTTGGTTTCTTCTGAGGTCTCCTCCCTTTGGCTGGTCTGTTTCCCCTCTGTGATTTCACATGTTCTCCCACATCTACTCTTTTGTTAAGAACATCAGTCAGGTTGGATTAGGGCCCACCCATACTGCCTCACCTTACCTTAATTACCTCTTTAAAGGCCTTGTCTCCAAATGTACTCACAGTCCTACTCACAGAGGCACTGGGGGTTAGGACTGTAGCATGAATTTTGGGAGACACAGTCCATAACACTGCCTGTGGCAGGCAGGCAGCAACCTCATGTTATAGCTACCCCCATCGGTATTCAGCAAGGCAGTGTGGTGCTGGAGAAAATTTGGATTTCAGAGTCAGTTTGGCCAGGGTTTGTGTCCTGTCTTCTAGTTCACTCTTTAGCCGAATGAACTTTAGTAAGTGACTAGACCTTTCTGGGCCTCTCCAGGAAGCTGTAAATCAATGCTTCTGGAGTTGTACAGAGTACAGGAACATCGACCAAGAACCAGGTACAGGCTAGGACCTCAGGATGTATCATATTTATGGGAAATGTACTTCAAATGATTTAAATTCTTAGTATAAATTGCTGCACAAAGTGTTCAGCAGTGGGTTTTTTTTTTTTTTTGCCTGTTTTTAAACCCTTAAATTAAAAAAAGAATAACTACTTTTATTTGGTTGGTTTGTTGTCAAGAGAGATGAATTGCATGAATTATTTTCTATTTCTGTGCACCTTTAGAATTTACCAAATGCTAGGGACTATGCTAGTTATCAGAGCTGTAAAGATGAGTGTCACCTGGTCTTCGTGTCCCACATTGTCCTGGGTCTCAAGTAGTTTAACACGTGAATAAGCCCGTGGGATTTCAGTATATCCTCCTTGTTATTTCCTTAGGTGAAGTGATTTCCTCTGTGAGTGAGCTGCAGAGCTTAAAGGTGGAGCCCTCTGCAGAGAAGGAGAAGCAGCGGTCAGAAGCCAAGCATATTCTCCTGCGGAAGCAGCGAGCTTTAGCAGACCTCTTTCAGCACCTTGCAAAAACTGGTGAGGTTCTCATTTGAAACCTGATGAAGAATGATCACCAGCTCTTAGGGAGGAAAACAACGTGGGTGATGTGGGGGAAATTTCTAGAGACGATTGTGGTGGGAAGCGGGAGGCGGTAGGGAAGGTTTTGAAATGCCATTCTGAAAGTTCAGTTGCACATGTGAAATCGCTGTGATGAACCAACCATTTGTGATTCCCAAATATTTTCACAGTTTTGTAATGAGGGTTCTCAGAAACTGTTCTTTATTTTCGTCATCATATGTTGTATGGCACCCACCCTCCCAATGTAGCTTAGAGAGCAACCTTCTCAAACTTTGATGCACATACTAGTGACTCGGGGAATCTTGCTAAATGCAGTGGTTCTGCTCCAGTAGGGGCAGGGCAGGGGCTGTCAGCCTGCATTCTAACAAGCTTCTGGGTGGTGCTGTTCAAAGGACTTTATTTTTAGAGTCGCAGTGGGATGAGGGGTGGGGCACAGCACAATCATTCTTGTCTGAGTTTCTTTACTTAAAACACATGCTATTTATTTCCTAGGTTTGTCATATCGCAAAGGTCTTGCCTGGGCCCGTTCAAAAAACCCTCAAGAGATGCTTCATCTTCACCCATTAGATCTCCGGAGCGCGTTGTCCATAGTCAACAGCACACAGGCTGATTCTAGGTTTGTTTTTTAAATTATAAATGGAGCAAGTTATTTGAGCTCCCATGTCTTCTTTTGCCAAAATAGGGATAGAATACCTCTCTCCTAGCATTGCTGTAAAAATAACATTTTAGAAAGTGCCTGGCTCAGGATCTAGCACGTGGTGAGCATTCAGTAAAAGCCTTTTTTCTTTCTTTTTTCTTTTCCTTTTTCTTTCTCTGGGTATTCACCTCTCCCATTATTTTTTTGGTCCTTTGATTTTCCTGAGGTCTCCTCACTTGATTTGAATTCACAGGTGAAAATCTGGGAGACAGTGGCCACATTTTTAGCTATTTCATATACATAAATTCTTTATAATATATTCTTGAATTTGAGAACCTATAAAATTTGAGGCAGAGTTACCTCTGTGTTCTTAACTATGGCAAAGGTGGTTGTAAATGATGATTTGCATGAGCTGGGTGCACATACATTTGTATTTTGTTTGCTCAGTGGCCCTCTGAGTGCTTTAAAGTTTAATTCAATGCAACATTGTAGAAAGTAGAAATTTTATTTTTAAGTTTTATTTAAGTAATCTCTATACCCACCATGGGACTCAAACTCACAACCTTGAGATCTAGAGTCGCATGCTTTTCTGACTGAGCCAGCCAGGTGCTCCCAAAATAGAAATTTTACCTAAATATTCTGGATTTCAGTTTTTCAGGAAGATTGGGCCAAGTGGATTTGTTTTTCTGTGCACTCAAAAGTTAAACTGCAGCTCCCTCCTTCGGACAGGACATATGCACTCCAGATCACTATGGTCTGCAAACAGACCTGTTGCTTTTCCCACATTGAGGTCGGCTGTCATTGCCATGTATCATATTGTGCTTGAGTATCCTTAATCATTTATGTTAACTGCTTGGCCCCTGTAGGTATCAGAATTCATGACCCTTAGCTTCCACTCTTAAGATAGTTATAAAGTTTTCATTAAGGAAACTATATTGTTATCATAATTTAATTCCCCCCTATAATACCCTCAGTGTTAAGTATGTAATACATTCTTTGCATAAAGGACTGATGAGTGCCTGACTGAATGAGACCTCACAGAAATAAATCTGTTCACACTCTTAGCTTTTGATTGTGACTAAATAGTACCAATCTCTGACTCTTTAGGATCTGGGATGGGAAATAGTGGTTTTAATTAAGTATATTATGTTGATTTCTAGGCTGCTGACAGAAATCTCATCTTCATGGGACGGATGCCAGAAGTATTTCTTTCGCTCTCTTGCACGGCATGCCAGGCTTAGTGCAGCCTTAGCAGCTCCTGCCAAGGTAGGTGATAGAACCTCAGAATTGCCAGGGCCCAGAGAAAGCTCCTGTTTTGTTCCTCCAGGGAGCAATCTCAGGTCTTGTGATCAGGTCAGGTGATCAGAGCCTGTTAACAGAAAGTGACTGAGCTTTTTACAGAACATCATTAAACTTACAGTATAAATCAGTGTAATTTTGTGCTTAATAAGAGAGCATTTTATCATAAATTCTGTTACTTATATTTGCCAACAAGACCAAATGCATAAGAAAAGTTACGTAGCAGCACCTGTGTAGCTCAGTCGGTTGAGCATCTGACTTCGGCTGGAGTCATGATTTCAAGGTTTGTGAGTTCGAGCCCTTCATGGGCTCACTGCTGTCGGCACAGAGCCTACTTCAGATCCTCTGTCTTCCTCTCTCTCTTCCCCTTCCCCACACACACACACACACACATGCACACTCACTCACTCTCTCTCAGAAATAAATAAAACATTAAAAAGAGAGAGGTTATGTAAGAAAAGCTTCAAGTTGAGAATGCCATCTTCAGATGTTTTTCCTTGTGAATTGAGAGAAGATCACTAATTTTGATGTTGAACTAGTTACTTTTTTTTTTTTTGAGTTTATTTATTTAGAGCGAGCTGGGGAGCAGCAGAGAAAAGGGGAGAGAGAGGGAATATCCCAAGTAGGTTCCACACTGCCAGCGTGGAGCCCGATGCGGGGCTCGAACTCACGAACTGTGAGATCATGATGTGAACCAAAATCTAGAGTCAGAGTCAGATGCTTAACCAGCTGAGCCACTCAGGTGCCCAAGTGTTAAACCTAGTTCCTATTCATGGAACATCAGTGATTTGTGGAAGCATAGTTTGAGAAGGACTCCTCAAAAAGGTGAATGTGTTGCCTCTAGACTGCAGCACATCCCACTTTTATGTGAGCAAAGGGCACTTTCCCCAGAGAGTTTTGGATGAAACTGCTTTCTGGGGACACCTGCATATGTGGTGATGTTTGCCAGCAGCACCTTTGGCGTGCTTCCTTTTCCCCCTTGCAGGAGTTGGGCATGAGCAACGTTGAGCGATGCAAAGGGTTCTCGGCACATTTGATGAAGATGCTTATCCAGCAGCGGCGCTCCCTGACTACACTGACTGAGCAGTGGATCCTCCTCAGGTATCCACTAACTAGTTAGTTGGATTTGTGGCATGAATTCATTTAGGAACAATTGTGTGAGTCTACTCTCAATTTGGAAATGAAATTTGAGACCCAGAGAAGCAGATGGAGTTTCCCTTGGCTCTTCCCCTTGCTTTCGGTGATGTGCTTCTGCCCTGTGGTTCTGGAAGCACCTCTTGGGAGAATGGGCCTTGGGAGATGAGTCTGGGACTGAGTTATAAAAAACTGCCATGGCTGAAGTACACCTTGGTCTGGATAGAGGGGCTTTGTGGTTGACAGTCCATCAGGTTGCGTGACAGGATTGTGTGTGTGGTATTGTAGCATCTGTCTCTGGACACAGATCAGATTTGAGACTGCTTCAGTTTATTAGGCGTTTTGGACCCCAGCGTTGCAATTTGCTGAGCCATGCATGGACGCTTCTCGGTGGAAATAGATTTGAATTTGAAAGATGAGGACAGTTAGGAAGCCTGTCATCATTTTTTGAATGGATTCTTGGCTGAGAGGTAGTATTTCCAGATTGTAATCACTTTGGCTGCAACTGTTTTCTGCTGTACACATAAGGGTTTATCTAACAAAGTATACCACGTTTACTAGATTTTTTTTAATGTTTATTTTGAGAGACAGAGCACAAGCAGGGGAGGGGCAGAGAGAGAGGGAGACACAGAATCCGAAGCAGACTCTAGGCTCCGAGCTGTCAGCACAGAGCCTGATGTGGGGCTTGAACTCATGAACCATGAGATCATGACCTGAACTGAAGTTAGATGCTTAACTGACTGAGCCACCCAAGTGCCCCAGATTTTTTTTTTAAGTAGTGGTTGAAATCACTACAGTGATGTGACTGTGTTGGGTGGGAAAAACCTATAAAGGGGTAGGTGATAAGCAGTAAGTTTTGACCCTTGTGTAAGACTGAAGACGCTTCTTTCAGACTTCAGAACGATGTGTTAAGTATTTTAAAGGGCATTTTAACAATCTTAATCTGTGGGGGCTCTCTCCTTGATTATGTGAAAAAGCCCATACTTTGTTCAGAAACAAATGAAGTTATTAAAAACAACATGGTAATGCAGTTTAAGGTGCCACGTGATTTCTCCATGGGTTTCTCTGCACAGGAACCTCCTTGGCTGTGTGCAGGAGATTCATGGCAGATTGACTGGGCCGCTGGTCTACCCCGTGGCCTTCCCCCCTCAGGATGGTGTGCAGCAGTGGACGGAAAGGCTGCAGCATCTGGCCATGCAGAGCCAGATCCTGCTTGAGGAGCTCTCCTGGCTCTTCCAGTGCTGCCCCACTGCAGGGCCAACTCCAGGCCAAGGTGGTGCCCAGGTACAGGATCAGCCTTCTGCCCCCTCCCCGGAAGGACCAGAGCTCACCAACAGATGGCCTTCTAGAGCAGTACAGGACCTCATCCCGTCAGAACTCAGTTACCCATCCCCAGTACCTCGAAATCAGCTGCCCTCTGGTTGCTGGATGCGGAAACAGGATGAGCTTTGGCAACAGTCAACTGCGAGATTAACAGAGATGCTGAAAACTGTTAAAACAGTGAAAGCTGATGTCGACAAAATCAGGCAGCAGTCTTGTGAGACTCTCTTTCATTCTTGGTGAGTATGCCTATGCCTGTACTGTTCCTCTGTGTGCTTGATCAGAGTTTAGTAAGGGTATGATAAAGTGATAAAAGTATTTTATTTCAATTCAGTTTTTCTGTGGACCTTCATAGTGCTTTGTAGCATATGTCTAGCTGTAAATCTTGAGATACAGTGAATTTTCTTTCCCCTGGTTACATTTTACTGGATGGAAGGAGCAGGGAGTGTGTGTGTGTGTGTGTGTGTGTGTGTGTGTGTGTGTGTGTGTGTGTTTTCTCTCAACATTTGTCAAATTTCTGTTGTTGCAGGAAAGATTTTGAAGTTTGCTCTTCTGGGCTAAGTTGCCTGTCCCAGGTGTCCGTTCATTTGCAAGGACTAGAGTCCTTGTTCATTATTCCAGGGATGGAAGTTGAGCAAACAGACCGACAAATGGCATTAGTTGAGAGCCTGGAATATTTAAGAGGAGAAATCAATAAAGCCACAGATGACTTTACTTCCTGGAAGACACATCTACTTGCTTCAGGAAGCCAAAGTGGTAAGACTGTCTGTCATTCATCAAGGGAGTCAAACCTCGGTGTTGGACTGATGTCTTATAGACTTAAGTCTAGACTATCCTAATGACACATTATGTTTTGTTCCATATCTCTGCAGCATTCTAAGGTAGGTAGGTGTGGTTGGAACCCCCAGCTCTTAACTCTCTCTGCCTCATTTCTCTTTTTTTCTTAAAGTTTATTTATTTGTTTTGAGAGAGGAAAAGAGGAACAGAGAGAGAGAATCCCAAGCAGGCTCCGCACTGTCTGTGCAGAGCCCGATGTGGTGCTTGAACTCATGAATCATGAGATCATGACGTGAGCCAAAATCCAGAGCCGGACTCTTAACCAGCTGAGCCACCCAGGTGCTCCTCTGCCTCATTTCTTTGAGAGTACCTTGCCTTTGAGTTGATCATGTCACTTTGTAGCACACATACAGGAAGGCAGCATGGACTCACTCACTGTCAATAGTTCTCTCTTAGACTGGAAAGCTAAGGGCTGATATTTGGACTAAATTGGTGGTTATAAACACCATCTTAACTGTTTTCATATCTTTGGCATTCTTCTAGCAGAACTTTCAATAAAAGAGGATAAACTTGTAATTCATCTCAGCAGGGAATGTGTCTCATTCATTTTTGTATTTAGCACAGTTTGACACTGTGGCTCACTCGTAGTAGGTGGCTAACAGGTGGCTGTTTGTAAAAAATAATAAGTGAGGGTTGCTAATGATTTCCAGAGGCACTGAAGTAAATGATTGGTTTTGTTTGTTTGTTTTGCACCTTGTTACTTACTAGGAAACCAAATGTTAGAGGAAAGGTTTGTGGAAGATTTTTCAGAACAGGTTGAAACTGCCATCCGGGCCATCCTTTGTGCCATCCAGGATTTAGCAGAAAGAAACAGTAAAAAGACAGAGGAGAACACTGACCAAACAAGACCACAAGAAGAGGATGGTATGTCTGAAATCAGGCAAAAACTATTTTTATACTTGATTTAATTTTCAAATTTCTTTTTGTTGCTAAATATTTTTTAAAAATTTTTTAAAATGTTTATTGTTTATGTTTGAGAGAAAGGGAGACAGTGCAAGCAGGGGAGGGGCAGAGAGAGAGGGAGACACAGAATCTAAAGCAGGCTCCAGGCTCCAGGCTCTAGGCTCTGAAGCTGTCAGCACAGAGCCTGATGCAGGGCTCGTACCCACGAACCAGGAGATCAAGACCTAAGCCAAAGTCGGACGCTCAACCGACTGAGCCACCCAGACACCTCTTAGTGGCTGTATATTTAAGGACAGATGTTGGGAATGATGACTGCATGAATGGAGATGAAAAGGGTTTATTTTGTGTTACTCATCATGTCTTCCTTTTCTGCCCATGAAAGAGGCAGCAAGCTTGGAGGGACTGCAGTCAGGACATCTAACAAAACTCTTAGAGGATGACTTGTGGGCCGATGTGAGTGCTCTACACGTGCAGAAAATCATTTCTGCCGTCTCTGAGCTGTTGGAGAGGCTGAAATCGTATGGCGAAGATGGCATGGCAGCAAAGCACACGGTAACCAGCAGTTCTTCACAAGCTTCTTGCCATCCAGCGTGGGTTTCACTTTGCTCCATGTAGGTGGTCCCAAAGCAGGTGTTAGGTGGCAAAAATCACTAAACATTTGGTATCTTTATGCAGGTAAACATGATTGACAAACTTTGAAAAGCTTAGAGCTTGCTAGCTAAGTAAGGGTCACAGTTGTTAGATGCATAGATGCAGCCCAGGGTATCTGTCATCTTGGGATTCTTTCATACCCTAACCATATTTTCCTGGGTGTTTGATGTTAATGGTGGGTATTGCTGCTGTCGACTAAGGAATGGCCACACTCTGCAGATACCATTCCCTTCACAACAAGCTAGCAAAGGGGGAAGTTGCCACCCCCATGATACTCCAGAGAAGCAGCTTATGTTGTGGGACATTGTAAGTCTATAGCATTGATTCCAGTGCCGACTTTGGTTCTGAATAGAATTCCTTTATAAACATCTTATTTTAAAAAACACTGTGTTGACTAAACGGAACGGAACTGACAGAATTTAAAGTGTACTTTTGTGAAGGTTTGTGTGAAGACGAAAGAAATATCAGTGAATAGAGGCGTGTGTGTGTGTGTGTGAGAGAGAGAGAGAGAGAGAGAGAGACAGAGAGAGAATATACATAAAACTTACCATTAGTGGCCTTTAGTGCATTCACAACATTGTGGCACTTTTGTTGCTGTCTAGTTCCAGAACATTTTTATTATGGAGAAAACCCAGCACCCATTACATAGTATGAGCAGGCCTTGTGATCTTTTGCCCGCAGTTCTTCAGCCAGTCCTGCTGCTTGTTGGTGCGTCTGGCGCCCATGCTCTCCAGGTACTCAGACCTCGTCCTCTTCTTCCTGACCATGTCTTTGGCAACTCACCGTAGCACTGCAAAGCTGCTCTCTGTTCTTGCCCAGGTCTTTACAGAGCTCGCCCAGGAGGTAAGGACTGTTCACATGAAGCACCCTGGTGTAGCAAGTACCAAATACTCTGAAGCTACTAGTGCTTGGTTTCACAGGCTTTTATTTTGGACCTTCACAAATAGCAGGAGGTGATTTGCATTCCCTGTGGATTTTTCAGGGCTTTGTTCAGCACCCTTTCTCTATGCCTGTTTCCACTAAGGTCTTGGAACCTGCAGGGCCCTCACTGATGAACTCCCTACACTGCAGAGCTATCCCGAACCTTAGTCTCCTCATTTGTAAAATGAGATCTGCCTACACTCCTTAGCATTTTTGTGAGAACTACCTTCAATTGAATATATATTTATTGTTTTGTTTTGATTTGATTTGATTTCCTTAGTATTCTAAGATTTTCTCCAAATCTAAGTACAATACTGATGAGAGTCACTTGAAGATAGGAATTTACAAACTAAAGATGGGGTCTAGGCTTCTTATAGTCAAGAGTTCTTAGTTCTGGGTATCTGGAATATTAGAAAGGGTTTAAAATTGGAAGGCAAGCCATGCAGTGTATATAGAGGATAAATGTGTGTATTTGTTGAGTAATAAATAAATGAATGTCTTATTTGGTCCTTCTGTCTGATGAGCACTGAGCCAGTCTCACATCCCATCACTCTTTTAGAAGATACACTTTATGCAAAAGACAGAGGTAGGACAGTATATGGTGATGATACCCTGAGATTTGGGTCAGTTCTGTTTGTCCACTTGTGCTATTGCTCTTGTCTGACAGGTTTTAGAATGACTTTGGCCTGTGTTTTGGAGTGGAGTATGGGGGTTTAATATAAGCAAAGTGTTGGGAGCCCTTTGGCTATTCCAGATGTAGCTATGGTAGTCGTGTGCCCTGCAAAAGGACCTCTGAATCTCCGCCTTATACGGTCGTATTCTGCCTACACCTAAACCTATTTTATTTTATTTTTATTTTTATTTTTTAATTTTAATTTTTTTTAATTATTTATTTTTGAGAGAGAGAGAGAGAGAGAGAGACAGCATGAGCAGGGGAGAGTCAGAGAGAGAGAGGGAGACACAGAATCCGAAGACAGGCTCCAGGCTCTGAGCTAGCTGTCAGCACAGAGCCCGATGCAGGGCTCGAACCCACGAACCGTGAGATCATGACCTGAGCCAAAGTTGGATGCTTAACCAACTGAGCCACCCAGGTGCATCCCTAAACCTAATTTAAATGTTTATTAATTTATTTATTTTTGAGAGAGAGAGAGAGAGAGAGAGAGAGCGCATGAGGGGGAAGGGCAATGAGTGAGGGAGACAGAGAATCCCAAGCAGGCTTTGTGCTGTCAGCGGAGAGCCTGATATGGAGCTCAGACTCATGAACTGTGAGATCATGACCTGAGCCAAAATCAAGAGTTGGACACTTAAGCGACCAAACCACCCAGGCACCCCCACCTAAACCTATTTTAAAATAAAGTAGCTCAATGGGAAAATTAACCAAAACATGTTTTTCAGTTAGCTAAGAATACATTCCTGATAGAGAGTTTGCCTTTCCTTTAAGTTTTTAAGTATCCAAATTGTATTCACATCCTTTCTGAATAGTCCTGAGGGAAATTGAAAATAGTGCTAAGATAATAGATCTATGTCATAATTATAACACTAAATCCATGGAAAGCTGTTTCTGTGAAACTGAGTCAAATCAGTATTTGCTGGTTTGGGATCTTAATTCGTTGTTAGCTGGCAGCTTATTTTTTATTACTTTCCATCCTCAGATTGACAAATAACTTGATAGCTTATCTGATAAAATTTCTGATTGAGAGCCACTATTTTCTTCTACTTGTTTTTCTATTCATTTTTGTCCCACATGTTAGCAGTTGATTTTTCTTTCCAAACTATTTTCCTACACGAAACAGTTTTGTTAACACTTCAGGAGTGTTTCTGTCTGACCTGTTCTTGACTCTAGACCCCATGCTATGCCAGGTGCTGTGGCAGAAAATAGCTGAGGCCAGACATGGCAGCTACCTCAGGAATGACAATTTTAGCTCAGAGTTGAAGCGGGGGCATAGTTTTTATATTAAAACTAACATTTTACCTGAGAAGCACACCATACCACATTTTCTTCAATTTTTGAAGTAAAAATGAAATCTTCTGTGGCAGCTGTTTCAAGTTGCTGAGCCTCCAGGGTTACATGTCTTCTCTCCCTCCTCTCTCTCCTCTCAGGCTTACTAATTTGAGAAGTAAATAAAGAATGACAAAAATCCCTTTCGGATTTAGACACTGAGAGGTTTTACCCTTGCTCAATGACTTGCTCCTAAATACTGTCCAAGTATAATTCATTCAGATTTTTGTCTTGCCAAATGAAAAATTACCACATACTCAAGGGCCTCTACAGAGTTGAAACCTGATATGTTAAATCTGATGCAGCTTTGAAACTGCATAATAACTGTTATCAAGGAAGAAAAGAATGTCAAAAGTTTACATATTTCCATCAGATTTAAAATATTGAACTAAAAAAAGCTAACAATTTTTTTTCTAAAACTGGAAATCCTTTTTTTTAAATTGCTTTTGTGCTTAACTGTTCACTCTTTTGTTTTTAAGGGATTTTGCCTGCCCAAAGAATTCATGGAAGATTCAGCAGGAGAGGGAGCAACTGAGTTCCATGACTATGAGGGAGGTGGAATTGGGGAAGGCGAGGGCATGAAAGATGTGAGTGACCAGATTGAAAATGAAGAACAGGTGTGTTTTCATATGAGTGAAATATGCATACAGTTTACAAAAGCTCACTCCCCCTTTCCTTTCTTTTCAATATTAAATTTTACACATGAATGTTTTTACTAAGTTAATGGTTTCAAGCTATGATCCACAGAGCCCTAAGAATACTAAAGCTTTAGGGAGTCGGGTGTAAATAAAAAGCCTAGAGACCAAGGAACTTTGTTCCTCAGTCATTAATTATGGCTATAATATGAAAGGGAAATGATTTAAAACTTTGGCGCTTATTTTATTTTTATTAACGTTTATTCATTTTTGGGAGAAAAAGAGCATAAATTTGGGGCAGAGAGGGAGACAGTCCGAAGCAGGCTCCAGGCTCTGAGCTGTTAGCACAGAGCCTGATGCGGGGCTCAAACCCACAAACCGCGAGATCATGACCTGAGCCGAAGTCAGACACTTAATTGACTGAGCCACCCAGGCACCTCAAAATTTTGTTTATTTTAAACTGGGAGGTCTTTGTTGATGATTTTCTAGAGTATTTTTGATAGTAGTTTATTTAAAAATAAAAAACGTGGCGTGGCTATTTTAAGTGACCACTGCATTAAGTAATAATGCTATTGTTTACTATTAATAGGTTTTATTGTATGTCTTTAAGACCCGTTGAAAAATTTTAATATATATCTTCTTTTGGTTGGAATCAAAAATGTTTTGGAAATAGATGGCTTGAGCTAAGATTTATTCAAATGATACAAGAGTGCTGATTCATAGGGGCATATGCACCCCAATGTTTATAGCAGCACTTTGAATAATAGCCAAATTATGGAAAGAGCCTAAATGTCCATCAACTGATGAATGGATAAAGAAGATGTGGTTTATGTATACAGTGGAATACTACTTGGCAATGAATGAAGAATGAAATCCTACCATTTGCAACAACGTGGATGGAACTGGAGGGTATTATGCTAAATGAAATAGTCATAGAAAGACATATAACGTATGTTTTCAATCATATGTGGAACTCAAGAACCTTAACAGAAGACCATGGGGGAAGGGAAGGGGAAAAATAATTTCAAACAGAGAGTGAGATAAACCGTAAGAAACTCTTAAATAGAGAAATAAATTGAGGGTTGAAGGGGGAGTGCAGGGAAGAAGGAAAAATGGTTGATGGGCATTGAGGAGAGCACTTGTTGGGATGAGCACTGGGTGTTGTATGTAAGCGATGCATCATGGGAATCTACCCCCGAAACCAAGAGCATGCTGTATATGCTGTATGTTAGCCAACTTGACAATAAATTATAGTAAAAAAAAAATATTTTACTGGAAAAAAATTAAAAATAAAGTCCAGGGGCATTTGGTTAACTTAAAAAAAAAAAAAGGGTGTGTGTGTGTTTTGAGAGAGTGTGAGCAGGGGAAGGGCAGAGAGAGGGAGAGAACTTCAAGCAGGCTCCCCATTGTCAGTGCAAATCCCAACATGGGGCTCAATCCCGTGAACTGCAAGATCACAATCTGAGCTGAAATCGAGTCGAATGCCTGACCGCCTGAGCCACCCAGGCACCCCTATTGGCTTTTTTAAATGCCTGTCATATTTGGGAGTGATTTTTTTTTTTTACATATTATTATTAGTCATTTATTAGATTTATCAACTGTGACTTGAAGAATAAGAGATAATGGAATTTCTTGGGGTGCCTGGGTGGCTCAGTCAATTGAGCGTCCGACTTCAGCTCAGGTCATGATCTTGCATTTGTGGGTTTGAGCCCTGTGTCAGGCTCTGTGCTGACAGCTCAGAGCCTGGAGCCTTCTTTGGATTCTGTGTCTCCCTCTTTCTTGGCCCCTCCTGCTCACACTCTTATCTCTGTGTCTCAAAAAATAAAAAATGAAATGTTAAGAAAAAATTTTTTAAGAGATAATGGGGGGCGCCTGAGTGGAGTGGCTCAGTCGGTTAAGCATATGACTTCGGCTCAGGTCATGATCTCGTGGTTCATGTGTTCGAGCCCTGCATTGGGCTCTGTGCTGATGGCTCGGAGCCTGGAGCCTGATTGGGGTTCTGTGTCTCCCTCTCTCTGCCCCTCCCCCACTCATGTTCTGTCTCTCAAAAATGAGTAAACATTAAAAAAATTTTTTAAAGCGATAATGGAATTTCTTTTTAACACCTATACTCTAAGGCTAAAGCAGACCATAAATTTTTATTTAAGATAAACTATTAAAAATAAAGGACCAAACCAGTTCAAACTTTCCTTTGAAGGGAAAAGTGCAAAAACAAATCAAAAGTGTTATGCTAGTGTTAATGTGGTAGAACTCTGTTTAATACATAATATATTGATTTTTTATTTGCCTTTTCTCTATTTCTCAAATTTAACTTTGTCAAGAGTACTTTTCTCATAGAAAAAAATTAAAGCCAAAAAAAGGATATTTAATAGAAAAGTACAATCAAGTGTGAAAAACATTAAGTGGGTTAAAGCTATCAGAGCAATTTGGCAGTATCTCATAGATTTTACATTGTGTATATTTTTTGACCTAGGAATACCATGTTTCCTGATAGAAATGCTAATGTTTTTTACTCAAGTATGTTCACTATAGTATTATTTATAATGGTAAAATTATAATAGAATCCAAATATTTATTAGGAGGGAATTATTTAAATTACGTTGCATCCATGCAGAATAGCGTTATAAGTTATACAGAATGAGATAGGTTTATATGTATCAGCATAGAAATACATCTAAGAGACATTTTTGAGTTAAAAAAGAAAAGTAGAATGCCAAACAGGTTGTGAAGCAATGATCCCTTTTTGTTTAAAAAGATATTGGGAGGTAGGTATTGCTACAGATTGCCTGTATTAATAAATGCATTTTGGTGTATTCATGGTTAAAAAGATGCACCAGAATGTCACTGGAACTGATTTCTTTGGGAGGAGAATGGTGGTGCCATGGGAAACTTACTCTGTTTTGCTTAGAATTCTTTTAATGGGATTTTATTACTTTTATATTTTAAAACATTTTTAAAAATCCAACCATAATGAAAGAACAGTCACAAATCTTTGGCCCAATATCACATAGACTATATGGGAATATATAACTTAAGGGAAAGTGGAAAAAATTGCATTGAGTTATTGTCTATGAGAAACTAAACTGATAAAAATATTAAAGATATGGACAACACAATAAGATTGGATTTTTTATTTTTAAGAATTCATATTCTTTTTTTTAAGACTGCGTATTGTTTTTAAATCTGGATTTTTTTTAACAATTCACATGAAGAAAAACTTCAACAAAATTCTGTATTCTCTAATCACAATGCAGTAAAACTGGATATTACAGACATATTAAAGCAAACCAGAATTTATTGTGTGTGGTTGTCTCTGTTGGTTCTCCTTTTTTCTCTCCCCAGAGATAACTTTATATCATTAATGTTGGCATTTATGTATTTCCATTTTATTTAGAGCTAAATAAACAGTAGCAAAGTTATAACGTTTGTTTATGTTGTCTATAATGCTTTTTGCTATAGGCAGAAGATACATTTAAGAAAGGCCAAGAAAAGGATGAAGAGGATCCTGACTCAAAATCAGACATTAAGGGCGAGGATAATGCCATTGAGATGTCAGAAGACTTTGATGGGAAAATGCATGATGGGGAACTTGAAGAAAAAGGTTTGAGATTGTCACTTCATTCTTATTTTTAAAAAATGTTTTATCTAGGAAATCACATATTCCCAATGAGCCTGTTACAATCTTTTGGAACAAGTTTATTTGGAACAAGTTATGCAAGTTTATTACTCTGCATAACCGCACATGAAAATATCAGCATACTAATGTTTCATCATCATCTCCATGGAGGCAGGAGTCTGTAGTCCATTCTAGAGGTTCTTCTGAGCAAACTGAGACACTGACTGGTATTTTGGCTGCCTCATGTGCTACATGCAGTGACTTCCCCTTCAGGGAACCTCGAGGGAACAAGGAGAGAGATCCCTGACAGACTTTGGCTCTCAGCTTAAAAGTAAATTGTTCAGGGTAGTTTCTTAAAAAAACTTTTTAAAAATCCTAAAAATAGTAGACCTTTGTTATAGAAGATTTGGAACAAAAATGCAGGAGTAAGATAGATAGCCCTTAGGCTTACCACCCAAACTACTTAATTAATTTTAGCTTATTTCTAAATAAACCAGAGACCATAAATAGTTCTATAGTCAGCTTTTTTCATTTAACGTTTAAATGTTTCCCTCTCATTACAAATTGTTTGAGAATATGATTTCTTACAGCACATCATCATCTGTCATGTTTGTACTGTAATTCAGCTATTACCCCTAAATTTTCCTCCAGAGCTTAATTTGAGGTACTGTGTCTTTTTCTTTTAAAAAAATTTTTTTTATGTCTTTATTTTATTTTGAGAGATAGAGACAGAAAGTGAGTGGAGGAGGGGCAGAGAGAGAGAGGGAGACACAGAATCTGAAGCAGGCTCCAGGCTCCAGGCTCTGAGCTGTCAGCACAGAGCCCGACAGGCTCAAACCTAAGACTGTGAGATCATGACCTGAGCCGAAGTCAGATGCTTAACTGACTGAGCCACCCAGGCGCCGCTATTGTGTCTTATTCTAAGTGAAGATCTTGCAGAAATGAAAGTTGACCTTAGAGTAGAAAAGCATATGCTTGCCTAAGCAGCATAAGAATGTACCTTTGTCACGAAACAATTGCGAAAAATTCTGATTGAGTTAGACATGCGATTTTAAAACATGGTTGAGATAGAAGTGTATGGAGAGGAACCTTGGAAATCATATAGTTCAACTCTCATTTCATAGATAAGAAACCAAAGCCCAGTAAAGTTGCAGTCTCATAATGAATATTCCCCCCAGCACCAGAAGTAGACACCCTGACAGCTATTCCATCACCTTTCTGTTTGTTAATACCACACATTACAGACTTCTTTTTTTGGTCAAATAGTGTGCAAAACACAGTAGGGTTACTTCAGGAGATCTAAAGGCATCTGCCTGTACAGCGTCTGTAAATGCAGTAAATCTCAGGTGGGGCACTTGCCAGGTAGTGGGTCCATGCCTCTTCTGCACATGGCCCAGTCAGGTTGGGGATTTGCCTAACTCTAAGCTCAGTGCCTTCCCTTTCAGAAGAGGATGATGGGAAATCAGATAGTGAGGGCGGAGACCTGGATAAACAGATGGGCGATCTGAATGGTGAGGAAGCTGACAAACTAGATGAGAGGCTTTGGGGTGATGACGATGATGAGGAAGATGAGGAAGAAGAAGACAGTAAAACTGAAGAAACAGGACCAGGAATGGATGAGGTAATTAAAAGATTCTCCTCACCCTGTAGTCCCCAGCCTGAGAAGAAACCTTTCCACCAGCTACAACTCCCTGTCATTTAGTGCTCTTCCTTTTCTGTCTTTTTCTTTCTTCCATCCCTCTTTTTTCCCCCTTTTTCTCTATCTGTCTTACTTGATTGTATACAGAGCTAAAAGAATGGCCTTACCTGGGCCATCCCATGTGTTACGGAGGAGGGAAATGAAGAAAACTGGGCAAATGCTGATTCTGCTGTTGGCCACTGAACTTCCTCAGCTCTCTGCTTAGGAGAAATCGGGGCTGGTTGTGACACTGCAGCAGCATAGTGTGACCCACCCCACTGTTCACACACCTGCTAATACTGCTGCCATCTGGACAAAACCAGAATGTTCTTCCCAAGTCATGGAGGACACACTGTCAGCTGGATATTCCAGAGGATAGACTCAACAGACAGAGATTATACATGTCTAAGAGCTAGTTTAGGTAGAATCAACCTATGTGAAAGCAGTTTCATAGATTGAGAGTAATGATTTTTTCTTCCTCTGATATTTAGGAAGATTGTGGACTTGTTGCCAAAGATGACAACTTGGATGCTGGGAAGTCAAACAGAGATAAAAACCAAGATAAGGAAGAAAAGGAAGCAGAAGTTGCTGATGATAGACAAGGGCAAGACAAAATTAATGAACAAATAGATGAGGTAATGAGGATTTGAAACCAATCTGCTCCTGATTCAAGATCAGGGCTGTTCACAGCTCCTGGGAGTCTCAAGACATTTTTTTCCTATTCATCATTTCCCCATTGCCTCATAAAAGAACCTGTTACAAAGTCTCTCAGCAGGGCATAAAATATCTAAATATTGGTTACTAATGAGGTAGTCTTCATGCTGTTTGGGCTCATGCTGGAGTTTGGAAGCTAAGTTCTGTGATTCTTTTCTCTATATTTTCTCATAAATTTCAGTTGCCTTTTGAAATTAAGTAACACAGTACCTCTGATCCATGTAGAACCTACACAGTAAGTGAAGTTTGAAAATCCAACATGAAAGTTCTAGAAATATCAGTAAAATTCTAATGTGTGGGAGAAAGTTTTGGGAAGAAATCCTGTATTCCCTTAGCATAAGTGCTTAGAGTTAATTATATGCAAATGCCACTTTAAAATTTTTTTTAAATTTTTTCCTGTTCTCTCCATTGTCAAAGAGGGAATATGATGAGAATGAGGTGGACCCTTACCATGGCAATCAGGAAGAGCTGCCAGAACCTGAGGCCTTGAACCTTCCAGACGACTTGAACCTAGACAGTGAAGACAAGAATGGTAGTGAGGACACTGACCAGGAAGAAGGAGGTGTGTTTTTCAAAACCTAAAGAGACCAGTTGGAACTAAAAATGAGCAGTAACTTATTTCTTCAGATCATGTTATGGCCAGGTCATAAATCATGTCTGGTCAGCTCAGTTTCAGTTTGAGAAAATTATTTGCTTTTTCTCTATAGTGTTCTTCACCTGAGGAGACTTAAAGCTTAAGCTGAGAAGAATTAAAGTGAACCACCTGGTGTTTGTCATTAATTTCCTCTCCTGTCCTGTGTTTTAGTGCTACAGTACCCAGGTGGTGCTTCATCATGCAAAGCTTCATTTCCCCACAGCTGTCTCTGCCCCACCTCATGGGTTGATGTGAACCCTGCAGTCTGGGTATATCCAGGCCTCTTGCGAAGCCTTGTTACAGCATTCTTAGGGAAACAGTTGTTTCAGTTATTGATTGCTGTGCTTATGTCATATGTTTAGTTTGAAATGTGAAGTCATTTTAGTGGGGTATGAAATTGAATAATCGAGAAATCACTCGGCACTTGACAGTGATCTGCCTGTCACCCATTGTTCAGTTTGAGTGACTTCCCTAGGGAGAGCTATCTCGTACTGGAAGCATTGTATAGTGCCCCTGTAACAAGGTCCCCAGTCATGGTGGGTATCCAGAGAGAAAAATATGAGCTAGCCTCACTCTGCTTCATAATGAATCAGTTACCTACTTAGAAAAGCTATTAAAAATTTTTTTAAACACCATATTGGAGGGGCGCTTGGGTGGCTCAGTTGGTGGAATGTCTGACTCTTGATTTCAGCTCAGGTCATGATCCCAAGGTTGTGAGATCAAGCCATGCTTCAAAGCTCCACGTTGAGTGTGGAGCCTGCTTAAGATTCTCTCTCTCCTTCTGCCCCTCTCCCCTGTTCATCCATGCTCGCTCTCTCAAAAAAACAAAAAAACAAAACAAAAAAAACCACACCATATTGGAACAAAATTAGCAAGTTACAAAAGAATAAGAGATACCATTTACGTAAAAACTTAATACAATACTGTATGTTATTAATGCATACATCAAATGTAGGAAAACATCAGAATAAAATACAGCTTCAGGTTATGGTGACCTCTGAGGAAGTAGGAAGGGCAAAGGCATCCAGAATCCAGATAGTTGTACCAGCACCATTTGTTTCTTAAAAACAAGTGACAGAAGTTTGGTACAAATATGGCAAAATGTTCACATACATTAAATCTAGGAGGTGAGTATATGGGTCTTTTTATTTTGTTTGGCTTATTTTATAATACTTATTTTTGAGAGAGAGAGAGAGCAACATGAATTGGGGGAGGGACAAAGAGAGAGGGAGACACAAAGTCCAAAGCAGGATCCAGGCTCTGAGCTGTGTCAGCAGAGAACCAGACCTGGGGCTCAAACCCAAGTCGGACACCCAACCAACTGAGCCACCGAGGTGCCCTGGCTCTTATAATTTAAAACGCATTTTCCATGTTTAAAGTACTCAGTAATTAAAAAAATAATAAATTAATGAACTTGCTATTTAACCAGAATCATTTGGTTGAAGATTTGATAGAGACTTTCCTCATGCTAAGAACAAGTCTTCACTCTGAATCTCTAGCTTACTTTTTTTTTCATTTTCATATAATTTTATTTAAAAAGGAAGAGAAAATTTCCCAACATCTATAAAGGCCAAACTTCTTACATTAAATTCTAGCTGACTTTTTAAGCATTGAATAAGTGGTTGCCTCAGAGGCCATTTCATTACCATATAATTTCTGAATCAGACTCCACCCTTATTAAATTCAACAAGTAAGTCAGCATAAAATTAAGAAAATTAAAAATCCACTGAGAGTGTAATAGCTGTTTGCTCTAGAAAAACACCCAAACTCACTTTAAGCTATTGTGTATATAAATTAAGAAGCTATTGTTTTAAAGAATTATTTGCTAACAAAGTAACTGTGATTTCTGAAGTGTCCAAAGTATAGGAATGTTCTCTGAATAAATAAAAATTTTCCAAATAGGATTGTTTCCATTGAATGTATGTTGTATTTTCTATGTATGATAAAGAAGGACATCTACCAGTTATTCCCAAGGATAATATTTTCTTTGTTCTAAAATATTCCTATTGTGGCACCTCTTAGGATTTTTCAGTGGATTACTTAACATTTCTAAATGGAATGCACCATGCAAACAATTGTATATAACATATAAGTATGGTTTAGAGCAGGTGTGGACAAAACTTTCTCTGTAAAGGGTCAGGTAATAAATATATTAGGCTTCACAGGCCATAAACTGAGACAGGTTGCAGAAATTTCATTCTGCTGTTGTAGTGTGAAAGCAGCCATTGGCAATACAGAATGGGTGGGGTAAACACATAGGTAAGCAAATAGATGTGGCTGTATTCCATTAAAACCTTATTTACAGAAATATGTCAGCCAGATTTGGCTCTTGGGACATAGTTTGCCAGTTCTTGGCTTGAGACTAATAAAACACTGTGTAATTCCATAAATCATGTTAAATTCGGTGTTCTTTTTGTTGTATCTTTCCAGAAGAGAATCCTTTGGAAATTAAAGAAAAGCCAATGGATACTGAAGAAGCAGGTCATGAAGCTGAGGAAATAAAGGAAGAGACCGAGGCTGACCACAGTGAAGGTCAGGGTCAACCCGAACCTGAAGAAGGCCCCAGTGAAGATGACAAGGGCAAGGGGGAAGAAGAGATGGACACAGGAGCTGATGACCAAGATAAAGATACTGCTGAACATCCTGAAGAAAACTCAGAGGATGAACGTCAGTCTTTGGAGGACAAGGATAAGGAAGCCAGTGACGAAAATGCAGAGAATGGCGTTCCTGTTGACCAGGGTCTCCAGCCCCAGGTGTTGTGGGGTCTCTGGCTTGTCTCGTGTTAAAAATAATAGTGAGGAGGAGGGTCGCCTGGTTGGCTCGGTTAGTTGAGCATCCAACTTCAGCTCAGGTCATAATCTCACAGTTCATGAGTTCAAGCCCCACATCGGGCTCTGCACTGGTGGTGCAGAGCCTGCTTGGGATTCTCTATCCCTGTCTTGCTGCCCCTTGCCCACTTTGCGCTCTCTCTTTCTCAAAATAAATAAATAAACTTAAAAAAAAAATAGTGTGGAGAAGAGGTTACCTTATTCTGATCAGAATCTTTTAGGATACTTCTCTATCACCAGGTGGCGCTGCTGAGCAGCTTTAAATTTTTCTTTTAGACACTTTCTGGCCATTACCTGCCCTGCAGACTCCCCATGGTGAGCAGTGGGACACCTGCCTGTTATAGCAGTCCCCTACCTCATATTCTTCCCCCAGAGCATTTTTTAAAAATATTTTAATTTTATTTCTGAGAGAGAGTACGAGCAGGGGAGGGACAGAGGGAGACACAGAATCCAAAGCAGGCTCCAGGCTCCAAGCTGTCAGCACAGCTGGACATGGGGCTTGAACTACAAGCTGTGAGATCATGACCTGAGCTGAAGTTGGACGCCTAACCGACTGCGCCACCCAGGCGCCCCTCCCCGAGAGCATTTTAATGTGGTGTTTGCTTACCCTGCAGAAGCAGGAAGAAGAAGAAGGCAGTGGAGAGAACTCTGACACAGAGGAGCCAGTGCCAGAGGCCACAGAGAGGGAAGAATACGACTCCTGCGGGCAGACCGGGGTGGAGAGTGTGCAGAGTGCACAGGCTGTGGAGCTGGCCGGGGCCGCACCCGAGAAGGAGCAGGGAAAGGAGGTGATAGGCCCTCACTGCTTCTGCCAGCTGCCTCTATTGGGGGGTGGGGTCTCTCTTCCCTGTGTGAAATCATGTCCCATTTAGCTGTAGTTGGTTTATGTGTGATGTTGTTTTGTTGTTGACATCTAAAAGGTCATCTCTCATTCTTTGGAAAATGATCAGATACCTTTTTTTATGTGCCTCTCAGAACAAACCCTAGAATATTTGCTACACACTGTATATAAGTATTGTGCTTAATGAGAAAAAGCTATTAGACTCATAGTTCTTTGTGGGAGAACAGGTTCATGTTAATTTTTAGAACATTCCCAGGGAAAGAAAGGTTGCATTTAGACTTTATGTAGTAATATGCCTCACATAGTGTTTCCTTTTTCCTTGCTGTTCACCAGGCTCTAAAACTTTTAATTTAAAAAAGCAAAAGCACTTCTTTATTCCTTGAGCCGAGTGATATGCTGTGTATGGCCACAGTCTGAGTGACTGGCATGCTATGGAAAGAGCATTGAAAGTCAGAGGACCTGCTCTGGTGACTCTTGACAACTCCTTAAGCCTCGCTGAGCCCAGTTCTCTCACCAGTAATAACACCTGTTTATACTTCTCGTACCTCCCTCCACCGCGTTTATTGAGTGCCCATTAGGCAGATGCTAAGCATTTTCATTATTCAGGTCCTCACAGTAGTCCTGTAAGATAGCCGGTTATTGTTCTTATGACGTTCTCCATCTTTGTTAAGCCGCAGTAAAGTGAAATGACCATCTCAAGGGTATACAGCTGGTTGATGGCAGAGCCTGGTTTCTAGTCGAGGTCTATCCTGCCTTCAGAGAAAGCCGTAACAGTCCTGGAAACAAGGAAGTAATCAGCCTTACCCAGAGAAGTCACTCAAGAGGGTAACATATCTGTATCTAGATGCTCCAGTTTTTGCCCACAGGCCAGGCCTTAGTCATGGCTCAGTTCCGGAGCAGGGAGGCAGGTGTATTATGTGACTCTGAGAGGAGAATAACAGAGAAGCTGTGCGAAATACAGTGCAGTAAGCAGGTATTTGTATAGCATCTTCCACCCTCATTCTCTCATGGCTTGGACTTCACAGGAACACAGGAGTGGAGCTGCAGATGCAAACCAGGCAGAAGGCCATGAATCCAACTTCATTGCTCGACTGGCTTCGCAGAAACAGACGAGGAATAACACACAGGTCTCTATCACTCTTCAGTTAAACTTAGGTGAAGGCTGCATGTGAAAAGGATGCACTAAGTGTAGCAGTTTTTAAAAAAAGCCATGTTCCCAGGCTTTGCTGTCTCACCAAACCTGACGATAGCTTCAGCAAGCAGATAAGGACTGTGGGGCTTTCCCATTGGAACCTGGGGCTTCTTCCCCGTGTGGGTGCATGTACACACACACACATACACACTCCTCCTTATTTCTGTTACGCAGCCTAAGAGCCAGCTGTTGGGTGTTGTTGCCTAGGACTAGCCAGTCTTTTTCCCGCTGTCCTTACTTTTCTGTGTTTTAAAAATTAGGTTTTTTTAAATGGTATAATTCATGTACATGATACGAAATACATATATAAAAAACAATCCCCTAAAAAACTTCCATCTTATTTCTGTTTTCAAGCCACCCAGGAGTAAATTACTGCTATCAGTTTTGTTTTACAGATATTTTTGCATATGTAACATTTCAGATACAAAGTGTATCCTAGAGATCATTCTATATTTGTGTATAGATATCTGACCGTTCTTTTTAACTACTGCATTGAATTCCATTTTTGTATGGCTGTACCTAATTTAGTTAACCAGCCCCCTGTGGATAGACATTAGTCTTTTTGCCATTACAGACAAAGCTTTAATGAATTTCCTCATATTTCCTGCAGAGTTTCAAGAGGAAACCTGGACAGGCCGACAATGAACGCTCCATGGGTGATCACAATGAGCGTGTGCATAAGCGGCTGAGGACTGTGGATATGGAGAGCCACATTGAGCAGGGGCCAGCCCAGCCCCAGGCCCAGGTGGAGGACGCAGATGCATTTGAGCACATTAAACAAGGCAGTGACCCTTACGATGCACAGACGTATGGTATGGTTCAGGGAAGCCTTCTCCTTTGCTCACGGAGCTCTCTGACGGTTTATGCTGTATGACTGTGTGCCCAACACATGAACACGCCATCTTAGGGATGGGAAATGGCTTTGTAAAATGTTTTCTTTCTAGTAAGAATTATGCGGGAATACAGTTTGGTTTTGGTGTAAAGTATCTGTAGCCAAGTGTAAGTGTTCAGGGTTTCGGGGTCTAGTGTAAGTCTTTCACATATCCTTGATAACAGCTGCCCGCAGCCAAACCTAGTGCTAATCTGGGTTTGGGTTTCTGAGACCTGCACATTTCTTCATCGTCACAGGTGCAATGGTAGGAGCTGTGAACTAGAAATGTGTGTTTTTCTCATAAGTGAAAAGGGGGGGGGGGGACCTCCACATAAGAAGGGAGTGGTCAGTCATTAGTCTCCGTTTTTAGTTCTTTTGGTGACTTGTTAATATTTCATTCTTAGTATGTAAACTTGTGTCGATAATATTTATCTTTGAGCATAGTTTCAGAAATGATTGCTATAATTTTTTTTCTCCCTGTCTTCACTTTTTAGAAAAATAAAGCAGTAATCATTGCTACCATGAATTGAGCTCTTACTTTATTGAATTTATTGCTACCATGAATTGAGCTCCTACTTTATTGAATTTATTGCTACCATGAATTGAGCTCTTACTTTATATAATGAGCTCTAACATTATACTGAGCCTTCGCTGCATGATCATGGAATTTTTTCAATAATCTTATGAGCTACGATATTTCCATTTTATAGATGAGCAGACTGAGGCCAGATAAATTTAAGAACTTGTCCAAGATCACAGTGCTTGTCTTCAATGTTGGTCTTCCGTGTCCTGAGTTATACATTAATCATACAATATCTCCACCCATAACTTGGTAAAGGAGTGTAATTCCATTAGCTGCTCTGAGTCCTGTGTCCTGCCTGTTTATTCTGGTTCAGTCTCTTGTAATAGCAGTAAAGACCTAGCTAAGCATCCTACTTTTGTGGTAGAGAAGAGGCACTGTTACAACAATAGGTCAGTAGGACAATCTGGGGCACAGACAAGCCAAGCACTGTGTTCATACCACATAGTCAGCAGGAAAACCAGCCATTAGTAAGATCTCAGAAGTAAAAAATGACAAACTAAACCCATTCATGATTCCTGTGTTCTGCAAAGACCTAGACTTTCTATGTGTTTGTGTGCTTTATTGGCAGATGTGGCCAGCAAGGAGCAGCAACAGTCTGCAAAGGATTCCAGCAGGGATCAGGAGGAGGAGGAGATGGAGGATACTTTCATGGACATAGAGGAGGAAGAGCTCCGAGCAGCAGACACGGAGCAGCTGAAGCCAGAGGAGGTCAAGTCAAGGACCACAGCGAGCTCTGGTGGGTCCTATGGGGAACAAATCCCTCCTAAGCTCACTTACAGAAGTCACTCTCATGTGGTATAATCTGATCTGGTTGTTCTGTCCACGTCTTCACCCGTAGCGTAGGTGTTCATTTGCTTGTGAAAACTCCACTCTATCTCACCTGGGAGTCAGAAGGTGGAGGAATGGCATTGGAGACACTGTCCTTCAAGGAGACCTCAGAAGGCTGACTTTCAGGCAAATGCCATTAGTCTTCTTTAAATATGTAGAAGAAAAAGAATAGGACACTTATTACTTCAGTTCTGACAGGAAGACATGCTTTTGGTTATTAGATAAATGTTTTCAATTATATGAAAATACTCAGTTTTAGCATAAAATGCAGCAAAATATTCAGAGAAATAGAAAGGGGGAAATGCGGGGGCGCCTGGGTGGCTCAGTCGGTTAAGCGTCCGACTTTGGCTCAGGTCATGATCTCATGGTTCGTGGGTTTGAGCCCTGTGTCAGGCTCTGTGCTGACAGCTAGCTCAGAGCCTGGAGCCTGTCTTCAGATTCTGTGTATCCCTTTCTCTCTGACCCTACCCTGCTCACACTGTCTCTCTCTCTCTCAAAAATAAATAAAAACATTAAAAAAAAAATTAAAAAATAGAATGGGGAAAATGCATATGTAAAAGTAATAAACTTCTTATGTATAGTTCCATTTCACAGTTGACTAAGTGCTATTACTGGGTAATTTATTTAAAAAATAAGACATGCATTTAACACATTAAAAAATAACTTTATCAGCAGTGCAATAAATACAAATTCAAAAGAACTTGCCAAATTAAAAAGCCTTTTTTCCTGCTTCCTGTCCTCTCAGAGGTTTGAGAACTAATGACTGACTGTGCCATTACATGAAAGTAGGAATGGTGTAAATCTTTCATGAAAATTCAAAATCCAGACTTTGCCTCTTACATTCTAGGTTGAGGCATATTATTCATATTTTCTTTACCTCAGTTTCCTCATCTATAAAATGGAACTAGGATTTTATTCTAGTTTTTATTTTTATTTATTTAATTTATTTTTTTTAATTTGAGAGAGCATGTGCGTGCAGGTTGGGGAGAGGGACAGAGAGTGAGGGAATCCCAAGCAGGCTCAACACTCAACCTGAAGCCCAGTGGGAGGCTAGATCCCACAAACCATGAGATCATGACCTGAGCCAAAGTCAAGAGTTGATGCTTAACTGAATGAGCCACGAGGCGCCCCTAGGTTTTAGTTTTTATCAGTGTTCTACAAGCATGTAGTTTAAAGAGTCACATACTACATACACATTGTAGTCTCCCCTATTCCCCTCCTTCCCAGAAAGGCCACCTTCAGCATCGTGGTGGGGAGGAGGGAAGGTCAGGGAAGTAAGAATCAGCAGTAACTGTCCCACAGAGAAAGAACACGTGGAACTTGTATGTGGAAATGTGCTGGGGAATGAAGGAGTGAAGTGTGAGTAATTGTTAAGATCGGCAGGCAGTCAGTCTTTGTGTAATATCAGGGTAAGTGAAACAATGTCCTTGTATTCAAATAGGCTTTGATGAGATGGAGATGGAAATCCAAGCTGTTAAAACAGAAGAAGACCAAGATCCCAGGACCGATATATCCCATGGGGGGACAGAGGATGTGAAACTAGAAAGAAGCCGAGATTCGACCATTCACACAGCCCATCAGTTCCTCGTGGACACAGTTTTCCAGGTAACTATCACAAATTACTGCTTTAATAAGTTAAAAAATATAATCATAAACTGCTTTAAAATTTTTGTCTTTAGAACTTCAGGGAGTATCTGGTTGTTTGGGGGCATCTTATCCTTATCAAAGTGTTTAGGAAAACTGTTGGTGTGACCACTTCTCTAAACAGATCATGCTGTTCCAGCAGTTGATCCCAGGGTCAGAGTAGGGGGTCTGCCCCGACCTGGCTGTGATGGTGGGTCTGGTCTTCCAGCCTCAGGCTCGCAGATCTAGATCTGCTCTTCCCATGTCCAGCACCCTTGTGTGAGGAGCCTGTAGGTACAATTCAGTTCATGCTGATGAAGTAGCGAGAATATTTGGCTTAATGCCTGCTAATTTAGGAAAAGCAGATTTAACTGAGTTGTTTTCCCTAATCATTTGACTTAATAGCAGTCTAGATTATTCAAAGAACATTTTGATATTGATCCCTTTGTGGGTTTTTTGTTTTCATTTTGCTGGATAGATTTCTTCTAAATGGTAAAACTTTATCTTGTCTCTACAAAAAGGGAAGCAGAAAAATAGTTGTCTGGCATCTTCTTATTGTGCCATTAAATTTGCTTATGCTTTGTGTCTCGGGCATGTATTTGTAGTTCATACTGCTGGGAAGAAGGCAGCCAGTGATATAATGAGTTGGTAATTTCAATTTAGGCTGCCTCTTATCTGTGGCTTTTTCTTCTTAGCCCTTTTTAAAAGATGTCAGTGAGCTAAGACAGGAGCTGGAGAGACAGCTGGAAACATGGCATCCACAGGAATCTGGAAACCCAGAAGAAGTAAGTCACCAGTCTTCTCATAAGATACCTTGATTTTTTTTTTAAGTTACAGCAAGCTTAACAGGTTCTTAGCACCAATTACCTTTGTACAAGGGACTGAGGATATGAAGACTATAATTACAGTCTAAAGCCTAAGTCTTTCCAGTGCTTTCTGCCTACTTTGCCCCTAGATATGTAGCTTAATTAAACCACAGAAAAGCTGATGTCTTTATTTCCTTTAATTTCTCTTGCTAGCTCTATAAGAGATAACAGATATGACAGTGGTTGAGAAATGAGGCACAATGTGTCATCCTCACAGTAGGCCACCTGGAATATTGCTGGCTGACTTATTAATGTGGCAGCGTAGCTTAACCAGAAGCTTCATTTTTCATGACTTTGCATCCTAAATTTACTGTGTTTTCCGTGTTTGTATTTTGTGCCTATAATCATCCTTTCTACTGCGTACCTGTATGAGGGCTCTGCCATACTTGGAGGTTTGTGTCTGGGAAATGAGCACACTGTTGAGAGATTGGTACTCATCATTTTTGCTTTTGAAACTTGACCCTGAGAGCCCACGATTAGGTGGCTGCATCTGCTGGCACCAAAAGAACCCATCACGGCTCCCCACCCACACAGTGTGCAGGTTATCCTCTTCGTAGGTGACGAGAATTAGGTCATGCATTCCAACATCTTCTGCTTTGTTGTTTCACCCTTTCTCATTTGGAACTGTGAGTTGTGGTTTTGGTAGAAGAGGAGACATTTTTAAGGACATGGACTAGATGGCAGCCTGCTGAGTTAGCTTCTATTGACAGAGTTCATGCGGGTCATTTTTTGCTACTGTGTTTCAAGCCTCATGTCGCTGTAATGACTTTGGCTGCTCTGACGTTGTAAGAGTCACTTCCATGTTGTCACAGGAGAAGGCTGCAGCGGAGATGTGGCAGAGTTACCTGGCCTTAACTGCGCCTCTTGCACAACAGTTGTGTGAACAGCTTCGTCTCATATTAGAGCCTACCCAGGCCGCCAAGCTGAAGTAAGTCTCCTGCACTGGGCACACTCACTGTGCCCTGAAAAGATGTCAGTGTCACCTTTTCTATTGGGCTCAGCCCCTAACCACTTAAAGTACTGGCTTCTAGGTTGCCATTTATGCTGCCCGGATATGTTACTCCATATCCTTTGTCATGTTCTAAAAACTGGAGTGTCTGCGAAGTTTGGTACGAGTGCAGTCCTTTGGTTCATTTAACATCTGATGCGAAAATGGGCAGAGCCTTTGGGTGGGTATATGGGCTTGCTGTATGTGTTACTCACCTAGATCTTTGCAAAGGTTTATCCAAACTCATAGTTTCAGATTAGAAAAGACTCCAAGACTTACTCGGTGCAAACATTTTTTTCTAATTTTTAAAATGTGTCGCAGCGTTCCTGGAAGGACCTAATTATTATTGTCACACACATACCCAGTTTTTCTGGCTGCCCTCAATTCTCAGTTGACAATGACACTTGAGTGTGCCAGGTTACTGGTTATTTGGTATTATTGGTTAAAAGTTATTATAATGTGATTTTATTCTTTAAAAAAATTATCAGAGGATGAGCAAGTGTTAACTAATCTTTGCCCCATTTGGGTAAATTTAATAGAGGAGACTATCGAACTGGGAAGCGGCTGAACATGCGGAAAGTCATTCCATACATTGCTAGTCAGTTTCGGAAAGACAAGATTTGGCTTCGAAGGACTAAGCCCAGTAAACGGCAGTATCAGATTTGTTTGGCTATTGATGACTCTTCTAGCATGGTAGACAACCATACCAAACAGGTAAGGAAGCACCGTGCTAATTTAATGAGAAATTAATACCAAGCCATGCTCTATGGCCACCTAAAAGTTTTAAATATGATCTGGCAAAAAGCACTTTGAAATACCAATTACTGTTCTGAGAATGTACTACTGTGTTTGAGAGGACCTAAAATTTTAAAACGAGTTCAAAAGGGCAGTTTCAGGGTGTCTCAAATAATTGGTCCCTTAACTGTTAGAGACTTTAAAAAAAATTTTTTTTAGCGTTTATTTATTTTGAGAGAGAGAAAGAGCTCGAAAGGGGGAGGGGCAGAGAGAGAGAAAGAGAATCCCAAGCAGGCTTCCTGCTGTCAGCAGAGCCCAATGTGGGGTTTGAGTTCACAATCCATGAGATCATGACATGAGCCCAAATCAAGAGTCAGATGCTTAACGACTAAACCACCCAGGCATCCTGAAATTGTTTTGTTTTTTTAGCCTTGCTCTGTTCCCATCTAGCTGTAGAAGAGTAACTCTGACAATGTTTATTTTCCACAAAACGCAGTCTACTGTTAAAACTATTTTTAACGCCTTGTACAACATAATTTGAATATCATTGATTTTTAAAAATTGTTCTGTGTACACTCTTTAAGTCTGAAATTAGCGCTCTAATAGTATTCTATTCAGTAAGAGCCTGAATAGAATTACTTATGATACCAGCATTATGGACACAGTTGTTTTGTTTTTTTGTTTTAAAGTTTATTTATTTTGAGAGACAGCGAGCGAGTACGGGATGTGCAGAGAGAGAGAGAGAGAGAGAATCCCAATTAGGCTCCACTCTCAGCATGGAGCCTGACGCAGGACTCAGTCTCAGCACTGTGAGATCATAACCTGAGCCAGTATCGAGTCAGTCGCTTAACCAACTGAGCCATCCAGGCACCTGGAAGAGTGACGTTTTTTTGCAGTGATGCTATTACCTAGTATGAACCAAAGAGCAACCTGAGTCTGTACTCTTGCTCTGCTATAAAAAGAATGTGACCTCTGGACCTGGGTTCAGGTCCAAGCTCCCCACTTACTGCCACAGGATATTGGGCAATTAACTTCTTACATGTCAGATTCATCTTCTGAACAATGAGATTGTAACAGTATCTGTCTCCTACAGAGCTATGAAAACTAAATGAAGTATGTACTCTTTTTAATGCCTAGCACTTGGTATGTATTCAGTAGATGTTAGTTGCTACAAGTATCATCATCTTTTTAATGAAATTTAAGTTGTAAGACCATGCTGTCATTTATGTATGGGTTAATAAAAGACTGGTTTTTAAAATCTCTTACCCATAGGAAATACTTTTTATGTAGTTCCCTCACCCCCCTAAAAGAGAAAAATTCTGAAAATGTTATGGACCAAATCTCTTAAGATCACTTTTATTACATGATGTCTAGAGCAGACCTTTGCTACTAGTGTAATGGAGTGTGGGTTTCAGGATTTGAATTAGCCAGGATCTAAGGCCACCATGGCCTCTAGGTTGATTGTGAATAGCCATGTTGACATTCCCTGTGTGCCATGCAAAAATAATATTTTCTATGGGACTCTTGTTAGAAAAAAGGTTGAGAAGCACTGATCTAGAGGATATTGATTCCTTCAACCCATAACTTTCTATTTTATTTCATAGCTGGCATTTGAATCTCTGGCTGTGATTGGAAATGCTCTAACCCTCCTGGAAGTGGGTCAGATTGCCGTGTTCAGGTAAGGGTGCTTTTTAATCCCAGTGGGGAAATCAACTTCCTTTTGTTACGTTAATCACACAAAAAATAACTTCCACTGTATTTGGTTTTTCTCTCCCTAGTTTTGGAGAGTCCGTAAAGCTATTACACCCATTCCATGAACAGTTCAGTGATTCCTCGGGTTCCCAGATTCTGCGGCTCTGCAAATTCCAACAAAAGAAAACCAAGATTGCTCAGGTATGCTGACATCACATGTCCTCTGCATAGCCATTCTTCAGCAGGTGTGGGAGCTACATAATTTTTAGCACTCCTCTCCAGGATGGCTTTAGGACAGGTAAAAATTGCAAAAAAAAAAAAACCCAAAAAACAAAAACCCAATTTCGGGACACCTGGGTGGTTCAGTTCTAAACCTCAGCCTGTCCACCACTGGAATAGAAACTTCCCTGGCATCCATTAACAAACAGGGTGTGAACTCTAATTCTGAGTTCCTCAAGGGTTTGACTTTGTATCACTAATTTTCAGGCTCCCTACTTTTTGAGAGATTTGCAACTTCTGTAAAAATAAACCATCTCCCGGTACCCTTCATCGGGCCAATTTCTCTCCCTTATTTGACCTAGAGAAGAGATGATATAAAATAGAGCCAACGACTTGCTCAGGATGACCTGAATTCAAAACACAGGATAGGATAATAATTCTGTCCTCTTCATTTCTGCCGTCATTTAGCCTACTTTCTTGATGTTGTACGAGACATTTTGTTTTCTTGCCCTTCTCTGCTCAGCTATTTTCTTCTGAAAAAAGACAACTGTTCTGTTCATTTGGAGGAGTTACTGATGTCTTGTCTTCACCCCCCAGGGGAAGTATTTCTTTCCCTCTAAGGTGTGTTACAGAACACTAGTGGCATGTGTGCCAGAGTTGCATGTTGGTGCTGGAGAAGCCAAGGCCCAGGGGTAGACGCCAGCACTGCAAGGATCATCATCCCCTTCGGACAGGGGGTGGGAGGGACAGTTTGATTGCCTGTAGATCTGAGATGGTTATTTGATAATCACCTACACGTCAGAAGTAATTTCAGTCTCTGACAGTGGGAAGAGTTTCAGTGGTTTTCTAACGGCTTGTCTCTGGTTCTGGTTTAGTTTCTCGAGTCTGTAGCCAGCATGTTTGCAGCTGCACAGAGGCCCTCCCAGCACGCCAGCCCAGGTGAGCTGCAGTTCTCATCTTTATGCACACGCTACCTTTCCATTGTGTGCGTTCACAGGCCGCTTGCTTCATCCCACTGAACCCATCACCATCTTTTAAAGTGGACACTGCATAGGAAAAGTTATAAGTAGGAGCTGGGGAGAGATTAGGCATTCGTGTAATTTGTTACTCAACCGTTTATCCATTCAGAAATTTGTATTGGACCCATACTCATGAGGCTTATAACCAGTGGAGGAATTAGATACTAATTAACTACAGTTGACCCTTGAACAGTGGGTGGGGTGTGGGGGGGCGAGTAGGAGCATCAACCCCCTGCACAGTCGAAAATCCATGTGTAAGTTTTGACCCCTCAAACACTTAGCTACTAATAGCCTACTGTTGACCAGAAGCCTTTACTGATAACATAGTCCATTAGCGGTTTTATTATATGTATTTTATACTGTATTCTTACAATAAGCTAGAGAGAAGAAAGGTTTAAGGAAATTGTAAGGAAGAGAAAGTATATATGCAGTACCATACAGTAAGATACTGCATATAAGTGGACCTGCCCACACACTTCAGACCCGTGTTGTTTGTTAGAGTTCAGAGTTTTGAAGGAGGAGCAAGGTGTAGGAATTTAGTATAAAGAATATTCTGTAATATTTTAATAACAGAGGGAAGCAGGGGAGGACATAATTCAGAAACCAGCTAATCCAACCATGATTGACTTGGGGCTTGAAACACACCATTTCTTTAGCTCTTCCTAAAATCTCTCAATCCTGATTGTTTCATGGAGAACCTTCCTATTTGAAGCAAGTCCTTCACACCTCTCAACACTCACTGAACTTCCTTGAGAGAAGAAAGACTGCCCTCGTGCACTGTATGTAGTAATCTTTCATTGGAAACATTATAGGCAAACCATGAATACAAACATTAAAATTTTTTTATTTTAATGGCCCCTTCTACTTAAGTTTTAGTTTAAATGAGTAAATTTTAAAAAGAGAAAAGTACCCAAATTAGGTACACCAAATTTGGAAGACCCAATTCCAGGTTTCTGATTTAGCCGCTTTTTTCTAATGGCCTACTCAATACTGCCATTTTTATAGCTTTATAGCCATAAATATATAATTTCTCAGATATTGCTATACAATGAAATTGATCTAATGTGATAGCGAAAATTGTTTTATTGACCGAAGCTTCATAGGTCTGTGCAGCCTTGTGTCCGACTGTGGCATGTAAAGTCCCATCTTAGAGGTCCCTTTGCTTATGTCCAGTATTCATCAGTTTCAGATGTCTGTTTAGTGTCCACTTTCTCTGTACTATTAACCACTTTGTCTTTGGGTAGTTTGGAGTTTTTAACAGTGGGATCTTCATTTTGTTCCCTTCCTCTCCTGCTGTATGTTCTACCACAGAAAACGCACAGCTCCTCCTGGTGGTCTCTGATGGACGTGGCCTTTTCCTCGAGGGCAAAGACAGAGTCCTGGCTGCAGTCCAGGCTGCCCGGAATGCTAACATCTTTGTCATTTTTGTTGTGTTGGACAGTCCCAGTTCACGGGTGAGTGATACCAAAAGCTTTTTTGGGGATAAAGTGGGGATATCCTTCAACCTGTTATATCTGAAATATGGCCTAGGTCACAGCATAACTACTATTCTGTCAGACACGGTCCTAGGCACTTTATTTTTTGTTAATACTCCCACTTTACAGTGAAAGACAGAAACACAGGTTATAGGTAAGAAGTAGGAAAGCCAGAATTCGGATGTTCCTGAGACCACCGTCTTAACCACTTGCTGTGTCCACGCCTGCTCTAGTGGGTCATCCTTTCCTCCTGCACTGTCATTTCCCGTATTGCAGCCTTGATGATGGGCCTTGTCCACTTGGAACTGTACACCAGCCCTTCCCAGTTACTGGTATCCCAGCAGTGCCCTTCTCAGAGCAGGAAGCATCAGTTGTAAAGTGAAAGATGCCCATGAGTCAGTTCTGTTCCAGGGGAAGCATGGTCTCTGCAGGTCACATTAAGGCCTGGATAACAAGTTGGAAGATTTAATGTGAATTACTCCAAGTAGAAAATGGGAGAATACCTTATAGGAAAATTGGGTTTTCTTGTCTCTCCTTTTCCTTCTCTTTCAGTGTCTATTCTCAGAAAGAGATCTGCTGCCTCCTTAGAGTTCTGAAAATTGTTTAATAATAAAAGCTAATTTTATATTAGGAGTTAGATAGGAGACCTAAAAACTGTTAGCAACAGAGATCAGGGAAGAGCTAGCCAAGGATACTGGTTTGGTTTTTATTTCAAAATGTCTCTCTCCTGTTTACAGGATTCTATCTTGGACATCAAAGTGCCCATATTTAAAGGACCTGGAGAGATGCCTGAAATCCGCTCCTACATGGAAGAGTTCCCGTTCCCGTTCTACATCATCCTTCGTGATGTGAACGCGCTCCCCGAGACGCTCAGCGATGCTCTCAGGCAGTGGTTTGAGTTGGTGGCGGCCTCTGACCACCTGTAGGGAAGGAACACAGTCTAAAGTGAGACTTTATACCATAGTCAGACTGTGGCACCTCTGGCCACGTGCTCCCTCTTTTGGACAACTGCTTCTGAACTCACAGCTCTAAAATGTTATTTTATCTTAGATCTGATTTATAAAAATTCACCTAATAGCTACAGTTTTTATTACACTGTACACTTAATCTTACAATGTGCTTTTAGAGTCTGGCCAGCCTCAGCCCTTACTGTGCCCCAGCTACAGTTGTGACAAACCCAGGGCAGCAGTGGGTGTCTGGACCTGGAAGTCCTGGCCCAAGAGGTGGCCAGGGCCCAGGTGCCACTTCCCCTCGCAGAAGCCCTGGACGCCCACCTGGAGGAGTAGCTGCTGGGAGAATGGGACCATCCCAGTCCTTGGGACCCTACTCTAAGGCTCTGCGTGCCAAGCCCACAGTGTGTATCCAAATGCTATTAGGAGGCGGACACAGCTGCAGCTTTCTAGAGTCTCGAGCACGTGTGTTTTCTCCTTGTGCTTCATGTGAAAGGAACTACCTTCTTTTTGAGGGTTACGAAGGGTGGGGTGTGTGTGTTCTCATGAAGCAATCAGAGAGCATGGGAGCCCAGGTAAGCCGAAAAATGACCCTCGGGCTGGCTTTTCCATGCCGTCCTTCACATTTGCTGCTGCTGCGGGAGACTATGCAATGATGGAAAGGTGATTTTCCCTTTGGTTATTTCATTCTCTCAGTGCCACGGTCCCTGGTGTTGTAGTAATTTATTTCCTTAGTTCATTTTTTCTTAACTGTTTTCCTCTCACTGCTTTCAAGCTGGACTGAGCCAGTCTTGTTCTGGAAAAGAAATGCTGTGTTTAAGAAAACCAAGCTACGTTTCCCCCCCCTCCAAACTACATCAATAATTTTTAGAGTTTTTACTTGGCCAGAAAGCACTGCTTGAATACTTGAAATTGTGTGCCATGTTCTATTTAAGTTGTCAGAATGTTCTTCTGTGGACAACATGCCATCACGTAGTCCTGTCTCCCGTCTGTTTTCAAGTTACACTGTGAAGTTTGCCACACTTTTGAGGTGGTCACATCCAAGACACACGTTGCTGCTTGTTCAACCAGGTGTCCTACAGCATGTACCGGACGTTCTATCGGCTTTTATTCTAAAAAGCTATGCGGCTTATATTCTGAAAATTATTACATACATACCACTGTTGTAATTCGTGACGAGTTTTTTTTTTTTTTTTTTTTTAACTCTTTGAGCGGTGGGGAGTGCAGAGTGGGAGAGAGAATCTGAAGCAGGCTCCAGGCTCACAACCGTGAGATCATGACCTGAGCCAAGAATCAGACACATAACTGACTCACCGGGCACTCCTGTGACCATTCTTAATGGGACACAACAGGTGTGTAAAAGGAGCGCTAGAGGAATGGTCTCGTCTGCTGGGTCGGTCACCTGTCACTAGCGTACGCTGTCCTACCATGGCCCCACAACCTCAGTGGCTTCCTGCAGTAAGGGTTTATTTCTCACTTGTGTTTCACGCCCATGGTGGGTGTGCTGCCGCACGCTGGCCTTGTGGCACAGCAAAGGGTAAGTTGGTGGAAAACAATGGCTTACACAGATTTTGCTCCAAAATGATGGGCTCCTTCCACTCATATTTCATTGGCCATAGTCGTCGGTGATGGGTCTGGAAGGGAAAGACACCAACATTCTGACCATGATGTGGTCTGTAATATATATGTACCTTTGAAATTGGACCATATAAACTGAAGCCTCCCCACAAGAGTCCTATTTTCAGCTTGTGCTGTGATGAAAAATGTGGGAGCAGTCCAAGGAGACTATTAGGAACTGTGATGGTGTGAAGGTAAGAAACATGATGCACTTGAGTCACTGAGCAGGAGTTAGAGGTAATGCTTGGTGCTCAGCTGTTAGACTGGACAAGACTGGGGTTTGGATAAAGACAAAGTAAGGCAGCTCTAACTTTTAGACATTTGTTTTATCGCATCTTCCCTTCTGCTCTCCTGACTGTACTACACCTGGAGCACTTTTTTATTTTAGGGAATCCCAAGCAGGTTCCATGCTCAGTGTGGAGCCCCCCACATGGGGCTCGATCCCACAACTCTGGGATCATAACCTGAGCCAAAATCAAGACTCAGATGCTCAACTGACTAAGCCACCCAGGCACCCTTGGAGTGCTTTTAATCTGTAGTCTGGACTACTTTGGTGGTCTCCCAGACAAGTCCCTTTGCCTGCTTCATTTTCTCATGACATCCAAGAAAGAGATCATGCTTCTAGGGTGACCGCTCCTGTCCCTTCTCTCTCCCAGACCACCACACTACTGGTTCTGGTTACAGCACATGAGAGGTCCTGAATCTACCAGCATCCTAGGTGTTCTTTGGAATTCTCTTATCTGATGTGCCTTTCTGGAAACACCTACCTAGTTCAGAATAAGCCCGCAGGTATGAACCCTGGCATCATCTAATATTGCATTGGACTGGGACTCACACTTTAGGCAGGAATACCTAAGACAGGGGAGCATCTATGACTCATGACAGTATTACAGGGTCTAGCATGAGTTCATGTTTCTGGGTGGGAAGAACTAGTATAAAAATGTCTTCTCATTAATTTATAGATTCCACACTAAAAAGATCTTACAGTAGGGAAAGGATATAAAAGATTCTTACAAGAAACCACAGGGGAGTAGTTCTGCCATTTAATAAAACATACCACTCCTAGATGAAATAATCCTGAATACTTTGTTCAGATCCTAAAAACAGTTATCTTATGCATCATAAAGCCCAAAAATGATTTTTTTAATTTTATTTATTAATTTATTTAGAGCATGTGAGCAGGCAGAAAGAGAGGGAGCGAGAATCCCAGGCAGGCTCCATGCTGTCAGCAAGGATCCTGATGTGGGCTCGATTGTATGACCCTGGGATCACGACCTAAGCCATTATCTAGAGTTGGATGCTCAACTGACTGAGCCACCCAGGTGCCCCAGAAGAATGATCTTTCCAGTGTAGCAACTGGAAGAATTGACATCCACATCATGCCCTAAGCCAAAATAAACTAGGTGGAGTAAATATTTTAAAAGTTAACCAGGAAGACAAATTTAGAATTACAAAGCTCTGGAGGGGAGAAGTTCTGAAATTGAAAACCCTTGAAAGAAAAAGACATGACTATATAGAAACTTCTCAAAGCTATATAAACAGAAGGACTAAAATTCTTTTCAGTTTTGAGAGAGCGAGCGCATGGGGGAAGGGCAAAGAGCGAGGGAGAGAAGCCCAAGCAGGCTCCTCGCTGTCAGCATGGTGCCTGGTGTGGGGCTTGAGCTAGTGAATCCTGAGATCATAACCAGAGCCAAGATCGAGTCAGACACTTAACTGACCGAGCCACCCAGGTGCCCCCAAAAGGACTAAAATTTTTTTTTTAATTTTTTTTTT
>CM053577.1:68027331-68162943 GCA_028646485.1 Cryptoprocta ferox
AGCAGTGGAGTTGAAGGCCTTTTCCTTGGGCCTAACCACCTGAGGAGAACTGTCGGAAGCCGCTACCGGACCTGCAGTGGCCACGGACTGATCCACACCTAGTTGCGGAAGGAAAACAAACAGAGTAAATCCATGTCCACACAATCATGTGGCTATGGGCTGGCATTTGAGAGTCCTGATAATCCTGTAAACCATCAGCCTTCTCAATTGCCAATTACCATGTGCAACTTCTCTGCCCTTCCCTTCCACTTGCCCCTGGTTATTTTGGCCTGTCAGGGCTTTCATGGGTAAAGATGTTAACCATACTGGTGGCATCTAAGCCAAGAAGTTGCTGGCCTTTCCTTTAGCCAGTCTCAATCTACCTTCGAAGATTCTGGGTACTATTTTGTGATTGCTAAGGATGACACAGCTCGCCAAATGTCTCCCAAACAGAACTGGGCATGTTTTGAGAAGAATGAATATACCCATTCCCTAATTTCTGGGCCTTTTCCACACTATAGCCCCAGTTACTCGTTGCCTGACCCTGGCTCCCATTTGGAGAGGTGGTCATATCCTCCACACCCAGAGCTCCAGCCAAGCTCCAGAACTAGACCAATCATGAAAAATTTGCCCAGGATTCCCTCAATGTTACCACAGTTCCAAAGATGGTCTATAGTAACATAACACACTTGACATATCAAAATCCCCCATGGAGGCCTAACTGCAAAGGCTCTGAATATCCTCAAAATTCTCATCATTGAGTATAATCACTGTGGCTAATGAAAAGATGCTTTGCCTGAAAGATCTCTTTATCTAGCACCTGGGGCAGCTTCAATGTATGAACTGCTGTTTAAGGAGGTTTTCCATAGTTGGACAAAGGTAAAAGGCTGATGAAAGAGAAGAAAGGAAAAGGAAGCCCAAGGGCCAGGGCAAGAGCCCTGCTGAGGACACCAATGTCCATTCATCACACTTCATCTTTGGGGCCCACTCTGACACCATCAACATCGTACCTAAAACACTGCTGTCACCAGTCAACAATCCTTTTACTCCTTCATTCAAATATTCTTGAGCACTTAACTAGGAGTGCTTCATCACCATACAGGAACTGAATACATAGCAGTAAGCAAAATATGTCCTTGTCTCTACAGAAATTACAATCCAGTGTTTTCCACAGTCCTATCCTATATCCACAGGATACAGCAAAGAACAATATCTGGGGTTTCACCACCTTTGAATGGAACGGCTCTCTCTGCACGTGTGTTACCTGTAGACGACTCGCAAGTAGATGGTGTGGATTTGGTCCTAGAGGCCCTAGAATCTCCAGAAAGCTTCAGCTCCAGATTCTGAATTTTTAACATGCACCAGGTTTTTAATTCATCAACCAATGACATCTAAAAAGGAAAACAAAACACAAAATGACCAGGTGAATTGGATGCATGGCTTATGAAGTAAACCACCAAGAGTTTTTCAATTATGATAGTTCAGGATATCATCTTGACAAGCCTAGAAGTTGTGGATTACCTCCCCTCCCCTCCCACAGGCCACACAGCCTTCTCTGCTTGCCCTTGTAACCAGGATGCACATAGCACCAACGTTGAAAGTTTTATAATCTTCATTGAGTGACTTAGAGCCACCTTGAACACCCAAATCTTACAAATCAAGAATTTCTGGGGGCGCCTGGGTGGCTCAGTCAGTTAAGCATCCGACTTCAGCTCAGGTCATGATCTCACAGTTCGTGGGTTCGAGCCCCGCGTCGGGCTCTGTGCTGACTGCTAGCTCAGAGCCTGGAGACTGCTTTGAATTCTGTGTTTCCCTCTCTCTCTGTCCCTCCCCTGTTCATGCTCTGTCTCTGTCTCTCAAAAATAAATAAATGTAAAAAAAATTTTTTTAAGAATTTATGGCTGCATAGGAGCATAAATTCTCACATGCTCAACAAATACTCATTTTATGTTTGTTGTCTTGGGTAGACTACAAACTCCAAGGGCAGGAGCCAAATCTTGTTCAACTACAGAACAATGCCCAGCAAATGCACAATACATAGAAATGATTCAAGGCAGAGACCACATTTTCCCAGTGTGTTCTGTTAACTGTTTTGTCTCCACCTATTACCAGAATAGTCAGCAACAAATGAACTGAATTACATGTTCTTTTCTATTAACTTCATTTCAGAGTTAGAAAAAGGACATGCTCTGTAATACGAATGCTATTAGGAGTTCTTGGCCTCTGGGGTTTCAACGACAGGTCTGAGTCTTAACTCAGTGGAGATGTGTGGTAAATCCCCATTTAAGGGCAGGTCCTGGCTTTCACCTGTCGTCTCTCCCCCTCGTGCTTCTCTGTGTCTGAATGCTGCTGCAGGCGGTTCAGGCACTCTGTTCTCTCCGCTGACAGCCGCTCAACCATCAGCTTGTCCAGAACGCGCATCTAGGATTCAATGAGCAAAAAGCAGAGGATGGACATGATCTAAGGATGGGGCCTGGTCTCATGACCCCTGGGGTTCTGGGGGGCCAGCAGGGGCCAGTGAAAACAGAAGCAAACCTCAACTTCTTTTATTCTAGTTTCATCGAGTATGCATCCACCTTCTAGCTTTTCACAATCCCTGAGCATGTTTTTGTGTAGCCAAGGCCTCTTTTTCTTATTGTTTAAGTCCTAAGGGGTTGAAGAGACTGAGCACGGTAAATACACAACTTGAGCCAATGCAGACCTTGTATGTAGAAGAATTTTTGTAGGTCTTACAGCATTATTTCCAGACTATTATTGGAAGGAAAACTATTTCTAGAAGTATAGTGCTGTTCATTAGTTTCATTACCCTTTTCAATTAGTTTTTAACACCCTCCAAGCTTTTAAAATGTTAGTAGCTGCCCATGAGATAGCAAAAGCAGCAGAATGCTCAGGGCTCTTATCCCGTGTTCCTAGTGAATACATCTCCTCAGTGCTTCACTGAAAATAGTCAAAGCAAGTGCAAAGAAGGGTGGGGAAGGAGTTCAAGGAGAGGCTCCAGAGAACCAATGATGGTCATTTATCAGTCATGCCCTCCTGGCTCCCCACTTTATCTTGATATTTCCCATAGGACCCAAACACCCAGGAAAGCCAAACTTTCCCTGCTTTGACAAGGTCCATACCAGCGAGAGGACTTTGTCAGCAGGGGCCAGTCCACATGGGCTGTTCCACAATCAGATGTTCAAAACACAAACAAAAAGAAGGACCAGTTCTGGAGATGGGAGGAGGGCTCACTGGTGAGCTCTCCTGTCAGGGACACACATGATGTTCAAAAATCAAAAAAGCAGCAGCAGTTCTGGAGGTGTGGTGAGCACCTTCTGTTTTGTTTCTTCAGCCCTCACATTTTTTTTTCTGTGAGCGGCTCTCCTCCTAGTCTCTAGGATTGGCTTACTCCACCCACCTCCTTATCCTCTGTACAGAGCAACTGTGTTGACATACAGCTTTGCTCCGGGGCATGGCTGACTGCCTCAGGCACGGGCACCAGACTCATGCCTCGCCAGACCCAGTGCCAGAGTCCATCCACCTAGGACTAGGAATTAGGACGAAGGTTCTACACAGCCATCTATCACCTTCCTCATTGGGCTTAGGCTAGCCCAATGGGTTGTATTTACAAAACAGTCTTAACTAATATACTATAGCACTAGGAAAAGAGTTCTTAAATGGGCTTTCCATGAAGGGCAAAGAGCAAATAAACCTAAAACGTTCTACCTCACCAACAAACAAGGAGATAAAAATTAAACAATATACTTAATTTGGCAAAAACTTTTAAAATAATATTAATAATGGCAAAGGTTTGAGACAAAAACTCAATTTATATCCTATCCTACCTGTAGGATATAAATTCATACAACCTTTCTATTAAGTAGATTACTAATATTTATGAAGCGATTTAAACGTCTTAACTTTGTGCCCAATTATCCTAAAATGGAGCAAATAACCTGAGAAGCAAATGTTTATACACATAAATGTTCCTCATAGCATTATTTATAAGAGTAAAAACTATAAGCAACTTTAAAGTCTAACAAAAAGGAATGGTCAAATAAGCTGTTGTGTTAATATATTGGAATATTATGAAGCAGAAGACCTAAAAAAATTCTCAGGATATCAAATTAGGTGAAAAAAACTGGAAACAAAAATATATGTGTAACTTAGGGATATGGGTGCAGGGATGGGTGAAATAGGTGAGAGGGGTTAAGGAATGAACTTGTTGTGATGAGCACTGGGTGATGTATGGAACTGTTGAATCACTATATTGTATACCTGAAATATAACACTGTATGTTAACTACACTGCAGGTAAAAAAAAAAAAATAAACCATATACTAGACAAAAACAAATTATATGTGTAACTCCATACCCAGAAGAGTACATCGCTGTTAAACAGCATATTGAAACAACACATCTAAGACATATTACTAAATTTAAATGTAAGCTACAAAGATGACAAGGGCCCTTTGGGTCCAAGATAGTGAGGTAGGAAGACCCGATAATCATCTCCTCCACAGACATACCAAATATACCTATTTAAAGAAGAGTTAATACCTAGTCTTTCCAAACTGTTCCAAAAAATAGAAGAGGAAGGAAAGCTTTCAGATACATTCTACATGGCCAGCCTTACCTTGATACCAAAACCAGATACAGATACTCCCAAAAAAGAAAATTACAGATCAATATCCCTGATGAACATAGACATAAAAAACCTCAACAAAATATTAGCAAACTTCATTCAACAATACTTCGAAATGATCAATCACCACAATCAAGTGGGATTTATTCTGGGGATGAAAGGATGGTTCAATACCCACACATCAGTAGGGTACACCACAGTAACAAAATGAGCAATAAAAAGTGATCATCTCAACAGATGCAGAAAAGGCATTTGACAAAGTTCAACATCTGTTCATGATAAAAACTCTCAAAAGAGAAGGTTAAAAGGAAACACACCTCAAAATAATAAGAGCCATATATGACAAACTGACAGCTTCCATCATACTCAATGGTAAACAACTGAGTTTTTCTAAGATCAGGAACAAGATGGTGATGTCTACTCTCACCACTTTTATTCAAGATAGTACTAAAAGTTTTAGCTACAGCAATCAAATAAAAGGTATCCAAATTGATAAGTAAAATTGTCACTATTTGCAGCTGACATGATACTATACGTAGAAAACCCTAAAGACTCTACCACAAACCTATTAGAATACAGGATTCTAATTCAGTAAAGTTCAGTAAAGTTGCAGGATACAAAATTAATATACAGAAATCTGTTGTGTTTCTATATACCAATAATGAAGTAGCAGAAAGAGAAATTAAGAAAACCATTCCATTCACACTTGCACCAAAAAGAAATTATCTAGGAATAAACTTAACCCAGGAGGTAAAAGACCTATACTCTGAAAATATAAAAGCACTGATGAAAGAATTAAAGACAACACAAATGGAAAGATATTCCATACTCATGGATTAGAAACTCAGTATTGTTAAAATGTCCACACTACCCAAAGCAATCTACAGATTCAATGCAATCCCTATAGAAATACCAACAGCACTTTTCATAGAACTAGAATAATCCTAAAATTTGTATGGGACTACAAAAGACCCCAAATAGCTAAAGCAATCTTGAGAAAGAAGACAAGGCTGGCAGTTTCACAATCCCAGATTTCAAAATATACTACAAAGCTATAATAAAACAATATAGCATTGGCACAAAAATAGACACATAGATCAATAAACAGAGAGCCCAGAAATAAACCCACACTTTTACAGTCAACCTACAACAGAAGAGGCAAGAATATATTGGGGGGGGGGGCGGGGGCGGGGAAGACAGGCCCTTAAAAATTTTTTTTAACTAAAAACAATTTTTTAATATTTTTTAATTTTTAATGTTTATTTTTGAAAGAGAGAGAGAGAGAAAGAGCGAGCAAGCGCCAAGCAGAGGAGGGAAAGAGAGAAGGAGACAGAGAATCTAAAGCAGGCTCCAGGCTCTGAACTGTCAGCACAGAACCCGATGCGGGGCTCTAAGTCGCAAGCTGTGAGATCCTGACCCAAGCCAAAGTTGGATGCTTAACTGACTGAGCCACCCAGGCACCCCAATGTGTGTTTATTTTTGAGAGAAAGAGAGAGAGAGCGCGAGCGTGAGACCAGGCAAGCAGGGGAGGGGCGGAAAAAGGGAGACACAGAATCTGAAGCAGGCTCAGGCTCTGAGCTGTCAGCACACAGCCCAACACGGGTTTCGAACCCATGAACTGTAAAATAATGACCTGAACCTAAGTTGGACCCCAACCACCTGAGCCATCCAGGCGCCCCAAGACAGTCTCTTTAATAAATCATGCTAGAAAAACTACACAGCTACATGCAAAAGAAAAACAGTGCCACTTTCTTATACCATTCACAAAAATAAATTTAAAATAAATTAAAGGCCTAAATGTGAGACCTGAAATCATACAACTTCTAGACAAAAATATAGGCAGTAATCTCTTTGACGTCAGCCTTAGCAACATTTTTCTAGACAGGTCTCCTCAGGCAAAGGAACAAAACCAAAAATAAACTACTGGGATTACACCAAAATATAAAGCTTTTGCACATGAAGGAAACAATCAACAAAATGAAAAGGCAACCTACTGAATGGAAGAAGATATTTGCAAGTGATATATACAACAAGGGGTTCATAACCAAAATATATAAAGAACTTACAGAACTCAACACTCAACAATTTGATTTAAAAATAGGCAGAGGACCTGAATAGACATTTTTCCAAAGACAATATACAGATGGCACACAGATACATGAAAGATGCTCAATATCACTAATAAGGGAAATGCAAATCAAAACCATAATGAGGCATCACCACACACCAATCAGAACAGCTAGTATCAAAAAGACAAGAAATGTGTTGGCAAGAATGTGGAGAAAAAGGAACCCTCGTGCACTGTTGGTGGGAATGTAAATTGATATAAAAAAATTACTCTGGAAAACAATACAGAGGTTCCTCAAAAATTAAAAATAGAACTACCATAGATATCCAGTAATTCCACTACTGGGTATTTACCTGAAGAAAACAAAAACACTAACTCGGAAAGATATATGCATTCCTATTTTTATTATAGTATTATTTACAGCAGTCAAGATACGGAAGCAACCCAAGTGTCCACTGATAGAGGAGTGGATAAAAAAGATGGTGTGTGTGTGCGTGCACGCACGCACACACACACACACACACACACACAATGAAGTATTACTCAGCCATAAGAAAAAAAATATCTTGCAGGGCACCTGGGTGGTAATAATTTTAAAATAAACTTTAAAATCGTAAATTAAAAAAAATGTCTTGCCATTTGTGACAACATGGATGGACCTAGAGGGCATTTTCCTAAGAGAAATAAGTCAGAGAGACAAATACCATTGGATTTCACTTATATGTAATCTAAAAAACAAATGAACAAAAAAAGCAGAAACAGAACCATAAACTCCTCTGGTAGTTGCCAGAGAAGTGGTCAGGAGATGAGCAAAGTGGGTGAAGAGAAGTGGGAGGTCCAGGTCTCCAGTTACGGACTGAAATCATGGCATGAAAGGTGACAGACGGTAACCACACTTGGTGAACACGGCATAACATAAGGACCTGTGCAATCATTATGTTGTATACACCTGAAACTAATGTAATGTAATGTGTGTCAACTATACTTCAATTAAAAAGCTGAAAAAAAAACCCCTCAAAACACAGCATAGTTTCATTTTTGTTTTAAACTGATAATTATATAGGTACTATTTATAAAAGAGAAAATCTATGGGAAAATACACAAAGTCAGGAATGGAAGGGATCTCTGGAAAGTATCACTATATTACATATTTCTGTAATGTGATTTTTTCCTATTCATAGGTTAGCTTATAAATTTTTAAAGTATTTTTTGTACTTAAAAATCTATATCCACCATACATGTCTGATTACAAAGAGAAAATATATTCTTTGATGGAGAGAGACAGTGGTTACCAACTTAGCCAAGTAATCAAATTTATCAATAAGGAGACATCGTGGCATTATGTGCCTCCTGATGTGACGTAATTTGAAGTTTACACAATTAACTATGATATTTTCTTGCCAAAAATACTTAATCTGAACCTAAATAAGCATCTAGACACTAATGGTTCTCAAACTTGGAGGTCTTGTTCAAACACAGGTGGCTAGACCCTGTCCCCAGAGGTTTATTCACAATTAAGTTCAGTAGATCTGGAATAAGGCCCAAGAATTTTTGTTTTTGCCCCCACTGCTCCCGGGTAATGCTGATGCTACTGGTCCAGGGATGACACTCTGAGACCCACTGCTCTAGACCTTTCAGTTAACAGCGATACAGAGACAGAGGAACAAGTAACACCACGAAGAGCCTATCAGACACGTCTAGAATATTGAACATCCTCTGTAACAACTCGCCTAAACTTTTTAAAAAGTCAATATCCTAGGAATAAAGAAAAAGATGGAAGAAGGCATCAAACCGTTGTAGATGAAAAGAAACCAGAGAGACATAAATAACCCAGATGCACAAAAGAATCACTGGATTCCGAGCTGGAATTTAAAACAAAAACAAGCTATAAAAAAACATTTTGGAAGAATGGAGAAAATCTCAATATGGACTGGATATGATGCAATCATTGTGATACATGATAATGGTATTGTGCCACAAATGGTATTATTCTTCGTCAAGATGCGCTCTGAAGTATTGAGAGGTGAGAGGTCAGGACAGGCTCCAAGTAAATCTCAAACAGTTCAAGAGAAAGATGTGTGCATGTGAGAGACACAAAACAAATGTGGCAACATATTAACAAATGGTTGAGTCTAGGTGGAGAGTAGACATGCACTCATTGCACTGTTTCAAAGTTTCTCTTCTTTGAAAATTTTCAAAATAAAGAAACCTATGGACATGATTGTTCTGATTGTGTGTGCAATGGGAAAGGGGCCAGGATATAGACCAAAAAAATGGAAGCGAATAAACCCAAATGTTAATAGTGATTTGCCATTGTGGTGGGCTTGTAGGGGATTTCTTTTCCTTTCTAAATTTCATATTTTAAAAAATGCCCTGTAATAGGTATATATTACTTTATAATCAGAAGCAATTTAAGCAGGTTCTTAAAAACTTTGAATAAAGGTGCTTGGAAGAAATCACATAAGCCTCTTCCCTGAGAGCCTACCTGATGTGCTCAGCACAGTCTGCAGAACAGAACATGTGCTTGGTGTTCTGTTCTGGCAGAACATCTGGCCATGGGGAGGGAGGGAGGCAACTCACTCACCTGGTGCTGGGTCTTGTTCTCCATATGCCCCAGCTTTGTGTTCATTTTATCCTGAACCGACCCCAGCTCTGCTCTGATCTCCTCCACAGCTGCCTCCAACTGGTTCTCTAGCTTGTTGATTAGCGGTTCACATCTACAACCATTTATCGGTGCCTAACAGGGGAACAACAAAGGAATCAATCCACTCATTCATTCCTTCAACAAACTGGTTTTGAGTACCCATCTGGTGTCCGTCACTAGGCCAGGGGGATACAGATGATGGAGGAGGCATAACTTCGGGATGTCCAGTGGGCCAAGCCGTGAGTTCAACAGGCGCTAAGAAGACTCAGAGATGGTAAGACATGGTCGGTCCAAACCCTTGTGGCTTTTATCTACTCTGGGGCCTCAAGATTACCTAGTCACTTAAGGATGGTGCACAAAGCTTTGTATCTACCCCTGTTTCCCCGAGCCTCAGCAACGGGGGTGTATCTGCAGTGTAGGGAGGGACATCTGGTTTATATTCAAAGCCCATGCCTTCCCAAGTCAATCCTGCAGGTGGATATTAGCCCCCAGGAGCAGTGCTGAACGGACAGTCCTGCTTAAGGCCTATGGTCCTACGACCAGACAGGGCCCACAAAGTACCTGCATCACCTTCCCGTCCTTGCCCCGGTACAGCGTGTAGAGCTGGTACGCCCTGAACTCATGGGGAGGGGGTGGCGGTGAACATCGGTGCCTGGGCCTCTTTTTAGGGTGATTGTGAGCATGCAAGTTCTTCTGGTGTCCAGGCTGTTGGTCTGCCTGTGGGGTGGGGTCAGAAAATGCTGACACCTGTGGGAGAGGAAGCGAAAATATCCCTGAGCACTGTGACATCTGCAAGACTGACCCCCTCTCCCCCACAGCCAGTGGCTTCCATATCACCCTCATTTGGCCAAAGAACCCTGCCTTGCTTGGCACTCCACCGTAAGCACCGCATGTCCAAAGAAATAGATCAGCACATGACCCTTGTCTTTGAAGTTACCCAGGATTTAATTTTTGTGTTCTGGCTCCAAACCAGCAAGCCAAGACAAGTGGCATTTTAGCTACTGGACATGACGTGATCCCAGGGCCCTCTGCCAAACTGCCTCCCAGCCCTCCCTTGGCTGCCTTCACGTGCCTCCTGACCTTGGGCCTTGACTTTCTCTGCCTGTTGTCTTTTGCCCTGGGCTCTGGGGAGGCAGACAGGACATCTTCTCTGGCCTCTTCTTTTCTGGGTGCAGCCTGTTCACTGCTGGGGGTGTCTCCTGCAGAGACACTTCCCTACAGAGGGAGAAAAAGAAGTGCCCAGAAACCAGTTCTAATTGCCCCCTCTGCCTTCTTCTGTAATGGTGTAAAATTCTCTTTGCAAGATTGCATCCACTAAAGGACCCACGGGAACCTTAGGCAATGACAAAGAGGGAACACTGCTTGCTGGTCTAAACTGAACATGTAAGACTTTCCCAGTCGGTTGAATATTTGGCTTTTACTTCATTAGGTGCCAAAGTAAACAAGAGTCTTGGGTCTAATTCCACATCCTAGAGCTTCAGGAAGCTACCAGAAACACTTCAGCATTAGAGATTTTTTAATTTTTTGCATTTCAACCACAGCAACGACAAAAAAATCCATTTATTCTTTGAACTTGGACCTCACAATTCATAATGGAGTAGAACCCTCTGAAATGAAAATATCACATTTCTAGTCCTTATAAAAACTTTTACAAATTAATATGTACAATTTACCCACAGGAACTTAAGAGTTACAATGCCTTAACCCTAGAAACAGTTAAGAGGAATTTTGAAATAGAACAATGCGCACTAGGTATAAAATTTTATGTGCCAAAAGTTGTCTTTATATCCTAGCCTTTTTCCTTCTGGGAGAGCTGAAAGGCATGGTTCGTTCTGGTTGTGGCAGCTGTTCACTGCTCAAGGGCACCTAGCAGAGGGAGCTGAAATCTGGCTTGGGCTCTCTTTGCCTTCTGCACCCTGAGCAGGGCTGGGCTGCCCAAGGGGCATCTTTTTCTAAATTTGCAACAGAGGAATCACATGGGCTAGCGCAGCCTCAATCCATTCCCCAAGCGGAAAGAGAAGAAGCAACCTAGGCCAGTGGTTGTCAAACTTCAGTCCACATCAGAATCATCTGCAGGGCTTGTTCAAACAGATTGCTGGGCCCCCGCCCAGAGTTTCTGATCCAGTGGGTCTGAGGTGAGGCCTCAAACTCTGCGTTTCTAACAAGGTCCCCAGATGGCCGAGTGGACACTACATTTTGAAAACCACTGCCCTAGACCATTAGGGGCTCAGGTCAGAGGCGGTGCTGTCTACATGGTAGTGATGAGGCCACAGATACATGGGGAAAATCGACCCAGATAAGGGTGCTGCGAAAGACTGGCAACACAGGCACATGATCTGAAATCCTGGAGGAGTGGAGGACACGAAGCCAAAGGGAAAACACGGACAACAGTTTGAAGACCCAGTGGAAAGGAGAGGCAGAGGAGGGCATGGCAGCTGCCAGATGAACCCAGAAGGAACGGCCAGATCATCTCCCACCCTCTGTAAGTGGGTGAAGTTTGGGAGGGGTGGGAGAGCTACCCCCCACCTTGCTTTGTGCCACCTCATCTCTTGGCACAGACTGAGCTCTCCTCTCTTCCTTGAGCCTTTCTCTCTTTTTCCTCAGGCTTCGCCCACGACTGAAGCGCAAGACCTGAAGGAGGCAAGAGGCATGGTTACAAACCATTGGTGTGCACAGCGTCAGCATGACAGAATTGTCCTTGGACCTGGTGCTCTGATCTAGTGGAACTTCCAGCCTAGTGGGAGAGACCAAGTATTCACATCAGATACGCACCTCTGCCTGCCTGCTAGGCCACCTGGGTCTTGTTCTAGGCTCTACAGGAGCCCGGAGAGAAGTAGAACACGATCCCTGATTTCTAGGAGCTTACGGTCTAGGACAACAACAGGCATTTGTGTGCCAGGCCACAGTCACCATATGGGGGTGTGCAGGCTGTGCACTGCTTAACTCCAGGGAGCACCACTCACAGACGAGGACAGGGATGGCATCCCCTGGACTTGCACAACATGATGTCCCCACGCCAGGCAGGGTCTCACTATCTTGGTACACACTGGACCTGAACTAGCTCATCATATTTTCTCTCAACCAAACTGTATTTAAGTCATTTTTAGTTTGCTTCAAACACTGAGGTATGTCTGTGAACCATGGTACCAACCCTGGGGCAGGAATCTTTTCCCCAAAAGGAAGCATTTGGCCTGCCCGAGAGCACAGGAAAGTAGAACAGACACAGGCAAGTAGACATGGGGCCCAACAGCCCGATTCTGGAACCCAGCAGCAGCTAGCTGTAGGATCCTCTGGCAAGTTATATGCGCTTTCTGTATTCTGTAAATACGGGGAGTTAATGGAATTAACCAAGACAAAGCAGGTGCTGGCATACCCTGGCCCTTCAGTCACTGTTAGATGCCTCCCCTCCTGCCTTGGTCCCTAGAGTTGCTTAACTGGCCTGAAAGTTTAACCAGAGTACAGATCTTTGAGCTGGCAGAAACCTTCAACCTGTGGCCCCTTACTCCCAGCTCCAGGGTCACCCCCTTTCACTAAGGAGGCTCAGAAAGGGAAAACACTTCTTCAAGGTCTAATTTTTCTGCAATACAACACTTTATGGTCTTCATCTATAGATAGAGAAGAGTTCTCTGAAGTTCAGGATAGTGCTTTCACCTAAATGTTCATCTTTCTTGTGTTCATTAAATTCAAGTGACAACATCAGATGACAAGAACCTCCTCTATGGACAGGGGTACAACCTAAGTGGAGAATTCCTGACAACATCTGCCTGTGGCTAAACCAGATTTTTAAATTGTATTTTCATCCCCTAAGTCAACAGCTCTGAAAGTGTCCAGGGAACCCCGGGTCCACAAAGCTAAAATTATTATAATAGTATACCCATGTTGGCGTTTTTGCCCACACCCTGAGTGTACAGCAGTTTACAGGAAGCCGCACACGAGACACCAGGGGGCCACACGCAGAAGTAGAGGGGGGCCCTCCCATCTTCTGTTCAGTAAGAAGATTTGCAAAAATGTAAAATAATGCCACTTACTCTTCTCACATAATTTTTGTTTAGAAAGTTATTTTTCATCAAGAGAATGCTATTTGTTACCACAAAATGAACTTGAACATCTTTAACACTTCTCAAATTTCAAATATGGTAACTATTACTAGAGATAACTCACAAATCTTAATGGGCCTCCAGAACATTACATGTCCCCCAGTCGTAAGGTCTGAGAACCATTTCTAAAACTAAATTCAGACTCATGAGGAAGTCAAGTCTGATGAAAAGAAGTGACTAATGCCCAGTGCTCATTCAGTTTATGGACTCTTAGAACAGGATACAGCCCCAGCATCAACCCAAAAATTCACTTTCAGAATCATTTGTGAACCATATCAATCTAAAAGGAGAAGGGATACTCAGAGGTCACCCAAATCATCAGGATAATTCCCTCCATAGACCAGGTTATTAGCCAGTGAAAATAACCTTGCATGGCTTACAGCCTTTCTCAGCGAACTAGATCCTCTACCAAATGGAATGTCATCAATCTTTTCCAGTTCACCGAAATCAGGGAATATGGATCTTTAGAAAGAAGTAACCTCTTAGTACTGCTGTGAGACCTTGAAATCCACGGTCCACTAAGGTGCCAAGGCAAAGGAATTTCCTGTGTCACACACAGGAAAGCTAGTTCTGTAACTTCAGAACAAAAGAACAGCATGTATACAATGTTATGTATATTTCAAAGTTCCTTGTTCATATCGAGAACAGGGTTTAGCATGTACAATCATGTAAAATACTTTCATAAAATGCCATCCTATTTATTTGCTATTCAAATTGGCATGGAAAAACTGAAGTCATTTTTTTTTTTAATGGAAACAGTGAAGGAGAACCTCAGAGGACAATGGTCCACGCTAAAGCTTTTTCCTTAAGAACTCAGATCCTTGAGTTCTGGAGACAAAGGACAGGGGGTTAAAGGCCCATAAGTCTGTACATTGGGGGATACTATACCCCACAAAATGTGATCATCTTCCCATGGCCAACGACGCAGCTGGCTGTCCAAACTGCCAATACTGAAATGCCAGATGTTAACACGATAAATTCTGACATTAGCATCCTGTACTTTTTGATCTATAAGAGACCCGCCTTTTGCTATCAGGATGCATGGATGTGATTCCAGTAATGATTTGTTTGCATAGTTGGAAAGAGGTGGAAACTTTTTCCAAAGGACTACCTGACCTGTGCCTGTCGGGGGCTCCAAGGACATCCAGACACCACTGAGAAGCACCAACTGCACAGGGAACAGGGTGACCACTTTTCAAAAGACAAAAACTTTCACCACTTCCACAAACTGTTAGGTATGTCGGGTAGGTTTTTAAAACTTAAATGACATAAAGGCCATTCAGACCCCTTAGGCTGACTGGGATCAGGCTCTCATGCAGCAGGCTGGAACCTGGAATCTTCCTCCGGCTCTCCGAGACTTTATCTTCTTACAACGTTAGTCAGAATAGGGTAGAAAACTAATCAGTTTTCGCTGTAATACAGAGTAGCTCCAATGTGGAAACAAAACGTTTGCTTAATGTTGGACATTTGGGTTAACAAAACATTGGACAGCAACAAAAAAAAAGCATAGTGGCTTCCATTACAATGAATAATGTTGAGAACTACAGAATGTTTTTCTATTATAGTTAGGATAAAGGGCAGCATACAAAAGGGTATGTACATTGTAGGCACAATTATAAAAATCATGCGTCTGAAAGGTAATATGAACAAAAACAGTTATTTTAGGGCACTGAAATGAATAGCTTATAAATTATTAAATTTGTTACTTAGAGGATTTCAATCTCAACTCAAATGATATCAATTTTTTAACTTAAATGGCCAAAATACCATTATTCAATAAAAAAAGGAAAGAAAGCTGTAGTATACTTAATCACCTCTAATGGCTATATAGTGCTTTGTTTGCCCAGACTGGATCCCTTCCTCCCACCTTTCTCTAGAAAAGGCTCCTCCCCGCTAACCATATAGTCAGGTGGACGCAGGTATCTTCCTAAAGTGCCTGTCCTGCTCATTCAGGCCATTTGCCCCAAGCTCGCCAATCATGATCCTCTTCTGCGACCAGAACTTCTTCCTGGAGAACTTGGGGAGTTATAGTCCATAAAGCTGGTAATGACAATGATCCAGCCACAGGGAAGAAACGATGCCCATGTATGAAGACAAGCCTGCTGAACTTGAAGTCTCTGGTTCTGGTTATCTTAGAGGCCCACATAGATTTCTGCATTTTCCACTGCCTGGTTGTGGAAACTGCCCATCAGTTTCCTATTTAAGTTAGTTTGATTTGGCTTTAGTAGATGGCCAGAGAATTCCAACAACTTTGCAGCCCCACATAATCAATATAATGGAAAATGCGATCAATCCTACCTGGGGAGCTTTAGTGAGGAGAAGAGCAACTTCTGGATTATTGTGGTAGCGGGCAGTCTCCAGTGGAGTCTGGCCTGCCTAAGGAAAGGCAAAGTGGGAGGACAAGTGAATAAGAGATGCCAACGCTGCACACACCTATACCAACTGGGACAGCAATCCTGTGCTCAGTCACACCAGCACCTACATGTGCCCAACAAAATACAATCACATAGAAGACCTGGCCCCACTCTGGAGCCTCATCCCATTTGATGAGGGAGCCAAGTCACACCTGAGGGCACAATGATTAATAACACAGCAACAGAGGGGAAGTGCTGACCCATTAACAGGAAGTGCTCTGGGAAGCAAAGCTCTGGAGTACCTGCCCACCAAGGAATGCTTCCTGGAAGAGAGAGGAGAGAATATAAAATTCAGACAGGGTCAAACTGGAAGATTTAGTTGAAGAAACACCAAGGATCATAAAATCCAGCCAAGCAATAAACTTCCCCTGGAGAACAGTGGCGAAGACACTTAGAAGGGCAGATCGGGGCACAGCCACACAGTTTCAGGACCTGGATTGTGAGAAACAATTAGGTAGCTATGGCCATAATGGAGGTTCTAGGGAGACGAAGCCAAAAAGTAGGAGTTGATAACAGTGGAATTCAAAAGAAGGGAAAGGCATCATGGGACAGGTACGATTAGTGCACCACCCAAAACAGAGAGCTGTGAGGAGGAGGAAGAGGAGGAAGGTGGGGACTCCACACAACTGTTCCACCCCCAGCCTCTCTCAGTCTGTCAGTCTGTGCAACCTCAGGAGGGCCGAGACCATAGGTCAGCCTTAAGGAAGAAAGGGTGCCTGAGCTGGTGCCTGCCATCGGACCTAGGAGAAAGGAGGAACAATGGTGGGGTAGGGTATGGAGAAAAAGAAGGAAGGAAGAAGGTGATTTTGGAGACAAAGGAGTTAAGAGTTTTGAGGATGATCTGATGGTCATGTGGCCACTTTTCTGAGGACCCTATCCGTTTACAGGGCAGGAACTCACTTTCAGTAACAGCCACTTGCCAGTTTACTTAAACACCTCTGACCTTCCTTTTCCTGCCAGGACTTGAGCTAGGAGTCTAAAGATGAACCCGTAGGGCTCATCAACTCATGGAACTTCTATGAACAAGGGTTCCCTCAAGTTGGCCTCTGGGGTTCTCATCATTAGCCGACCTCCAAGTGCTTATAAAGTAAGGCTCGGGGAGGCTGCGCGCCCTGTAGGAGGTGAGGTAAGCAACGACACACTCCATTCTAGAAAGGGGTGGGAATGATTTTTAGAAACATTGTTGCAGCTTAACTTACATTATTAACAATGGTTCCATCTGCTCCAGCTTCCAGTAAGATTTTAACCACCTTCTTGTGGTTTAGGGCAGCAGCAACATGAAGTGCTGTGTCTCCAGCCTGAAATTAATCAGAAGAAAGGCAGCTAAACTCCATCTGATTATGGCTCACAGCCTTCCGGCTTTTCATCCCATGGCCTGGTGGTAGCTTTTCAAATTAGAATTTGCCTTAGACTCTTAGGGGACCCTTTGCTCAAGCATTGTGTGGCTCTCTTTAAAGAGATCTCTTTAAAATGACCTATGTACAAAGATCACATTCCTTTCTGACTGAGGATACTAGAAATCACAGGAAAGGACAGGGGGCAATGTAATGTTGGGCTGGGGTTATTGAGGATGGGGACCCAAAGCCTTACACCAAGGCAGGATGGTGTACAAATAGGCAGGGGCCAGCAGGCTAGCCATCACAGAGCTCTGGACCATGTTCCTCTGCCCAGGCAAAAGGGCCCCCTGGTTTCTGAGGGCTAGAATGAGCAGCGGCTGTGAAAGTGGTTCCTTCTACAAGCCCGGGGGGAGGATCCCCACCCTGCAGCACCTGTGGGAATGTGAAGGGCCCACTAGGAATCACTTTGCAGGCTCAGGGGAGTCTTCGTTTGGGTGGAGTCACTGAAAAAAAGTCAGTGTTCACTTAAGACCAGCTATTTTCAACCTCTTACCCAATAGCCTATAATGAAGTTCAGATTTTCTTTATATAAAAAAAAGTTCAGACAATCAACCATGAAAGGAGGCTATGGACAAATGCAGCTTGATGGGCCAATTCCACAAGTAAATGCTGGTGTTGCCCCAAGCAGAAGGCTATGAATAAACCAGGCGGATATAGACATGAAATAACCCATTCTCTCCCATTGGGTGATCAAGTCAAGCTCCGGATAACTTGTTTTCCTGGGCAGCATGAAAACACCACTATCCTGTGGCCCTCCTCCCCCGAGAGTAGCCAGGGAGATGTTTAATTCATTGCCAAGTCACTTAGCTGTGTGTACTGGGGGCTTCTCCGTGGCAGTGGTTTCTAATCCTGGCTGCACAATGGAATCAGCGGAGGAGCTTTAAGAGCTACTGATGCGTGGGTCCCGCCCCCCCGCACTGATTTAACTGTTCTCAAATGTCGGTTGGACATGGTTATTTTTAAAGCTCCTAGGTGACTGAAACATCCTGCCAAGGTGCAGAACCACTGGTTAGTGGGGCCTGGGTACAGGTAATCTGATGGACTAGACCCCGCTGGGAGGCTGCAGAATGAAAGGATGTAGTTATTTAGCTAGGTCAGTGGTTCTCAATCCTGACTGCACACGCAGGTCAGGAACTTTCTAAAAATCCCATTACCTGGATTCTGGTCATTTAAACTGGGGTGGGATTCAGGAATGGTATTTATAATTGCCCTGTTGATTCTTTTATGCAGCCAGGATCAGAAACTGCTGTTATGGGGCACAATTAACCTGAATAAAAACTTCAGATATATGTACCCAAATGCAAAAAAAGCCAAACAATACATCATTTAGGCATCAATAAATACCAAGACATTTAAAAAATCTAAATTGCAAATCATGCACATTTCCATGGAACACTGTAATAATCACAGCTTTATTGCACACCCCCACTATATGGACAGATACAGACCACATACCCAATTTTACAGAGACCAGTGACTTCATCCACTCAAAGTGGCAGGGCAAGGAACAGAACTTTTAATTCCCTTGCTTATTTACTAAGTCTTCTTTGTGGGTTTTCTTGTAAAAGCATTAAAAGCAAAACCTGCCCCAAGATCTTCAGAAAAATGTTTAATATGCAAATATGGAGACACGCACTGGAATAAAAGCAGGCTCTCTTCCCTCTAGGAGACCAGATAAAGCAGGGCCATAGGTATCCAGTGGAACACCCATGCAAAGGCCAGCACTGGCCCAGTCCCAGACAGGAAGAGGCTCCCAGCAGCCTCTGCCCCCATCTGTACTAACACACCTGTCAGCCTTGTGGGAATGGGGCCTTGCGGCCATGGGGAGGACACATGCACTGACCTGGTTCTTTTCATGGACAGAACAGAAAGCACTGAGGAGGAGCTTAATGATGGACAAGTGATTATAGCGTGCAGCAACGTGCAAACAGGTATCGCCTGCCTGCGGACAGAAATCAAACTCTGAGCACAATCTGAGCAGTTACAAAAAGTAAAAAAAAAAAAAAAAAAAAAAATCATTTAAAAAACTGGCAGACCAGTATATGTTCTTTAGAGGTGATCAGCCTGAATTGGAATTATTCCCTTTACCATAGACATTCTACTCCAAAACTCACAGCTCTGTGCTGTCTGCAGCCCCGCCCGCTTTCTGCCGTGCAGACTCTCTGCTTTCAGGTTTCATACACCGGTGCCTGCCCCCCATGAGACTGTCACAAGAGCTAAGGCAGGCTCTGCTTACCCAGCACTTAAGAATCCACTGACCATAGCTTCCCCTGCAGCCCAAAGCTCTAGAGTATACCCAAGACCAACCAGCACCACGTTGGAAGTGAGTCCTTTTCCATCATGGGTTCATCATGACTCAAAGGACAGGGCAGCAGAGAAAGCTGTCAGATTTTAAAATCACGGGTGTTCTAAAAAAAAAAAAAATCTGAGATGCATCCCATTTTAGCAGGACTCCAATATCTCATATGGGGCAGAGTAGTCTGGAGAGCTGATGAGGAAGCAATCACTGGGCATAAAGAGGACATTCAGAAAAACTCAGGATCAAGATCTTCCTTAGTGGTCACAGGCTAAGCTGCTCCCAGAGAGACAACAAAATGAGAGACAAAGTCATAACGTTCTGCAGTGTTTTCTTGAGGTTTTCATTCTAACTTTGTCTAAAGATGGCCACCACTCAGCATAACCTTCTCGCCTGGATTAAGAAGGAGCCACGCTTGGGGAGCCTGGGTGACTCAGTCAGGTGAAAGTTTGAATTTGGCTCAGGTCATGATCTCACATTCGTGGGTTCGAACCCTACATTGGGTTCTGTGCTGACAGCTCAGAGCCTGGAACCTGCTTTGGATTCTGTGTCTGCCCCTCTCCTGCTCACACTTTGTCTCTCAAAAAATAAAATAAAACGTTATTTTTATTAAAAGGAGCCAAGCTCAAAGCCAAGGTTAAGGGCATTCTGAGATCCACTATAGAGGAGTCTGCACTCGGGGAGATCTCAACTAAGGCCTTTTTTTAAATTTAAATTTTAATTAATTTATTTGAGAAAAGCCTCGATCTCTAGTCGAGAGGCTGAGGCATGGGACTTACAAAGGAAACACAGCTGCTTTAGAGGGAGGAGGCAAACCCATGTGACCTTGAAAGTCAAGCATCCTCTAAGAACTACTGACCCATCAGCTCATCACAAGGGTGCCTGGGTAATCGATTAGTAGACGCTGACCATGGAGCATCAGACCTCCCCTGGATGGCATCATCTGAGTTTTGCTAACTGTACAACAGTATGTGGGCAGAGGTTTCCTAGGCTCATTTGCCAGCACACGCTGTGAGAAATGTTAAAATGAACCCAGGTTCAGGAGGGGAAAAGGAAGAGGGGAAAAACAGTGAGTCTTGATGCCTCTTCTGCCCCTAGAGGACCCCTTAGGACTTAGCAAAAAAAAAAAAAAAAAAAAAAAAAAAAAAAAATTTTATAGTCCCCAAACGCTTTTCACATTTTCATTTTCCAGATGTTAACACTGAAGTATGCTTTCAGAGTTATTTTCTCAGGTGACAAAAGAGGGCACAAGAGAAGCTGGTGTTGTTCACCCACGTTATTTTTGAGGTCGGCTCGGGACCCGCCCAGCAGGAGGACTCGTGTGCTCTGGGAGTGGCTGTTCTGGCAGGCCAGGTGCAGAGCCGTGTTCCCCGCCTTGGAGAGAGGCAAGAGAAGGGAGGACACATTAGCAACAAGCTTCTTGGCAGACCTGCGCCGGGCAGGCTTTGCAGAGGGGTGACGCTTACGGGAAAGAGTCAACGCTCACATTCTCTGCTTCCTGACTAGCGACCCCAGCCAGAGGTGTTTCAGTGGCAAGAACATTTAATGTGGAATCCAAACAGGCACAAGAGTCACATCTCTCACAAAACCTTGGCTCCAAGTCCTGGCTCTACAACTTACTAGTTGAAAGTCACTGGTCAAGGCTCTTAACTATTCTGTCTTGAATTCCTTACCTGTAAAATGGAGCATGACCCTTACGTCCTGAGGCTGTGAGGATGAATTCAGAGTGCCTACGAGAGTATTTACGTAATGGTAAAATGCTGTGCACCTGCACTGTGTGCACTCCTTTTGGAGAGGCCTGCGTCCTTCCTGGCCAACACATAACAGCTGTGGCTACAATACACCCCTGGAGTAAAGGCAAAACAGGCCGCTTCCTGAAAGTGCAGATAAGGGAGATTCAACTTGTAAGTCTCTTGAAAATCATGCATTCTTGTATTCTCCTTGAAACATCAAAATTTTAACTATGGACGAGGTACCCACATAGCAGGAAATACAATTACATCCATCACTTACCATACAGATAGAAACCCGCTAACTTTTTGGACTCTATCTTCAATATGCCACATCAAAGTGACAGCCAAGGGTCAGAATAATGTCCACAGTAATCTTACAAAAAGAATTCATGACATGAACAGAACTTTTTAAAACCCTGCAAACAGTGCCTGCAAAGCTGCTGATAAAGAAGAGTAACAAGAAAAGCAGACAGCCCAAGAGGAGATTCGTTGTTAGTGTGGGAGAGCCTAGGAGCATACAGGAGGTTAAATCTATAAGCTCGCTGATTGTTCTGCCGAGCTAAAATGCTGGGTCAGGACTGCAACTGTGTGGGCTCAAAGCTATTTCATTGCCTGTTTACGGCTTTGTCTCACCCAGGATCTGGATCACACAGCACTGTCTGGACACACTCATGGATGTTCTGCTCCTCACCTCTCGAAAACAGGAATAAGTTTTATTAAAACATACACACACATACACACACACGACAAATCTGTATGTCGCTGGTTCACTTACCATCCCCTCTCATACCCTTAGCTCTAAGTAGCCTGGTGGAATCTTTCTTCCTCACTGCTCCCTCCAGGAACCTGGGGGTTATAAGCCTGAGGGTTTGTGAACTCAGTGGTTATCAACCTTCCGCTGCCCCTTAGAGTCACCTGGGGAAGCTTTTAAAACTACTAGTGCTCAGCTGCAACCTTTCCAAGGGCTCTGATCTATTTGGCCTGGGGGTGGGTCTGGGAAATTCAGGTTTTAGCACTAAGTAAGTCCCAAATTCCAGGAAACCCCTCAGTCCAGGGGAAACTGGGACAACCCGTTCATTACCCTAGGCCTCGTCATCAGGTGAGTTTGTTTTTTCTCCCCCTCCCTCCTCTTTTTTGTTGTTGAGTTTCCCAGGAGATTTTAAAGCACAGCCAGGTAGACAGCCACCGCTAGCTTACCTCTCAAAAACAAAGGACCTGCCTACATTTTAAACTGTTCATTCCCTGTGAAAGAGCTCAGTGCCTGCTTGGTGTGATTCTTACAGCACAGGAAGTAGTTTGTCTCAAAGTTGTTGGCTTCATGGGAGTTATTAACTGTGTTGAATAAATGAGTGAAATAAAAGAAACCTGGTGGTTCTAGAAATATATACCAAACTGCTTTGCTAATAAGAAAATATTAATTATGCCAAAAAACATTTGGATCAAGAAACTTAAAAACCATGGGTTAGCATAAACAAATTATGGTATGTTCATACACTGGAATATTACTTAGTGATAAAAAGGAATGAATTAAGGGCACCTGGGCGGCTCAGTCGGTTAAGTGTCCGACTTTGGCCCAGGTCATGATCTTGTGGTTCGTGAGTTCAAGCCCTGCATTGGGCTCTGTGCTGACAGCTCGGAGCCTGGAGCCTGCTTCGGATTCTGTGTGTGTGTTTCTGTCTGCCCCTCCCCCACTCACACTCTCTCTCAAAAAATAAACATTAAAAAATTTTTTTAAAAAAGGAATGAATTAATCACACATGTAACAACATGGAGGAATCTCAAGGACATGAAGCTAACTGAAAGAAGTCACTTACAGTGACTTAAAGAAGTCAGACACAAAATGCTGCATACTATATGATTCCAGTTGTATGACATTCTGGGAAAGGCAGAACAGATCGGTGGTTGCTAGGAGCCGGGCATGACAGGTGGGAACACTGCCACCAAGGGGCACAAAGGAAGTCTTTGGGGTGATGGAAATATTCTACATCCTGATTGTGGTGGTGGTTACACAACTGTATACATTTGTCAAAATTCATACAACAGTATACCTCAGACAGATGAATTTTATTGTATATGCATGACACCTCGGAAGCTGACATTTAGAAAATGTAACCTAGGTAGATCTACGTAGCAGGCATTTTTCCCATCCTAACTAAATTTCCAGACGGGGCTGATCTATTTACTGAGTAAGAACCTTTCTTATATAACAGAATATTATTCAACCTTAAAAAAAGAAACAAATTCTATCATTTGCAACATGTAGGAACTGGAGCACATTATGCTAAATGAAATAAACCAGACAGAGAAATAAATACTGTATGGTATCACTTAGATGTGGAGATGTGGAGGGTGGGGAAAATAGGGAGAGGCTGGTAAGTACAAACTTTCAGTTATATGATGAATAAGGTCTAAGGATCTAATGTTACAACACGGTGAATATAGTTGATAAACTATATTGTATCACTGAAATTTACAAAGACTAGAACTTAGATGTTTTTATCAAAAAAAATTTTTAAAGGGTAAACGTGAGGTGATGAGTGTCTTAACCCAATGGGGGCAATCCTTTCACAATGTATACATACATGAAGTCATCACTTTTGTACATTTTAAATATCTTACAATTTTATTTGTCTGTTATACCTCAATAAAGCTGGGGGTGGCAGAGGACTTTTGGGGAAGCTTCCTCAGAGGCCGTAGCTGGTACAGAATGTAGAAGTCCTTCTTCTAGGATAGCACCTACCTTTGCTCCTGTATTTGGGGCCCTATATAGGATAGGAGGCAGTGTGGTGGAACAGACAGACTTGGGATAGTTTATGTCCCTGACTGTGTCACAAACAAGTCATGTGTCTTAGTAAGACTACTAGCTCCCAGCTTAGGCTTCCCTATCCATTAATTGGAACCGCCTACTTCTCAGAGTTCACAGATCTAATGTACAACATGGATCCACCTACAACTCACGTTCCAGACAATGTACCACCTTGAAGAAATGAAGAAGCCACCGGTCTGCCAGGCAGTGACTCAGGCATTATCGGAAATATCATGATGCATGGCTTGCTTCTTTTATTCAAGCTTCTGTCCCATGAGGGAACCATGAGAAACATTTAACGAGTAAACAACAGCACATAGCTGTGTGTAGTGCCAAGGGAACCCTCTAGGAAATACCCTGATGAGCCTTTAGGGAGGGAGAGGCTGCGGCCCTGGAAGCCTGAGTTGGAGGTCTATAGGCAGGAATGAGGAGCAGGATACCCCACAGGGAGCGGGCAACAGGAAGCGTGGTGAGCCCACTCTGATAGCACAGGAGGCATATACTAGGAAAGGCACAGGGAGGAGGCTGCAGACAGAGACTGAGGCCACTCCAGGGAGGCCTGAGGAAGTGCCAGGCTGAGGAGCTTTACTGGAAGGCTTCTGGGCAAGAGAGGAGCAGGATGCAGAAGGAGCTAGGCAAGCTGGCCAATCTGCTGTGAGGCTTCTGAAATAATGCAGGGATGCATTCAGTAATAATGAGCACAGGAAGAAGGAGATAAGACATGAGGAGTGATGGAAGAGGAGACAGGAAAATGAGCGAGAACAGGTGCTACTGGCCTGTCTCCACGAGGACAGGGCTGCTTGCCTAACCACACTCTAATAAACCAATGCGAAAGCAGTGAGCCCCAGGAGAGTTCAAAGGAAGTCAAAGCCACTCCAGGTTGTCTTGCTCACCATGGAGATTATGTTCACTACGGAGTTCCAAGCTTTCATTTCCCCTGCTGGGTTCCACATGCTCCCCTGAGCTCTCACTCTGCTCAGAGAGAAGGTTCCCACAGGGACAAAAGCCAGTAGCCATCCTCACCTGTGAATGAGGAGTTCTAGCACCTGCTGGGCCTCACCTTGTTCTTGGCAAGCACGTTGGCTCCTGCTTTAACGAGCAATTTGGCTGACTGGCTAAAACCGTGCCAGGACGCTTCGTGGAGGGCCGTATTCCCATCCTGAGGAACACGTAAAGAGACAGAGAGCACATTACCCAAGACCTAAGTCATCTCATTATAACCAGTACATCGTAGTGTATTTCTAGGCCACACCTCAGGTCCTTTTTCAAAACAGGCTTGCCGGGGTGCCTGGGTGGCTCAGTCAGTTAAGCCTCTGACTTCGGGTCAGGTCATGATCTCACAGCTCAGGAGTTCAAGCCCCGCACTGGGCTCTGTGACAGCTCAGAGCCTGGAGCTTGCTTCAGATTCTGTGTCTCCCTCTCTCTTTCTGCCCCTCCCCTGCTCGTGCCCTCTCTCACTCTTTCTCTCAGAAGTAAACATTAAAAGAAAAAAAGCTTCTCATCTGAACAAGAGCCCAAAAAGCGACTTTAGTGGCTAGTTTCTCCATTCTCCAAGAAATGGTATGTAACAAGTACCATTTTAGATTTATGATGTACAATGGAGGTCTTCAGGCATTAGGGCTTAAATGTGCCTGGGAACCCTGACTGAGAAAGGCTTATCCACAGGTCACATTTAACAGAAAGCAACATCAAGACGGCAGGCATGATATTCATTCCTTCCCACCTCCATCACTCCTTGGGGTCTGCTCTGCTCCTGGCCCCAGAAAGAAGCCTGCAAAGTCCGGGCAAATGAGGAGTCCAGCTCCATAAGTTGCTGGGCCCAAGGGCCAGGTAAGCAGATTCCTCCTCTCTTTTTATCCCCCCAAATTTAATCTCATCCAGCTTAATCCAAAGTCTCAGGGATGGAAACAAATAAGCAAGGCACTGAGAAAGCAGTGACTTGTAAATAATATAAACAAGTGTTCTCAATATGTGGCTTTTAAATAAAAACCAGCGAATTAACAAACACAGCCGATATTTGGTTAACTTCCTATAAAAAAAGAAATATTAAGTGCGGTGAAGTGTGGGGGTGGGGCTGAGAGGGTTGGAGTTACAGGGAGAGAGAAGCGTGGAGAGAAGAGGTAGAGAGATGGCTCGTGCTGTTCCAGGTCAGAGTGCAGGGCACTGTCCACTCATGTCCAGGCGCTGGCTCTAGCTTTTATTTGTCCACACCATGAGACAGGCTGAATGCTGCTGATACCCATTAGGGGAATCTAGGGTCTCAAAGGCCATGGTAGGGGAGTGGCCCTACTGAGTGAGATGGTGCTGGGAAGGTCAGTGGCGATGTGTGGCCTGGTCAGTGGGACTGACTGCACAAGGCAGGAAGCAAAAGGAAAAGTGACTGGACGGGGACACTGTGGAGGGGGCTTCCAGTGTGCCGATCTGATCTGCTTCTCGATCTGGGGGGTCACATAGATGTGCTCTGTTAGTGAACACTCACAGAACCGCATGCTTATAACGTGCACATTTTTCTGTGTATATATTATGTTTAATAAAAAGTTGTCTAAAAAGTAAGCAGAGGCTGAACTGCACCTAATTGTGAAGTTCCATGTTTTAAGACTGTTTAACAATTTAAAAGCAACAGATTAATATAAAATATGTAATATTAAAGAATTGATTTTGCTTATTGTTTTTCTTCCAATATTGTTTAAATAAATTAATTTGCTCACTTTCCTTATTAAAAAAAAATGGAAGTAGAGTTCAGGGCACATCCCTTTCCCTACCCAGGCCTCCACAGGTCATTATTTCCAGACTATTTTTTTCTTTACCATTTATATGTATGTGGTTGCCCACTGTTGCCACAGAACAGGGGAAGGGATTAAAAAAATTAAAATTTCTTGGGATATTAGATATTCTTGTAAAAGAAAGTTAGGCTGATTTTACTATGTTAACTCATGACACATAGGACTCAAGAATGATAACATCTTGAGCCATTACAAGTTCCCCAAGCAGGGTCCTCAGGCTGACACGCCCCATGTCACCTTGTCTTGGCGGTCCAGAGCACAGCCCTCCTGGATGAGCGCCGCGATGACATCTGTGTTCCCCACCACTGTGGCCCGGTGCAAGGCGGTCTGATCCCCCTGCAGAGTGACACGGAGGCAGGAACAGGAGTCAGCTCTCCCAACCCCCTGCCGCACTACTCACCCCTCCTCTCTGACACGAGGACATCTCCATCCTCAACTGCAGCAGACTGGCCACGCTGCCAGGAGGAGCATTTTTGTTCACAAACTCAGTGGGAATCTCAAACCAACCACAAAACAGCTCCAGAGCTGACCTCGTAATGAGGGTCAGGCACTCACCTGCCACCCCAAGGAAAGGCAGAGTGCAGAGGGAATATGACTACCACATCTGTGAAAAGCTAGACTGTGTGTATGATGCAATTAAACCAGCAATCTTCACTCCCTACTGAGTCCTCTACTCCCCACTTTCTTTCAGAGGAATCACTATCCAGCTATGTCAGTTAGCAACACTCATGATCTGATGATGGGTACATATTTTTTGATTGACTTTATGGACTAAGAGCAATGGAGGGGTTTATGCTGTGTCATCTGAGGACTCCAAGACTACAAGCTATCACTGTGTATGTCTTTGAAACCTCTTCTGATATTTCATGACGGCACCCTCACTGATTTATGATGTATTTGACCCCTTTTCCAGTGATCAGATGTCTGGCATTGCTAACCTTCTCTTTCTCCGTCAGGGCACCAAAGGGAACTTGACTCTTGCCCCTAATTGCATTAGAGAAGAGGTAAGATGGTCAAGATAAAAGAGAGTTCTAAGGTCTCTAAGAGCAATCTCATCTCTGACATGTACTCAAGAAGTCTAGTCAAGACAAATCAAGTCTAGCCTGGGGTCCAAACTAGAATGGGGAGATAGGTGAACAGAGCAAGGGGGTTAGGAGATGTGAGACTTGCACAGCCTTGGGAAACACTGGTCACCTCGTTGGGCCTCGAGCTGAGGAGTGGATGACCCCCAAGTTCTCTCCCTTCCTTTCTTGGGTTCTAGGATTTGGTTGGTAAGAGTTTTTTTGCATAAATAAAACGTTCTGGTGGAGCACCAGAGGGGCAAAGGACATACCCTGTGGCATCCCTTTCCTGAGCCCAAGAGAGGAAAGAGAGACTATTATAAGACAGAAAACATGAAGATTTTGAAAAGAGGGATACACTGCTACCTATAAATAGCCTTAATGAAATGCTGAGTCTACTTATGGAACACCCTGGAATCTATAACCAACAGCAATGCACATTAAAAGCACTTAATCCAAAAAGACATTCTGGAGATGGATGATGGTAATGGTTGTACAACAATGTGGATGTATTCAACGCCACTGAACTGTACAGTTAAACATGGTTAAAATGGTAAATTTTATATTACATGCATTTTATCACAATAAAAAAGCACTTAATGCTATTTAAAACTCAAATTCACTTTCTTAAAATGAAAAGAAAACCACCATTTAAAAATCCAGGAGGGGAAATGATTTTTATTTTCTTCCTTATACTTTTTAATACTTTCCAACTTTTTATATGTAACACATATAACTTTAGCAACAGGAAAAACTGCTATTTATTAAAAGTCTAAGCTGTAATAATATATACTAATAATGGGATTGTCCACATCTTAGAATCTTTTCTCACTGTTCATTTGTAGAATGTAAGGGATTTCTGCAGTGATGGGTCAGGACATCCAGCTTCATTATTATGATTTATCCACTGCCCACAGGATTTCTATCGGGAACCCTCCCCTTGGCATCCTAAATCATTATTCCCACTATAAATAAGGTTTGGACATGGTTTCCTTCCTGTCCACCTTCCCAGACCCCTCACTCAAAAAGAACCCTTTCTGCATGCTTTGTAGTCACAAGAGGAATGTGACCACTAGATCAGAGGCTGCAGGAGGTGTGTAAAGCCACTACACATCTGCCTCAAACATCTTAAGGAGTGTTTCCAGATGATGTACACTTAATGTCCAAACAAGTACTCCTATGAGAAACTGCCCAAGTCTTAACTTTATAAGAATTTCTGAGACTGGCATTTCCCCATCAGAATGATGACACATTGGGGCGCCTGGGTGGCTCAGTTGGTTAAGCATCCAACTTCAGCTCAGGACATGATCTCACGGTTCAGGAGTTCAAGCCCCGCGTCAGGCTCTGTGCTGACAGCTCAGAGACTGGAGCCTGCTTTGGATTCTGTGTCTCCCTCTCTCTCTCCCCCTCCCCGACTTGTTCTCTCTCTCAAAAATAAACATTAAAAAAATTTAATAAAAAAAAAAAAAAGAATGGTGACAGGTTTTCCCAAAATGGACCTCAAGTGCAATTTATGGTCTGATGAGAAAGATGGTGCTCTGTTCTCATCAAGAAAGGGGAGACCACAGCTCACTTCTCCAGAGTAAACACTGGCAGGGCCTTTTAATATTCCCACAGACTGCCGGCACTCTACTAAGCACTCCACCAACCTTTTTGCATAAAAGAACGTAGCCTTTCTGTCCCTGTCAAGCACAAAGCCCCAAACTCATGGGTCGTGTCGGCCACCGTTCCATCTGAGTCATGGCACGAGGGGCCTCCGGTGGTTAAAGCTCAGTCTAACCTAAGCCTTGCTGCAGGTTGGTCAATGGTTTATCGTGGTTCACAAGCTGCTACTAAATCATGAGTTGAGGCAGCTTTGGGGCCAGAATATCACCATTATTTATTACTTGCTCTCAGCACGAATCTACTGTTTTTGCTTCCCTGTGGAGAGGACTTTGTGAAACTCTAACTCAATGAAAGAAGCTAACTTGCAGTTTAGCCTTTAAAAGGAAATTTCCAGATGGATTATCAAGACTCAAGGAGATCTACCGACTTGTGTGAGGTTGCAGTGAGAACACAAATTGTCCTAAGCTACTGGCATGGGTGTCTCCTGCAGAGACCTCTTAGAGGCACTCCCTGTATCCAGGCCACAGCTTCCCCTCCATCTTTACTCCACTCCAAGACCTCACTCAGAGCCTGGGTCCTGGCCTCATGAGTTGGATAAACACTGCTGGGAAGGTGCCAACATCAGCCTTTCCACCATAAGTGGCTGCCCTTGAGCTCTATCATTAGCTTTGCAAATACCACATGGGACAATATTGGAGGACTGAGTAAGACACTTTCTCTAGCCTAACCAACCAGCTACTCTAAAGTTATGAAGATGAGAGTTAAACTCAGAGAGACGTGAAATACATAAGCAAAGGGCCGCCTTGGCCCATCTATCTCAGGCTACTCTTCCCAGAACACAGTACAATCAAGCACCTGAGACCCTCGATTGAAACAGGGCCAGTTTCCTGGGAATCACTTTCCTCCTCTGAAATTTACTGTGGAAACCTTTCCTCTTTGAAATAGGACACAGAAGACAATGAAATGTGTCCTCAATACATATTTATTAACAGACCCAAGCAACATCTTTGACATAATCCTTGTTTCTATGATATAAACAAACCCTGAAATTCTGAAACTTTGAAAAAAGATGCTAGAAAAAATATGACACTCTTATCAGCAGTTACTTGTTCAATGAGTATTTACTGATTCTCTACTGTACTCCAAGTGGCATCATTTTATTGATTAAAAAAAAATGAAGGCTCAGTGCAGCTCAGTGCCTCGCCTAGGATAACCAGCTAATTCGGGGTAGCGTGGTTAGGCCAGAATTCAATTTGTCAAGGCTCTTTGCACTTACTCCAAGCTGTTTCCACCCTATGAAGTCAATTAACCTCATTGCAGGCCTTAAAAAAGATCAGGTCCCTCTGTGGGGTTGGAGCTGCCTCTTATGCCATCATCTAGCTAAGTGCTTTAGCACAGTGCCTTGGCCACTACAGGCGCCCAGGAAGTATTTGTTGAATGATTAACTACAAAGAAGCTGAAGGAAAAACACTGCAGTTGGAAACTCGGAGAGCCAGCAACCTTGCAGTTTGGCACTTTGATTTGGAACATGCTGACCCGTTTGCAAAGTGCATGAACTGCCAGCTCTCAATTCTTCTGACTTCAGTGTTTCTCATTTGGGGAATTTAAGGAGTCTGGAACCTCTGAGGTCTCAATCTTTATTTTGCAATACTTTTAGTTCTCTCTCCTACATGGTGAAAAAGAATGAGCACAGTGTGGGCGGATTTCAAAGCTAAGCTCATGGAAGAAACCCAAGTCATGCAAAGGTGGAACATGTCCCTCTTTAGGAGGAATCCCTCCCAGGAGGCACAGACAGACATGTTGCAAGGAAGCCCGAGACAGCGTAGGTGTGCAAAGCAAATTGCTGACCTCTTGTTCTCTCTCTGATCTTCTAGGGTTCTTCCTAGCCTTTCTTCTCTGTTTTTTCTTATTTTTTTCTTCCTTCATGGCTTTTATCATGGCCACAGGGTCCTGGGCTATTTCTGAGGTGGGGGCCGTGTGGTTGCTCACTGACCAATCAGAGATGGCATTAGAGCTCCAATGTGAGTTGACAGGATTGGCAGGAAGCAAGAGAGAATTTTCTCCTGGAGTTGCATATTCTAAAGAACTGGTTTCCACAGGTTGAAATTCAAAATAATCCCACTCCAGGCCACTGGAGGTCATTCTTCAACTAATTCTCAGTCCTTACCATGACATAAGGGATGTATCTGTAGAATATGAAGTTAGGAATAAATTCTTCATAATATTAACATTCTCTATTTCTACCCATCATCCAAGACAGGTAACTTCTGAACTGAATTTTTCCAATAATTAACGTCCCAGCTTCTTTAAAAAACACCTATAGTTTTCTTCTTCAGATTCTTGCATTAAGTTTCAAAGCTGATCATCAACAGGCACAATAAATATGTAGAAGTTAGACATGAACAATATTCTGGCGAACACGTTACTTCAGAATTACCGAAGATCAATTCTACCTTCTCCATTCCCAACAGTTTTTATACTGTTTTGTTCTGGTGTTTCTGTTTTGTTTCATCTTGAGTTAAGTTATCAGGGAGAAGCAATGTACATTAGGGCAAGGAAAGGATGCAAGAAAATACATTATTCCAATAAATGAAAGAAATTGTTCCCATCTAAAAGTAGAGCTGAATTTCCTTCTCCTGACATGTGTCCCTTTGGCTACCTTGTGAAAACTCCTATTTTACTTCCTACCTCGCCTGATATAAACACCCACAGTTCTAGGAAGTTAGCATGGCTCTTGCTGCATGAGAACACAGTGATTCTTGGAGCTCGAGACCTGAGACAGGAGTTGGGTTAGGATGGGTTAGCGTGCCTGGCATGGTAGCCTTGCCACCATGGTCAGCGAGGACTTCAATTATGCAAAGAGAAGACTAGATGCATCCCAATATGTTTGCACCAGCATCCAATGCCCTGCCTTTTCTGTGGTCAGAATCTCTTTTCTCTCCTTGTGTTTTCAGCCCTGTCATTTAAGGATATGATAGAATCAGGAGTGTTATAATGGTTACAGCATAGGGAAAATGTATTATGACCCAAGGTAAAAATCAACAGCTAAAAGCTACATCAGCATCTTTTGAAAGTAATATTTTTGATGACCCAACGATTCCAAATATAACCAGAGATTTATGAATGATACTGGACAGCCTTCTTCTGCCAATACATAAAACAATGACATTAGTTAGTTTTTTGCAAATGCTGTCTTACTCACTGTATGTTGGCCAAGTTTTAGGACATTACACAGATGCCTACAGAAAACTAGATGCACTTTGGTAACCTATACCCTACTAGCACGCCTGAGGGGCTTAAATTTGATTAACACTCCATACCCTCAGTTATTAAAGGTGAATCAGGAAGAGATTATGATATGTGCAAATTCTATAAGATTCTGTGTTCCTCACAAAACTTGTTTATTAAGAGTCCTACCACACAAATTAGAGTTGAAATTAGCAACAGTTTCTGAAAATAATTTCCAATTACATTATCATAAGGCCGTTTCCTAATAGCTCACCAGCAGACAATTTATATCACCTTATCTACATCCTCTTCTTAAAGAATCTACCTCCTCAAAGATCTGATAGGTAACCCTGTGCACCATATGACCTCACCCCAGCCACTGATGATTGACTCAGGAATGAATACTTGACTTCAAAGGAGCCAAATGGAGTCTTTGTGTACATAATCTGAATGAAGAGACTCAGAGCCCAAGTCTTTTTTTTTTAAGTAGGCTTCATGCCCAGTGCAGAACCCAATGAGGGCTTGAACTAATGACTCTGAGATCAAGACCTGAGGTGAGACCAAAAGTTGGACACTCAACTGACTGAGCCACCCAGGTGCCCCCAGAGACTGAGTCTTAATAAAGGCATAACATGAGAGGGAACTATCAGGATGCTTCCTTTTTCTTGGATTCCATGATATCTGTTATTTTTTTATTTGAACGGCTCCTTTTTAACTAAATGTATACTAAGAGAAATCAAGGTGAGAAGAGAAAAAGTTAAGTTTTAAGCCCTACTTTTCTCTAATGATAAGCCTAGTCAATGACACATTTCCAACAGGCCTTGCCCACACTCACTCATGTGCATGCGCATGTGCGCATGTGTGTGGTATGCTCCTTTACACTGAGACAGGACATAGGCAATATGCCCTTTGAGGCTCTAGATGTGGATGATACTAGATAGCACATGAACCATGATGGGAAAACCACCCCAACCTTGCAAACTCTAGCTTGCTACTAAGAATGGGTCCCACGGTAGGTCTTCAAGAAGTCTGTCCACCGTGGGGACCAAGATGGAGCTAAAAAGTGCTAGGAGAGCACTTTCTCACCTGCCCACCACATAGCTGGTTACACACTATACTGTGTATTTCCAGGAAGACAAGCTCCTTGAATAACCCATCCCAATAGAATGTGGCTTCTAGGACAGATACCATATGTTTTCACTCATAAGTCTAACAGGAGAAACCTAACAGAGGACCATGGGGAGGGGAAGGAGGAAAAAGAGTTAGGGAGAGGGAGGGAGACAAAGCATGAGAGACTCTTGAATACTGAAAACAAACTGAGGGCGGAAGGGGGAGGGGGAAAGAGGAAGGGGGGTGATGGTCGTGGTGGAGGACACTTGTCGGGAAGAGCACTGGGTGTTATATGGAAACCAACCTGACAATAAACTATAAAGTTAATAAAAAAAAAAAAAAAAGAATGTGGCTTCTACTCACATCATCCTGGACATCAAGGTCACAGCCAGCCTTCAGCAAGATCTGGACTACAGAAAGATGGCCTTTATTGGCAGCAAGATGAAGGGGGGTCCGGCCATGCTGTTAATGCAAAGGAAACACTGATTTCAGAATAGGACATCAAAACCACTTCCCTGGAGGCAGGGGCCTAGAGGTGGGGGCCTAGAACAAGCTTTACACAATCGAAGCCCCTTTCCCCTTCAGTTGGGCAGGAGATCCTTATATATTTACCCAGAATTCAAGTTTGTCTCTGTTAACCTTTGTTATTGGCATTGTAATAAATGAATAAAATATACTAAAAATGCAAAGATTTCCTTTGGTGCATAATTTCTATTCCCCACTCATCAAACAAGTAGGAAAATGAAGAGTTTCATGTTATCTCTTATTTTTTCCCTGGTGCTAACACTCAGGGATGATGAAGTGGTCACAATGAATCAGATGGGGCAAAAAATGGGAGAACACCAAAGGTCAAGCTAATCAGCCCCAGAAAAATCTGGTAGGTAATTATTAAAAATTTAAATTACTGGCTAAACTGTTCTGAATAGGTTCTCCCTTTTTTGAAACAAAATTTAAGACTACAAAATAGGGGCACCTGGGTGGCTCAGTCTGTTAAGTCTCCAACTTTGGCTCAGGTCATGATCTCACATTTCATGAGTTTGAGCCCCACATTGGGCTCTGTGCTGACAGCTCAGAGCCTGGAGCCTGCTTTGGATTCTGTGTCTCCGTTCCTTTTTGTCCCTCCCTCGCTTTCTCTCTTTTCTCTTTCTCTCAAAAATAAACATTAAAAAATTTTTTTAAATAAAATTACAAAATATTTCAGTCATTCAAAAATATGAATATTTTTAAATGCACATACCTACCACTTTAAGAAAACATTGGAGAAACTATAGATGTTCCTTGTGAACCCCTCCCAGATTTCATTTCCCTCCAGATCCAGAGGTAAAATTTAAGATTTTATTTTTAAGTAATCTTTATACCCAAGATGGGTCTCAAACTCACAACCCCAAGATCAAGAGTTGTATGCTCTACCAACTGAGCTAGCCAGGCACCACAAGGTAACCACTCTTATTAAATTTGATATTCTTCATTCCTTTGCCTTTTATTACATATTTTGCTATGCGTGTATAGCCATAGATAATAAATATTCTTTTGCTTATTTTAGAACATTACACAAATAGTACTAAACTGTTAAAATATCATTTGGCAATTTTTGTCCAATGTTATGTTTTTGAGATTTCTTTTCATATAGTCACACGTAGGTCCAAATCATTTATTCATTATTCACCCGTTCCCTACTGATGGGCATCCAAGTTCTTTTCAGTGGTTTGCAGAACACACCGGTGTGCACATCTCCCTGTGCACCTGAGTAGGCTTCTTAGCTTTGTTGTTGGATCACACACAGGACTGATCCTTCAACAGTCCTCAGCCGGCTCCTGAAGTATAACATGGAGGGTAACACCCCGAAGGACCCTCTTAAGTGTAAGTCAACTTCTATCCCAAGAACTGACCTTGCCAAACTCCAAATTCTTCAAATCCTAAAGGAGACATTATATTCCCTTTGCTTTCCCCTTCAAGTTCACTGTGAAGAAATTTTCTACCTCCTGCTTCAAAAATCATTTAGCCACTGACTCCCATCCATACTGAAACATACCCTGAGGGGCTCATATGGGTCTCTTACGAAGGAAGAAATAGTCTCTTACATCCTTCTACACCTTGATAAAACTTTCCAAAGACCTTTATTGATATTCTAGCAGGACGAACTCATTTATGATTTCCATAAAGTGTCAGTTTGCCATGGGTAACTAGCCGTGGAGGAAAACACAGATAGCAGACAAAAGAGGATCTTAATTTCTACCCATGAAATGCAATCAAAGCACTAGAATGATTCTGTAAAGAAAGAGGTCAGAGCTCACTTTAAAATTAGAATTCTTAATTAAAAAAAAAGTTACTCCCAACAAAGTGGGCTATAAAAAGCCTTCATAAAAGGGCAATGTCTGAGAGGAGATGGAGTGACCTTCCTTGGCTAGCAACTGTCTCAGTGCACACTGCTTAACATTGATTCTTTCCATGAAAGGTCCGCAGCTGATCAGATGGAGTAAAATAAGCAGGTTCCACTCACTGGGCCTGGTCCCAGGCTCCATCTGTCATCACATGTCCTTGTTAAGGACATCAGATAATGACCTTCACCAAGTTTCTAGGCATTATGAAACACAGGAAGTTTGTTCCTTCCCTCAGGAGACGGATGCGTGTGCTCTGAGAAAGGCTGACAGGATGGCAGGACATAAGTGCTTCTGAGCACCTGAAGAACATAAACCATGATGGGGGAGAGTCTGCTGGAGAGAGCCTGGGAAAGAGGTCAAAGGACACGGAGTCTCACGGTGTCAGGTCAGGGGAGCCTGAGGAGCATCCTCATCAGGAACCAGATATGACTGGTTGGAAGCTGAGGCACAAGAAGGCAAAAGGGTTTGCCCAAGTGATCACAAGTAATCAGAATACAGAAGGAAATGGTGCTGTGGTTCAAACCAGGTCACACCTGGGAGGGTGCTTTAGAAACTATAAATTACTAACAAGATGGCCTTGGACTAGAGGCACCTTCTGAATCCAAAGTCAACCGAGAATCCTCTCTGTGGAGAAAGGACAGGTTGGAGGCAATGGAGACTGACATGCCCAGTTCAAATCCCAGCTCTGACTTGTAACCCCTATGGGACTTTGTGCACAACACTCTCCTGAGCCCATTTTCTCACCTATAATATAGGAATAGGCTGGGGCACCTGCGTGGCTCAGTTGGTTAAGAGTCTGACTCTTGATTTTGGCTCAGGTCATGATCTCACAGTTCATGGGATCAGGCCCCCATGTTGGGGACACAGAGCCTGCTTAGGATTCTCTCTCTCCTTCTCTCTCTGTCCCTCCCCTGCTTGCTCTCTCTCTCTCTCTCTCTCAAAATGAATAAATACACATTAAAAAATTATAAAACAGGAATAACCTGCCCTATGCTTGAAATAAGAGTAATATCCACCATCTAAGATGGGTTTTTTCCCCTCCAGCTGTCCTCAGCCCTCACCCCCAAAGGTCCCCCAATTGTTCCCTCTCCTCCTTGACACGCTTGCACCTTTGCCTTAACAAAGACCAGCGAGGTATTTTCAATGCCAAACAGACTTGGGTGAAGGGTTGGAAATCAGATCACTTGGATGGACAAATGGGCCCCAGCTGAAGGGTTAAGGTTCCTACTGGCCAGTCCTGATCCACCTGTCCACTTCCATCTTTGAAATATAGCCCATAGTTTCCAGTCTCTGTGTCTCTGCTGGATGGACCTTACCTGGGAATGCCCCTCTCCAAACTTTGCCTTCTCTGACTTACCCAAGGAACATTCCTGGCCTTGTCATCTCTGCTCCCACAGCGCCTCAGCTTCCTCTTAGGAAACCAGCACATTCTGTGTTGAGTGTCACCCTGGGCACTGGCTTTTTCTTCCAACCAGGCTATAATCTCTCTGAGGTCAGGACTGTGCCTTCCACGAGTGAGGAAGCAAGTTGACTCTGGTGTGTACAGGCCATGTCAAAGAGAAACCAGTGTTCCTCAACCACAGGCAGACCGAGGCTACCAGGGACATGGGAGCAAATTCCAATTCCAGGCTTGACCTCAGAGAACTAGAGAGCCTACGGGTGGCTTCAGGTTCTGGGATGTCTCAGTCCCTCAAAGGAAGTGTAAACATCTGGGGGCTTTATAAGTGGTTAAGCAGGTGCAACAGTGACCTGGGGACTTCTCTGAGAAGGGTGAGTGTCCCCCTCACATGTCTGGCTCCTTTTCTAGCATCAGGTGAAAGTATAGCAGCAGCAAAGGCAATAGTAATTGGTTTCCCAATGAAACTGAACCTGTCCACTGCTGTTGCCTGTGTTTCCTAACACAGGACCAACTCCCTTACACACACACACACACACACACACACACACACACACAAACCACCAACCAAAGGCAAAGAGCAAGAAAGAAGCAGATATGTAATTGTTTTCCATAACATTCTATTGTGAAAAGCAACAAAAGTAGAGCCAATCAGGGAAGTGGCTGCTCCCACCCAGCACACAGGGATACCCCAAGGTCATGCCTCACAAATGCAGAAGGCTGCAATCTCTCTAAGTGTGAGGGGGCAATTAATAACTGACCCTTAGAAGGGTCTTTGAATGACTTAGACTCAGGATGCAACTGCCATCATCTTCATGCCCCTAGGACTGGCCAACAAAAGAATCGGGAAAAGGAGAAAAGATTGTGAACTATGAATGATAAGACAAAGACATTTTTGAAGTATCGTTTTGTCCTGGGACCTACCCCAGTTCAACGACCTGTTCAACTCAACTCAACCCAGGCCCTAGAGAGAGAGGAAAACCACTAATAATAAGAATAAGAGCGAGAGATAGCAGCAGCTCACATATATGGGATACTTACATGACAGGCACTATCTTAGGAACCTTATATGTATTAGCTCATTCAATCCTCCCCATGACCCCATGAGGTAGGCACTGTTATTAAGATGAGGAATTTCCATTTAATAGATGATGAAACTGAGGCATGGAGGGACCCTGTCACTTTTTCTGTGTCATATAGCAAGTAATTAGAGCCTGGATTCACCCCTAAGCCATCTGACTCTGGCCCCCAAGCTCTGACTCACCATTCTACCTGCTGCCCACTTGCTGGGGTGAAGGGGTGAAGCTCTCTTCAAGCAGAAGGGTCCCATGTCTCACTGTTAGGAAGCTCCCAATATGCCCAGATGATGACCTCTGGAAATAACCTGGTTTCCTTAAAATCTCAAGGATAAAGAGAGAGGTTTTCTATTCTCACTGAACATCCAAATCACTTGTGCAGGTTGGTCTGTTTGTCTGTCCATCTATATTGATGCCTGGGCCCCTTCTCCAGAGTTTCTGGTTCACTTGTGGTGGAGCCCAGGCATCTGTTGTTATATACCCTCCCCAGGTAATTTTTTCTTTAACATTTATTCATTTTTGAGAGACAGAGTGCAAGCAGGGGAGGTGCATAGAGAGAGGGAGACACAGGCTCTGAAGCAGGCTCCAGGCTCTGAACTGTCAGCACAGAGCCTGACATGGGGCTCGAACCCATAAACTGTGAGATTATGCCATGAGCTGAAGTTGGATGCTCAACCGACTGAGCCACCAAGGTGCCCCTCCCCAGGTGATTCTAATGAGTGACCCAGGCTGAGAACCATAGGATGAGATGAAAAAGAGCCAAGATAATCCTCTCCAGGGAAGCTAGAGGCCCTCAGGTGAAATCTGACATGTCAGGCCTGTCCAAGCAAGTGTCATTCCTCTTGCCACATTCTTCGTGATGCTCTCAGCCCCATCTGTCAGTACAAAACACTAAATACTGCACTCCCACAACTCAGTTCCTGTTTCTTAAAAGAGTATGTAAGCAATATAATGACATTACTAAAAATTTTGAAAATAAAAGAAAATAATCTGTAATTCTAACACCCAATACAACTATTATCATTTTTTACAACTATTATTATCATTTTCATCCAATCTTTTTCAGTGCATCTTTTCTACTGATGCTTTTGCATAGTTATATCCATAGGTCACATACAACTATCCTGCTTTCTATATTAATATTATACCTTAAACCAGCAGTTCTCAAACTTTACTGGGCAGCAGAATTTCCTGGAGGGCTTATTTAAAGACAGATACCTGGGCCCCCTTCCAGACTTTCTGATTCAGTAGGTCTGGGATGGAGAATATGCACTAGAAGTATGCATTTCTAACAAGTTCCCAGGAGAGGTAGATATGCTAGTTGGGGATGACATTCTGAGAGCCACTGATGTAAACCACTGGTTTTCAAGCTGGCTGCACATTAGAATCACTTGAAATCTTAAAATAAAAAAAAAAAAAACACCAAAATGTACCCCCAAAGGATTGTATTCCATCAGCCTAGGGTGGGGATGATATGAATATGAGGTTTTCTTAAAAAAAAAAAAATTTTTCAGGTGATTCTAATATGCATCCAGAGGCTAAGAACCCCTGCCTTGGACCCTTTAAAGGTCCCAGTTCCTTCAACCTGCCCTTCTGAGACCGGAAAGAGTAAGAGCGCACAGGACCCTGCAGGGAATGCACATTTCCCTTACTCTAACTAAGGTAAGATAGAGACTCAGCGCCTCCTCCATTTCCAGGGGACTTGTGATGTTACCGGGCAATAACCACAAAAAAGTGGCCCCACTGTCAACGACTCTGGGGCTTCGGCCTGGAGTCCTGCTTTGTTCTGCCAGGTCGGCCCGGTGGGTCCCAACTTCCAGCAGAACTGCTGCTTGGAAACGGTAGAGAGAGTTCTATTCCAGCAGGCGACCCATAAATTACACTCACAGGTGATCATAAAGGGTGCACAATGGAGAATGAAGCAGTCCCTGCGCCTCGTTCTGAAGAGGCCGACTCCCAACTGGCGAGGCAGGGCTCTGTCAGGGAGCATTCCAGGTGGAAGATTCCTGTTCAGATAAAGATCTCCCACCAGTAGGGATGACAAGGGAGCCCAGCCAAGGGCAACCAGCTTAAAATACACCTTGAAAGGAAACAGAGGTATTTTGTTCTCAGCAGGTGTTCAGCTTTGGTGCTTAACCCTTCTCACCCAACAACCCCAGGCAGAGGGGAAGCCTTTATTGGAGAGACCTCCTAAGGAAAGGATGAGCCCCAGTGAGGGAGATCAGGGACCATTTTAGAACCACAACTGACAGAAGCCTGGAAAGTCTCCTTTTCTGCAGACTCCATGAGACCACGACCCTGGTCACTCATTACTCTAGACAGGATCCAGACGCTGGGTCCCAGCTCTTCTCTCATGCTTTAGGTATCTCAGATCCTCCTTAGTAAAGAGCAGGCCTTTCAGACTGACAATACCTGCCCCATGAATGACAAGCCCTGACCCTCCTCAGGGCAGCTACCTGGTCTAACAGAGCAGGCCTGAAAAGTGAGAAGGCAATACATAACAAATATCGAATCATTACATTGTATACCTGTAAGTAATATAATGTTATATGTCAATTCTATCTCAGTAAAAAAAAAAAAAAATGAGAAGGAAATGTGCTGTGCTTACCCATTTGTCCAATGATATGCTTATAACCAGAGTCACACAGACACCTGGGGCAGAACTCAAAGGAATAAGCAGGCTGGAAATTCTGAAGAAGTGGCAGGGGAAGGGGGCGGAGTTAGGCAAGAATGAAGGAAACAGGAATCAGTAGCTCAAAGAAATAAAACAAACTATCTCAATTGTATATTGTTACAAGGTGGGCAGTTGCACAGATGTTAGCCACACAAGGGGAAACCATTTGGGGGGAAGAATTTAGGTTAGACCAATGTAATACCTACAAAATGACAACACTTCCTTTCTTCAGAAGATCATGAGATCAATCACAGTCATGCAATCTTTATTGAAAAAAATAATGTCTGTCTCTATTATCTGTAGCATTAAGGAAAGAAGGAAAGACGTAGGAGGCAAGAGAGATGGAATGCTGGTAAAATAATATTTTAACTTTTTTTCACGTTTATTTATTTTTGAGACAGAGAGAGACAGAGCTTGAGGCAAGGAGGGGCAGAGAGAGGGAGACACAGAATCAGAAGCAGGCTCCAGGCTCCGAGCTGTCAGCTCAGAACCCAATGCGGGGCTCAAACCCATGAACTGTGAGATCATGACCTGAGCCGAAGTCGGACGCTTAACTGACTGAGCCACCCAGGAGCCCCAAGAGTAACGTATTTTAGAAACAATATAATATTCGGGTTTTTGAGGGTCTTTGAGAGTTTCATTTGGTTGAGGATAGTAAGGCTAACAGAGGTTCTTCGATTTTGCAAGATCACAAATCTCATTTCTGGCAGAACTACATGTAGGTAGAGTCCTGGCCCCTTGGCCCCTCATTTAGATTTAAATTGTAGAAAACACCCACCAACTTTCTCAGGTGCACCCAGGGTCTTCATGTAATATAGACAATATTCCCCAAATCTCAACTGCCTGGAGTGGTGGAGATTTGGGTCAAAAAATAAAATGCTTCTCAGGCTTATGATTCAATCCAAACAAAGTTATGAAGACATTCAGAAGAAAATGGGCAAAGAAAAAGTGCCACAGATCAAAGGAGACTGAGACAATAAAACTTTTTATTTAAAAAAAGTTGACAGTTTAAAAAGTCTTCGGAGCTTTCTTTCCTTTCCTGTCTACCTGTCTACCTGGATGAGTGACTTATCACATCTTAATGAAACTATAGGTGACAAAAAGCAGTGAGAGACTAACTTCCTTGGATGACAAAAATCAGGATCCAAGACAATCTCAGATTGGAAGAACAGGCTAATATTAACAAGACAAAATGTAATGGAAGCAGAAATAAAATTTCTGTGCTGAGGATCAACAGTCCAATCACACAAGGGCAATGGCACAGGAATTGTCCATTAAATAATCCTCCCTTTCCAAATGATCAATCTCCTATGCCAATAAACTGCTTAACGCTTCTCTAAGTCTTCCTTTGGGGATGGCCTGATAATTACAAATAATTTGGTGAGATGATTTGAAATGTGTATTGTTAAAAATCACTTATTCAAATATAATGGCTTATTTAACAAAATAGTTCCTTTTAAGGAGATCCAGTAACTGCCAGGGCAGGGCTTGCTTTTAGAAAAGTTCACCAGTGGGCACCTGGGTGGCTCAGTTAGTTAAGCATCCAACTGTGGTTCAAGTCATGATCTCGTGGTTTGTGAGTGAGCCCCACATTGGGCTCTCTGCTATCAGTACAGAGCCCACTTTGCATCCTCTGTTCCCCCCCACCCCCGCACCATGCCTCCCCTACTTGCACTCTCCCTCTCTCTCTCAAAAATAAATAGATATTAAAAAAAAATCCACTAGCGGGGCGCCTGGGTGGCTCAGTCGGTTAAGCATCTGACTTTGGCTCAGGTCATGATCTCACGGTTCATGGGTTCGAACCCTATGTCAGGCTCTGTGCTGACAGCTCAGAGCCTGTAGCCTACTTCGGATTCTGTGTCTCCCTCTCTCTCTGCCCCTTCCCTGCTCGCACTTTGCCCCCACCCCTCAAAAATAAATAATGAAAGCATTTAAAAAGAAATAAAAAATAAAAAAGTCCACTAGCAAGAAGAACAAAAATACTTCAAGCAACTTAACTGGCTGTTAAGGATTCCATCAATTCCTGTAGTATATCTGTCCCTAAGTGATAAAGCATCACTTAATGGCCCCCATACTCCTCACAGTAGCTGTTTTGACAACATTTTCAATGGGTTGATGCATTGACAGAGCAATGCATGATGAACTATCGTCAGGAGATAAGAACTGCTCTCTCATATTTTCTGGGTTTTTTTAATTAAAAATCACTGCCTTTTCAGCAACTGTTAATGTGTTTTTCTTCTTTACTTACTTACTTGTTTGTTGTTTATGAGAGAGTACAAGCAGGGGAGAGGGGCAAAGGGAAAGAGAGAGAGAATCTTAAGCAAGTTCCATGCTTAGCATGGAGCCCAACACAGGGCTCGATCCCACGACCATGGAATCATGACCTAAGTCAAAATCAAGAGTCAGACACTCAACTGGCACCCCATTTCCTCCTTTAATGTGTTGGTATATCAAATTATGGAACCATCTTGCATTCCTGGATCAAACTCCATGTAATCACACTGTATTATTCTTTTGATAAGTGCTGTATCTTTCTAAGTAATGTTATTGAGAATTTTTGTATCTATATTTATAAGTGAGATTGACCTATGTTCTACATCTTGTACTATATCCTTCTCTCCCTCTCTCATTTATATTTACCTGGCTTTGGTATTCAGGTTGTGCTGGTTTCATAAAATAAATCTAGCTCTCCATTTTGTTCTATAACAATGGAACTATGTTTTTTTCGGTGTTAAAATATGGGACAGAGTTAATGATTTGGCCCTCGTACTTTTTTAAAGCTGCAGTTTTAATCATGTTTCTAATCTTTTCTATGGTAATTGGACTAAGTTTTCTGCTGCTTCTTGGGTCAATTTTTGGTGATTTTTTTATTGTGGTAAAGTATACATAATATAAAATTTACCATTTTAACCATTTTTAAGTGTATAATTCAGTGGCATTGCATAAAGTCACAATGTTGTACAGCCATTACCACTATCAAATTCCAAATTTTTCATTATCCCAACAAACTCTGTACCCATTAAACAATAACTCTCCATCCCCTCACTTCCTCCCAGCCCCTATTAACCTCTATTCTATTTTATGTCTCTATGAATTTGTCTCTTCTAGGTACTTCATATAGGTTGAATCATACAAAATTTGTCCTTTTGTATCTGGCTCATTTCACATAGCACAACATCTTCAAAGTTCATCCTTGTTGTAGCATATATCAGAATTTCATTCCTTTTTAAGGTTGAATAATATTCCATTTCATGAATACACTACATTTTGTTTAACCATTCATCTGTAGATAGACATATGGATTGCATCTTTGGCTATTATGAATAATGCTGTATAAACATGGGTGTACAAACATCTGTTCAAGTCCCTGTTTTCATTTCCTTTGGGTATATACCTAAAAGTGAAATTGCCAAATTATATGGTAACGCTATGTTTAATTTTCTATCTATTTTCCAGAGCAGTTGCACCATTTTACATTTCCACCAGTAACACATAAGTGTTCTAATTTCTGCATGTTCTTAAAACACTTATTTTCTGTTTTGCTTTGTTTGATAATAGCCATTATAATGAATGTGAGGTATCACATTATGATTTTGATGTGCATTTCCCTAAAGACTAGTGCTATTAACCATCTTGTCATGTGCTTACTGACCATTTATATATCTTCTTTGGAGAAACATCTATTCAAGTTCTTTGCTTATTTTAAAAACTGAGCTGGGGTGCCTGGGTGGCTCAGTTGGTTGAGCATCTGACCAGCTCATGTCATGACCTCGCGGTCCTTCAGTTCAAGCTCCACGTTGGGCCCTGTGCTGACAGCTCAGAGCCCGGAGCCTGCTTCAGATTCAGTATCTCCCTCTCTCTCTGCCCCTCCTCTAATCACACTCTGTCCCTCTCTCTCTCAAAAAAATAAACATTAAAAAAGATATAAAAAAATTGAGTTGTATTCACAAATCAATCAATGAGACACATAGTATCAACAAGAATAAAAACCATAAGATCAATTCAATAGATACAAAAAACCATTTGATAAAGTACAACATCCATTCATTATAAAAACCCTCAACAAAGTAGGCTTAGAGACAACATACCTCAACATAATAAAGGCCATATATGACAAACCCACAGCTAACATCATACTCAGTGATGAAAAACTGAGAGCTTTTCCATTAAGATCAGGAATAAGACAAGGATATCCACTCTCACCACTTTTATTCACCACAGTACTGGAACTCCTAGCCACAGTAATCAGATAAGAAAAAGGAATAAAAGGTATCCCAATTGGTAAGGAAAAAGTAAAACTTTCACTATTTGTATATTATATGATACTAATATATAGGGGCACCTGGGACTCAGTCAGTTGGGCATCCAATTTTGGCTCAGGTCATGATCTTGTGGTTTGTGGGTTTGAGCCTCACGTCGGGCTCTGTGCTGACAGCTCAGAGCCTGGAGCCTGCTTTGGATTCACTGTCTCCCTCTCTCTCTCTGCCCCTCCCCTGCTCATTCTCTGTGTCTGTCTCTCTCTCAAAAATAAGCATTAAAAATTATATGATATTATATATATATAATCCTACAAATTCCACCAAAAACTACTAGAATTGATTCATGAATTCAGTAAAGTCACAGGATACAAAATCAATGTACAGAAATCTGTTGCATTTCTATACCCTAATAATGAAGTAGCAGAAAGAGAGATTAAGAAAACAATCTCATTTACAATTGCATGAAAAATGATAAAATACCTAGGAATAAACTTAACCAAGGAGGTGAAAGACCTGTACTCTGAAAACTATAAAACATTGATGAAAGAAATTGAAGACGGGGCACCTGGGTGGCTTAGTCATTTGGGCGTCCAGCTCTTGATCTTGGCTCAGGTCATGGGTTCTAGCCCCACACTGGGCTCTGCACTAACAGTGGGGAGTCTACTTGGGATTCTCTCTCTCCCCCTCTCTCTCAAAGTAAATAAACTTAAAAAAAAGAAAAGAAAGAAACAGAAGACAATACAAAATGGAAAGATATTCCATGTTCACAGATTGGGAGAAAATATACTGTTAAAATGGCCATACTACTAAAAAGCAATCGACAGATTTAATGCAATCCCTATCAAAATACCAACAGCATTTTTCATAGAATTAGAACAAAAAAAATCCTAAAATTTTTGTGAAACTTCAAAAGACCCCAAATAACCAAAGCAATCTTGAAAAAAGAAAACAAAACTGTAGGTATCACAATACCAGATTTCAAGATATATTACCAAGCTGTAATAATCAAAATAATATGGTACTGGTACCAAAAGAGACATGTAGACCAATGGAACAGAACAGAGAGCCCAGAAATAAAACCCCTCGATTATATGGCCAATCTATGACAAAGGAGGCAAGAATATACGATGGGGTAAAGTCTCTTCAACAAATGGGTTTGGGAAAACTGGACAGATACATGCAAAAGAATGAAACTGGACCACTTTCTTACACCATACATAAAAATAAATTCAAAACAGATTAAAGGCCTAAATGTGAGACCCTATAAAAATCCTAGAAGAGAGCACAGGCAATAATTTCTCTGACAGTGGCCATAGCAACATTTTTTTAGGTATGTCTCCGAAGGCAAAAGAAACACAAGCAAAAATAAACTATTGGGACTACATCAAAATAAACATCTTCTGTATAGCAACGGAAACAATCAACAAAACAAAAAGGTAACCTACCAAATGGGAGAAGAGATCTGCAAATGACATATCCAACAAGAAGTCAGTGTGCAAAATAAAGAACTTCTAAAACTCGACAGCAAAAAGAAAATCCAATTAAAAAATGGGCAGAAGTCATAAACAGACATTTCTCCAAAGAAGATATACAGATGGCCAGCAGACACACGAAAAGATGCTCAACAACACCAATCATTAGGGTAATGCAAATCGAAACTACAATGAGATAATCGCCTCACATCTGTCAGAATGGCTAAAATCAACAACAGAAGAAACAACAAGTGTTGCTGAGGATGTGGAGAAAAAGGAATGCAAACTGGTGCTGCTACTGTGAATAATAGTGTTAAGTCTCCTTTAAAAATTAAAAATAAATTTACTATATGATCCAGTAATTCCACTACTGAGTATTTACCCAAAGAATATGAAAACATTAATTCAAAAAGGATATATGCGCCCCTATGTTTACTGCAGCATTATTGACAAGAGCCAAATTATACAAGCAGCTCAAGGGTCCATGGAAGACGAGTGGATAAAGATGTGGTACACAAGTACACACACACACACACACACACACACACACACACACCCCACAGGAATATTACTCTGCCATAAAAAAAGAAATTAAATCTTGCCATCTGCATCAATATGGATGGATCTAGAGGATGTAATGCTAAGTAAAATAAGTCAGAGAAAGACAAATATCATATGATTCCACTCATATGTAGATTTAAGAAACAAAACAAATGAACAAAGAAAAAAAGGGACAAACCAAAAAGCAGACTCTTGAACTATAGAGAACTAGTGGCTACCAGAGGGGAGGCAGGCATCGGAATGAGTGAAATAAGTGAAGGGAATTAAGAGAACACTTACTGTGACGGGCACTGAATAATGTACAGAATTGTTCAATCACTATATTGTACACCTGAAACTGATATAACACTGAATGTTAATTATACTAGAATTAAAATAATAATTAAAAAATTAAAATACAAATTGAGTTGTTTTGTTGTTGTTGTTGAGTTGTTGGAGCTCTTTATATACTCTGGATATGAATCCCTAATCAGATACACGATCTGAAAACATTTTCTGCCATGCTGTTGTGTTGCCTTTTCACTCTGTTAATAGTCAGTTTCACTTCCCCATCTCTCTGAAGTTAGTGTGGCCACAGGACTTGCTCTGGCCAACGAAATGAATGTGTGATGTAAGGAAGGAGCGTTTTGGAGCTAACGGGCACATCTGCACCTTCCCTTCTTTGGCCACAGCACTGGAACCGACAGACACTATTCTCAATGGCAGAGCCTCCGTCGGTTTGGTCCTGAGCGAGAGGCTTGATGAGCAGGGCCTGCTCTTCTACCCACCCCTACAGACCCGCAATGGACACACAGCATGAGCAAGAACTAAACCTTAATAAAACTGTTTGGTTTTTTTTAAGCTTCTGGGATGCTGGGTTTCTGCAGCATTATGTAGCCTATCCTGGCAAATTTAAGGTAGCTATTATTATTGCCCCCTTCTACAGATGTGGAAACCAAGGCACAGAGGGGCCAATAACTTGTCAAGAACACAACTGGTAAGCAGTACAATGATATTTGAACCCAGACTCTCTCAATTCAAAGCCCTTGTTCTCGATCGCCAGTTTTCATGTGATGGATCATCACAAGACCCCTCTGTGTGGAATTAGTCCTGATGCTGGGAAGTGAGGAATCCCGCTGTCTCCCAGAGCTTGTGAGTGCTGAGAATAAACTAGCTATTAGAGAAGAAGAAACTTGTATCAACACAGCTTTGCTTTTTTAATGCTTATCGTTGTCTTTGTCTTTTTCCTTTTGTTCTCCCTTAGCACAGGGGAGAGTTTCAGCCCATCTGAGTTATGCTAAGAGAACCAAAAGCTGGCACTCTTTTTATGAAGGACCCTGAACCTGGGGTGAATGCAAATTTCATGAGCCCTGAAACATACAATGTTAGAGTTTTTCCTTAAGAAAAAGATTACTAAATACAAATACAAAATTAGGTAGAGGGCATTGAAAAGGGTCAGTGCAAGGAAGGGCTCTAAAGCCTAAACCCTATCAACTTTCAGCCACTTCTGTATTAAAAGTGAAGCTATTGACCCTGGGATCACGCTGTGGCCAGCAAAGTGACAGAACTGCACAGGGAAAACCCAGTGCCCAGGGACAGAATGGAGGCTAGTCTCACCTCCCCTTCACTGAGTCTTCTTCCAGGTCTACAGCCCTGAACATTCTGGGACTTTCTTTAACTGAAGCAGCTCCCTTTTTTCTCTGGCAGAGGTCTGAATTTTGAAAGTAGTACTGCATGGGTATCTAAGAATTGCCTTTTGTAGTCAAGTAGGTAAAATTTACTCGGTGAACATTTTACTGAGTGCCAGGCTAAGTACTGAGAATTCAAGGATGATAGAAACAAAGTCATTGCCCCTGCCAGTTGAGTGCTCACCCACATTTCCTATCAGCTACTCCAATGACCAATCACAGCTCCTTCTCAACAAGCAGAACAGCCCAGACAAGGTGCCTAAGAGCAGTGATCCAACGCATGAAGGTGTTAGGGTGGGGGTACAATGTACACATAGGGCATAAAATGTCGGAGATACACCACCAGAACTCAGAGCCAAGCAATGCAAAGACCAGACGTACGCAGGCCTAGCTGACGGGGCAGGGAGAGGCAGAGATGTTCCAGAACTACAGACCCAACTCCAAGATCCTGAGACTTCCAGGTCAGCCTTAGGCTTAGGTTGTAAACTGCGGCCCTTAGGACGGGAATAGCTTTAATTGTAGCCTTTTGTTGTTCTCTGCCATCCCTACTTCCTTTGTAATTTTTTAAAATTAAAGCTTTTATTTTAAGATGAGTATGAATTTACATGCAGTGTTAAGAAATAATAGAGTGTTCCCATGTACCCTCCAAGTGTAACAGCTATACAAATATTGTGCAATATCACAATCAGAATATACACTGATACCGATACAGTCAAGAAACACAACTGTCACCAAGGGCCCCTCCTGTTACCCCTTTACAAGCACACCCACTTCTCTCCCTTCCTCTGCCCCCCAAACCCCAACTCCTGTGAAACCATTCATCTGTTTTCTATTTCTTTCACTTTTTCAATGTCATGTAAATTGGAATAGTAGATGTGTAGACCTGCATATATTGGTAGTTTGTTCTTTTTACTACTGAGTCATATTCTATGATATGAATGTATCATAATTTTTAAAATTTTTTAATGTTTATTTATTTTTGAGAGAGAGAGAAAGAGAGAGTACAAGCAGGAGAGGGGCAGAGAGAGGGGGAGACACAGAATCCAGAGCAGGCTCCAGGCTCTGAGCTATGAGGACAGAGCCCGATGTGGGGCTCGAACTCAAGAACTGCGAGGTCATGACCCGAGCTGAAGTCATAGCCCTAACAAACTAAACCACCCAGGTGCCCTGAATATACCGTAATTTTTAACCATTCACCCATTGCAGGACATTTGGACTGTTTCCAGTTTGGGGCTATCATGAATAAGGGTGCTATAAACATCTGTGTATGTATCTTTGTGTAAACATAAGCCTTCGTATCTCTTGGCTAAATGCCCAGGAGTGCAACTGCTGGGTTATATAGTAGTTGCATATTTAGTTTTTTTTTTAAGTTTATTTATTTATTTTGATAGAGATAGAGAGAGAGAGAGAGAGAGCACAAGAGCGCTCATGCGTGAGCAAGGGAGGGGTATAGAGAGAATCCCAAGCAGGCTCCATACTGTTAGTGTGGTCAACATGGGGCTGGAACCCACGAACTGTGAGATCATGACCTGAGCCAAAATCAACAGTCAGACACTTAACTGACTGAGCCATCCAGGTGCCCCAGTAGTTGCATATTTAGTTTTATAAGACAGGGCCAGGGGCACCTAGGTGGCTCAGTTGGTTAAGCATCTTACTTCAGCTCAGGTCGTGATCTCACGGGTTCATGAGTTCAAGCCCCGCATCAGCTCTGTGCTGTCAGCTCAGAGCCTGGAGTCTGCTTTGGATTCTGTGTGTCTCTCTCTCTCTCTGCCCCTCCCTGACTCAAACTCTGTGTCTTTCTCAAAAATAAACATTAAAAAGATTTTTAAAAAGAAAAGAAATGGTCAAACTCTTCTCTAGAGTGGCTGCATCATTTTACGTTTTCACCAGCAATATATGAGAGATCCAGCATCTCCACATCCTCGTCAGCATTTTGTGTTGTCACTATTTTTTATTTTAGCCTTTCTGATAAATGTAGTGATATGTCACTGTGGTTTTAAATTGCATTAGTTCCTACTTGCTAATATTTAACATCTTTTCATGTGCTTATTTCCCAGCAGTTATTCTCTTCAGTAAAATGTCTCTTCGTGTCTTCTGCCCATTTTCCAAAGGGAGTGTTCATTATTTTACTGTTGAATTATAGTAGTTCTTTATACATTCTAGATACGAGTCCTTTGTCAAATATATGATTTGCAAATATTTTCTCCCAGACTGTTGGTTACCTTTTCATCTTCTCAACAGAGGTGCCCACAGACCAAACGCTTTAAATTTTAATGAGATCCACTATCAAGTTTTCTTTTCATGTATCATGTTATAGGCGTGAAGTCTGAGAACTCTTTGCCCGGCCCTAGATCCTGAAGATTTTCTCTTCTGATTTTTTTCTAAAAGTTTTATAATTTTATATTCAAGGTCATGACCCATTTGGGGTTAATTTCTGTATACAGTATTAGGTTCATTTTTTAAAATTATGGTCGTCCAATTGCTCCAACATCATTTGTGGAGAGTTCCTCTACTGAAGTACTTTTGCAGCTTTGTGAAAGTTCAGTTGAACATATTTGTGTGGCTCTATTTCCGGGTTCTCAGTTGTGTTCTATTGATCTCTGTGTCCATCCTTCCACCAATACCACACTCTTCCAATTACTGTAGCTACATCGTGGGCCTGAATATCAAGTAGAGTAATGCCTTTCAATTTATTTGTCTTTAGCTATTCTAGGGTCTGTGCCTCTCCACATACACTTAAAATTTTTTTTAATTTTTTTAAGGTTTTTATTTATTTTTGAGAGAGAGAAAGACACAGTGTGAGCAGGGGACAGTCAGAGAGAGAGGGAGACACAGAATCAGAAGCAGGCTCCAGGCTCTGAGCAAGCATTCAGCACAGAGCCCCACGCCAGGCTCGAACCCACAAACTGTGAGATCATGACCTGAGCCGAAGTCGGACGCTTAATGGACTGAGCCACCCAGGCGCCCCACACTTAAAAATTTTTAATGTTTTTATTTATTTTTGAGAGAGAGAGAGAGGGAGAGAGAGAGAGAGAGCAAGTGGAGGAGGGGCAGAGAGAGACAGACGGAGACACAGAATCTGAAGCAGGCTCCAGGCTCTGAGCTGTCAGCACAGAGCCTGACATGGGGCTCAAACTCACTTACTGTGAGATCTTGACCTGAGCCGAACATGGACGCTTAGCTGACTGAGTCACCCAGGCGCCCCTCTCCACATACATTTTAGAATATGTCTGTCTGTGCAAAAAATTTTGCTAGGATTTTGAAACTACTTTCAAAGTATAGATCAATTTGGAGAGAACTGTTATCTTCACTATGTTAAGTCTTCTGTGAACGGGATATGCATCTCTATTTTAGGCCTCCTTTGATTCCTTTCTTCAGTATTTTATAGCTTTTCAGATCCTGTACATGTTTTATTAAATATAACCTGAGTATTTAATTCCCTTTAAAGTGACTATAAAGGGTATTGTTTTTAATTTCCATTTCCACATGTTCATCGTTAGTATATAGCAATGCAATTGATTTTTATATGTTGATCTTCTATTCTGCAAGTTTGCTGAACTCCCTACTAGTTTTAGGAGTATTTTGTAGATTCCTTAGTATTTTCTTTTTTTTTGAGAGAGAGAGGGAGAGAGCTCTAGTGAGTGGGGCAGAGGGGCAAGGGAAGAGAAAGAGGGGAGGAGCAGAGAGGAGAGGAGAGGAGAGGAGCGGGGGAGAGACAGAGAGAGAGAGAATCTCAAGCAGTCTCCATGTTCAGTGCAGAGCCTGACTCAGAGATCAACCCCAGGACCCTGGGATCATGACCTGAGCTGAAATCGAGCCAGATGCTCAACTAACTGAGCCCCCCAGGTGCCCCTCCTTAGTAATTTCTATATAGACAATATCGTCATCTTCCAACAAGGACAGTATTATTTCTTCTTTTCCAACGTGCATGCCTTTTTTTGTTCCTGCATTGTTGCAGTGGCTAGAATTTGCATACTATATTGATTGAGTGGCATCCTTGACTTGCTCCTTATCTTAGATGGGTTCAGTCTTCCACTGTTAAGTATGAGGTCAGCTGTAGGTTTTATGCAGGTGAGCTGAATCATGTTGAGAATGTTCCCCTCAATGCCTATTTTACTGAGTGTTTTTTTCTGTCTGTTTTGTTTTGATCATGTATGGATGTTGGATTTTGTCAAAGGCCTTTGCTGCATCTGTTGATATGATTATATAACTTTTCCTGTTTAGCTTATTATTATGGACTAAATGTTTGTTTTCCCCCCAAATTCATATGTTGAAGTTCTCACTTCCAACGTGACAGTATTTAGAGAAAGGGCTTCTGGGCAGTAAATAGGATGAGATGAGATGGTGAGTATGGGGACCCCATGATAGACGTTTTCTTTATAAGAAGAGGGAGACCAGAGCTCTCTTTCTCTCTCTGTGTCATGTGGGAACTCAGCAAGAAGGTGACCGTCTGTAAGCCAGGAAGAGGAATTCTGACCAGGAGCTGAATCTGCCAGCACCTTGATCTTGGACTTGCCAGCTTCGAGAATTGTGAGAAATAAGTGTCTGCAGTTCAAGCCACCCAGTCTGTGGTATTATATAATAGCAGTCTGAGCAGATTGAGATAGGGGGTTATATTAATTGGTGTTGAGCCCGCTCTGCATACTTGGAATAAATTTCATCTGTATAATTCTTTATACATTGGGGGATTTGGTGAAACATGGGCTAAAATGAGACCAGGCACAGCTGCCACCCACTCACCCATCTACCCTAGGTCCTTGGTTCACAACAACCTAAACATATACAACAGCCAGTTCTCACTGAAAACACACTGAGAGGACGGATAAGAAAAAAATGTCCCTTTCTGAACAAGTTTCTAGACTAATTTATTTTCTGAAACCCAAGTCACTATAGCTTAAGAGAACAAAGAAAATGAATAGGAGGGATGCTTGGAGTTCACCAATAGATCACTGGTATCTGGGCTGCTTCTAAAGCTCCTTCCCTCTATGGACTCTTTATGACATTCCTCAATGCGGATTAGATGATGACACCTCAGAAGCCTTGCAACAGGCCGATTACTGGCCTGGAAACTACTAATCCTCCAATGAATTGTGTTCAGAAAAGATATAGACATTTAGGATGGATTTTAAAATATTGACACCCAGTTATGCCAGGACATTTAAAATGTCTCTAGAGTGGCTAGGAACTATTAACTATATGATTTCAGGGTTTGTTTGTTTTCTTTTTTAAACTTCAGGGAGGGTTATGGCACATTAATCTGGGTTATAAAATACTCAGCTGTTAGAGGCCTCGATTTTAAGTGCAGATTAATGAAGCAAAAGTGCAAACCACACAGGCAGACCACAAGCACGACAAAGGGCGGATGGAGTGCTGCCTGAACTCCCAGGGGCCACTGGGGCGAAGCACTGGCCCAGCCCTGCCTCCACCTCCTCTGAACACCACTGTCAACAGGCATGAAGGAGACTGAAGAGGCCCTGCAGGGCGAGGAGCCACTCCAGAGACATCCCTGGAGGCAGTGGGCGGGGCAGCTAAGAGACTCGGGCCAGCTCCAGTGCTCCTTTTCTCCAATGGCAGCCTCAACAGTCCCTCCTCAGATGCAGAGTCATGAGTGTCCACCCAGAAAGTTCTAAGACTTGCTCTCCTCTGTTGTAGGCTGTCTTTCCGCAGGCTTCTGCAGGGACTCATGCCTGACCTGCTACACCAGTCCTTACGCTGTCTGAGAGGGCCACTTTTCCTTCCTCCAAGAGCATCTCCTGAGGGTATCTCCCTACCTTTGCCAGAAACATGAGTCACTGTGCTGCTGCCTAATCCACCCCCTCATTATAATTTTACACTTTCTGAGACTTCCCTAGTATTGACCCAATAAGTTTCCATGTACTGTCTCTATAGGCAAGCCACACAATTCACAGCATGCATTTGCCTACCCACGTCCGAGACATTTATTTCCTGCTAGTTTCCAGTTTGAATTATGGCATTTCGATTATCACTATTTCATGGTGCTCTGCAAAGAGCACCAGGACTTCCAGGTATCTAACCACTGAGTTGGCCAGATGTTCAATAGAGCGTGCTGTTCTACCCCACATGTAAGGCTCTGGGACCTCAGGGAGAAGCACCTGGAGCAGGAGTGGTTCCCCACCAGGCTGCTCATTAGAGCTTTGAAAACTCTCCAAGCCCAAGCCACACCCAGACCAGTGAAATCGGAACCTCTGAGATGGGACATGGGCATCAGGATTTTCATAGGGCTCTCCAGGGAATCATGTGTGCCATTGAAACTGAGAACCACTGACTCAAAGGATCAGTGTGTCTGAGGACCACGGACTCTAGTGAGAAAACAGTAATTATGATAATAGCTACCATCCATTGATCCTTCTATATCCCTACTACACTATACAGTAAAACCTTAGTTTGTGAGCATAATTTGTTCCAGAAACATGATTGTAATCCAAAGCACTTGTATATCAAAGTGAATTTCCCCATAAGAAATAATGGAAACTCAGATGATTTGTTCCACAGCCCAAAAATATTTATATAAAAATGATTACAATACTGTAATATAATACAAAATAATAAAGAAAATACAGAACATAAAAATAAGTTAACCTGCATGCACCTTTGAAAACCTTCGTGGCTGGTGTGAGGGAGACCAGAGAGAGGAAGGTTATTGTGTAGGATGACTTTCACTATGACTAATGGAATCACTGATATCTTTTGGATCAATGGAATCTTTTTCTGCATGGGCGTCATTGTATACACTTGCATGGGTGTTGGCGACAGTATAGTATTAATAAACTCTTGTCATACTGTATTTAATGTAACTGTCAATCGGGGAGCAGAAGAAAGGGTCTATATCTGCAGGCAGCCTCACCTAGAATGAAGCAAAGCATTCCTAAGCTTACACTTATATGGAAAAGCAAAGGACTGTCCATAGGTGCTTTGAAGTGACAAAAAATACACTAGTGCCAGTTGTGGGCACGTTCCAACATGCTGAAAAAACACTGATTTCTGCCAAACACCACAGCCTGAGACCAAGCATCTGTAGCATGGGAGATGATCACCCACAATCCCACAGCAAAAGAGAGAGAGAGAGAACCACTGGCTCAGATGTGATCATGTGACATTCAGTATCACGTACTACTCATATTGGAAGACATCGCTCATTTATCAAGTTAAAATTTATTAGAAATGTTTGCTTGTCTTGTGGAACACTCACAGAACAAGCTGCTCGCGATCCAAGGTTTTACTGTACTAAGCGCCCTGCACAGACTATCTCATTTAATCCTCATAATTCCCTGAACTAGGTGTTGTTATGCTTATTTTACAGAAAGGAAAACAAGGCTCAAAGTTGCTAATAACTTGGCCAAAGTCACAGAGATGGTTATAGAGATGCTTTCACTCATGGTAAAAAAACAATGGGAAAGATTTTAACATGGGTGACAAATTCAGAGAGACAAAAAGTGGAACAGTGGTTGCCAGGGACCAGGGGTAGGGGGAAAGGGAGTTACCATTTAACGGGCACAGAGGTTCAGTTTGAGAAGATGAAAAAGTTCTGGAGATGGATGGTGCTGATGGTTGCCCAAAAATGTGAATGTACTTAATGCCATGGAATCGTACACTTAAATATGGTTCAGGGGCACTTGGGTGGCTCAGTCGGTTAAGCGCCTGACTCTTGATCTCAGTGTAAGAGTTCAAGCCCCAAGTTGGACTCTGTGCTGGGAGTGAAGCTTACTTAAAAAAAAAAAAAAAAAAAAAAAGGTAGGGGTGCCTGGTGGCTTAGTTGGTTAAGCATCTGACTTCGGCTCAGGTCATGATCTAACTGCTCGTGGGTTTGAGCCCCACCTTGGGCTCTGGCTCAGGTCATGATCTAACCGTTTGTGGGTTCGAGCCCCACCTCGGGCTCTGTGCTGACAGACAGCTTGGAGCCTACAGCCTGCTTTAGATTCTGTGTCTCCCTTTCTCTCTCTATCCCTCCCCTGCTTGCACTCTCTCTCAAAAATAAACATTGAAAAAAACAGATTAAAAATATGGTTTAGATGTTATGTATATTTTGCCATAATTTTTTAAAAAACAAAAAAAGAGAAATTTAAAAATAAAATAAAAATGGGTGAGAGAGATACAGAGAGACAGAGACAGAGAGACAGGGAGAACTAGATGCCCTGTCTCATATACAATGCAATTCCAGGTTATCTCCCAAGATGTCTTCATTGTCTTTTAATTATTTTATAGCTCTAAGTTGTAGAATGCTGAGGGTAATGCCAATAAATTGTGTCTAGGAGAGACCCAGTAGATACTGGCCAGCTTCACATGTAATAAGCAAATACATTTCCACTTTCCTGATGGCCTACACAATTGTAATTGTTTGAATTCTTCTCTGAACCAGTTGCAACACCTCAGTGGTTCCCTCATGAATTGATATAATAAAATCTTAACGTGTTTGTTTTACAACTGTTGCTCAGAATTACCACCATATGTCAAGTTTCCCTGATGATTTCTGATGATAAACTGCAAAGACCTAAGTTCTCCCGGTTGAGATTTTCTTCTCATGAAGCAAGGCCTCTAGCTGCTGCAGAACAAAAAGCAGACTTTCTGTCTGACCTGACCTGTAACTGTACACCCTAGCTGCCCCCCAGGGAGTGTGTAGATCTAAGAGCCCCGAGCAGGACCAGGGGCTACATCAGCCCTGTGTAGGCTCGCACTCTCATTCAGGAGGTGAGAACACACTGGGCCACAGGGTGTGAGGTGAAAGTCCCAGACAGCCTTGGGAGGGAATCCTGTTTTCCAGCTGAGTGGATGGTGAGGAAGGGGAAAGTGTGGAGACCCCCACTGCCCCCCTCCCATCAGCCACTCCCCTGCTTTTCTCCCTGACTCCCAGCAGCGGGCCCTAGACACAACCCAAAGAAGGTGCAAAAGAAACAACCCTACAAAACCCATGCTGAAGCAGAGAGGAACCAAGGCCAAAATAGAGGCCACATTAGCCACAGCAGAGAGCAACTCAAGAGAATGAGAGAAAGGCAGGATAAATTCAGAAGATGAAGAGCTAGGAAAAGAGAGAGGACGGAGCAGTCAGGAAGAAGATGCCAGTAAACCACCAGTCTCAGTACATCCAAGTGTAGGAGATGATCACCCACAATTCCACAGGGAGAGGGAGAGGAAGGGAGAGAGGGAGAGGGAGAGATGGAGAGAGAGAGAGAGAGAAAGAGAGAGAGAGGTCTCTAGAGAGACCTCCAAGCCTCTCTTGCTGTGCTGGTGGAGTGTCCACTGGCAATTCTGCTCTGGCTGTCACAATTTCAAGGGCACACGTGCCCTGACCCAGCAGTGCCAATTAGAGAAATCTGTTCCAAAGATATAATTACACTGTATAAGACCTTAGGACAAGGTTGGTCACTGCAGCATAATTTATAAAAGAAGATTAGCATAATCTAAATTCCCATCAATAGGGAATATGGTAAACCAATTATGGTTCATGGAATAAAGCAAAGTGAAGAAGCATATGTAATGTACAGTATCCTACAATTTGTATAAAAGGAGGGAAAGGCATAGGGATACATCTATTTGCACATATATGCATGAAATATATCAGGAAAAAAATGCAAGAAACAGGTAACACAGGTTGTTGTCAGGGAGGGAAACCCTGAGTGTTTGGGAGACAGCACGGGAGAAAGACTTGTCAACTTCTGTATCTTCTGTATCAGAACCAGGTGAATGAATTACTTATTTAGAAAATGAACAATTTTTATATCTTTTTAAGCAAATATATGGAGACTTCTGGAAGAATCATGCTACATGCAACACGTTCTCTCTCAAGTGAACCTCTTCAGCTGAGCAGCATCCTTGTAAGCATGTATTTCCCCCACTGCCCACCTCCTGGAAACTGGCAGCTTTCAGGAAAGGCCTACAAACCCAAAGGCTGGCAGACACAAGTTCAGACTCACACCATTTCAATGAGTCCTAATATTAAATACACACCCACAGAACCAAAAACAAAGCAAATGAATCATAACAAAATAGATCCTTGGTTTCCACTGCTTCCCTGTGCCGTGGAAAGCTGACTTCACAGACCCCTCCTGGAGGATTCCCTGGAGGGAAACAGGTTCAAGAGCAAGAAGTCCAGGCAGTAGCAGCAGGAGGGATGATGCATGCAGAGCCCGCTATTGCTCCATTTCCTAAACCATAAATGTACATCATTTATTTCCAGCCTTTTCTTTGGTGATTGCCAGAAAATATCTACCAGCCCCACATGCTCTTCATTTCTGCAAAAACTAACAAGTGTCATGCTTGGGAAGGTGAACTTTACTACAATCAAACCCTTTGCAAAGGGTAGTGGTGAGGTTTACTTTAAGGAATTAACTCCTGCCAATTGTGAAGGCTTGGCAAGCCCAAACTCCACAGGGTAAGGTAGCAGAGTGTGGACCTCAGCAAGAGTGGCTGTTTCACCTCAAACCCGAAGGTAACCTGGAGGCAGTATTCTTTCTTCCTCACAGGAATCTTTTTCACTTAAGGCCCTCAACTGATTGGATAAGACCCATCCACACCATGGAGGATAACCTGCCTAACTCAGAGTCTACTGATTGTGTTAATCGCATCTATGAAACACCTTAACAGAAACATCTAGTTTTGACATCTAGTTTTTTACAGAAACATCTAAATGTCTGACCAAATATCTGGGTATCATGGCTTAGCCAAAATGAAACATAAAATTTACCATCACACAAGATCACAAAGATTTTATCCTGTTTTCTGCTATAATTTTTATAGTCTGTAGTTCCTGCATTTAAGCCTATGATCCATTTTGAGTTAATATTTACATGTGGTACAATACATCCACTTTCTTTTTGCATCCAATTGTTCCAGCATCATTTGTTGAAAAGACTATTCTTGGGGCTCCTGGGTGGCTCAGTTGGTTAAGCACCTGACTTCAGCTCAGGTCATGATCCTACTGTTTGTGGGTTTGAGCCCCGCATTGGGCTCTGTGCTGACAGCTCGGAGCCTGGAGTCTGCTTTGGATTCCATGTCTCCCTCTCTCTCTCTGCCCCTCCCCTGTTCATGCTCTGTCTCTCTCTGTCTCTCAAAAATAAATAAACGTTAAAAGCAAAATTTAAAAAAATAAAAAAGACTGCTTTTCCCCTGCTGAATTGCCTGGGCATGTTTGTCAAAAATCAATAGACCACATGTGTGTAGATCTATTTGTGGACTCCCTATTCTGGTCTCTCGATCTTTTCTGTCTTGATTACTATAGTTGTATAGTGGAGCGAGAAATCAAGTAGTGACAGCCCTCCAACTTTGTTCGTTAAAACTGCTTTGGTTAGTCTAGGTTCATCGAGTTTTCATATAAATTTTAGAATCAGCTTCTCAACCTCCACCAAGAAAGCCTATAATGGTCATTTACTTTATACTGGAAATTGTGCTCAACAGTTGTCATCCCATCTAACCTTCAAGCAACCCCATAAGGTTGGGATTATCCTTATCTTTCAGATGAGGACACTGAGTGGCTTTGGGTCCTCTGCTCAGGGCTCCTGCCTGGTACTCAGACCACAACTCTCAGAACAGGAGGTGGATACTGCTTTGTCAGGATCTCGTCCTGACGGCTACCGCATTCGATACTAAGCACGGTTCTAAGTTCTTTGCATATATTGATTTAGTTGCTTAAACATTAAACAACCTAATGAGGTTGCTACTATTATTTAATACTCATTGCAGGGGTGACAATATGAGGCAAATATGAAGTAATCTCCCCAAGATAGCAGAGGTGGTAAATATGCTGGCACCTGAATCCAAGGCAGTCCGGTTTGCATATCCATGCTCCTCTACACTACACAGCCTGGGTAGGGAATTTCAAAGTTGCTACAAAACTCTAGGAATGGTGTGCACGTGGCATGGTGGGGCTTGCGGGAGAGTTGGTGGTAGAAAAGCCCCTTTGGCCTAACCCCCCTCCCACAAGAGCCTCATTCTTTGTGTGCGTTGAGGGGGAGGAGGAGAAGGAAGGGATGGAGCTCATGCTGGAAAGAGCAGGGATATAGGCACTGGAAAAAGGGGCAGGCATTGCCCCAAGTGTGGGACTCAGAGCCACACACGACTAATTTCCTCCCAGGTCAGCTTCTTATGCTTAATTGGCCTTGTTACTTGGCCAGTTACTTCAAGTTCAGCAAGTCCCTTCCCTGACTAGTATGGCAGACACAAGAGCACACAGCTGTTGGGAGCTGAGACAGTATTTGAGGAGCACCAGGCTAGTGCTGTACAAGCACTCAAGCACAACTTCAATCAACTGGATTTTATGTTTGGCAAATTACTAAAGTAACATATGCTTATTTTAATAAGTGGAATGATACAATGGGAAAACCTATAAAACAAAGCTAATCATCTTCATCACCAGGTAATCAACATTATCAGTCTCCTGTATTCCATACGTTTCTCCCTGCTCAAGAAAATACAAGCATGTTCCAGTAGAGAAGTGGATTTGTTTTTCAACCAAAATACACCATACTGTACCCATCACTTGCTACCTGCCTTCTTCACTTATAAATGGATCTAAGTGGTCAATATAGGCTCTAACTCCCCAATTTCTTTGTTCATGAATATATATATACATATATATATATATGCAAATTGAAAAAATTAGATCTACATGACACTGTATACATCTGCATATGATCTTTTGTTCTCTTTTTCCCTTGCTTCCGGCCCCTCCTTCCCTACCTCCATAATCACCCCCATGTGGCCACCCCCAGTTTTCTGCCTGCTCACTCTGCAGTGAATTCTAGGGGTCCACTCTCTGAACAAGCTCCTTGAGGCCATGATCTGTACTTCTTAATCATCTAAATCCCTATGTTATTACTCAGGGGTAGCGGTAGGTAGCAACTGGAGGTCTGGTAAGCATTAATTTTATGAATAAAACCACTTTTCTTCTTAACTAAAGTTGCATCAAATAACCTTTGTCTGGTTGCTTTGGGAGGGAACAAAAGCTGCAGTGAAACATCCGAAGGACCAGCCTCCTAAAAGCTCTGTAAAAAGAAACTCTGCCTGTGGATTCCTAGAAACTTGCGATGTTTGCTACATGGTCGGTGCTTGGCATTAAGGAGAGCAGTGCAGAGGGTTTATTCAGATGGCAAAATACCAACTAGTACTGAGATAACAAAATTAAGTTGTATGTAAATATTTTTAACTAAAATGTGAGGTGACTATGGAGAGAATATGCTCATATAAAACCAAAGTTTTCTTGCAAAGAAAAAAACCCCACTTTCTGTTTTAATACCAAATATGTCAGGCAGTATCTATCTGTGGGGCAACTAGAAAGCCACAGAGGAGAGAGAAAATTAGGAGGCAGAAGGGGCCACAATGGGTCACTGGGAGCATGTGTAAGCAGAGGCATGTGAAGAGTCAAAAGAAGGGAGGGTGGCTTGGCTTCTGCTTGAGGACTGAGCAAATGTGTGTATCCATTGGCAAAGAGACCGTGGGAATAGGATTGGGTCTCAGGAAGGGCAAAGGGACAGTGCTGGGTAGTCAGATCTGAAGTAGCTGTGAAGTACCCATGGATCACTCAGATAAAGATGCCCATGAGCGTAGCCTGACAAGTGAATCAGGAGATGGAGCTAAAATGGTGCCCGATCAGAGCTGGTAAGTCAAGGCAGAAGTGCAGACTAAGAGCAGATGAGGGCTGAGAGCCTCAAGGAAAGCCAGCTCTGGAGGCAGAGACAGCAAAAGGAGATGGAGGAGGCAGCATCGGAGAAGAAACCAGGAAGCAGAGCATCGGGGAGCTAGAGAAGCTTCACGGAGGGGAGGGAGGGCAACATGCCAATTCTAGCCCATCTCCCCAAAAGAAACAGACTTTTTCCCCCGTCTTGTTCACTGGCATAAAGCAGGTGCTTAATTAATATTTGCTGGTTGGGTGAGATAACAGGTGAGCAGTGGCACAGAGGTGAGGGGGTCAGGAGCCAAATTACTGGGAGGTCCTGAGCCTCCATCTCTCACAGCCAATATACTCTAGGCATATGTGTGACTTCACAGGATACCTACTGTCCATGTCAGATTACCTGTTCCAACTGAAAATGTGTTGGTCAATACAACATGAAAAATAATTGGTCTAAATATGAAAATTATGCAAATGCCTAATCAGAATTCTTAGTGAGCCTCTAAAAACATGGAATTTAAATTTCCACACCAATTCCCAGCTCCTAACCCCATTAACTCTGAGGACTCGTCCTATGCACAACTCTGCCCCTACCTGATGGATAAGGTATCACAACCACACACTATTAGCTACTAAGTAAAGTCCCCATGAGAACAGAAGAGACTGCACTTGTCTAAGCCCTGGTGTAACAGAGAAGACATCTGCATGGGAGCCAGGAGATCCAGGCTCTGGTCCCAGCTCTGGCATTTTCTAGTTTGTACCAGTCACTCCCCTTTTAGGGCCGTCCATTTCCTCACAACTCTAAAAGAAAAATCTGTGTATGTATATATATATATATATATATATATGTCACAGGGTTCTGGGGCTGAGCAACACGTATGTGAAAATAATTTGGAAAGTGTAAAGTGTGATACCCACGTGCAATACCATTATTGGGATGCTGCCTTATTAAAGTGCCTGTGCATGGGGCACCTGGGTGGCTCAATTGTTTAACCACCTGACTCTTGGTTTTGGCATAGTTCTAGATCTCACACTTTGTGAAACTGAACACTGTGTCAGGCTCTGCACTGACAGTGTGGAGCCTGCTTGGGATTCCCTGTCTCCTTTCTCTCTGCCTCTCTGTCCCCTCCATTGCTCACTCGCTCGCTCTCTCTCAAAATAAACAAATAAACATTAAAAAAAATAATACAGTACCTATGCATCTGAGGTCCCAAGCAGGAAAACAATGCAGATTATATCTACCATGTGCAAGATGCCAAGGAAGATATTCTAACAAGAAGCAACTCAGGAAGTTCACAATCCAAAATTATAAACCCACAGTTGAAACACGCTGGGTCAGAGCAAGGACTCTGGAGCCAGATGGCCATGGTTTGAATCCCAGCCCTGACACTTTCTAACTGAAACTTTGGATGGGTTAGTTACCTAACCTCTTCCTACCTTTGTTTCTTCATCAGTATAATGAGTTGAGGTTTAGAACATTTAATCACTGAAGAGCTCTTGCAAGAGTACCAGGCACCTCATAAGCATTATCTAAGTGCAAGCAGTTTACACTCAACATTATTCCCCTCATTCAATGTACATGGGGCTTATTATGTGAATACTATGCTGCGCACTGCAGATTTTATGACCACTGAGATTTTATAACTGTAGCAACTCACGTTCTCAGACTTAGTCCTTATGGAAGCGTTCTCAGACTTAGTCCTTATGGAAACCCTTTAAGTTTGGTGAGGAATTTGGGGTACCTGACTGGCTCAGTCGGTAGAGTATGTGACTCTTGATCTTGGGGTTGTAAGTTCAAGCCCCACATTGGGTGTAGGGCTAAACCTAAAATAAAATCTTAAAAAAAAAGTATGGGGTGGAATTTGAAACTCATGAAGTGAAGAGATTTCCCTACATCAGTGGCTCTTAGCCAGGGGATATTTAGCAAATTCTGGAAACATTTTTGGTTGTCACAACTAGGGAGAAGCACCTAATGGATAGAAACCAGAGATGCTGCCAAACATTCTACCATGCATAGGACCAACCCCCTCAACAAAGAACCGTGTGACCCAAAATGTCAATAATACAGAAGTCAAGAAACCCTGGCCACATTAACAAGTAATTAATAAGCAGTGGAGCCTGTACCAAGGTCTTTGGATTCCAAATCCATTGCTCTTCTTCAACGCAAAACACAGAGAAATGTGGGAGATAAACTCAGACCCAGGTCAGAATGACAGTCTGGGGGGAGTTCTGAGTACTCACAGATACAGAAGTATCCAATTATTAGAGACGGAGTGAAGGGGCAGCATTTCATCAGTTGAAAAGAGACAGTGTTCCATGCAGGATACTTCTCTGAGTGGAATCCCTGAGCCAAGTTCTGAATGAGCAGACCTTACAGGGGCAAAGTGGGTGCATAACGCCTTTCAAGAGGTCTTGCAAGGAAGAATCTATAAACTGAGTTTCCCAATGGCAACACTGTGAGCTCAAAGACAATAAAATATTGCCCTCAAAGTTCTGAGGCAAAATAATTCTCAGCCTAGGTTTTATACCAAATTGTCACTTAAGTGAGAGATTAGAATAAAGATATATTTTCAGACATGCAGACTCTCAAAACATTTATCTTCCTGGTTCCTTTCTTCAGAAGTTACCAGTGACCATGTGCCACCAAAGTAACAGTGATATGGGTTTGGGCAAATGGGATCTAACACAGAGGAAAGGTGAATGGAATTCTCAGGATGACTCTGTTTAAGTAGAACTAGAGAGAAACCCAAATCAAACTGGAATGGAAAGATGGATGACTGCAGAAGGGATATCTATCTCAAGGAAAAGAATAAGACTGATAAGTACATGATGGGATTAATCATGGAAAATTGTACCAAGAACTGTTTTACTGAATTGTTGGAGGGTAGAAGGAACACTTAATTATAAGTTCGAATAAAACTAAACAAATAAAAACATCAAGGCAATTATCAAGTCCAGGAAAAACAGAAAGTTATATAAAAATGGAAATGTAATTAATTATAGTAAACTCTTGGCTCACCAAAGAACAGCAATTACATAATTACTGTAATCATGAATCTGTTCAAAAACTGTGATATAACAAGATCGAGACAGTGTGGAAGAGCAAGGGGTGATAGGTTATGACTAAAGTTGATCAATCTCGGGGTGCCTGGGTGACTCAGTTGCTCAACTAACCATCCAACTTTTGATTTTAGCTCAGGCCATGTTCTCACAGTCATGAGATCAAGCCCTGTGTCAGGCTCCATGCTGAGTATGGAGCCTGCTTGGGATTCTCTCCCCTCTCTGCTCCTTGCCTCCTCATGCATGTGCACGCACACATGCTCTCTCTCAAAATAAATAAATAAACATTTCTTAAAAATAAAGTTGATCAGGGGCGCCTGGGTGGCTCAATCGGTTGAGCATCCAACTTCGGCTCAGGTCATGATCTCGTTGTCCATGAGTTCGAGCTCCGCATTGGGCTCCATGCTGCCAGCTCAGAGCCTGGAGCCTGCTTCAGATTCTGTGTCTCCCTCTCTCTCTCTGCCCCTCCCCCGCTCATGCTCTGTCTCTGTCTCTCAAAAATAAATAAACATTAAAAAAATTTTTTTAAAAATCAATAAAGTTGATCAATCTCTCCCATGCACTCATTCTTAGGAAGACATAAATGCTATGCTATTCAACACAGTAGCCAACAGCCACATGTGGCACTTAAATTTTAATTAAAATTAAATTTGAAATTAAACCACACTAGCCACATTCTAGGTACTCAATAGCCATGTGTTGCTAGCCTAGATATAGACAGATATAGAACAGCACAAATATAGAACATTTCACTATCACAGAAAGTTCTGTTGGACAGTGTATACTAGGGGGTGTACCACATCAAAACAAGGGAGTAAATCAAGAAAGAAAAAGACATGGAGGTCCAAAACCACATCAACATATATAAAAGTGGTAAGCAGGGTCCCTAGGATAATAGTGAAGAGTGATATTCGTCAGAAAGCCCTAAGGGCCACGAGTTCAGACCAAAGTAGGGGTGGGGTCTCCAAAGAACATCTCTTCAAAGAGACTCAGTGGAGAGTTATCTAACGCATCTGAACACCCAGAGAGAAGATCAGGAACTGGGGAAGAGTTTGGAGACAATTTGTTATATGTACACACAAAACCAAGGAAACAAACATGGGACAATTATTAACATCAGAGTAAATGAATTATTACCAAAAAAAGGAAACATAATGACAGTACATACTATATGCTCAGCTATAAATAAACTTGTTAAATTAATGTAAAGACCAAATGCTGATGTCACCTAAGTAATGACACAACTATATTATGAAGGTAGAAGTTGTATATGAGAGCAGGAAAGAGGAAGAAAGCTAAATCTTAAATCCTCGGTTTTTATATTGTTAAGTCAGCAGATAATGCCTAAAATGGAAAAATCAAGATCAAGCAATCATTTGCAAATGTAAACACTAAAAGAAACTACCAAAAGACTTGCATGTAGTTGCCTATGGAGACTCAGAAATGGAAGACAAACATAGTAAAAATATTTGACACTTTATGTGTAGGTGTAACATAAAAATTAAAGTAATACCTAAACTGTTTGTTTAGTTTTTATTCTAATTCTAGTTAGTTAATATGCACTGTTATATTAGTTTCAGGTGTATGACATAGTAATTCAGCACTTCCGTACATCATCCAACAAGTACTCTCCTTAATCCCTATCACCTATTTAATCCATTTCCCCACACTCCTCCCTCTGGTAACCATCAGTTTGTACTCTATAGTTAAGAATCTACTTCTTGGGGTGTCTGGGTGGCTCAGTCGGTTGAACATCCGGCTTTGGCTCAGGTCATGATCTTGCGGTTTGTGGGTTCGAGCCCCGCCTCAGGCTCTATGCTGACAATTAGCTCAGAGCCTGGAGCTTGTCTTCAGATTCTGTGTCTCCCTCTCTCTCTGACCTTCCCCCTGCTCATACTGTCTCTCTCTCTCAAAAATAAATAAAACATTAAAAAAAGTCTATTTCTTGGTTTGTCTCTCTCTTTTTCATTTTACTTATTTGATTTGTTTGTTTAATTCCACATTATGAGTGAAATCATAATGGTACTTCTTTCTCTGACTGACTTATTTCGCTTAGCAGAATACACTCTAGCTCCATCCATGTCGTCACAAATGGCAAGATTTCATTCTTTTTTATGGCTGAATACTATTCTGTTGCAGAATACATAAAATACCTTCTTTATCCATTCATCTATCAATGGACACTTGGGCTGCCTCCATGTCTTAGCAATTGGAAATAATACTGCTATAAACAGAGGGGTGAATGTATCCCTTTTAATTAGTGTTTTTCTTTCTTTTTAATTTTTTTATTAAAAATTTTTAAGTTTATGTCTTTATTTTAAGAGAGAGAGCATGAGAGCACAAGTGCAGCAGGGGGAGAGAGAGAGAGAGGGAGAATTCCAAGCAGGTCTTTTGATGTAGTCCCAATGGTTTATTTTTGCTTCTGTTTCCCTTGCCCAAGGAGATATATCTAGAAGGAAGTTGTTATGGTTGATGTCAGAGAGGTTACTGCCTGCAGTGTCTTCTAGGATTTTTATAGTTTCAGGTCTCACATTTAGGCCTTTAATCCATTTTGAATTTATTTTTGTGTATGGTATAAGAAAATGGTCCAGTTTCATTCTTTTGCATGTAGCTGTCCAATTTTCCCAACGCCTTTGTTTAAGAGACTTTTTCCTATTGCATATTCTTCCCTCCTTTGTTGAAGATTAACTGAGCATATAATTGTGGGTTTATTTCTGGATTTCTATTCTGTTCCATTGGTCTGTCTCTTTTTGTGCCAGTACCATACTGTTTTGATTTCCACAGCTTTGTGGTACAATTTGAAGTCTGGATTTGTGATGTCTCTAGCTTTGCTTTTCTTTCTCAAGATTGCTATAGCTGTTTGGGATCTTTTGTGGTTCCATACACATTTGACATTTGTTCTAGTTCTGTGAAAAATGCTGTTGGCATTTTGATAAGGATTGCATTGAATGTGTACATTGCTTTTGGTAGTATGGACATTTTAACAATGTTCGGTAGTACGTTCTTTCACCTCTTTGGTTAAGTTTATTCCTAGGTATCTTATTATTTTTGGTGCTACTGTAAATGAGATTGTTTTCTTACTTTCTTTTTGTTGCTTCATTATTGGTATATAGAAATGAAACAGGGGCTCAGTCAGTTAAGCGACCAACTCTTGATTTTGCTCAGGTCATGATGGTTCGTGAGATTGAGCCCTGTGTCAGGCTCCGCGCTGACAGCAAGGAACCTGCCTAGGATTCTCTCTCTCCCTCTCTCTGCTCCTCTCTCTCTCTCAAAATAAATAAATAAACTTAAGAAAAAAGAAATGAAACAGATTTCTGTAGATTGATTTTTGTATCCTGCGACCTTACTGAATTTGTTTATCAATTCTAGCAGTTTTTTGGTGTACTCTTCCAGGTTTTCTATATAGAGTATCATGTCCTCTGCAAATAGTGACAGTTTTACTTCTTCCTTACCAATCCAGAGGGCTTTGGTTTTTGTTGTTGTTGTTGTTGTTGTTTTCTTGTCTCACTGCTGTGGCTAGGACTTCTAGTACTACGTGGAATAAAAGTGTTGAGGGTGGACATCCTAATCTTGTTCCTGACCTTAGGGTAAAACTTCTCAGTTTTTCACCATTAAGGATGATGTTCACTGTGGGTTTTTTTATAAATGTCCTTTATTATGTTGAAATGTGTTCCCTCTAAACCTACTTTGTTGAGGGTTTTTATCATGAATGGATGTTGTACTTTGTCTAAACTCTTTTCAAATGAAAAATTAAACTGATTAATCAAATTAGCAGTATATCCATATTCATTAGAAATATGGAGATAAATGCCAGCAGGAAAACAGATAAGAGATCTGAAAACTTTGTTCTTTTGGGGAGCAGAGTTGACGGGTGGGCAGGAGACAGCTCTTTCTGTTAAATGCCTTCTAACAGTATTTGAACTTTTACTTTTAAACCTCCTATGTGCATGCATTACTTTGAAACAGATAACCATTAAAGAGCAAATGATGTAAAAAATAAAAAAGATAGGCAACAAGCATTGGCAAGGATACAGAGAAATTGGAACCCTTAAACACTGTGATGGGAATGTAAAATGGTACAACCACCCTGAAAAATAGCTTGGCAGTTCCTTAAAATGCTAAACATAGATTTACCATGTATTCCATCAATTCCATTCCTGGGTATTTACTCAAGAGAAATGAAAACATGTTCACACAAAAATCGTACACTAATATTCACAGTGGCATTATTCATAATAGTTCCAAGCTGGAAACAAGCCAAAACATCCACCAACTGATGACTAGGTGAACAAAATGTGGCATACCCATATAATGAGATACTATTCCACAGTAAAAGAGAAGGATGTACTGATGCAGGCTATAACATAGATCAACTTTGAAAACATTAGGCTAAGTGAAAAAGTCAGACACAAAAGACTACATATTATATGATTCCATTTATGTGAAATGTCCAAAAAACAGATATTTAAAAATTTTTTAAGTTTATTTGTTTTGAGAGAGACAGAGACAGCGTGAGTAGGGGAGGGGCAGAGAGAGAGGTAGTGAGAGAATCCCAAGCAGGCTCCACATCATCAATGTGCAGCCTGATGCAGGGCTCAAACCCACAAAACTGTGAGATCATGACCCGAGCCAAAACCGAGAGTCAGACACTTAACCGATTGAGCCGCCCAAGTGCTCCCAGAAAACAGATATTTAGAGACAGAAAGTAGATTAATGGTTGCCAGGAGCTGGGGGTGGGAATAGGGAATGATAGCTAATGAGTATAAAGTTTCTTACTGGGGTGATGCAAATGTTCTCAAATTAAAACATAGTGATCATTGGACAACTCCGTAAATACATTAAAAATCACTGAATTATATACTTTAAATGGGTGAATTTTATGGCATGTAAGTTATACCTCAATAAAGCTGTTTTTAAAAAAGCAAGTGATGAAGTCTGTTTTAAAAAAAAAACTTTGGGACACCTGGATGGCTCAGTCAGTTAAGCATCTGACTTCAGCTCAGGTCATGATCTCACAGTTCATGAATTTGAGCCCTGCATTGGGCTCTGTGCTGACAGCTCAGAGCTTGAAGCATGCTTCGGATTCTGTATCTCCCTGTCTCTCTGTTCCTCCCGTACTCACTCGCTCTCTCTCTCTCTGTCTCAAAAATAAAGATTAAAAAAAATTAAAAAAAGAAAATGGAAAAAGAAAAAAAAACTTGCGGGGCACCTGGACAGCTCAGTTGGTTAAGTATCTGATTCTTGATTTTGGCTGAGGTCATGATCTCACAGTTGTGAGATCAAGCCCTGTGTTGGGTTCCATGGCTGGGCATGGAGCCTGCTTAAGATTCTCTCTCTCCCTCTCCCTCTGCCCCTCCCCTGCTTGCACACACATTCTCTCTCAAGAAAGAAAGAAATAAAGCTCACCTTAGAAAGAAAAAGAAAACTTTCAGACTATGAGCTAATTGCTTATTAATAATTTATTATTATAACAATCCTGAAAAGATGGTATCATTAAGTCTTTTACAGTAAGGAAACTGAGGCTCTAAGAAGTCAAGCAAGTTGCACAATTAGCAAACACAGCAGAGTGAAAATGTGTGAACATGCACCCTAGCTACAGAGTTAGTGTACCTTCTCCCAGTTGTAATTGTCCAGGCCCTGAAGAGCTGTGGGCGAATCAAACCAAAGCCTGAGCTATGGCTCCCTTCACCTTCAGTTCCATAAAAGCTCATCACCATTTATGTGCAAAGCATTGTTAGGCCAATAGGTAACCTCTGCATAGTCCAATATTTTGTCTCCAGAGACAAGCATTTTGATATTGTGTTTATAATGAATATATATTTTGTTTTAGTATCCATTCCTGGCTCACAGCTCCCCAAATCCTTAGACTTTCCTACATGATAAGAACAATGGGAATATCTTTTTTTTTTTACAATAGTTGGTCTTTTGTCCTTGTTCCTGAAATAGCTCCAGAGATAAAAAAGTGAAATTAGTATGTTCTTCATAATATGCCCCTTTCAACCACAACTGAGTTTATGTTAATGAGGTAACTTTTGGAAAGTCCCTAAGGATGGGGCTGGTTGCCAGGGCAACCAACCATAATTAGATGGTTAAACTTTCAGTCCCACCCCCTGACCTCCAGGAAGAGGGGTGAGGTTGGAGATTAAATGTCAATGACCAATCAGTGATGAAGCCTCCATAGAAATCCAAGAGAAGTCAAAAAACTTCTGGGCTGGTGAAGACATGGAGGTTCTGGGAGGGTGGTGCACTCAGTGCATGGAAGCTCTGTACCCCTTCCTCACACCTTGCCTTTTGCATCTCTTCTATCTGGCTGGTCCTCAGTAAGATCCTTTCACAATGAACTTGTAAGCTGGTAAGCAAAATGTCTTCCTGAGTTCTGGGACCTGCTCTAGCAAATCAGTCAAACCCAGAAGGTAGGGGGATTGTGGGAGCTTTTGATTTATAGCCAATTGGTCAGAAGCACAGGCGACAACTTGGACTTGGCAATTGGCATCTGAAGTGGGGGTGGGGAGGACACAGTCTTGTGGGACTGAGTTCTTAACCTGTGAGACCTGATGCCATCTCCAGTTAGATAGTGTCGGAATTGAGTTAACTGCTTGGTGACGCCAAAAAAAGCAGACATCGAATCATAAAGTACAGAGACCACATATGAATAACTGAAATTGTGTGCTGGCCAATCTGTGCCACAGGTGGTCAGACATTAGCATTTGAAAATTAAACTTTGCTTCTCTCCACAGCTATTTGGGGTGGCCTGGAGGGTGGGCTTTGGAGCAGACTCTGTAGGTACAAGCAGCAATTCTGCCACCCAACAGCTGAAAGACAGACCCTGAGCAAGTATCTCTTTGTGCCTCAGTCTCTTCATCTCTACAGTGGAGATGAAAAAAGAGCCTCTTCTAGAGGACTGTAAAGTCCTCAGAGAAATACTAAGTGCTTAATAAGTGTTTTCCATAAGCATTATTTCATTTATATTTTTTAACTTGTCACCTAACTATGCAGCCTGACTTTCCCCAGTTTTGCTACAATACCCTACAATACCGCCCTTTAGCCAGTAGGTTTTCTCATCTACCATGGAATTATCTGTTTGTGAGGGGTGAGCAACGTCCTCCAAAGTTTACCACACATTTTCCTGACCCATATGAAATGAAAGCCCAAAGAGATGGCGGCCGTAATCTGGTCCAAGTCTGTTACTGTACAGATGGGAACAGTGAGTTTCCACACCGCCCATGGGCTGCCCTGTCCTTGTACAATAATGTTATTATTGTACAAACATTTTTCTCAATTAAGTTTTTGTGCCCCAACTTCTTCAGAGAGACCTCTTGTCTGTTTAGCTAAAGAAGTAGGTGAAAAACAGCCATACTGTGATTTTAAAGACTGTTAAATGCTAATTACAAGTCACTCCACTTGAAAGATACCATTGAAAGCATTTTAATCCTCCTTCCTGCTTCCCAAACTGTCATCACTGGAAAAAAGAAAAAGCTAGTTCTATGAAAGCTTCAAACCAAACACAACAGTTGTACAGACAATGGTTATTAAGAGGTAGGTTTTTTCCCAGGGAATGGCTAAAGCGTTGTTTTTTTTTTTCTCTTGTTACCTTGGTAACTGCTACCTTGGCGCCCTTGTTGATGAGCTGAACCACATTCTCTGCTTGGCCTTTGTACGCAGCTATGAGAAGGCGTTCAGAAAGTGCAGCGACCGCATCCTGCTGGCTCATGAATTAGGAGAGAAAGAGGTTTTCAGGAAGGCAGTAGATAAGTTCCTTCAGCTCAACACGATGCCACTGGCCCGGGCAGGCACCCACGGGTAAAGATGCTCCCGGTCATCAGAAGGTGCCTTTATTACTATGCCATCTTCAGGACCTAGGGATTACAAACAAAGTTGCCATCAGCACCGCTCAGCACACAGGGCAGGCCACACACCTCCTCTCTCTGATTTTAGGGCATCTGCTGATCGCTCACTGCAGGGGACAGAAGCTGAGTAAAGACAGGACAAGCAGGAAGCACACAATTTACACACCGAAGCCCCTGAACTTGCAAGTAGAAGGCAGCAGAATGTGCCAACTTTCCTCCCTTCTTCTCCCTTCAGGGACATTCTCCAGAGGACTATGGCCAAAATTGTGAGGTCTGCTCAGCACTTCCATCCTGGGTAGCAGAGGCCTGATATAACCCCATCAACATCACCTGGGTTCCAGGCCTGCCTTTGGCAGGTAACTGTACTGTGCATGATGACAAAGGGCCTTCTGGCCATGTTTTGTGGGTCTGCCACAGCCAACACGATAATTCCCCTGGCAGGTGAAGATTCCCGTGGACTATGCCCCACAGAGACCCTCAGGAGTGGGTTAAATCCTTGGGGTGCTCTGCCAGCATTTATTGTAGTTCTTTTGCTTCATCCTTGTCTCACTGGAAACAGTGCAGCTTCCTGAGTTCTGGGACAGATGGAGAGCTGGGCACAGGCCCGGGCCATCTCCCAGTTCCTGCTGGAACAACCCACCTTGGGAACAACGTGGATGCTAGAAACACTGACAGCGCACACTGCCAACTGCATCAGGAGGGCCTGATTTTGTTGCTTCCGTGCTTAATGAGAAATAAAAGGCCTACTAAAACCACCTACAGGACGCAAAGCCCCACTCAGAGTAGTGGTCTGGAGGTAGTAACTGTAAGGAAAATTAAGCTCTTCTTTCCACCAAATGACAAATGAACAGAATTTTAAAGACTGACTCCTTTAAAGCCTGGCCCACCATGAGAGCAAACCAAAACCATTGGTAATTATATCCAAAGTAAAGCGTTCTCTGGATAGAAGAAGGAATACTTAAGAATTGAATTCGTTCAGGGCACCTGGGTGGTTCACTTGGTTAAGCATCTGACTCTTGGTTTTGGCTCAGGTCATGATCTCATGGTTCGTGAGTTCGAGACTCACATCAGGCTCTGTGCTGTCAGATTCTCTCTCCCTCTCTCTCTGCCTTTCCCCCATGTGTGCATGCGCACTATATCAAAATAAATAAACAAACAAACAAAAAAAAGAATTGAATTCACTTCTGCTAGCACAGAAAAGAAGTGAAAGCTTCTTTATGGTTTGAAACATACTTATTAAAAATACCAGTAGGAGCACCTGGGTGGCTCAGTCGGTTGAGCCTCCAACTCTTGATATAGGCTCAGGTTGTGATTTTATGGTCCTGAGATTGAGCCCTGCATCAGGCTGCACTCTCAGTGTGGAGACTGCTTGGGATTCTCTCTCTCTCTCTCTCTCTCTCTCTCTCTTTCTCTCCCCCCCCCCCCCGCCCCGTTCCTCTCCCCTGCTTGTGCTCTCTCTCTCTCAAAATAAACATGTAAAAACATATACCAATGTATGCAAAAACAAAGAAAATGCTGTGCCAAAGGGACACCACTCTTCACCCCAGACCCTACCACACATTCTGATTTTGAAGGCCTGGAAGATACAAACATCTTCTACAGTTGCTTCCAGGCAAACCCAATGCTCCTTTCAACCTCTAAGATTAAGGAATTGGCCATGAGATGATGAGGAAAGATATGAACTGTATGTACCTTGCTCTAACTCTTGTTCACCATGACATTTCAGCCAAGTCATTATGCCAACAGCTCTGAGACGCTGGGGTTAAATGATCACACATAAAACAGACAAACAACAACAACAAAATAGGACCATTGTGGGATTAAAGATGGCATTTTACAATGTGAAAGTATTGGCCAAAATGTGAATAACTTCAAAAAGGTAATTATTATCCCTCCTGTCCCAACTTGCTAATCATTAACTTTTCTCACTTCATCTGTACGTTGCCCAAAATGTGGCTAAAGAATAGCAAGGAAAGAAGGAACCTTCACAAATCCACCTGCTCTGCTCATTGGAAATGAAACAAATCCGGGAAGGTATGCTCCAAAGGAGGACTCCTCTCTTAGCCACGGCCAGAGAACCTGAAATGCATGAGGAATCTTGGTTGAAAGAATGAGCCAATGAAAGAATCAAGCTGTGACTCAAAGCAGAGAAACCGAGCTGGAAATGCCACCTAAAATTCCAAAGGTCCCACTGAGAGACTAGTTTAGGCTTTATGTTTCCCAGACTGTTCCATGTGTAGAAGTTGTTTTTGTAAACATTGGATACATTCTCTCCCTTTATTCAGGTAATCTGTGGTATCTGCAAACCAATTATATTGAGCTTCTGCTGAGTTTGCCCCAATACTGAAAGAGCATTCTGGACCCAGATGGCAGGAAACTACAATATTAGCCATGGCTTCCTAAATGCTCTCCCTCCACAACCACATTCTTCATTTACTCATGTGTTGTCTTGGCGCACTCAGCCTGAACTGCCACCTTCCTTTTCTTGCAGTGGGCACCTGAACGTCTCAATACAGTGGCCTGGTTCATTACAAATATTATTATCATGACTAAAATTTCACTAATTTTACTTCATAGCTTAGCTCCTGGGGATAGAGACGTCCTTGCTGCAAACTAGTGCAGCCCACCAGCCGAGGTCATGAGCTCCAGTCCAGGGGCGCTGGGAGTCTCCCCAGCAACAGATGCAGGGGTCAGGAGGCCTGCAGTACATGGACAGCCACTCCCCCTCCTGTCCCAGACAATAAATTCGGCTCTCAGACACCCATTGCCATGGTTGCAGGCTACTGAGATAGCCTTGTTTATATAGTCACCTTTGGTAAACAGGCCTTTATAAGTTTAATACACATTACTATTCATTTTGTTTTAAGATAGAAAAAACACTACAGTTGAGAAACGTTGGCCAAACAGATTTTTTTTTTTTTTTTTTTTTTGCTTTTCAGTTACAACTACTTAAGAATGAAATGTTCCCCACTTCCCACCCTATCCCATCCCCTCCACCATGGCCAATGCACAGCCTGCCTGAGGCACAGGGCAGCTCCAGGATTTTGGATACCTCCCCCACCCTCCCCTCCCCCAACTACAACTGCAGAGAAAACTGCCTGCAAAGTCAGGAACAGAATCCCAGGTTTCCAGTTCCCAGTCTGTGGCTAGCATCATCCCTATGTGCTTGGGCATCTCAAGTACATTCTCAGTTGAAATCCAGTAACAGTGTCACTGGTAGGATGCCCAGTATTCACCTACAGCTGCAGATACACACAGGGTGGGTGGGAAGAAACCAAAGTAGCTAAGTCTTCTTTTCTGCTTCCTCTCTCTACCTCCATCCTTTTGGAGTAAGGGCCTTCTGGTCTGACACCTCTGAGCTGACAAATCAGGAAGGCGGAGGTGAGTTGAGGGAGAAGAATAAGGAGGATAGAAGACCCCCACCAATGAATGAGTGGGGAGGGAAGAGGAATAGAGAAGTAGCAACTAGGTTACAATCAATGAGTTAAACTTTACTGCCAACCTGTTGGGTACCTCAGCTGTAGCAGCCCCATTCCCTCATTCAGTCTGAGCCTCCTCTTCCAAGTAGACCAGCTATCATTCAAGACACTTCCCACTGCTGGCGGTGAGGAATTTCTTCTGCCCTATATCTATCAATCACATCCCTCTCTGTCACAATGCTCACTTTCACAGCATTCTGGAGAAAAACATTAAATTCAAACATGCTGCCAGTTCTTTAAGCAGAAATGAAATAAATCCATGATCATAAATATTCAATGAGCATCCTGAATCCAGAAAGGTATTCAGCTTCTAAGAAAGATTTCCCTGCTTTCTCCCAGCCCACCACCCCATTTGTGCTGCATTCCAATTTGCAAATGGTTTTTTTCTCTCATCACGAATGCTAGAGGGCCACACAGCTGCTTGGTCTGTGATGCGATCTGTTTTCTTTTTATAGCAAAAGGTCTATGAGGTTTGCTTTTGTTGTTTTCTTGAGGATTTACAAGGAAGTCTCCTGGTACCAATATCCCCAAACTACTACATTCAGTTTCCTGACAGGCAAAATATGTTAGAAGAGACTGCAGACAGAAGTCCCAGCCAGGCATATGCATATCCCACCCAGAAACAGTCCACAGGCACCCAGAATCAGTGGTTAGGGGAGCACCATCAGTTACAATAATTCGCTTTGCTCCTATTGCTTAAAACCCTGTAGTGAAGAGATATTGTACTCACATCCGGGGGTCTGTCCTCTCCATTCTACATGGTGTTCGGTTGCTGGGTAATTGCTGTCAATTCTTTCCTGGAGAGATCATTAGCTTCCTAGGGTTGTCAAACCCAGTGGGTCTGCAATCATTTACTCGCCTTTTTCCCTTGAGCCAAATCACATCTAAAAGCTTATTAAGACATCCATTCAGCTCACAGTGTTTTGTGGCTTCCTAGTCTGCTCGTCACAGCTTCTGAAAGTCTTGGGGCTTCAGGTTTTGTCGAACTGCTCCCTTCCGCCGGCAGAGGACCTGTAAGACTGCCCTATCAAAGAGTCAGGGAATAATTCACAGATGGGAGGAATGCTTTTGAATGAGAGCAATGGAGTCTGCACTCTGCCAGCAGTGATGCCAGGAGAAGAGAGGGATGTGCACATTGTAGGGAGGAAGAATGAAGGAAGGGTCAAGATCTATAACAAACTGCCTTTATGGTGACAACAGTCCACCCTCTTCGGCAGAGAGTTCCAGCACAGTGACTGCAGCAGCACAGGAGACAAGAGGCTGGGTGAACAGCTGTTTCAGTGTTTGTAAGGCCACAGTCTGTCTCACAAATGCTCCTCTGAGTCTCTGTGGGGCAGGGGAAGGGAGAAGACAGGGAGCAAAGCTGTTCAAGTGCTGCCAATGGTCCTAAACATCGCAGGGGTGTCCTCCAGACCACTTGTAGGAACAACAGAAAACTAACTCCCCAAAAGAAGCAGTCCTAGAAAGGAAGAGGGTTTTCATTTTGACTTGAGCCATATCAGCACATTTTCCTTATTTCTAAAGCAAGCATTGTTGGTACTGAAGATGGGAGAATTATTGTCAGTGCAAACCCTCTAAGCACCCTCCCTGCTCAAGACCTTGCCCCCATTTCCTTGAGGGTAGTAGCTCTTACGGGCAACATGCTGGGATTCTGCTGTGGCCATTATATGGCTTATACCAAGGGCAGAACAGCCAGACTCACAGCAATGCATTACAGAGAGACGGAATTCCGCTGGGGAGACAAAGCGCCAGTAGAACGACAAGCTTATTTTTAGTGCACAACAGTCGTACTAGTTTATCCAGAAGTGATCACTGCTGGGATACTGCCATCACCCCTGGAGGACAAGTGAGGTTAGAACAGAGAGGAATGTGGCTCACTCCCTACGTTAAAAGACACCGGCACTGATAAGACTCAATGAGGGCTCAAAAAGGCCAGATGCCAGGTGAGAAATGTAAACTGAATGTGACAGAAGTATAAAGGAAGGAGTGGTTACTTTTATCAGAGCTTCTGGGACACTTCCTTCTTCTGAGAATATGTACCCCACAGGTAGGGACCCTCAGCAAAATATTACCAATGAGAACAGTACAGCACTGGCCATTCACAGAGCCTGGTGTCCACAGATGCTATCTGCAAAAGACAAGGACAACATGGGCAGAGCACCCTCTTGAGCAAGCCCATGACTCATTTTATATACCTCACTATTGCAAAGGAACACATATGCTACTTGACATACAATACTTCTGAATCTGACACTTACTGAATCTTTGAAATAATCACCTTTGCAGGAGGCATATGGAAGCTGTTGCAGTAAAAGCTGAGTGACATCTGGAAACCTGTGACATAGTCTACCATCAAGAAAAGCTGCTATGAAATGTAAAAATAGTATCAGCGGCATAAAAATATCATTGAATGAAGTTATGACTGACAGAAAGCTTGTGGTGTAGAGATCTCTTCTTTTTACATGGGACAGTAATTACTTGTTGACTGTGTAGCACTGCTAGATCACCAGAATCACCAAGCTGGGGCTACTGAAATCACATATGCTGATACCCATGTGCTCAAAATCCAGACCAGAAGTCATTGCTGAGCCTTCTGTGGTCCCTTCTTTCCCTAGACAAGGCAATCATGACCTTGTCTGTGCTCTTACAGTTTTCTATAAGCTCCTGTTATTGGTGGATTTGTGTCCCCCCCAAATTCATATGTTGAGGCCCTAAGCCTCATTGTGACTGTATTTGGAAATAGGGCCTTTAGGAGGCAATTAAGATAAAATGAGGTCATAAGGGTGGGGCTCTGATCTGATAGGATTAGTGTCCTTATAAGAGAGATATCAAAGAAAGTCTTTCTCTCCCCCTACCTCATTCTACCCCTCATCATACTCCTGTTCACCTCAACCCCCACCCCCAATCTCAGGGAAAAGCCATGTGAAAACAGAGCAAGAAAATGGCCACCTGCAAGCCCCCTCCTGGACCTTGATCTTGAACTTCCAGCCTTGAGAACTGTGAGAAAATAAATTTCTATTACTTAAGCCACTCAGTCTATGTTATCTTATTATGGCAGCCTGAACTAAGACAGCTCCCCTCATGAAGTAATTGCTGGACTGACTCAAGATTGAGTCCTCCTTGAGGACAGGAACGCTGTTTTGGTTATCTTGTATTCCAGTGCCTGGCATGGTTCCTGGAACATAGTTAGTCTTTAATGCGTGTTAGGTGGATGTCAGAAAAAAACCAATAACCAATTGCTTTTCCTAGTCATTAACTGGTCTTCAGGGGCCTGTGGATCCCATGAGAAATAGAGAAGTGTCACCACGTCAGCAAACCTTTTTCTCCTTTCCCCACAGATGAGGCAGGCTATGGCTCCTGAACCTCCAAGAGATAATAAATAGATGTAGTCCTTCTCCTCTCTCCCTCCCTCCCCAAAATAGAGGCGCACAGCTCCTGGGAGAATTACCAACTTCAAGACAGGTCCTACCAGTGACACAGATCTGTCAGCACCCCAAGGACTGGACAGCGCCACAGCCCCTCCAGGAATTTTCTTCTTCCTACCCTCAACCCCTGTGGGGTAAAACCACAAATGCTAAAGACAAACCAAAACAAGCAATACCAAATTATAATAAAACCAATCCCCACACAATAGTCTACCTTCCATGCATACATTTCTCCCTCCCACTTCTTAAATCTGCTTTGATCAGGCTTCTTTCTGCCTCCAATTTTCTCACTAAACTGTTGATGCTGTAGCATACTACACATTTGTTGAAGAGTGTGGGCACAAAGAAGTATAGAATCGTGGAGAGGATTCTTTCTTGCTTAGTGTGCTCAGGGTGAAAGGGAACAGCAAAGTTCTCATAGAGAAGGGTAGGTCTGGGATGGGTGGTGGAGGATGTGTAGGATTTTGTTAGGTAGAGAAGGGTAGAGGAGATAGGCTGAAGAAACAGCAAGAGCAAAAAAGGCAGAGTGGTCTGGAAGTGCAAGTCATGAATGGGAAAGATGAGCAAAGAGACTGTTGCAGCTCAGGCTTATAATACATGGGCGATGATCCAGAGATCATGTTGCAAAGTTGGGCTGCGAAAACATTTTCATAGCATGCCAAAGGCATTGTTTGTATCTTGCATTTATGATGGGGAGCCCTAGAAGATGGTAGGTAGAAAAGACACTAGTTATTTTTTATTCGACTTGGAATTCAAGAATTCCAAGAATTGGATTGATTATAATTATGGGTTGATGCTACACTTTCAAGATTGTAGGCACATGGCTTTCTTTCTCTTTCTTCCTTTATTTCTTCTTTAATTCCTTCCCTTCCTCTCTCCTCCTTTCTTTTCATTTGAATTAATAGATTTCATTTTTTAGATCAGTTTTAGGTTTACAGAAAACTGAGCATAAAGTATAAACAGAAAGTTTTCATGTACCCTCCACTCACTACTGCCCCACCCCCTGCCAGTTTCCCCTATTATTGACATTTTGCATTGGTGTGGAAAGTATTACAATTGATGAGTCAATATTGACACACTATTATTAAATAAATCCATCAGGGTTCTTTCTTTGTGTTGTATAGTTCCACAGGTTTGGACAAATGTATAATGAGGTATATACACCATTACAGTACCAAACGGAATAGTTTCACTGGCCTAATGCTCCACCTATTTATCCCTACCTTTCCCCAACTCCTGGCAACCACCAAACTTATTACTATCACTATAGTTTTGCCTTTTCCCAGAATGTCATATAGTTGGAATCTCTCACAGTTTATAACCTTTTCAGTGGGCTTCTTCCACTTAGTAATATGCATTTAAGGTTCCTCCATGTCTTTTCATGGCTTGATAGCTCAATTTTTAATCACTAAATAATATTCCATTCTACAGATATATCAGTTTGTTTATCCATGCACCTATTAAAGGACATCTTGGTTGCATCCAAGTTTTAGCAATTATGAATTGAGCTGCTATGAACATTCATGTATAGGTTTCTGTGTTTTACTTTTTTAAAAATCTCATTTGGGTAAATACTAAGGAACACCACTGCTAAGTCATATGCTAAGAAAATGTTTAGCTTTATAAGAAACTGCTACACTGTCTTCCAAAACAGCTGTAACATTTTGCATTCCCACCAGCTGGTTTTACATTGACCTAATTGCCAAATGCAACGGTAACTTTCAGTGCTTACCTTATGTGATTTCTCTGTTGCATTAGGCACGGCTATCCTTCCTTCATCACACTTCCTTCTTCTTTGGTTTCTGTGACCCAATCTCTCCTCATTCTCCTACCATCCCTTAAACTATTTATTTTTCTCATTCAGGGGCTCTTCTTCACTGGTCCCTTAAGTGCTGCAAGTCCCTGAGATTCTCTGCTCATTTTCTTCTCTGGAAAATCTCAGTTACCCACCTCCCCACCCCCTCCACCCCCCGTTGCTGCCCACATGCTCCTCTGCTGCCTAGATACAGACGTCTTTAGCCTCAATCACTTACTCTGAAGCTCCATATTTTAAGCACCCAACCATTTAACAGACATTTTACTTGGATGTCCCCCATCAAGATGTTCACAACCAAATCATCATCCTTCTTTCAAACCCATTCCCTTTCCTGTGTCCCCATCTTGGTGAGGGACTCCTTTCATCTACCTGCCTACTTCCTTAATCTGGAACAGGCCTCCCATGCCTGATTGTCCTTCCCCCACTCCCACATTCCATAAATTATCAAATACTTCTGATTTGAGATAGTAATGTACAGAGATTAAAAATGAGAGTTTTGAGGTCAGATTGCCAGGGCTCAAATCCCAGCCCTGCCACTTACTTTGGGCAAGTTTCTATTGACTCTAAACCTGTTCTCTCAGGTGTAAAAGAGAATAATAGTTCTTACCTCACTGGGTTGCTGCAAAGATTGAATGAGATAGTACACACACTGTACAATGCCTGGCACATAGAAAGTGCTCAGAAAATATAAGCATGGCTATACAGTTGTTGTGTGTATGTTCTTTGGTCTGTTCTCTCTTCTCTGGCTGCATTGCCACTGCTTTGATTCAGTATGTCATCATTTCTCACCTGAACTATCACAGTGGTCTCTAACTAGATGCTAAAGATGTTTCCTGAAATTCTGCTTGTGATTATCTCAACTTGGAAATTGGGATGAGAAAAGTGAAGTCGTTTTCAGCTTGTGTAATGGAATCTGCTGCCGCAGACAAGGGAAAAGTAGGCCAGGCTAACGTTCGGGATGCTGACAGTGAGTGTACTTTGGCTCATAATGCATCTTTAATAAAAGATAACTTTGCAGGCGTCAATATAACCTGCCTGGATAGTTGTTGCGATTTATTAAACTTGACCGTCAGGAAAGATAGAGCCATTGAGCCAACAGTGTTAAATTCTCTCTCCTTGGACTGGCCCTTAGAAGATCATGGAGCCATTAAGAGGTAAGTTCCCCTCTCTGATATGTCAGTGATAGAAGAAAGGGAGTAATGAGAAACTTCTCCTCTAGTTTGTTTCAAGCTGGCAAAGCTGGCGTACAGACAGATGAGCTGCACTGCAGGAGGAGTCATTAACACTGTGCCCATCTGCCAACCAATAGTCTGCTAGGTGGCAGTGCCTAGGTCTTTGGTGCCAGGTATTTTGCCTTTGTTTATGGACCTCTCATCCTCTGTGCCTCTGGACAAAGAGCATCTTATGAGCAGACCATTCAGGGGTTATCGAGACTGTTCATCACAGAACAGAAGTTTGCATGCAGAAGCTGTCTGCCATGGTGGTCTCCCTGTCTCAAGTCCTGCCCACTCCCTCCCCGACCTTAATATATGTGATCACCGTCAGAATGCTCTTTTCACAACAAATGTGGTAGTGCTTCCTCTTTGCTTATAACCCTCATGACTCACGTTACCCCAGAACAAAGTCCAGTGAGACACAAATCCACACATGGCCTGGTCTTACCCCTGTCTCCAACCACCACCTCTGCTGATACCCCATCTACCCATTCTGGACTCTGGCTTGGCCACAAGTGTACTCAGAACACCTTAAAAGCACCATCCTGCCATTTTTCTTGTAATACTCTTTAGATCTTTCCCAAACTCCTTCTTATCCTTCAAACCTGATTCAAGGTGTCCTTCTCTCAGAAGATTCCTCCAATGCTACTCTATCCTCCAGGTTCCCGAGGCCCAAATCCCAGGTACCCTGAGCTCAAATCCCAGCCTGGCCACTTATTTTGGGCAACATATTTAATAAATCTAAGCTCCTTTCCTCCGGGTATACGGGACATGGGAAAGAGCTAAAAAGCATTGTAAGCAAAAATGGCAGGATGGTGCTTTCAAGGTGTTCTGAGTACTCTTGTGGCCAAATAGGAAGCATAACAGCATTTACCCATTGGGCTGTTACAAACATTGAATGAAACTAATACAAAATAATGTAACTTTTAAACCTCACTGTAAATATTTACCAAACTGGACTGCAAGTGTGTGATGTCAGTATTTTTGGCCTCTCTTCCTACCTTCTGATTAAAAAGCCTTTTCCATTCACTTCCTCTTCTCTAAGGAGAATGTCCTAGCCAGAGAGGCTCCTGGACCTTAGGATGCAGAATTAAAGGACAGCAGAGAAGGGAAACGAGAAGGTTGACTTGTCAAAGGAGGCCAAGTTAATCTGTATAACAAAGAGCTGGGAGAGAAAGAAGTGCCATGCTGGATGGAGAATGGAACCAGGGTGGTGGTAAACAATAGGCTTCTAAACATTGTGGAATGTGAGAGAATTGAGGGGTGGGGGTGGGAGGTGGGAAGGGGATGTGAAAATTGTTACTGGGAGTTTAGGAACTGGGTTTCCTTTAATTTTGTAAGAACAACAGGTAAATGATTACTGTTTTCTTAAAATTACTTTTGGTCTTTGGATTATGATTATTTGACTATGTCCCTACAAACACTAGACCACATGAAACTGAAATTCTTTAGGGTTGCCTGGCGCATGGCATATGAACAATAAATGCTTGCTGAACAAATAAACATATTCATGCTAATACCACTGGATCATAGACTCCTATGAGCAAGTCAACACTATTATTTCTCCATGTGTCCATATAAATCATTGAATGTTGGATTTGAATTGTGGCACTCAAAAAGATATGTACATGTCCTAATTCCCAGAGCCTCAGTATTAAATTATATGACAAAAGATATATTATGTTAAGGATCCTGAGAAGAGACAGTTATCCTGAATTATCTGGGTGGGTCCGAAATGCAATCACATGAATTCTTGTAAGAGAAGCAGAGAGAGTTTTAAGACAGGAGAGGAGGCCACATGACCCCACAAGCATAAATTAGTGTGACAAGATCACAACCACCTGGAGTCCTCAGAGGACAGATGAGGAAAGGAAGAATTATCCCCTAGAGTCTCCAGAGGAGTAGAGTCCAGCTGACACCTTGATTTTAGACTTCTGGCCTCCAGAATGTGAGAGAAGATCATCTTATTGTTTTAAGCCATAGAATTTATGGTGATTTGTTACAGCAGCCACAGGAAACTAATACAAATGCCTTATACATAATGGATGTTCAGTAACTCTTCGTCAATTACCTGTCTGGGTCCCTTAGAATCACAAGTTGTGCTTCCTTTTCAAAGCCACTCACCCACGCTTTGTGGTGAAAAGCCAAGGGTTCTCCTATGTCGCTTCAACACTTGTGATGGCTATTGTCACCAAGGGGCCCCTCACTACCATCTGAGAGACTATTGGGTTCCAGGGGCTAAGTGTCTACTGATTACACATTCTTACGGAATGTCCTTCACTCATTCCTTCAGGAAGGATAGAACAGTAGGGAAGCACTTGATAATGGCATGATGCCAAAAGTAGAAACATCTCATGCCATAGAGGGTGGACAGCCACTCAATTGGCAACCAACTGAGGCTGAGTACTCAGCAGTCTACCTACAGGAAACACTACTGAGCTGAAAGTGAGCAATGTCAGACTTTCAGTTCCCAATTCTGTACAACAGTACACACACACACACACACACACACACACCATAATGTTGCTCAGGCAACCCTGCAGACACAATTTCAAATACGGTAAAGGGAAGTCTGGGATTAACATGAGCGTCTGCTCAGAAGTAAACATCAAAATATATTGCCACTATAATATCAGCATTATTACTCCTACTATATTCCTCAGAGGACAGAGGCCTTCTTCTCTCAGGGCTGGAGGAGATCTCCCAGCCAGCAAGTCCATGACCCTTGTGGGAGACCACTCAAACTCCCCCCAGCCACACACACAGATTGCTTCTGCTTATCAATGTCTGCTGTGTGGTCTTCCAGAAATTATTGTTAAATCTGCTGGACCCAGTTTTCATATGAATGATCTCATTTTAATCAATTGCTCTGTCAGTAAAGTATTGACAAAATGTTCCTTTGATACTAGAATACTATGATGCATCTCACCCCCCCTTTCCACCTCCCATTTCCCCTTACCCACATGACTTTCTTCAATAGCTCTTCCAACATCTGTAGCTTTCAGCAAGCATGACCAGGTTAGATGTGATTTGATAGTAATAGTGTCCACCTCCTACAAAAGGAGACATCCAGTGTGATGGAAATGCTCGTACTACATCAACTGTTTCCAAACAACTGTTTGCAGAAGACTATACACACATAGATTTTCCATCTCAAATACCTTTTAAGAGTGGCTGAGGTAAGAGTGGGTAGAAGTAAGGGCAGAAGAAAATGATTTAAACACTCCGCCCACAGAGTGTGCTTCATGACTTTGGGAGGTTATATAACTTTCTTGGGCCTTAATGTCCTCATCTGTAAAATGGGCATAATAATGGCACCTACTGGCTTCATCAGGCAACTGAAAGAATTACCTTTGGGAGTAGATGACAAACACTTAATATGGCACCTGGCACAGAGTAAGCACTCAGGAAATATTGTGTATGTACATATGTATAAAGTCAACCAGAGGCTAAATTCTCTAAATAGATTTCCAAATCCTTTCTAACATTTAATCCTTCTTCCATTTCTTCTTTATAGTTCCCAGGGGCTGCCCCAGGAAGAGCTTGGTCCCTTAGCTTTACCCAATACACAGCATGACATGGCATTTGGTTTCAGCACAGACCTTTGCTGTGATCAAATGTCCCTGCAGAGAAGGGGAATTAGGATTTCAAGGAGAGCCAGCCATCTGGGAGGCTCTGCGGCTTCTCCCCATACTCAGGCCATCACACCCTGACAATCAGACATGTGCATGCTCAGAAAGAGGGACTCTGACCTGGTAGACTCCGCACCCCAGGAAAGTGAGGATCTATTTATTAGACAAAAGGGAAGCTTCAGGGGAGTGCTCTGCCTGAAGTTAGCCTTCCTCACATTCAGTCTCTCCCTACCCCTGCTTATATCCCAGCTCAGACTTCCTCTCAAATTGGTTACTGTTTCTATTTTCAGTTTCAGTTATAGATTAACCGTAAGCAAATTTGGCCCTACATTCTTTTGCCAATAATTATGTTTACATGGCAAACACGCACAGTTGTCATCAGCATCAGTTATGGTGCATTATTTATTATTTATTAATTTACTTTTAATGTTTATTTATTTATTTTTGAGAGAGAGAGTGAGAGAGCACAAGCAGGAGAGGGGCAGAGAGAGAGGGAGACACAGAATCTGAAGCAGGCTCCAGGCTTGGAGCTGTCAGTGCAGAGCCCAACACAGGGCTCAAACCCATGAGCTGTGAGATCATGACCTGAGCTGAAGTTGAATGCTTAACTGATTGACCCACCCAGGTGCCCCTACGGTGCATTACTTAAAGTTAAAATTCTGCCACATCTTTATAAGGAGAAGAGATTCCTACAGTGAAGGAAGCAGGAACAGAAATGACATTGACCTTGAATTGGTTATTATATGCCCAGAATTAGCCCCAGAGATATTTATCCCTAAGAGTTTTAAACAATCTTAAAATAGTTACGTCTCTCAGGAATTTCTCATTATTACCATAGTCAAATTATTTGCACAATGAAAATATATTTAATTAGGTGAGCTTCAGCAGTCTTCAGGAGACAGGGTCAACCTGAGAAATTACAAAGCATGAGACCCTCTGTGTAAGAGCCCCAGGTGAAGCCTATGCCCTCCCTCTTCTGATGGTTTTCTCAAGGAATGAGACTGTGCTTCTCTTCAGCAAAGGGGGTGCCTGGATTTGCTGGTATAGGTGAAGCTTTCATTCTCGGGCTTCAATCAATCTTCTTTGGGACTCAGACCTTGGGAAGAATTCACAGACCCCCTCCAGCCCTTCTCCAAGGGGGTTCTCCCCAAACCCTGAGTGAGGACAATTCCATGCATTCTAGACAGATGGCCTCTTTGATGGTCATTTGTGTCTAGCCCAATGTGGGAAGAGGGCAATAGAGAAAAAAGGAGAAAGGTAGGGAGGAGAAAGCGGAACACAAGAGGAACATGAGAAGACAATGAGCACACCAGAGTGAGAATGCACCTAAGAAGGTGGGGGGCACACTCAAGCTCAATCCCTTCCAATCCCTACCCCTTCCCAAACTACAAGTGTTCTGCCCAGCCCAATCTCTGCTCATTGGGTATTTGTTAAATTAATGCAGGGATTTCTTATGATACAATATATTTATTGCATTTTCCTAGTCTGTATCAGGTTTAGCAACATTTTATTTTAGAATTAAAACTAGAGGTAAGGCAAACTTGAAAACAATTATGTATATGTATATATTATATGTGTATATCCATTCTTTCTCTTTAAAATTATAATATACATGGGCACTTGGGTGGCTGAGTCGATTAAGTGTCCGACTTCAGCTCAGGTCATGAGCTCACTGCTCATGAGTTTGAGCCCTGCATCAGGCCTTGTGCTGACAGCTCAGAGCCTGGAGCCTGGTTCAGATTCTGTTTCCCTCTCTCTCTCTCTGCCCCTCCCCTGCTCATGCTCTGTCTCTCTCTCTCTCAAAAATAAACATTAAAAAAATTAAGGGGCGCTTGGTTGGCTCAGTTGGCATCTAACTCTTGGTTTCAGCTCAGGTCACGATCCCAGAGTTTCATGGGTTTGAGCTCTGCCTCGGGCTCTGTGCTGGTAGCTTGGAGCCTGCTTGCGATTCTCTCTCTCCCCTCTCTGCCCCTCTGCCACGCACACTGTTTCTGTCTCTCTCAAAATAAATAAACTTAAAAAATTTTATATTTATAATATACAGAAAAGTGTACAAATCATAAGTGTACAATGTGTTGAACTTTCAGAAACAGAAGAGACCTGTGTAACTAGCACCTCAGTCAACTGAATAAATCACCAGCAATCCAGAAGCCCCCCTCATGTACTTTTCTCTTTGAGAGAAAGAGAAAGAGTGTATGTGCACGGACGCAGGAAAGGGGCACAGGAAGGGGGAGAGCAAATCCTAAGCCGGCTCCACAATCAGCATGGGGCTTGATCCCACAACTCACAACAGTGAGATCATAACCTGGGCTGAAATCGAGAGTCAGATGCTTAACTGACTGAGCCACACAGTCACCACCCATCCCATGCACTTCTAATGACTACTTTTACCCCCAAGAGTAGTCACTCTCCTGATTTTTAACAAGTTTTGCCTATTTTTGAACTTATAGGAGTGGAATCAAATAGGATGTCTTTTTCCACCGGCTTCTTTCATTCCACATTCCACAATGTCAGCACAGAGACTGACATGGGGCTCAAACCCACCAAACTATAAGACTGTGACCGAGCTGAAGTTGGATGCTCAACCTACTGAGCCACCCAGGCGCCCTGGATATGGGGTTTCTTTTGGGGATGATGGAAATGTTCTGGAATAGATCGTGGTGATGACTGCACAACTCTGTGGATATAGTAAAAACCACTGAAATGTATAGTTTAAAAGGGGTGAGTTTTATGATACATGAAATATATCTCAAAAAATTTTTTTAATGTCAAGTTAAGACCAGGGCATTGAAATCAGACAGCTGCTACCTGCACTATGCTGTGGGCAAGCCATGTAAGCCCTCTAAAGCCTCAGTCTCCTCCTCTGTAAAATGGAGATAATAAAAGAATGGTCTCAAATGGCTTTTGTGAGACTCCAGATAATAGTGTTTGGTACAAAGACCACACAGAAAGTGCCAAGTAAACTATTGTTGATGTTAACATTACAGAAATAGTAGAAACAGGCTTGTAGCAAATGCACCTTTTGACATCCCCGGGATACACTCATCAACTATTTCTATCAGACCTGCTAAAGGACATAACTTTCTATACAATATATAAGGAGTTACACCGGTGAGGTTTGCTGTTCAGTCATAAGGGGGAAGTCCTGCCATACAGGAAGACATATCAACAAGCAAAACAACAGGGGTGCCAAGAGTTGTCTCCAGAGTTCCTGAGGATAAGCTGTCAGGCAGCTGCTACCGGGGAACCCTTGTTGGCTGAGAGTCAGCTGAGCAGGATGCCATCCTTCCAACACCCCCAGGGCCTGGGAACAAGGCACAGGGCCTGGGAACAAGGCACCATGCTTGATGGCTTCCCACCTTGCTCCATCGTCCTCAAGTATGGGCAAACACATGAACACTGGGGCCACAGGCCAAAGAAGACGCAGGTCCCATCACTGTATCTCTGAAACTGCTCAGCACGCTGGCCCCCTGGAGGTGGTTGGAGAAAGGTGTGATAATGCTGGTTTCGCATCTCCGAGATCCCCCTCTTGCCGCACAACCACTGGCCCCTACCCCTGCCTCAATTTGCTGGGGGAACGCATCAGATTCAATCCCCTAAACAAGTTGTAACAGGATCTTTAAGTTATTAGTTTTGGCAATGCCAATCATCCTCCATAAATCAGAAATTTCCTTGAAAGTAATATTTCAGGGGTGACAGTTCAAAATTAATCCTATAATTACCAAGGACTGAAGAAACACTGACCACAGGGGTTTTCCTCTTCAGGGTCCTGGGGACTGCTCATCTTGGTGAAGGCCAATCAGAGTGAAAAGATCCTCTTTTTTTCTTTTACTTTTTTCTAACTGTAGTTTGATGCAATTTTTAAAAATCATCACACTGCTTTCGGCTTTTTTAAAATGATGTTTTAGAACATCACTGATTTGCTGTATCATTCTTTTCTCAGAAATTATTTACATATATATATAAAAAATTCTGACTAGTATATACATTCTTCCCTTAAATTTTCATGGCTTTGCTGAGTGTCATAGCTGCTAAAAATCAGGTGATTAACACGGGAGTCAGGTAAATTTAGGATCCACTCCTTATGGGTTGTTTTACTACGGAGAAGCTACTTAGCTTCTCTGATTATCAGCTGCTGCTTTTGTAAAATGGATGTATTATCTATGTGATGGAATGGTTAGGGACATAAATAAGATAATGAATCCAGAATGTACATATATACCAGCTTTTAGAAACCACTATTATTATTGCTATTATGGGATTAGGCAACCATGTTTGACTCTAGTTAATATTGCTTTCCTCAAGACTTAGTCCATCCTTTGGGGGTTGTAGACACTTGAGGAAACTGGCTTCCTGTGAACCCTGGGAATCTGTCACACAGGAAGTTCTAGGTTGAAACGATGTATTTCTCTGACCTCATCTTGCAAAGAAAGTCTCGTGGAAACCTCGTTTCAGTCACTTGTGTACACCACTTCATCATTCTCTTGATTTCGCCTCGCCATCCACTGCTGCTACAACCAGAACCACCGACCATAGACCGACACAGCACCTCACCCGGGATGCAGTTTCTTTGACACCACAGAGTGGGACCTCCTCAGGACACTTCTTGGCACAACCTAGATGTGTGGTGAGTTTACACAGATGGTGCCACCCTGAGACTTGCCATGGGGACATTTTGTGGACAAGTCCCAGAATCCTGAACCCCCAAAGTAACTTTTACTTGCTAGAGGAGAGCTGCTTCTTCTTGCCTGGAGACCAAAGAGCTCACCTGAAACCACTGCCTCATAAGGTGATGCACCCCTTTCTCAAAATCCTTCCATGTCAGCCAATAATTAGGGGCAGGTCTCAGGACCATGTGAGAAAACAGAGTCCCTGTCTTGCAGGAACTAGCTTCGTAGTGAAGGACTTTTAGGTTCCACTTTTCTGTACTGATGGAATTGCAGGAACACACGGGTGAAGGAGGGTCAGTGGGGGTGAATGTCAGGCTAGATTGGTGAGAATTTATTGACACAAAAGCACTCTCTTGTAAGTTGTGGCTTGTTATCAGCCACAGACACCTGAAGCTGGTATGGTTCCAAAATAGCAGGGTGGTGACAACTAACCATTAAAGGCCAGGTGGATAGAAATACCATAACTGACAGCAAAGCCACAGTGGCAAACAAGGGCCTCTGACCATCAGGAAGGAATCTGTGGCAAAGCTAATTGGCCATGGGTAAGATGGGTAGACAATTGACTAGGATGACTGGAGCCTGCTTCAGATTCTGTGTCTCTCTCTCTCACTGCCCCTCCCCTGCTCGTGCTCTGTCTCTCTCTCTCTCTCTCTCAAAACTAAATAAACATTAAAAAAATTAAAATAAATAAAATACCATAAAAACCCTAAAAATGAATACACATTTGCAATTTGAGATTCAACAGTTAAAAGATACTTATTTGGGCAAATGAAATCCATACTCTCCCCACAAAGTTACAAAGTTACCTTTTTTTGTTTAGTGAGCAGAAATACAAATTTATTAGACAACTGGGAAGAAAAAAATGACACCACCTTCTGAAATTGTGTTGGCAAGAATGCAGAGAAAGGGGAGTCCTCCTGCACTGTTGATGGGAATGCAAACTGCTGCAGCCACTGTGGAAGACGGTATGAAAGTTCCTCAGAAAGTTAAAAATAGAACTACCTTCTGATCCAGTAACCGCACAACTGGGTACTTACCCAAAGAATACAAAAACACTAATTCAAAGGGATACATACACACCGATATTTATATAGCAGCATTATCTACAATAGCCAAATTATGAAAACAGCCCAAGTGTCCATGGATCGAAGAACAGATAAAGAAGTGGTGGTACACACACACACACACACACACACACACACTGGATTATTCAGCCATAAAAAAGAATGAAATTTTACCATTTGCAATGACATAGATAGAGCTAAAAAGTATAATGCTAAGCAAAATAAGTCAGAGAAAAATAAATACCATAAGACTTCACTCATACATGGAATTTAAGAAACAAACAAGCAAAGGGAAAAGTAGGGACAAAGCAAAAAACAGACTCCTTATTTTTATTTTAGAAAGAGAGAGAGAGAGTCCGTGCACATGCGCATGCATTGGGAAGGAGCAGAGGGGAGAGGGAGAGAGAGAATCTCAAATAGGCTCCATGTCCAGTGTAAAGCTCAACCTGGGACTCAATTTCATGACCATAAGACCATGACCTGAGCTGAAATCAAGAGTCAGAAGTTCAACCTACTGAACCACCCAGGCACCCCTAGACCTATTATAGAGAACAAACTGATGGTTACCAGAAGGGAGATAGTGGGAGGATGGGTTAAATAGGTAATGGGACTTAAGGAGTGCACTTATCATGATGAGCACTGGGTGTTATGTGGAAGTGTTGAATCACTATATTGCACACCTGAAATTAATGTAACACGGCACGTTAACTAATTGGAACTGAAAAAAAAAACAGTTGGTAAGAGTTATTTCTCTATGCAAGAAATCGCTAGAAAAGCACTACCAGGTAAAGGACTTTTGAGAGTGTCAAAAGAATTTTGTGTCCTATACTATCTATGCCTCCTATGCCTCTGGATAATCAAATAGTTGAGGAGATGAAGTTTCTCTTTGTAGAAGTGTCTCATAGTACAGGAGCACTGAGGTCAATGAAGGAAGAATGATAGAATATGACCACTGTATATTGCCTATATGGCTCTCAGCAATCAATAGGTAATAACATCACAGAGAGAGCAGCAACTAGACATGGTATACTTCCTGCCAGAAGTATTTAACACCAAACGTTACTCCCGCCCCAAAAAAGAGCCTGACTCTGATCAAGCTTCTAGGAGATGTAACTACCAATTAATAGGAAATACAAAGAACAGAAGGGTATTGTTAAAGGACACCATGGGGATGCTTTCTTCTAATTTGACTGTTTATTTCTAACATGTCTCAGTTTTTAAAATTATATTTGTAAATATAATAAAATTGTACTAGCAAAAAATTTTAATATACAAAATACAACCCCCAATTTTTATTCATAGATTAAAAAGACTTAAAATAAGAATTAGGAAAGTTGTACACATTATTCTTTGAAAATGTGCATACAGGAAATTAATAGAAAACTGTTATTACATTCTCAACTTTCTGCCATTCTGCCGTCATAGCTAAATAAAGTTATGAACAAAGTAGCAACTCCCTGTATTATGTGGAATAAATGCTTACATATATATTTTGAATAAACACTATGTATATCACTATTTAAAATTTTTAATGTGAAAAACCAGCTTACTTCAAGCCTGTTAACCAGTGTGACCTAAAATGGATTAAAGACAACACTACTGGGGCACCTGGGTGGCTTAGTCGGTTAAGCATTTGATTTTGGCTCAGGTCATAACCTCACTGTTCGTGAGTTCAAGCCCTGCATCAGGCTCTGTGCTGACAGATCAGAACCCAAAGCCTGCTTTGGATTCTGTGTGTCTCTCTCTGTTCCTCCTCTGCTCCTGCTGTCTCTCTCTCTCTAAAAATTAAACAAAACAAAACAAAAAACTGAATAAAACACTACTTATTGACAATATTTATATGAATCGTTTCCAGGTTTAATAACAATCATAGTAGAAAAAACAGTCTCACAAAGGTGTGACTTACAAGAATGGAAGAACAGATTTTAATATAACTTTAGCAAGCTCAAGATGTTTACTTTTTAACCTCTCTCTAAAATGAAACAACAGAAGTTGCATTTTCAAAATTTATCTTCGATCTATAGCAGCCAATTCTAGTAATTTATCTTGTAAGGTTAAATTTAAATTATCTTTCAATGAAAGAAATGGACTTCTAGATTCATGACTTTCCTCTACATGGATTTTCTTTTGGTGGGCAATTAAAATCAAAATGTTTGGTCAAATTCAAATGATGTTTGGTGACCACTTGTTATATATGTATAATATCACATGGATATTCTTCATTGATAGTGGTCATAATTAATGGAATATGCCATAACAATCAATTGAAACTCTGCTCTTCTGGGGACGCCTGGGTGGCTCAGTCAGGTAAGTGTCAGACTTCAGCTCGGGTCATGATCTCACAGTTTGTGAGTTCGAGACCCGCATTAGGCTCTGTGCTGACAGCTCAGAGCCTGGAGCCTGCTTCGGATTCTGTTTCCCTCTCTTTCTGCCCTTCCCTTGCTCACACTCTGGTGTGTCTATCTCTCTCAAAAGTAAACATTAAAAAAATTTAGAAACTCTGTTCTTCCAAGTTTTTATTTCTCTTTTGATCTTATTTGCCATTGAAAAACACGTTGCTTTTCTTCTTTGCACAAAAGTATTAAGGTGATTAAAATACCAAAGATATCACATAAACATAAAGTTGCAACCAAACTGGCTTCTTACCTTGAGGAACACTAGGAGTTCTTATACTTTTTTTTCAAAAAATTTTTTAACGTTTATTTATTTTTAAGAGACAGAGCATGAGCGGGGGAGGGGCAGAGAGGGAGACACAGAATCTGAAGCAGGCTCCAAGCTCTGAGCTATCAGCACAGAGCCTGATGCTGGGCTCGAATCCATGGACCACAAGATCATGACCTGAGCCGAAGTCAGATGCTTAAATCAACTGAGCCGCCCAGGTGCCCCTAGTTCTTAAACTTGACAGAACTTTTTCCCTCAAAAACAATCACACTTCTGTATGCAATAACTATTGTTTATGATTAGCTTCCACTTAGCACCTAAGACAATTAACTCAAATTTAATAGATTAGCCTTTATGTAAATTCATAATTTTTCATATATCACTAAGCCTACTGCTTAATTCTGCTGACATGTTTTCATAGCCAAGACATTCGTGATGAAGGAAGCAGCAAGTTTATTTACTGTCTGACACAAGCTTCTCCATCATCAATAATTACTCTGGAATGTTTTGTTATCACCCTAGCTGCAGCATTAGAACGTCCTCAATACACAAAATTGTTTTGGGGTAATTCTTAATCTTTTAAAACTCAGGTCTCTTATGGTGTTTTCTGGGTATTATAACCAGTCTAGAAGATTTTGTTGAAGTTTTTTATTCCTTTGTAGTACAAATATAGATATCTAGAATATGCTTTTTAAACTGTACTGTCTACCCCCGCCCCACTCACACTCTCTCTCTTCAAATACATCTTCTTCCCTAGTGAAAATCATCATTCTAGGATACTCAGGTTCAAACTGCACACAATTCAAGCCATCTTCAGAAACACCTCCTCTGAACTTGGACTAAGGGAGTATAGTTTACCTCTACTCATTTCTACCTAACAACTAGTAAGGCTTCTCCACTTCCTTCCCTCCTCACTGCCTCTCCCCTCCTTTCCCTCCTCACTGCCTCTCCCCTTTCCCTTCCCCCTCCTGGCTTCTCCCCCACCCCTCCTTCCTCTTGTTTCCCAGGAAGTTGGTTTCCCCCTTCAATGCCTAAACCCAACATTTATTCCCTTAAAAGCACAACTTTAGATTTGAAGCCAAATAAGTCCAGCTCTCACAGATCATGTGCCCTCATGTCTGAATCTTTCGGGTGTTTATATTGCCCTTTTTTACTAACACCCCTTTTTACTAACCCAGATTTAAGTCATTTGACAAAGATACCCTGCTTCTTTGGCCAAGTCAGCCCCTCGGAGCAGATTAAACTCTTTGCAGACCAAGGTCTGACTACTAGTACACTGTTCATTTTATTTAGTCATCTAAACACTTAGAATTTGAATTGAACATGGATTTTGGTTGAAGACTGGCTATTGCATCTGAAAATTACCAGTGTCCAAACTCTAAAACCTTGTGTAGGAGGTTGGGAGGGAGGTTCCTGGAATGACAACAGAATATGGTATCTTCACAAATATGCAGCCTTATGCTCTGCAATGGGGGTTTTCAGAGACCTAACAGGCTGGTGCTACAGACAGAATGTGTGTGTCTCTCCAAATTCATATATTGAAGTCCTGATCTCCAAGGTGATGGTATTAGGAGTCAGGGCCTTTCAAAGGTACTTAGGTTTGGATGAGGTCATGATGGGATTAGTACCCTCATAAGAGAAGAGAAGGAGACCAGAGCCACCTCTCTCTCTACCAAGTGAGGACACAGCAAGAAGGCAGCTGTCTACAAGCCAGGAAGAATGTCTTTCCCCAAACCCAAATCACTGGCACGTTTGGACCTCCCAGATTCCAGGACTGTAGGAAATAAATGTTTCTTGTTTATTTGTTGTCACAGAAGCCTGGACTAAGACAGCCTCATGCCCACTTTAGAAATTTTTAAATTTAATTGCATAATACATGCATAAACTCTCATTGTAGGATAAAATTCAAATATGATAGATAAAGCAATATTCCCCTTGACACTATCTCTTCTCCATCCAATTCTCTTCCTGTAGGAAACCACATTCTCAGTTCAGTGTCATCTCTTCCAGATTATTACTGTGGGTGCACACACGTAGAAATACAAATACATACACTCTCTCGATGGTATAGAGTTGTGTGCATGTGTGTGTGTGCATTTTAGTATAATTACTGTATGTATTATTTGCAACTTGCTTTTTTAAAAAACTGCTATTATAGTATTCTATGGAATACTGTAGTTTATTTAGGCAATTCCCTTATTGATAATCATTTAGGTTGTTTCCAATTCTTTTTTTTGGTCACAAATAATGTTGCAATGAATAAATATCTCTTTGTGTCCATCATATTCATTTTCAGACCAGTGAAAGGTAAAAGAAGGTAAATGTCTTGCCCAAGTTTGCAGCATGGCCTGGAGCAAAAGAGAGAAGACACATCAGCCTACTGGCTTGCTTCCCAAGGATCTCCCTACATAATATAAAAGCATTCACTTTGCTTAATTAGTTCTTTTTTTTTAACAATTTTTAAATGTTTATTTATTTTTGAGAGAGAGAGAGAGCATGAGTGGGAGAGGGGCAGAGAGAGGAGACAGAGAATCCCAAGCAGGCTCTGCACTGTCAGCACAAAGTCTAATGTGAGGCTTGAACCCACGAACGATGAGATCATGACCTGAGCCAAAGTCAGTCAACTGACTGAGCCACCCAGGTGCCCCACTTAGTCAGTTCTGATGCTTTAATATATACATATTTTTTAATTTTTAAAAAAATTTTTAATGTTTATTTATGTTTGAGAGACAGAGAGACAGAGTGTGAGCAGGGGAGGGGCAGACACAGAATCCGAAGCAGGCTCCAGGCTCTGAGCTGTCAGCACAGAGCCTGACGCGGGGCTCAAACTCATGAACCATGAGATCATGACCTGAGCAGAAGCCGGCCACTTAACCGACTGAGCCACCCAGGCACCCCAATATATTTTTAAAATATGTATTTTTAAAATGTATAAACATAATATATAATTTACATATAATCTATATACACTATATATCGTACATTTATATATTACATATTACATACATATGCACACATTCAAGTTAGCCTGACAGAGAAGCCTTCGGAGACAACTCCTACTGGATCAGCTACATTCCTTAAAAAATTCCCAGACATGTCTTTTTCTGCACACCAGGCCAACAGAGAAGACTGTCACAGCAGCATTCCTCCAAGGGCACATTCCATCGCTCTGAGACTGAGAGCAATACCACTTCAAGAGTCAAGTTCACAGCAGCACGTGTTTCCTCCCAGCAGTACCTCCATTTCTGGGGATGTAGCTTTCATGCTACTTTACAGAGAAAAGGGTGAAAACACAAAAGGGCAAAGGGAGCCCTATATGGGCACCAGGTGCGACACCACCATGATGATGGTGGGAATGACAAGAGAGCTAACACTGAGCTTCTTACCCTAAGCCACAGATTGTGGTAAGGTCCTCACTTAATCCTCTTGGCAAGCACAAGAAGTTGGGGCTATGATTACCCACATTTCATAGATGAGGAAATAACCAGAGGGAGGTCAGGCCACATCATCAGGATTGCACGGCCAGGAAGTGATCAGGGCAGGATGTGAATCCAGGCTGTCACATATCAGGGTGAACACTCTTAACTATTGTGTGATGCTACCTCCCTAGTTTCAAGAAGGTGTCAACTTTCCATGGCGGGCCAAGTAGAGGCCAAGTTCTATGGCGTTCTTTCAGAAATAATGCATTTTTAACTTAAATTTGCTTTCCACACAGTCTTTGAAGCAAAGACCTAAATCACTGGTCACTCCTGTCAGTTCTCTGCAGAGCATCTTGTGGAATGGAGAAGTGTACTTTACGGCCTAGAACAGGGCAGGAGTTCACCCAAACAACCCTGTGTGTATTACGTGCCATAGTCATCAGTGAGACCAAAAGCACCAACTCCAATCTTTGCATTGATTTTTCCCCACATTGTGTGTGTGTGTGTGTGTGTGTGTGTGTGTGTGTGTGTATTTTAAACTCTTGTTTGGCTTAGTCTTATTGTCTCAGCTCTCAAAATACAGTGGCTGGAAGAACATGCAAACAGTCTATAGTAGTAGTTTTTCAAACCAAGTGTTTTTTTTCCCCAGAGTGGCTAATTCTTAGAAATTATACTTCAAGCATTTGGGGTTTACTACTTACAAACACTTCATGAAACCCAAAGATTTATATTAGGGGGCAACCTTCTCCCCATCTCCTAAATGAAGACACCTTTAGACATCATGGAAGAATTAGATTACTGACATTAAAATAAAGTTAATCATAAGGAAGTTTTAAATATACATTTGGTTTTAATGAACTTGATTAAGGCAGCAATTGGGAAACCTTACTCTTGTTTAAGACTTTAAATGCCTTCTCTTTTCCCTAAAGAAGCTGTGTGTTCTACTTAGCTGAGCTGGGAGTCCAAAGAGAATCCTGTTAATGGTTTGCCAGATTCTTGCAAAGGCTTCCATTTCCACCAGTCACGTGAGCAGCACCACCTCGGAGAGACAGGTGGGAGGGGGCAAGAATGGGGAACCTTTCTCAGGCAAGAGCTCCTTAAGTCTGTAATGTTTTAGGTGGGTCTGAATGGACTCACTGCTTCCCTCCCCTAGTCCACCTACTTTATCACATTGCCAATTCCTACTTTTTTGCACGAAGTCAACACCATCTGAAATTATCTTGTTCATTCATTTATTTACTTGTATATTGTTTGCCTCTAGTCACACATCCCATGGGAGCTCCCAGACAGCAGGAGCCTTTTCCATGCTCACTACTTTATCTCAAAACCTGCAACATTTCCTGGGCATCCCAGCACTTAGAAATATTTGTTGAATGAATGAATGAATCACTTGGATATGAAATGGCTAATCAAGAGTGTAAAACTAGGGGCACCTAGGTGGCTATGTTGGTTAAGCATCTAACTCTTGATTTTGGCTCAGGTCATGATATCACCATTGTGAGACTGAGCCCTGCCTCAGGCTCTGCTCTGGGCATGGAGCCTGCTTAAGGTTCTCTCTCTCCTTCTCCCTTTGCCCCTTACCCATCCTCTGCTCATTCTCTCTCTCCCCTGCCTTCAAAAAAAAAAAAAAAAGAATGAAAAGAATGTAAAAATAGGATCTAAATATCGTTGTTAATAATCACCCTATTCACCAAAAAATACTTTATAAACTCTGTCAGTTAGAAGAAAGTATAGGCCAGAAACCTTCATTCCTCTGCACTCCCCATTCTGGAGGATGGAACATAGCCCCCCCCCCTCTTTTTAACCTATGTTCTCAAATTCAGAAAAGAACTTTCCCATAAAACAGGTTTTCAACTTATTTTTGGCAAAGGCAACAACCACAGAGTAATTACAGGCTTTACACCCAACAGAATCATAAATTAAATGAAAAGCTTTGTACTTCTCACAACTTACCTCTCCTTTGACTGTCAGCAAGAATCCGTTAGGGAGGCAACATGATATCAACTCAGTGGTTACAGACAAATGCTTCAAGTCAGCCATAAAATTGTCTAATTGTCTTTGAAAACTAAATTCTTTTACAGCAGAGCCACACTTGACTGCATTATTAATATTGTGACTTGATATGGAAGAAAAAATGATCTACCCCATCCTCTGGGGAATTGGTTCTTCTGGGGTATCGGTTTATAATTTAACATACTGAAATACACATTTAGCTACAATATCTCCGAATTCTGGGAGTGCAGTTGTATTTTCCAAGTTTTCCAGCGAAGACACAGAGCCTCAAAACATGCAAGTATATACTGGATTTCAGAACACCAAATCTTATTATTTATTGGCACTGGGTACTATCTGATACCCACTGCCCCACCCACTTCTGCAGGCCCCTAAGATGTCAGCTCAGAGAATATGGCTTACCTCATACACACCCCCGCTAGGTTGATCAAAATGGAAGACAGGGAGAGACGATTACTTTTTGAGGAAAACAGTGGCTATGAAGAGAAGCATTTCTCCACCCATGCTTATTCATGGTGGCTGGAGGCAAGGGGGGTCCTATACAGACTAAGGTAACTTCAAGAAGGGAAAAGCAGCACTCTGTTCCTCAACTCAACATCTGCTTAGGCAGCAGACTTGCTAACTTGCCCCTATTTACTAGGGCAGAGAAAAAGAGAACTGAAAGAATGGCCCAGAAAGACCACAGGGTGAAGAGGGACCAGCTTCCCCACGAATTCGATTCCAGGTTCCTGAGACATATGATAGTGGGCCCTCCAGACTGAACACCAAGAGGCAGTAGGTTTATATGAGTTTTCAAATGTATAGAATAGTATCTAACACTTATTGAGTGCTGTAAACACTAGCAGTAGCATTTATTATTATTTTATTTGAAGCCCAGACTCTATATAAATAGTCCCTAACCACTGTGGGGCTCAATCTGTAAAAGTGAAGATAATAATGTTTACCTCACAGGGTTGTATCTATGTAAGAGCATTATACCTTGTAAGATTTTAATGCAGTGTAAATTTTCAATACATTCATTCATCATTCATTTACTGGATGATGTATGAACAGTTAGTAAATGCCAGGCATTTAGGGGCAAAACATAGATTTCCTGCCCTCATGGAGCTTAAAGTCTAATGAGAAAGACAGGCACTAAACAAGTGACTCTCAGCGTGATATTAAAAGGGAGTTCAGTGTGCTCTAGCAATATGTATCTGAGGGAATGAACCTAGCCTCGGAGGATCTGGGAAGTTCCCTTTAAGGAAGTGGAATTTCAGCTAGCACATGATGGGTAAATAAGAATGGGCCAGATGAAAAAGCACTCTGGGTAAAATAAGCAGCATGTGCAAAGGCCCAGAGTCCAGAATTAGTATAGCACATTAGAAAAATGAGCAGCAGTCCAGTGTGGATAGATGACAAAAAGCAAACAGGGAGGGAGATAGTTAATTTCATGTGTCTACTTGGCTGGGCCATGGAGTGCACAGATATTTATCAACATAGTCAAACATTATTCTGGATGTTTCTGTGAGGTTGTTTTTGGATAAGAGTAACATTTTAATCCAAAGACTTTGTTTATTTTTGAGAGAGAGAGAGAGAGAGAGAGAGAGAGCGAGCATGTGCTAGCGGGGGAGGGACAGAGGGAGAGGGGAGAGAGAATCCCAAGCAGGCTCCATGCTCAGCACAGACTACAACTTCAGGCTTGATCTCATGATCATATCATGACCTGAGCTGAAATCAAGAGTCAGATGCTTAACCAACTGAGCCACCCAAGCGCCCCTTACTCTGTAGACTTTGAGTAAAGCAGATTGCTCTCCGTGATGTGGATGGGCCTCATCTAATCAGCTAAAGGCTTGAACAGAACAACAACAACAACAACAACAACAACAAAAACCCAGTCTCCCCCAAGCAAGAGAGAATTCTCTAGCAGACTGCCTTTGGACTTCATCTTCAACATTGACTGTTTCTGGTTCTCCAGCAGTCTGCCTTCAAACTGGAACTAAAACATCAGCTCCCCTGGGTCTGCCCACCCTGCCGATTTTGGACTTGCCAAATTGTGAGCCTATTCCTTCTAATAAATCTCTTTCTGAATATACATACACATAGCATTGGTCTTGGTCTCTGAAGAATCTTGACTAAAACAGGGAGTAAGGAGAGATGAGGTGATGATACAGATGGGGGCTACACAAGGCCCAGTGGTCCCAGTGGGGAAATCATGGGATGTGAGCGCAAGGAGGTATATGGGGCAAGGCTGAGCCCTGGGAGGGCATTTGAGAGAAAGTGCCATGACTAGATCTGTGATTTTTTAAATGGTCTGCTGTGGTGCAGCATAAGGAGCAGAGGGATGGGGCAATGGAGGAGCCAGGGTTATCAATAAGGTTTGCTGCTGCTGCTGCAGACAAGCAGATGTCAGAGCCTTGGATTGAGGTAAGGATGGGGAGAAGTTGACCTAGAAGAATCTATGAAATTTTGAGAAGTTCTGATCCACATGGTTGGATATTAATATCTTTTCTCTTAGAAAAGGGAGAGAAAACATTCTGTAATTCTCCTTCAGCAAAGTGCTTGCCAGTACAATGGATTTGTTGGTTCTTCTAATTTAAAACATATTTATTTGCCCATTATCTTCCATTCTTTTGGTTCTTCTATCTCCTTCCCTCAGTCTAACAGTGATATAACTGTAAAAACAGGAACCAAGAGAAAGAACGGATCAGAACTTTGGCTGAATTCCCAGTCAAGAACGCACCTTCCCACCCACTGGGGAGGTGGATGCGTGGTCACAGGTACGCACAGCCAGCTCTCATTCCCACAGACATAGTTCTCCGGGGCGCACTGCAACAATAATTGATCAGGTATCCTTCACTTACAACTCCTAAAGCAAATTGAGGATAATACAGCCTCCCATGGATTCCCATGATTACATTTTGTATGTGTGCGGTGCAAAGAAACCCAACCATCTTTTTAACTCTTGACATTCAAATACAGAAGTTTAATAAATAGATTTACTTCTCAAAGCAACCTCTGTGATTTTTAAATGGTCTGCTGCCATGCAGCATGAAGACTGGGAGGATGGGGTAATGGGAGAGAGAACCAGGAGATATTGATACGGGCTGTTTCTGTAATCCTTCTACCCCCAACAAGGCAAGACTTTCAGAATCAGATTATACATTTATCTTGGGAATGTTTGCAAAGCAAGCTCTTCTAGCCGGGTGTACCACATTCTTGATTTATTCCCAGAGGGTCCCCTCCTGCTGGCTTCGCTTGGTCCCAAGTTGGAGTGCTGTGAGTGACCAGCCTAATGTCTGGGCACTGCCCAAAGTGAAGACCACTGATGGTCTGTGTCTCTGAAAGTAAACTAGGCTACCTGACTCCTTGCTGCCACTGAAAGAGTGTCATTAGTCACTGAAGGGCACCACAGAATCAGGCCAAAGGAAAGGGATTCCAAACAGCCCTTTCGTTCCCCTCCCTATATGATATTTAATGTAGGAGACCTTGTCCCAGGCCCACTTCAGGAGATGGTAAACGGGGCATGAACTTCCCTGCAGAACTGAACCACTGAGATATGGACAAGCTCTGCTAGTCCCTCTCTCCAGCTTATCTGCAGTCTGAGGAATCATATCTCAAAGCCTGGGAACAGGACTGACTACTGGGATGGGCAGCTGCTGTCACTCTATTTCTCAGGGGCTCATAGATGAAAGGCTGATAGGAGGGCATGGGAGGCTCAGAACTCCCACTTTCTGGGGTCATCATGGATGTCTTTGGCTCTCTGGATGTCTGCACCAGGGCATATGGGAAATATAGCATGGACAGACCACTCAAGACCATCTGACATCCATGGTAACCAGAGGGTGTGCCTGAACTCACACACATACACACACACACACACACAGTTAGTCCCTCTCAGAAGCAAACCAATAGCTCATGGCAGCAAGAGGTTACTACAAGAAACATTACAAGCACTCAAGTGATAGGATGGAAATGCTGGCTTCCCAGGGAAAAGGGAGCGAGACAGGAGGAAGCACACCTGCTGCCAGCTGACGGTCCTCAAGGCTAGGGTGCAAGTCTCTAGGAATGGAGAGCTGGCCACAGGCACTCACTTTTCATGTTCTTAAAACAGCAGAGAAAGAGCTCCTGGGGTGCAAAAGTTGAGCCCAGGGCATTTTCCTTTCTTGATGAAGGTTATTATTTTACTCTTGCTATTTGGGCTTCTCTTATATAGGGTGAAAAACATATGAACTGATATTATGCACCTATATCCAACTGCATATGAACTAAGTTCATTATAGAAACACGTTTTGTAGTGGAGCAGATCGCACCATTATTAGATACCAGAGGTAACGGAATTTGACATTAGGATTATTCTCTGATAGTCGATTACCAAATCAGCCAAGACAGATTCATTCATGCTATAAACTCCTTGAGGGTAGTGACCAATATATTTACTTTGGCACACTCAGCACCTAACACGGTAGTATCCTAAGTGGTTGTTGAATGAATAAATGAAACTAAGTTCTCCAGCTGCTAGGAAAAGAGTACAGAGAAGTATGAGGCTGGTGGCCTTGGCACATACCACAAATCCTGCCATAGCCAACCTTTCCCATTGTCACTTATGGTAAAGATGGAGAATTCTAGATCCAAAAGGGACCTAAAGCTCTTCTCTGGGCAGGATAAGAGTGAGTCACCAAGATGATAAACATAAAAAGAACTGTTCCCTTGTGGCAAAGAGCAGTACTTCTGAGCTCTTATAAAAGATGCAGTGCTTGGTTTCAGCAGTTTTTGTGGTGTACCTAAGTGCGCATACCCCCCTGGAAGAGCCGGAGGACCTTCCAACCATAAGCTGGTCCAGTAACAGAAAAAGCCTTCTTGAAATATCTTCTCTTTAGATCTTCTGCATGACAGTCTTTAAAGGCAAATTCCCTCTTCAGATTGACCAAAAGAGAGCCTTTCCCCTGCCTCTCCTATGAAGACAGCTGCTCACCAATGAAAGAAGCAAGCAGCCTCTCAAAGAGAAAAGGGAAGATGCAAATCTTGTCCAATGCAGAAGTGACGGCCTGATAGTGTCACAGCTCCTGAAACATCCTCTTCTGAGGCCTACAAGCTGGTACTTTGGCACACATTAATACCATTAATTAAGTGAGATTAAAACAACAGAGCAAAGAAGCTGTTCCAGCTCTCAGGGGGAAACCTCCTGTCTCTGTCTGACCTAGGCAGGCTGAAGGCACAAAATGTCATCCCTGCATCACTGCGTAGGAATACTCGTGACCTGGAGCATTCCAAGGCTCTGTACTTTTGACTCCCTGTCAAGCTGAAGGCTGAATCTCAGGGGGCTTGGGGAAGGGCTTTGGACCACTAGAGTTATCCCTTCCTCCCCTTATGCAGTGCAGTGGGGCCAGATACCAAAGCCCAGGAAGGGTACACATCTAAATAGGCAGAACTCATGACCATGAGACTCTTCCTCCTAATCTCTTCTGGAAGAAAAGGAAAAAAGCAAAACAAAAACAAAAAAGAAAAACATCTATGAGAAATTTCTCTAGAACCAAGAGATGTTATTCCTTAAATCTTCTGTGGCTGCCCTAAAAAAACTTCCCAGACTATGGGTGTATTCTGCTGACTCAGGAAGCTAGAATCCCTTCCACGGATTTTGCAAAGCAAAAAAGAGACAGACAAACCAAACAGGGCTGAAAATTTCTAATTGAGAAGGTATCAGTTTGTTTTATGACCAGTCAAGAAGGGTCATCACACCATTTCAAGATCAATCATACACCAATAGTATTTCATTTTTTTCTATTGAGAGATAATTAACATGTAACATTATATCATATTTAGTATTTCACCTCTTAGTTTCCCCCTCAGCAGGTTCTGAGGGAGCGTGCCTGCTTCAGCTCACTCTGCAGGAAGCCACTTGGCAATTCATTCTCATAACATGATGCCCTTTTCCTTTGACTAGTCAGAGATGCAACTCAGCTCCTTAAGCATCACACCAGCCCCAGCAACAGCCTCAAGAAGCCCCTATTGGTGGTTGCCTGCACTTCAACAGAGCTCTGGAAACTGGAGCTTCTACAAGCATCTCCCAGGAACCCTTCTCCTACGGTTTAGATGCCAACAAACTGTGTAGACACTGCTGCAGGCCAGAAATTAACAAGATTCAGGACCATGAATGGCAGGCTTTGAAAACAGGCCCCAGGTTTATCTGTATACACTGACAAGGGATTCTTTCTGGGGACGTGCACAAATTGATATTAAGGCATTTCATTTGTCAACACAAACCAAAGAACTTACATTGGAGGCTAAAAAGGGTATTATTAAAAATATAAGTTATAGGGGCACTTGGGTGGCTCAGGTGGTTAAGTGTCTGACCTTGGCTCAGGTCATGATCCCGAGGTTCGTGAGTTCGAGCCCAACATTGGGCTCCCTGCTGTAAGCACAGGGCGCTTGCGATAATCTGTTCCCGGCTCTTTCTGCCCCGCCTCTGCTCACACACGTGCATACGCATACTCTTTCTCTCTCTCAAAAATAAACTAAATAATAATAATAAAAACAAAGCTAATATCTTACAGACCTTTAAAGAATATGTAAGTTATAAAACAATGTATATGTAATATATAAATTTTGTTTTTAAAAAGACATGTATTACAAATGCATAAAAGAAAGACTTATTTACATCAAATAAATAATGCTACTTCCTCAGAGATGGAATTGGGTGATATTTTTTCTTTTTTGTGCCTCCATATTTTCTGAAGATTTTCTATGAGAAAAATATTATGAGAAAGAAAGACCGTTATTTTTATAAAGGGAAATAGATCCAATCCATTCAATTCTCTCCAGCCCCACTGCAGCCACCCAAATACAGGCCCCATCATCTCTGCTCTGAATTAAAACTTCATCTCTAGACTCATACAATCAGATTTGTTTCACTGTCTGTCGTTTCTTCTCATTGAAGGAAGAATACTGTTTTAAAAACATAAATCTGACTATGTCATTTCCATTCTTAAAATCCTTTACAGCATATTGGGTGCCCTTAGGATAAAACACACAATTCTTAACATGGCTTGAGGGTACAGACCCTTTCACTCCAGCCTCACCTCCTGGGGCTTACCATACTTGTCCTGGCTTGTCAACATGCCACTTCCCTCATTTGGGACTCTCCCTCTTTCTCTTGGTCTAATTGTTACTCATCTCTGAAGTATGAGTCTAGATGTTGCTTGCAGAAAAGACCTTCCCTGACGTACTAGTCCAGGTAAACCCACTAGACACCTTGAAGGTTCATTTTCATGACTCTGATTAGACTTACAATCACTTACTTAGGGGCACCTGGGTGGTGGTTCAGTCCGTTAAGCCTCCAACTCTTGATTTCAGCTCAGGTCATGATCTCACAGTTCGTGTGATCGAGCCCTGTGTCAGGCTCCATGTTGTTGGGATTCTCTCTCTCCCTCCCCTGCTAGCTTGCTCGCTCTCTCTCTCTCTCAAAATAAATAAATAAACATTAAAAAAATTACTTATTTAATGACAGTCTCTTGGGAAGGACCACGAACCTTGCAAGGGCAAAGACCAGTAGGACCGCAACTTGACACACAGTAGGTGTTCAATAAATATTACATTTGAATACTTCTTTAAAAATGAAGTTCTGAAAACCAGGGCAACATTAAATAAAATCTCTGTACTTCTCAGCATGTTATCTCCTGTGATATTTTAAGAATTACATTTTAAAAGAAGAGCATGTGGGAGGACAAACATTTATTGTGCCAAGTCATCCTGTATCTACATACCTGCTGTTATCTAAGACAAAACAAACAGCAACTACTATCATAACTAAAGCTAATATAATTACTGCCTTTTAAAAACATGCACCATTCGGGGCGCCTGGGTGGCTCAGTTGGTCAAGCAACCAACTTCGGTTCAGGTCATGATCTCACAGCTTGTGGGTTAGAACCCCATGTCAGGCTCTGTGCTGACAGCTCAGAGCCTGGAGCCTGCTTTAGATTCTCTGTCTCCTTCTCTCTCTGTCCCTCCCCTGGTTGAGCTCTGTCTCTCTGTCTCTTTCTCAAAAATAGATAAACAATAAAAAAATTATAAAAATATGCAGTATTCTTAATCACATGAAACAAGAAGGGCTGGACTCACTCAGCCTTTCCACTCTGCAGCCTAGATTTCGAAGTTTGAGGAGATACTTCTTTGCTCATCTGGCCATCTGGACGCCAGGTCCGTGCCTGGCTCAACAAAAGCCATTAATGATCCAGGAAATATGGAACAATCCAGGAAAAGACATGAACTGTTGACAGAAGACCATTTTGATAGGACCTTGGGCCCCTATCTTTTTCATCCTTTGTGGTTTAGCTGTGGTAATTACTGCAATAGTTTTTGAATCTTTGCTATTTGTTGTGCCGCTGACAGATCCACAGCCAAGCATATGCACCACACTTCTGTTCATACATCTGTGCAGGTATTTGCCTGATGGGCCCATGGCTCATGCAACAGAGGAGACAGGTGTTGGCTGCAGGACTCTCAGGAAAAGAAGTACCAAATATCCTTTTACTCTCATAGCTTGAGTTCATTTTCCAACCTCGTTCCAAAATTCTTATTGGAAAACTCAATTTCCTTCACACACATGATCCAAAGAATCATTTGTTTGGTTGGAGATGCCTCCTACTACTTTCTTCTTCAACTGATAGCTTTTCTAAGGAGACAATTATGCACTACCCTTATATCCTGCTCCATCTCATGTGAAACACTTTAGACTATAACTTATTTGCTTTTCATTCAAAGACATTTATCAAAAATTTAAAATACTCCAGGTAGAACACTACGTACTATTACCATCTGTAAACCCAAGACTTTCAAATTCATATCTCATTTCCAAATCTCTCCTCCAAACTCCTGATCCACATACTCAACTACTCATCATTTCCACATGGATCTCAAGAGACAAATCTACAAATCTAAGACCAAGCTTATCTTTCTCCAACCTAGTCTTCTCCAGTGTCTAAAGATTTGGTGTCAATCTTGAAATCTCCCTTTTCCTATTTCCTCAATTGAATGCTTCAATCCATCATCACTGCATCCTGTCAATTTCACTTCCAAAATCTCTCTCACATCCATCTCTACTACCAAAAATCAATTTTCATACAGTTATGGAGGCTAGAAGTTCAAGATCAAGGTTCAAGCCAATTAGGTTTCTGGTGAGAGTTCGTTCCCTGGCTTGCAGATGACCATCTTGTTATGTTATCATAGCAAGACCATGTCGCAAGGCCTTTCACTGGTGCATGGGTGGGAAGAGATGAGGTAGGGAGGAGAACTGAGCTCTCAGATGTCTCTTCTTATAGAAGAGATCAGGCCTATCAGATCAGGACTTATGACCTCACTTAACCTTACTTCCTTACTCCAAATACAGCCAACCACACTAGGGAGTACAACTACAACATATGAACTTTGGGTGACACATATATTCAATCCATAACACCTTTAAGAAGAAGAAACACCAAGGATGCATGCACAGAGAGAAAAAGTCATATGAGAACACAGCGAAAAGGCAACTATCTGCAAGCCAAAAATGAAGACTTGGGAGAAACCAACACTGCCAGCACCTTGATCTTGGACTTACAGCCTCTAGAACTGTGCAAAAATTCATTTCTGTTGTTTAAGCCACTCAGTCAGTGGTATTTGTTTTGGCAGGCCAAGCAAACTGATACAGATTTCCAATGCTCTTAAAACAAAGATCTATGTCTCTGGCTTGATTTAAAAAGGTTCTGCATGAAACCACCCTGCCAGGGTCATCCCTCTCAACACAACTCTTAACTTCCTGGGAATTGGCCACACTGAGTTTTCCTTCAGTTCCTCACTGGAGATTTGCTTTCTTGCATTGTAGGACTTTGTGTGAGCTGATCTGTCTGCCTGAAATGTTCATAAGATATCACCTCATCTTCAGCCTTTCCTGATCCCCCAAACTAGATCATGCTCTGTTTTCCCATGTTCTCATAGACTCATGTTCCTTTCTTTCAGATCACTGGTCTCAGTCTATAACACATTCATCTTAACGACTTTTTGGCTGTCTGTTTCCCCTTAGATTGTAAGCACCATGAAAGCAGGAATCATGTTGGATTTTGCTGCTCCTATTATCTTCAGTACCTGGCACAGCACTTGGGACAAGGCAAGAAAGTAACGACAATTTATTAAATGAGTCAGTGAAGGTATAAAGATGTGGGCTTTGTTCTCAGGAGCCTGCAGATAGGCTTGTATCTAAAAAAAATGGTGAAGTAACTCTACAGGGGCTATGACCAGTGAGATATCAGGATCAAAGCTGGCATCACCATGGTATGCACATCCCGTTACGTATCCCAACAACCTTAGGAAAACAAACAGCTAGGCTTCTTGGCTTCTAGTCTATTTAGTAATTTTAAACTGACAAAGGACTATTTCTCTTTTTTTTAAAAATGCTGCCACTTGTTTAGAAGTGGTCAGAATAAACATAACTATCAGTTTTTCCTTGTAGTAAATTATAAGGATGATTGTTTTAGTTAAACAATCTATCTGGACTATAAATCCAAATTTCTTCATCTATAATGTTCCACTAAAGTTCTTTTTTCACACTTGATGTTTTAATCAGTGTCTCAACAATTTTTTTATTTTTATTATAATTTTTAATGTTTATTTATTTATTTTGAGAAAGAGCGAGAGAGCACACAAAAGTGGGGGAAAACAGAGAGAGAGAGAGAGAGAGAGAGACAGAATCCCAAGCAGACTCCACACTGTCATCACAGAGCCCAATGCAACACTCGAACTCACAAACTTGAGTACAAAGATCATGACTGGAGCCAAACTTGGACAATTAACTGACGGAGTCATCCAGGTGCCCCTCAACAAATTTTTTTTTTAAAATTGTTTTTTAAATATTTATTTAAGAAAGAGACAGAGTGTGAGCTAGGGAGGGGCAGAGACAGGGAAACAAATCTAAAGCAGGCTCCAGGCTCCGAGCTGTCAGCACAGAGCCCAACACAGGGCTCAAACCCATGAACCATGAGATCATGACATGAGCTGAAGTCGGGTGCTTAACCGACTGAGCCACCCAGCTGCCCAAACAAAATTTGTAATAAATGCACTACACTGTACTAGGGAAAACTAATAGTGTGCATCAGATTTTGAACCTATCTGAATTCCATCAAATGAGTTGCTTGATTTTCTTAATAAGAAGAAACCACCTCTGTAGTAACAATAGAAATCATTGTACTTCTTTTCACAATGTATTAAAAATTACATACTTGTCATCACTATAATTAAAGAACTGCATTCCACTAATTTAATCTGAAATAGCAATTACAATCTAGAAATTGACTAGAATAAAGTTATTAAGCTACTACTCATTAAAAGAAGTTATGGACAAACTAACTTCTATCAGGACAATGGTATTAGTTTCTGTGGCTGCTATAGCAAATTACCACTTAGGGCTCACCATTTAGGGTCCATCCAGAAAATCTAGGATAAGCTCCTCTTCTCAAGGTCCTTAATCACATTGGGGGGGGGCATATAAGGTAGTATTCACTCTTTTATCATATAAAGTAATATTCACAGGTTCTGGTGATTAGGAAGTGAATATGTTTGTGGAGGGCCCTTTTGTCCACCATCCACACCAACCCTACCACCAATAAGAACAAGAAAAGCCCAACAAAACATTAAAAAATCTGTTTGAAGACATCAAAGAGCTACCAAGGCAGCAGGGACCTAAATAGCCGAGATCATGAAGAGAAGGTTAGTGCAAAGAGATGAGCTAAACTTGAAGTCACATTTTCCTTTTTGGCATTTGCTGCTTTGTAAGCAGTTGTCAAACACTAAAGTGGAAGGGCTTGGATAAACACTCCACACTCCAGTTGGGGAACCCTGGAAAGGACTAACTGCTAGTCCTAGGAATAAGGATAAACTAGAAAGAAGCTTGCCCTTACAGAGACTGAAACCCAGGTTGGAATCTATTCCAGTTAAAGCAAAACCAAAGAGTGAGAGAAGAAATTTACAGTTCATATATCTAGTTAAGGTCTGATGTCCAGAATACATAAAGAATGGCTTCAAAATCAGTAAGAAAAAGACAGACAATCCAAGAGGAGAATGGCCCACAGTCTTATGGAAAGGTGCTTAACTTCAAAAGTCATCAAGGAAAAAGAAAATAAAACCACTACTCTCTCATAAGAATGGCTAAAATTTTAAGAGACTGAAAATACCAAGTGTTGACATAGATCTGGAGAAATGGGAGCTCTTCTACATGTCTTATTGGGGTGAAAATTGGCTTAACCACTTTAGAAAACTGTTCAGTAGTGCCAAACACATGCACACCCTCTGCCCAAACAATTCCAATTCTGAGAATATAATCATCAGAAACGCAAACACATGTGCATCAAAGGATATATGGGGAATGCTCATGGCATTTTAGTAAAAAACTAAAATGAGTTATTGGTAGCCAGTCTAAACCCAGGGATGATGTGAATTGTCTCTGTTTCCACAAAATGTATTATGATAGACTACTGAGGATGTCTTATGTACACTGACATCATGTACAATCAAATAAAAATCAAATTTTATTTGATTCCTTAAGTAACTAAAATGTGAGTTTGATAATTCTTGAGGTCACTAATTAGAACATTAAATTTTCCTATGTTATAGTTTGAACAATTTATCTATATAATAACAAATGCATCCCGAAAACCTTTACCATGACATAAATAAGGAAACATTTAATTAATTTATAACCTCTCTGTCTCTTCTGTAAAGCTCATTGCCACCTAAAATAAACATTAATGCCTTTCTAGTCTGGAATGAAATTAACCAGAATATTTGAGCCATGTTCTGTAGTAGTTGTTGTTTAGTAATTGCTTAGTACTTTAGTAGCACACAAAATTGAAAATAAAGTTTAAAATATAGTATAGATCATTTTAAAAAGCCATAAAACAATTTAAATGCCTATCAATAGCAGAAGGGACAAGTAAATTGTGATATATCCAGACTCTCTACCAATGCAAATCAATAAGCTATTACTACCCACAACCGCATGAATAAATCTCACAAACATTCTGTTTAGCAAAAGAAACCAGATACAGAAAAGACACACCATACGATTCTTATGTAAAATTTAGAAACAAGCAAAACTAACCTACTATGTTAGAAGTCAGGAAAATAATTTGGGGAGGAAGGCAGGTGACTGGGACAGATGTGAAGGAGGTTCTGGGCCACTGGCCGCATTCAGTTTCCTGATCCGTAGTTACATTTATTTTGGAAAATTCATCAATCTATAGGTTCATAATTTGTGTACTTTTCAGTTGGTAATTACAGTGTAATTGAAAAAAAATTTTTTTAAAGCTCTAAACCTCTAGTTCTGGATTTTCTGAAAGGAAACCACTTACTTTTCTAAGAAAATAAAAGGCAACAAGGATTATTATTCTTTCCAGATTAGCTGAGAAATCTCCCCCAGTCAGTATCGTTGATTAAAATTGATCCTGATACAAAGGGCTGCAGCAGCCATTTGCTAAGCGTCCTGGCATTTCTGACACTGCCAAGATATTAGTTTCCAAGCTTCATGAATACTGGTCAAGTGCTACAAATATCTTGTCGCAGTCAAAATCAAAGTGCACACCAACAGAGAAATCCAGATGCTGCTCCTGAGCAGACTCCAGCCCGGAGCCTCGCACCAGGACAACCTGGCCAGCTCCAGATGACAGCTCAGGAAGCCTGTGGCTCCTATGCAGGAATTCTATGCATCCTACGACTGCACCTTCTGCCCCAAACTTAGATGGAGACACTCACTGTTGTGTTAAAAAATAAAACCAACAGATGGCTCAGATTTGCCTCGTGGCAGTTCATGAGGGAGTAGAGAGTCAGGTACTACGACTGACATATCCAAAAGAGAATTAAAAAAAATTTTTTTTCTATGTTTGTTTATTTTTGAGAGACAGAGACAGAACATGAGCAAGGGAAGGGCAGAGAGAGAGGAGACACAGAATCCAAAGCAGGCTCCAGGCTCTGAGCTGTCAGCACAGAGCCCAACTGGGGCCTCGAACTCACGAACCCTGAGATCATGACATGAGCTGAAGTTGGATGTTTAACCAACTGAGCCACCCAGTCGCACCCCCGTTTTTATATTTTTTATTTTTTTCAAAGAGAAACACTTAACACTGCCCCTTTGTTTGTTGATCCTGAGACCCAGCCTCTCTACTGGATGTGCTTGGAGTTTTGCAAATATAAAATTTACTAATTTTTAAAAAAATAATTGCTGCAAGTTTCTATTGAGGGTAATGATCATCAAAGTGTAAGATTTCGACAGCATTTGTGCATTGAGGTTTAAATGGCTCACACAGGCTTATAGTGTGACCATGTAGCTACTTTCAACTTGGCTTCCTCAGGACTCAAAGAACAATCAAGGTAAGCCTAGGACAGAACCATCCTGAAGATCAAACAGTTAGACAGTGAGGTCTTTACGGCCATGGCCATCCATGGCCTTTCTATTCATTTCCCTCACCTCCGTTTCAGGATATGACAGACACAGAAATTCAGTTACTTGCCACATCATCTTGCAAATCTTAGGGCAATTTAGAAAAGATTAATTTAAATTCAGTTATTTTGACGAGAGACTCTTGAATACTGAAAACAAACTGAGGGCGGAAGAGGAAGGGGGAAAGGGAAAGGGGGGTGATGGTCATGGTGGAGGTCACTTGTGGGGAAGAGCACTGGGTGTTATATGGAAACCAACCTGACAATAAGCTATAAAGTTAAAAAAAATAAAAATAAAAAAATAAATTCAGTTATTTTGTTCCCTAGGGAATAGTGACATCAAGAGTATCATGGGGCACCTGGTTGGCTCAGTGGGTTAAGTGTCAACTATTGATTTCAGTTCAGGTCATGAGCTCATGATTCGTGGATTTGAGCCCTGCATGGGCTCTGCACTGACAACGTGGAGACTGCTTCGGATTCTTTGTCTCCCTCTCTCTCTGCCCCTCCGCTGCTCATTCTCTCTCTCTCTCTCTCTCTCTCTCTCTCTTTCAAAAATAAATAAAATTTATTTTTTTTAATGTTTGTTTATTTTTGAGAGAGTGAGACAGAGCATGAGTGGAGCAGGGACAGAGAGAGGGAGACACAGAATCTGAAGCAGGCTCCAGGCTCTGAGCTGTTAGTATAGAGCCCAACACAGGGCTCAAACCCATGAACAGTAAGATCATGACATGAGCCAAAGTTGAACACTTAACCAACTGAACCATCCAGCTGCCCCCAAAATAAATAAACATTTAAAAAAAAACAGTATCAAGACCACATTTTTAAAGTGTATTTATTTATTTAGAGAGACTTAGAGAGAGAGAGAGAGAGAGAATACATACAAACAGGGAAGGGGCAGAAAAAGAGAGAGAAAAAGAATACAAAGCAGGCTGCAGAGAGCCTAATGCAGGGCTCGAACTCACAAACCGTGAGATCATAACCTGAGCCGAAATTAAGAGTCAGACGCTTAACCAATAGAGCCAGCCAGGCACCCCCTCAGAGTCGTGACTTACGTGGGCTGAGTACTTAACAAAGGCAATCAGGCTGCCCAGGCCTGGGTCTGCAGGTGGGGATAAGAATTCCACAGGCCAGCAAGCCAGCAGTGCCTACTCAGACTGCAAGAACCTCCCAGCACTTCAGTGTGTACCTGTGAGAAACGGGTACAATTCATGGCTGTAGTCTCATCTCTGGCCAGGTATCCAGGGAAGGGGAGCCAGGGACAGCAGGTTTCCCTGGGGGGGAGGAAACCCAGTGAGGTTCTGAGAAAAGTATGGATTTGAAGGGCACCTGGGTGGTTCAGGCGGTTAAATGCCCAACCTTGGCTCAGGTCGTGATCTCATTGTTCATGAGCTCGAGCCCCACATCAGGCTCTGTGCTGACAGCTCAGAGCCTGGAGCCTGCTTCAGATTCTGTGTCTCCTTTCTCTCAGCCCCTCCCCCACTCATGCTCTGTCTCTCTCTCTCTCTCTCTCTCTCTCTCTCTCAAAAATAAGCAAACATAAAAAAAACTAAACAACAAAGTATGGATTTGAGAAGTCTATGGAGGAAGAGGAGTCTAGGACGCAGTGGGTTTGCACCTACTCCTTCATGACTTCAGCCCTGCAAAGGAGCATTTCATTTAAGACTTACCCCACATCAAGGGCATTGCCTTCATTGAGCCTGTCATCACAACTTCATAATAAGCCCTGAGACAGAAGTTTCTGGATGAACAGGAGACAGAGATTATCAGCAGGTTATTCTATTGCCCCCTTAATTCTTCATTCATGGTGACGCTGAGCAACACCCAGCTATCACCACCCTGCTCTCAGCCCTTGTCTTTGGCAGCCATTCACTCATCCAACAGATACATACTGAGCACCTAGTATGTTCTAGGCATTGTGCTAGGTGCCAGAGTCACAGCAGAGAACACAGCAGGCAAAGATCCTAGAGGAGGTTACATTCTATATGATTTCATATACACAAAATGTCCAGAAAAGGCAAATCTATAGATAGAAAGGCGATTTGTAGTTGCTTAGGGTTGGGAGGTTAGGAGGCTGGGAAGAAATGGGAGTGACTCCTAATGGGTAAAGGGGGTTCTTTTCTGGAGGAATAAAGGTGTTCTAAAATTGATTGTGGTGATGCTTGCACCATTCTGGGAATATATTAAAAACTACTGAATTGTACACTTTAAATCGGTGAACTGTATGGTATGTGAATTATATCCCAATAAAGCTATTGTATTAAAAAAAAATAATAAGGAACAAAACCCAGAACTTTCAACCTCAAACTCCATGCTGTTTCCACAGTCCTAGGCTATCTTCTGTATGTAAGGGAAAAAATTCATGCCACTCAGTGAGGCTAAAAAAATAAATCATCTGATGGGGCACCTGGGTGGCTCAGTTGGTTGAGCGTCCAAGTTCAGCTCAGATCATGATCTCATGTCCATGGGTTTGAGCCCTGCACCAGACTCTGTGCTGACAGTTCAGAGACTGGAGCCTGCTTTAGATTCTGTGTCTCCCTCTCTCTCTGCCCCTCCCTGACTCACACTCTGTCTCTCTTTCTCTCAAAAGTAAATAAACATTAAAAAATAAATTATTTAGAAAAAAATAAAAATAAATTGTATCTTTGAAAATGCTACAAGCATGCATTTCCATTTCCAGTAAAAAATATTTTTTCATATCCTAGGAGAATTTATAATGTTCTATGAAATTATATATTTCATATAGACTATATTCTTTTATATTTATATACATCCAATTATTTAAAAATTTGGGGCCTGAAAAAATTATTTGGAAAGATCTTTAAGTGTCCAACTTACTTACTACTGTACCCCTTAAAATATTAGGCACATCAGAGATTATATCAGTCAGGATAGCTAGGTAACAAACACACCCAAAATCTCAGTGGCTAAACAACACAAGTTGATTTCACATTCAAGCAATGTCCACTTAGGTTGGTGGGGACTGTTTCCTCTCTGATTTGCCTAGGCTGACAGAGAAACCATCATTTGGAACTTTGCCAGTCTTCACGGCCACAGGGAAAGAGAGACCTAGTGACCACATGATTGCCCAGAAGTGACACAACACACTTTTTACAACTCCCTGGCTAGAAGTTGTCACATGGCCCCCAAAACACAAGGAGGCCAGGAAGTGCAAGTCTATCACATGCTTAGAAAATAGAAAGCTTTGAATATTTAGTAAATGGCACTGATGTTTGCACAGGGAATTAGGGCACAATGTAGTTAAGAGCATGGATTGTGAAACAGCATGCTTAAGCTCTGAACTCCAATGCAGCCATGCACTAGCCAGATACCACACCACAACTTAGAGGAATTAGCTTGATCTATTTGTGCCTTGGTTTCATCATCCATAAAATGGAGATGATAATAGCATTTACCTCATAGGTTTGTTAGAAGATTAAATGAGTGTTTCTATCTGTAAGAAACTTAGAATACTACCTGGCAAATACTAATACCGTAAGTACTACATAGCTTATATTACTTTGAAAACGATTTTTAAAGGAAATGCTTTTTATTTTTGTATTACAATTAATGGATGGGCACTGTATGAGATAACAGCACAGAAGCCAAACATACAAAGTAGGTACAACATAAACAGCAGCCTTTTATTAACAAAGAACTAGGACACCCAGACCCTCCTTGGCCTGGCCTCTAACAAGTTGCCTGGACCTTGGCTTCTGGATTTCTTTCTTATCTTTAAAAGAGGGGCCGTACAAGGTTCTCCAGCACTAAAAGCTTGGAATTCTTTGATTCATGGATCACTGACTTGGCCTACCAAGGTATGTTTCATTGTTTACTCTTTATTCTTTTACCATAAAGGATGATCCTCCCCTTCAAATCAAGAGGGCACTAACACATTCTTGACCTGGTTCCGAACGGCAAACCTCGCTTGGATTCTCCCCTCTGGGCAGACTACCCTGACCTTACCAATTTGGAAAAGCAGCCACCTGCTGCCAACCGACACCAGGAAGCTGTCAGGAAAGAGGCAGGTCCCTGCGCACACTTCACATAAAGTGCCTCCCTTCCCAAGCAGAGTGGATAGAGTGGTAAAAAGTCACCCAGGGGGCAGGTGGCCTCCACTCAGAGGGTGGTAATCTCGCCTTGCCAACAGTTGAGTGAGGACTTCAAAACCCACAACACACCACTCCACACCCCACCCAGAAGACCCTCCCCACCTTCACCTTCCCTCCAGTGTCCTGGGTGGGCACTGGCCCTGCGTGCTGGCAGGGCAGCAGCTGTCAGCCTCATGGTTTAAGAGGAGATGAACATTCCCAGGGACCTTCCTATTGTCTAGTCTGGCCCTATGCTGCAATAGGGAACAGAAACACAAATTTAAAAGTTAGGAAGGTGTGCTATGAGAAGGGTTGGGGAACCTCTCAGTAAAACAAAGTTTTAAAGAGTAGGGAAATAGGGCGCCTGGGTGGCTCATTCAGTTAAGCGTCCGACTTCAGCTTGGGTCATGATCTTGCAGTTTGTGGGCTCGAGCCCCGCGTCAGGTTCTCTGTGCTGACAGCTCAGAGCCTGGAGCTTGCTTTAGATTCTGTGTCTCCCTCTCTCTCTGCCCCTCCCCTACCCCTCCCCTGCTTGCACTCTGTCTCTTAAAAATGAATAAATATTTAAAAAAAATTTTAATAAATAAATAAATAAATAAAGAGTAGGGAGTCACCCACAATATCTCAACCTTAGCTGAACACACTGAATGCATGAATTAAAATGTGTGTGTACATAGGAAAAGAAATCTCTCAGTGCTGTTTTTCAAAGGTTAATGACTATGTCAATGATTTCAGTCTCGTAGCTGAGGCCCCTCCTTTCCAGGAGCCATTAAAGCCACCTCCACAAATGTAATCTATAAGCGCAAATCCTTTCTGCCTCTCAGGGTGTGTCTCCAAGAATGCTCTCATTCTGCTATGCACAACACATGAATCTCTCTCTCTCCACTTGTGTTATCATCTCTCCTGGCTGGAATGCCTTGCTCATGGGTAGCTCTAGCCAAGTGCCACCTTCAAGGTAAAGCTATCCCTGAATTCACCCCAGCACCCCCTGTCACCACTTCTGGGGCACTTACTGTCAATAGTACCCATCTAACACTGCCTTGTGCCGTCTTTTAACGTTCAAGCCAACAGCCATGTGAGTGAGCCCTCCTGGAAGTAGATTTTTTAGCCCATCAAGTTGCAGATGACATTAGTCCTGGCCAATGTCTTGACTGCAGCCTAATGAGGGATCCCAAGCCAGAACCACTCAGTGAGGCTACTCCCAGATTCCTGATTCACAGTAACTTCGTGAAGGAATACATACTTATTGTTTTAAATACGCTGCTAGGTGTGGAGTAATTTGTTATGCAGCAATAGCTAACTGACTTTGTGACAAAGCACCTATAACTACAGGTGATAAAACAATTGTAATAAAATGTTGATAGAATTTAGGTGATACTTACAGTGCTCACTATAAAATTCTTTCGATGTTGTATGCAGAAAATTTTTCAGGGGCTCCTGGGTGGCTCAGTCAGTTAAGCAACTGACTTCGGCTCAGGTGATGATCCTGCGGTTCGTGGGTTCGAGCCCTGTATGGGGCTCTGTGCTGACAGCTCAGAGCCTGGAGCCTGATTCTGATTCTGTGTCTCTGTCCTCTCTGCCCCTCCCCTGCTCACGCTGTCTCTCTCTCTCAAAAACAAACATTAAAAAATTATTTTAATAAAAAAATTAAAATTAATTTTAAAAATTAAAGAATTTAAATTAAATTTATATTTAAAAACAAAAGAAAAGTTTTTCATAGTTAAATATTGGGGGGAAAACAACATAAACCATAACATAAAACTGGCAACTGGATCAGTCCATGACACAGCTGCAGTAATGTTTTCTGAACAATAGAAGAGAATGTTTACAAGGGCTACCAAGGAATATAGTCTATTTTGAAAGCAGATATCTTTAGAACATTATTTGCTATATATGTTTTTATAGAGCACATTTGTGGGGCACCTGGGTGGCTCTGTTGGTTGAGTGTCCAACTTTGGCTCAGGTCATGACCTCGTGGCTCGTGAGTTCGAGCCCTGCGTCAGGCTCTGTGCTGACAACTCAGAGCCTGGAGCCTGCTTCAGATTCTGTGTCTCCCTCTCTCTCTCTCTCTCTCTCTCTCTCTGCCCCTCCTCCATTCACACTCCTTGTCTGTCTCTATCAAAAATAAATAAACTTTAAAAATATTTTCAGAAAAACAAAGAGCACATTTGTGTGTATCAAGTAGTATTAGACATGTCCTATGTTACTCACTTTTTATCTCAATGTCCAATTTTCAAAAAGACACCGATCTTCCAATTTCAATTTTATCAGTCAGGGTATTTTACAGGAACCCCATGATTGATAAGAAATTACTGTTATATCAACAGTAACCTATTTGTTCAGACGAGGCCACCTACTCTGTGCCCAGTTGTACATTTGTTCTGATTTAGCTCCCAAGCTAATTAGACTAGCTGAATTCCCTGCCACCTTATCAGGTAATGGCCAGAGACATTTGATTAACTCTTACAAAACATACTCAACACAAAGCTGCAAGAAATGGATACTTCTGTGCTCCAGAGAATTGGGACTGGTCAGACCAGTGTCAACACCAGTTTATGTTTTCTTTCATCTTTGCCTGGACCTAATACCCACTAGTTCATATTTTTATAGTAAAATTAGTCTGCCAAAATTGCTGTTTGTACCAAATGCTGATAATGTATTTTTAGATATTGCAACTAGCCTATTTGTTTAACGTAATGACATGAACCATAAAAACATTTTGTGATAAACAGAAATCCAGACTTGTTATTTTCTCCAAATGTCCATAAACTGAATCTGCCTGTTAATGATGGAGGCCCGCTTTGTTTATTTTACAGATATGAGAGAGGGTCACCACAATGTAACTAATTATAAGAACTCTTCTATTACAAAGTACACAGTGTTGTACTAAAGATAAACTTGGAAAATATTGACATTTGGATTCAGTGTTAACAGAATTGTGTGTGGTATCTTCTCAACACGGCCAACACCAACATACCTGGAAGGAGAAACCCCCATGGTATTCACTGCGGACAAGTGACACATCATGGAAACTAGGGGCTGGCTTGTTTAACCTCACCACATGCTCTTCCTCGCTGGAGGACAGAAAGCTACAGTTTGTAGTTTCCACACAGTGTAGCTAGAGATTGGGATGTGAAACAACTAAAGGCGCCTGTGCAAAATTAGGAAGCTTGTAAGTGAAGTGGAGGTCTCTGTGCTGCTTTTGGCTCACAAACAAGGTGTGGAAATGGAGGTTTTCTGGCACCACACTGTAGGACCTAGAATTCTCCTGGGTGCTGAAAGGCATCGAGCTGGCAGTCCTCCCTGGACTCAGGCTTCCTGATCCCTGGCACCCAGGCAGGGAGTAGGTTCTCAAACCCACAGCCCCAGTTCCTGTCCTCTGAGTTGGGAGCTCCCTGGTAGGTCAGTTTCTCACTGTTCTGAGAACCGCGTGGGGCCAGCCTGGGGTCCAGCCCAGAGCTGAGTAAATCAGTGAGCATTCAGTGCCTGTCACTCTTGCTTAAAATACCTGGAATGGTTTCTGTTTCCTGCACTCAGCCCTTACATATTCACAACAAAAATCCTGCGTCTTTTGAAAATACAAAAAAATGCAAATACAGTTATCCTCCTATGTTTACTTCCTAACCACCCAATCTCTGAACACTTCAGGATGGGTGGCAGGTGCTGAAACTGCACACGGCCCTGGAGGAAACAGAAATACAGAAACCTGGTAAGGAAATGGAGAACTAGCACAGTGCCAGGGTTAGGGTCAGGCCAAGTCTGTCTGCACGGAAGGGACAAACGGAAGAGGGGAAGATGGCACGGGAAAACCCAAACTGTAAGGGCTACATTTAAATACAATTTAGTTTGTCTTAGATTAAACCATTTATTTAAAATGATTTAGGTTAATCAATTTATTGACTTGATTTAAATTAATTTATTAAGTCAATCAATTGATCAATCAGCCACAAACATGCCTGAAGATCCATGTGACTTAGGGGACCCACCCTTGCTGCTCTGGAGTCAAAACTCACACTGCATAAGATGAGGCTAGTGGCACCTGGATGGCTCAGTCAGTGAAGCTCCAACTTTGGCTCAGGTATTGATCTCACGGTTTGTGGGTTCAAGCCGTGTCAGGCTCTGTGCGGACAACTGGGAGCCTGTAGCCTGTTTCAGATTCTGTGTCTTCCTCTCTCTCTGCCCCTACCCTGCTCACGCCCTGTCTCTGTCTCTCAAAAATAAATAAAAAATATTTTTAAGAATTTAAAAAAAGTTTTGTAAAGATAAGTCTAAAACAAGGTGTGCCAGCAGCAGCTCTCCTACCTGTATGTGATTTAACTGAGCACTTCCAGGCTGTGGTTTCACAGTGGTTTAGATTTTCAGTTAAAGGGAAAGGCAGGAAGCATGTTTTTGGTTCAAAGCCAGCAATTCGGAGTTCCACTCCCAACACTGTTACTGCTGACTGGACAGACAAATCCCTGACCGGTTTCCTGTGTGCATGTCATGATGTCCTACAAGACAACAAGCCCCTCAGTAACAGTAGTAGTAGCAGCTGCCTTTTTTTGAGGGCCTACTATGTGCCAGTGTTCTCTATGCATCTTATTCAGCCTTACAACCATCCCATCAGGTGGATATTATTAAATAGGCCCAGAACTCCATCCCCCCTGCTTGTTCCCACTTCCACCCAAGTCCGAGCCTCTATCCTATCTCATCTGGACACTGCATAGACTCCTGCCTGGTCTTTCTGTTCCTGCCCATCCCCACCCACTACAGATTATTCCTCATCACAACTGGTCCTGTTAATTCTTAAGTCAGATCATGTCCCTTTCTTATTAAAAACCTCCTTTCCCTGAACACAGCAGCTTCTAACATTACCCAGTATGGAAGCCCAGGTCTGCATCTTGATCTACAAAGTCCTCCCTCTTTCTTCTCTGGTAACACCTTCTACCTAGTCCCCTGGCTTATTCTACTCCAGTCATACTGGCCTCCTTGCTACTCTTCCAACACACCAGGTACACTTCTGCTTCAGGACATTTGCACTGCTACCCCTCTATGTAAACTGTTCTTCTTCACCTAGATATCTAAATGCACTTTCCTTGAGCCCCCACAGGTGTTTGTACAAATGTTCCCTTATCGGTGATGCCTTCTCTGACTACCTTATTTAAAATAGCAGTCTTAGCATTTATCATTACCTATATATTTATTTTGTTTACTGTTCTTCACCCTCTTCTAGCTCCGTGAGGGTGGGAATTGTTATGTTCAAGGCTGTATCAGCCTCATAGTAGGCCCTTAATAAGTACTTGTTGAATTTAATGAATGGATGAAGAATCTAACGGTTACAGAGCTTGCCCACATGTTCACTGGTAGTAAGAAGCAGTGCTGGGGGCCAAACTCAGGTTCTGACCCAGATGCTGACACTCTATCCAGGCTACCTGAAATCTTCCTTCCATATCTTGGGGGCTTTGAGAGACATAGCACATGTAAGTTTTGAACTGATATGAGTCTAATAGTTTGCTATCCTCTTCTCTACCCAGCAGAGGTGTTCACTTTAGATGCACTGGGTCCAATCAACATTGCTTCCTAACGGCAGAGAGGCAGTGGGAACCCACCTTCTGAGGACTTTCCTTATCCTTCCAACCCTTCCTTGAGAGCCCCAGCAGCCAAAATGCATCAGATCCACCCAAGAGTCTAATGTAAACAGATGGGCACAGCCCCATAAGTTCTGTACTATTAACCCAATCATCACTAATCTCAGCAAGGTGGCTTCTACAAATTACCTTATATTTAGGCATAAAGGACTGTATGGGTCCAAGCCAAGCATTCCACAGTCTGCGGGATGGAGGAGAGGGTAGAAGGGTTTGGCAGCATTAGGAGGGGCCTGGGGAGTGAAGCAATGGATAGGTTACAGCACAGGCTTATACAGAAATAGGAGCAGCAGCAAAGGATGCCTGAAAGCCTGTTAGAATCCCCCCTCCCGTTGTTGAATGAAATATGCCTTTGAGGAGGTGGGCCATTAGCTAGAGATTGACAGCCTTTCTTGTTATAACCTATGTTGAGAATTCTGTGTTTCTTTTAATTAAGTGAATTAATATAAATAATAGAATAGTACCTGCCACGCTGTTAAGTCCTACATTTCTGTAGCTATTATCATAATGGAATTTAATCACTGTATTTTCTCAACAACAGCCAGAGCTCAAAAAGGGTCCTGTCAGGTAAGGAAGACAGAATCAAGTCTGCATATGCCTTAAAAGCTGACTTTAAAAAATATTTATTCATCAGCCCAGATTGTTCTAAAAAATAAATAAAGACTAGGCTGTAAGCCTGGTTTGACAGGGATCTGGACCTATTGCTTTTCACTATGTCTATGAAATGATGAAATGGTTATTCTGCATGAGATGATTACAGTTAGATTACTTTTATTATGGTTATGTTAATATTTTTAGTGTTTATTTTTGAGAGAGACAGAGACAGAGAGACAGCGAAAGCTGTCAGCACAGCGCTGGACATGGGGCTTGAACCCATGAACAGGGGATCATGACCTGAGCCAAAGATGCTCAACTGACTGAGCCACCCAGGGGCCCCATGGTTATGTTAATTATGGTAATGTTATTTAAAATAACTATATATATGAAATCAAAAACCATTTCAAAAATAAATAGGCAGTCCAAAACCTGGATCTGGCTACTATCATAAGGATCGCCATTGTTGCTGTGAAGAGATGTGGCAGACCCCAGAAGAATTACAAACTTCTAATAACCAGTGAGAGAAATGAAATAAAAAGTTTTAGGGCAAATGTAATTTAATGTCAACAAGAATGCAAGGAGGCCTGCATAGGGGCCTGGCTGTGTACAGCAGCTGCGGATGAGACCTTTCAGCTAGAAACCAACAAAGGTGAGCAAGTGAGTAACTATCCCACAAACCAGTCTCTTTAAAAGAAGAGAGAAATTCTGTGGCTCAGTGGTGGGATGGGGCATAATGCTATCTGCACCATTCAGCCCAAGTCACTGCTTCATTTGTTTTTTGAAGATAACTTTCTCATACTAATGACCCAGCACCAAGATGTCTTTTCAGTGAGAAAGGAATGAAAAAGAAGAATTTTATACCACTAAATGTCATATAAAGCACAAATGCCCATTCACTCCAGATTATTTTCAAGCATTTCCAAATGGGTATCACCAGACAGCCCCTCCCCAATCACTGAATTAAATACGTTTCTTTAATGCACAGATACTGCAGGATACAGAGTTGACAGGCATTTTGTTACATTTTGTTTCCTTCCAGAGATGTGGCTTGGTGGTTAGTGACAAAAACTAAATGCTGTGAATAAACTAAGCGCTCTCGTGGCGGGGAGTCCTGTCGAGCTCTTCAAAGGAATGTGTTACCAAGGAATGTTTAAGTAAGCTTAAGGAGTTCCAAGTAACCCAAGATTTACGGTGTGGTGTGTTGTATTTGCCAAGAAGGCATTTCCCTTTTGAATGCAAATGTAGATCGAGCCCCATTGATTTGAACTTAAGCCGTGGAGGGGAGACACAAGAGAGTTTTTGCTAAAAGCATTTGTCTGTTTTTGTAAGCATGTGCTCCTTAAAAGACAAAACATTAGAAATACAGAAACAAGCCTGGTGCTTCCAGAAGAGAAAACAATTAGGTAAGTCTAAGTCTTGATTTTTGTGGGCAGGATTTATGTACCCTAAACCTCAGTAAGAAGCATTCCTCCGAGGATGTGTTGTGCAATTATGATGCAAAAAGAATCCACTCCTAAGAAATGGCCTCAACTGCAAGCCCCATCTTGATGCACATTCCCAGCAAAGTGTCTTTTGGACACAGTAAAAGCTGTGCTTCTCCGTGCTGGAAAGAAGTATGACTCAGCTGGGTATAATCCCTTTCTGACTTTGCTAAGTGCATCCTTATTATCTTTATTTCTTCCTTAATCCACTCCCCTGGCCTGAAATAAATTCAGTTGGACCTAATAAATCAAAACAACAGGAATCAACACAAACTTAAACTGTGACCCACAGTCCTGCTACACAACCTTGACTATTATTAATGCCCAAAGCCACTAAAAGTATCACAGCTCTCATGAGAATGGTAATTAACTTTGGTATAGCCATTCACTAATTCCAAAGTGCTTTCCCATCCCACATCCCCTTTTAATCTCCACTTAGGAGCTAGGAGATGGTTGTTACACTATTACCCCTATTATCTGGGAGTACTCTCAGAAATTTGGTGGCTTTCTGTAGAAGACACACCAGGACTTTTTCAACTCCAGTTACTACCCACTTTTAATGTATTTTTTGTTGGTATTTTAAAAAAATATCCTATGACATTGCTAATAGTTGGTCTGGTGAAAATTTTACAGCTTGATGCATTTTTCTTTTATTTATTTAGTTAGTTATTGAGATAAGAGAGTGAGTGTGAGTGGGGGAGGGGCAGAGAGAGAGAGTGAGAGAGAATCCCAAGCATGTTCCCCATTGTCAGCACTAAGGCTGATGTAGGGCTCGAACCCACAAACCATGAAATCATGACCATAAATTGTGAGCTAAAGTCTGATGCTTAACCAACTGAGCCACCCAGGCGCCCCTTGATTCATTTTTCTAACCACGGTATATCTCACTTCCACTTTTGGTGCCAGGAACTTCAGGGCAGCATTTCTATCTTGAATACTGCAGGGCAAGCAGCTTCTGTCCTCTTTCCTTAGAATCTCACCTCTGGGTAGAGGGACAAAGAAAGAGAGTGGCACCTGACTATCTCCTGGGATGCCAGGCTTGAAGCTCTAGAGCTCAGCCCTGTGCTACTCCTCAAGGGACAGAAGCTGTCTAGGTGACAAGCCTCTGCTCCTTGCCTCTGCCAGCATCAAGACCATCAGCTGGAGCAAGACTAAGTCACTGGGGGCAGAAAAGGTGACCCACAGCCTCTCTCGTGATCACAGTCATCAATGTCACCCCAAGCCTAGGCCTCATAAAACCAGGAGATGATGGAATATCTGGAGATAGTGAACAAACTCTTAGCCCAGATGCCTCAGTGACTCCCGAAGTGTGGTTTTGGAGAGGTTTTAGGGATTTCAATGAGCACTGCATGCTTTTCCCCCTTACTCTCTAGTTTCCAGCGCATCTACCTTCCTCTTGTGCAGCCCTGGTGCTACAGGCTAGAGGGATTGAGGAAGGTGTCGAAACAGAGATGGAAGGGAAGCAGGCTAAACTGAGGAAAGGCATAGGAAAAGGACTTTGGAGATTCCCTCTAAATTGTCCAAACTAGTGCAGCAAGGTCTCAGGAACGCTGGGTGGCGTGCTTCCTCTCTAGGACCGAGTCCAGTAAGTAGACTACATCAGTGTTTCTTACCATGCACTACTGGCATTTGAACAGGAAATTTGTGCCGTGAGACTGCCCCACACAGTACAGGCTGTCAGGTCCCCTGGCCTCTAGTTGCTAAAAAACAGCAGCACCTTGCAGACAGAGACTTCTACCCCCTGGTTGACAACCACTGCACTAAGTAATTTCTAGGACTTCCCATGCTTAAAATTTCCCAAGTCCATGATTAGACTGGCATGGTATAAGGTGTAAAAGTGCTCCAAGGTGGTAAAAAGCTATAAACATGTAGTTATCAGCAAAGCACACATTCAGCTGCAAACAACAACAATAAAAAACAGACTAACCAGGCTTCATTAGATCAGGCTTATTTTCCCCATATGAAGAGGCCCTGAGGAAGGCAGAACATTCAGATTGTCAGACTCTGCAGTAAGAGGAAGGCAAGGGAGAAACCAGCTGAGAATGAAGAAACTGGCTTATGTTTTATATTCAATAACTCTTAAAAAAATTTTTAATGTTGTGTTTATTTTAAGAGAGAGAGAGCACACACACCTGAGTGTATGCAAGCAGGGGACGGGCAGAGAGAGAGAGGGGGAGAGAGAATCCCAAGCAGGCTCCACACTGTCAGCCAGGAGCCCGATGCGGGGCTTGATCCCAGGAACTGTGAGATCATGACCTGAGCCAAAATCAAAAGTCGGCACCTAACCAACTGAGCCACCCAGGTGCCCTGGCATCTCTCCTCTTAAAACAAAACTTGATTTTTAGCATAAAAAAAAATATACACCATTAAAAAAAAACAGAAGGGAAACCTATGTTCAGCACAGAGTGATGTTTGAATTATTGTTATTTTATATTGCAGAACTAGTAGACATACAAGATTTATACATCATCGTATCCTAGATTGCCACATGTAGTACCCTGAACGTAGCAGGACTGCTACATCTTAGTTAATATTTAGCTCTCTCATCTTCCCCTTTAACCCAAGTACCCACATTTTCTTTTGTGTTTTTATTTATTTTTGAGAGACAGAGCATGAGTGGGGGAGGAGCAGAGAGAGAGGGAGACACGGAATCCGAAGCAGGCTCCAGACTCTGAGCTGTCAGCACAGAGCCCAACGCGGGGCTCGAACCCACGAACTGTGAGATCATGACCTGAGCCGAAGTCAGACGCTTAACCACTAAGCCACCCAGGCGCCCTCAAGTACCCACACTTTCTAAAAAATAGTTAGCTCCTGTTTGCCTGGATGGCTGAGTCAGTTAAGCATCTCACTTCAGCTCAGGTCATGATCACACAGGTCATGAGTTCAAGCCCTGTATCGGGCTCTCTGCTGTCAGCATGGAGCCTTCTTGGGATCCTCTGTCCCTCTCGCTCTCTGCCCCTCCCCTGCTTATGCTCTCTATCTCTCTCTCAAAAAATAAATAAACTTAAAACAATATTTAGCTCCTTAGCTACTGAAAAGCAAGAGATAAATACAAATGCATATACTGAACTATTTATAAATTAAGTGATATAGCATCTGGGATTGGCTTCAAAATAATCAAAGGGGGTGGGGAGAGGAAAGGGGGAGCAGTAGATGAAACAAGATTGATTGTGAGTTTATAACTATTGAATCTGTGAGTGAGGTACATGTGGGTGACTTACACTAGTGTCTCTAATTTTGAAATCTGCCACAATAGAAAGTTTTTTTTAATAGCTCTGGAACTAATACTGATAATGTCATGGATAAACCTCAAACACATGCTGAATGGAAATAGCCAAACACAAGAAACCATATACTGTACGATTCTATTTATATGAAATGTTTAGAAAGGCACATTTACAGAAAGAAGACCTACAGTTGCCTGGAGCCAGGAGTGGGAGTGAGGACTGACTGCAAGTGGGCACAAGTAAACTTCCAGGAGTGATGAAAATATTCTAAAATTGGTTAGGGTAATGGTCACACAACTGTATAAATTTGCCTTTTAAAAATCCGTGAATTGAACGCTTATAATGGATAAATTTTGTGGTATATAAATTATATCTCAATAAAGCTATTTGTAAAATAGCTCTGGGGTGGGGAGGCACCTGGCTGGCTCAGTCAACAAAGCATGCAACTTGATCTCCTTGGGATCATGAGTTCAAGCCCCACATTGGGCCTAGAGCTTGCTTTAAAAAAAAAAAAAATGGGGCACCTGGGTGGCTCAGTTGGTTAAGTGTCCAACTCTTGATTCCGACTCAGGTCAAGATCTCATGGTTTGTGAGATTAAGCCCCGCGTTGGGCTCCGTGTCCTCATGCGCAGAGCCTGCTTGAGATTCTCTTTTTCCCTCTCTCTCTGCCCCTCTCCTGCTCATGCTGTTGTGCTCCCTCCCTCTCCCTCTCTCTCTCAAAATAAATTTAAAAAACAAACTTATTTTTTTAAAAAAGCTATAAAACACACACATATGCAGAGAGAGAGAGGAGAGAGAGGGAAATGCATCCATTGCTCCTTGCTAGTACTACACTTAGGAAGACAAGGCTTCCAGGATTGTTAAAAATGAACAATTTCGAGAAAAGGACACTTTGCAAGGATTTCAAAGGTCCTGAAATAGCATCACAGAAAAGCAGCATCTAGTCATACACACCATTTCTTTTTATTTTTTTTTTAACATTTATTTATTTTTGAGAGACAGAGCATGCGTAGGGGAGGGGCAGAGAGAGGGGGAGACACAGAATCTGAAGCAGACTCCAGGCTCTGAGCTGTCAGCATGGAGCCCGACATGGGGCTCGAACCCACAAACTGCAAGATCATGACCTGAGCCGAAGTTAGCCACTTAACTGACGGAGCCACCCAGGAGCCCCTACACCATTTCTTATACGTTTCTACAAATCTGAAAATAAGAAACAGGAAAACAAAACTAGCAAATGGGTCGGTGCAGGATCTAGCTGACGCAGTGCAAGTGCTTCCTGTAGAGCAAGAGCTCAACAGGCGTCAGAGCTCCACAGACAATGAGGAGGTGATTAGATGCCTCTGTCTACAGAGTAAAAGAGAGAAACAAAGTATGCTAAGTAAATAAATAAACAATAAAAAAATGTAGTTTAATGTTTCAAATTCAACTTTTTTTTAAAGATTTTTATTTTTAAATAATCTCTGCACCCAAAGTGGGGCTCGAACTTACAACCCCTAAGATCAAGAGTCACATGCTCTACTGGCTGAGCCAGCCAGGGGCCCCTAATTCAACTATAAATATTCTAAATCATTAGGTTATAGTAAGCAACAAAGTAATTTTTTTCTAATTTTATTTTTCAAATTCTCAGGAGAATCTAATCCATTCAAAATCACCTCAGATTAGGGGCACCTGGCTGGCACGGTCAGTAAAGCATGTGACTCTTGATCTCAGGGTTGTGAGTTTGAGCGCTCCACTGTATGGAGCCTACTTAAAATCATTTAAAAAAAAAATCACGTGAGATTAAATCTACCTTGTAAGGAAAATTAATTTGAAACTTCAAATATAATCAATAATATAATAACTTTGTATGTGACAGATGGTAACTAGACTGATCAGGGAAATCTTTTGTTTCTGTTTTTGTTTAATTTTAGAGAGAGAGAGCACAAGCAGGGGAGAGGGGCAGACAGAGGGAGAGACTCTCAATCAGGCTCCATGCTCAGCATGGAGCCCAATGCAGGGCTTGATCCCACAACCCTGGGATCATGACAGGAGCTGAAATCAAGAGTTGGATGCTCAACCCACTGAGCCACCCAGGCGCACCAGGGATCATTTTGTAATATATAACAATATCCAATCAATATGATGTAAACCTGAAACTAATAGGATAGTGTACATCGATTATACATCGATAAAAAAAAGAAAATGTGCAGGGGCAGGCACCTGGGTGGCTCAGTCAGTTGAGTGTCCAACTCGATTTCAGCTCAGGTCATGATCTCACCATTCACATTGGGCTCTGGCTCACAGAGAGGAGCCTGCTTGGGATTCTCTCTCGCCCTCTCTCTTGCCCTTCCCCCACTCGTTTGTTTTCTCTCTCTCTCTCAAAATAAATAAACATTAAGAAACAAAGAAGGAGAGAGAAAGGAAATGTGCAAAATGAAAACAAGAAACCTCATTTTCTTTTGTAAAAGGAAGGACCTCTAGCAAGTTAGAATTTACATGAAAATAGAATAAAGGAAACTACCACACCATCCAGAGAAGGGGGTATCACGTTTGAGGTAGAAGTTTTGTCTGCTGCAAAGTAAGAAGTAAAACAACTTTAATTTTTCATCAGTATTGTCTATCAAACAATAACTGATAGAGTTTACCCTTAGATGTTGTAACAAACCTCTTACTATAAACCTCGTAAGTTTCCCAATTCTGACACTTGGTAAAAGTTTGTTCATTGCCCTTGAAAGACAGACAGTAGGGTTTAAATTTTTTTTTTTACATTTATTTATTTTTGAGAGACAGAGAGCACAAGTGGGGGAGGGCCAGAGAGCGAAGGAGACACAGAATCCGAAGCAGGCTCCAGGCTCTGAGCTGTCAGCACAGAGTCCAAGGTGGGGCTCGAACTCACAAACTGAGATCATGATCTGAGCCGAAGTCAGACACCCAACCGACTGAGCCACCCAGGCGCCCCAGGATTTAAATCATAAACTTCCCCAGGCACATACCTGAGAGGTGAAGTGGGGAGGAGGCAGATTTCCTGGCCCAGGATGGCACCATGCTTCATACCTCTGCCCACATCTCTGAGTTTACACATGGACTTCAGTTAATATCCTGCAAGTTTGTCATAAACAGGATCGTGGCTGGTGACTTACTCTGTCCTCTGACAGCCATCATCACTGCCACAGAACCTTACCTTCTATGTACCCCCAGATGGCCCCACAGCTCTTCATACATAGAACTGTGTTGTTTCCAAATGGAACTCCTAAGTACTTCCAAAAACAAAACAAAAAAAAGCAACTTGCTAATAAGTTCCTGAGACCTGGAGAAGTATAATTCCAGAGTTTTCTTTTCTTTTCTTTTCTTTTCTTTTCTTTTCTGAGAGTGAGAGAGAAGAGACTGCACGCATGAGCAAGGGAGGGGCAGAGGAAGAGAGAGAATCTTAAGCAGGCTCCACACTCAGCACAAAGCCTGACACGGGCTTGATCCCATGACCCTAGGATCATGACCTGAAACAAGATCAAGAGTTGGACCCTTAGGGCCTCTGGGTGGCTCAGTCAGTTAAGTGACTGACTCTTGATTTCAGCTCAGGTTATGATCTCACAGTTTGTGGGTTTGAGCCCTGCATCAGGCTCTGTGCTAACAGTGCCTGCCTGGGATCCTCTGTCTCCCTCTCTCTCTACCCCTCCCCTGCTTGTGTTCACATTCTCCCTCCCTCTCAAAAATAAATAAACTTTAAAAAAAAAAAAAAGCAGTCAGACACTCAACCGACTGATCCACACAGGTACCCCCAGAGTTTTCTTTTTCAGCAGGCTTAGTAAGATGTCCTGAAGACCTGAAGGTGGCCATCAGTTAGCTCCAGGGTTTTTTCTCTTCTTACTGGGGCCGCACCAGAGCACACACACTGGTCTAGATTCCAGTCCTGATCCACGGTTACCAGATGTAAGAACCTGGGCAAGTTAGGTTTGAGCCTGTTTCCTCACTTTAAAAAAATGGAGACAATACATATAACACACAGGTGTAAATGAGATGAAGAAAAGATGTCCTAGACAAGCATATAGCATGGGACTGGTGTTTAATAAACATGAGCTAAATGTAATATAATTAGTGTACTGAATTCTGCTAAGCTCTATGAAAGAGTCTCAGTTTGACAAGTAAAAAGCACTATTGTCGCATTCTGTAGTAGAAAAATGAGCATATAGAAGAGTACCGGAAAACACTATGAAAGCAGGGCCTCTCTGTTCCCTAAAGCACCAGCGGAACTATTTGCAGAATGGCCAAGTAGATTATATTTATTTCCTACCTGTCAGAGTCCGAGGCACGATACAGGCCAGCATCTACCTGCTCAGAGGAGAGTCCAACAACAGGTCTGAGGCGCTAGGTCAACGTGGGGTTTGAAGGCAGACCCCTCCTCCCCTGCTATGCAAGAGGTGACTCTCCCAGATGCTTAGTCTTGAAATTGGACCAGCTCTGCTCCCACTCCTAAACCCACAGAGTTCATGCTAATCAGGTCCTTAAAATGGCCACGAGGCTTCTTATCAGTCACCAAATGTTCCCAGTCTAGGCCCAAAACCAACAATCAATTTCCTCTTCCCACATCATGATTTATCTAACATTCTCTCTGATGTTGCAATTAGTTTCCTAACATCAGCCCTCATGGGTGTTTTATTTTTCCTGTAGGTTGAATTCAAACAATAACATGCAGGCAGCGGCAGGTGCTGCTGGTGGGGGGGGGGGGCGGGTTGCGGAGGCAGGGACTGGGGAGCTGACTGCCCTGTAAACTGACCCTTGTAATGAAGGCGGCATGTCCACATTGCTAGAGCAGGTCCAGAGAGGCAAGAGGAAATGACTGCAGGAGACAGAATCCTGCATGGAGCCACTTTTCCAATAAGGCAGCTGCTGCGTGAGGCTGCAGAAGCTTCCCGTCACCAGCACAAGCTT